>CM046876.1:644187208-645405704 GCA_025667525.1 Glebionis coronaria
AAGAAGGACAAGTATTTTTTGACATTTCATGTAGGATCAACTTGCTTATGTATTATATGACTCTGAAATATTTGATTCCATGTTTTATTCTATTAAAATTGAGAGCTATCAAGAAATAGATTACCAAACACAATCGCTAACATACAAAAACAAATTTATATTGAAATTATCTGAAAACGTGGGTTGCAATAAAATGGTCATAACATGTGATACATGACTCCGTTTCAAGACCACAACTAAGAAAATGGATGCTTGAAAAAAGGAGTACTTTTAACCAGGCAAGCATTGGTCAAAAACGACTAAACCCGACCAAAAACTAATAAAAACCTACAAAGAACAACTAAAAATGCCGTAACCGGCTCAAATCATCCAAACCTAAGAGAAAACCTCTAAAATTATTACCAGTCCTCATAGATCACATAGAATCCGGGCATAATGTATTTGCCCAGATTCTTGATGGATAAAACACATCTTTATGTTTGCTCTGTTTAGTTTTGGTTGTGTTTTATTGGTGTAAAAGTCGGTCAGCTAGTATTTGAGGTAGTTGTGAATGTAGTAGACAAAGAGAATCTCGACGGCACATTATAGTATAAAGGTCAAGACATGAGTGTGCTCTAACAAAACGTCATGTTATTTGACCTAAAAATGATATTGTTTAACCTTGGGAAGCCTACAAAGGTGAATAATATGCAAAAGAAGGACAAGTATTTTTTGACATTTCATGTAGGATCAACTTGCTTATGTATTATATGACTCTGAAATATTTGATTCCATGTTTTATTCTATTAAAATCGAGAGCTATCAAGAAATAGATTACCAAACACAATCGCTAACATACAAAAACAAATTTATATTGAAATTATCTAAAAACGTGGGTTGCAATAAAATGGTCATAACATGTGATACATGACTACGTTTCAAGACCACAACTAAGAAAATGGATGCTTGAAAAAAGGAGTACTTTTATCCAGGCAAGCATTGGTCAAAAGCGACTAAACCCGATCAAAAACTGATAAAAACCTACCAAGAACAGCTAAAAATGCCGTAACTGGCTCAAATCATCCAAACCTAAGAAAAAACCTCTAAAATTATTTCCAGTCCATATAGACCACATAGAATCCGGGCATAATGTATTTGCCCGGATTTTTGATGGATAAAACACATCTATATGTTTGCTCTGTTTAGTTATGGTTGTGTTTTATTGGTGTAAAAGTTGGTCAGCTAGTATTTGAGGTAGTTGTGAATGTAGTAGACAACGAGCATCTCGACGACACATTATAGTATAAAGGTCAAAACATGAGTGTGCTCTAACAAAACGTCATGTTATTTGACCTAAAAATGATATTGTTTAACATTGGGAAGCCTACATAGGTGAATAATATGCAAAAGAAGGACAAGTATTTTTTGACATTTCATGTAGGATCAACTTGCTTATGTATTATATGACTCTGAAATATTTGATTCCATGTTTTATTCTATTAAAATCGAGAGCTATCAAGAAATAGATTACCAAACACAATCGCTAACATACAAAAACAAATTTATATTGAAATTATCTAAAAACGTGGGTTGCAATAAAATGGTCATAACATGTGATACATGACTACGTTTCAAGACCACAACTAAGAAAATGGATGCTTGAAAAAAGGAGTACTTTTATCCAGGCAAGCATTGGTCAAAAGCGACTAAACCCGATCAAAAACTGATAAAAACCTACCAAGAACAGCTAAAAATGCCGTAACTGGCTCAAATCATCCAAACCTAAGAAAAAACCTCTAAAATTATTTCCAGTCCATATAGACCACATAGAATCCGGGCATAATGTATTTGCCCGGATTTTTGATGGATAAAACACATCTATATGTTTGCTCTGTTTAGTTATGGTTGTGTTTTATTGGTGTAAAAGTTGGTCAGCTAGTATTTGAGGTAGTTGTGAATGTAGTAGACAACGAGCATCTCGACGACACATTATAGTATAAAGGTCAAAACATGAGTGTGCTCTAACAAAACGTCATGTTATTTGACCTAAAAATGATATTGTTTAACATTGGGAAGCCTACATAGGTGAATAATATGCAAAAGAAGGACAAGTATTTTTTGACATTTCATGTAGGATCAACTTGCTTATGTATTATATGACTCTTAAATATTTGATTCCATGTTTTATTCTATTTAAATCGAGAGCTATCAAGAAATAGATTACCAAACACAATCGCTAACATACAAAAATAAATTTATATTGAAATTATCTGAAAACATGGGTTGCAATAAAATGGTCATAACATGTGATACATGACTCCGTTTCAAGACCACAACTAAGAAAATGGATGCTTGAAAAAAGGAGTAATTTTATCCAGGCAAGCATTGGTCAAAAACGACTAAACCCGATCAAAAACTAATAAAAACCTACAAAGAACAGCTAAAAATGCCGTAACCGGCTCAAATCATCCAAACCTAAGAGAAAACCTCTAAAATTATTACCAGTCCATATAGACCACATAGAATCCGGGCATAATGTATTTGCCCGGATTCTTGATGGATAAAACACATCTATATGTTTGCTCTGTTTAGCTTTGGTTGTGTTTTATTGGTGTAAAAGTCGGTCAGCTAGTATTTGAGTTAGTTGTGAATGTAGTAGACAAAGAGCTTCTCGACGGCACATTATAGTATAAAGGTCAAGACATGAGTGTGCTCTAACAAAACTTCATGTTATTTGACCTAAAAATGATATTGTTTAACCCATTGGGAAGCCTACATAGGTGAATAATATGCAAAAGAAGGACAAGTATTTTTTGACATTTCATGTAGGATCAACTTGCTTATGTATTATATGACTCTTAAATATTTGATTCCATGTTTTATTCTATTAAAATCGAGAGCTATCAAGAAATAGATTACCAAACACAATCGCTAACATACAAAAACAAATTTATATTGAAATTATCTGAAAACATGGGTTGCAATAAAATGGTCATAACATGTGATACATTACTCCGTTTCAAGACCACAACTAAGAAAATGGATGCTTGAAAAAAGGAGTACTTTTATCCACGCAAGCATTGGTCAAAAACGATTAAACCCGATCAAAAACTAATAAAAACCTACAAAGAACAGCTAAAAATGCCGTAACCGGCTCAAATCATCCAAACCTAAGAGAAAACCTCTAAAATTATTAATAGTCCATATAGACCACATAGAATCCGGAAATAATGTATTTGCCCGGATTCTTGATGGATAAAACACATCTATATGTTTGCTCTGTTTAGTTTTGGTTGTGTTTTATTGGTGTAAAAGTTGGTCAGCTAGTATTTGAGGTAGTTGTGAATGCAGTAGACAAAGAGCATCTCGACGGCACATTATAGTATAAAGGTCAAGACATGAGTGTGCTCTAACAAAACGTCATGTTATTTGACCTAAAAATGATATTGTTTAACCTTGGGAAGCCTACATAGGTGAATAATATGCAAAAGAAGGACAAGTATTTTTTGACATTTCATGTAGGATCAACTTGCTTATGTATTATATGACTCTGAAATATTTGATTCCATTTTTTATTCTATCAAAATTGAGAGCTATCAAGAAATAGATTACCAAACACAATCGCTAACATACAAAAACGAATATATATTGAAATTATCTGAAAACGTGGGTTGCAATAAAATGGTCATAACATGTGATACATGACTACGTTTCAATACCACAACTAAGAAAATGGATGCTTGAAAAAAGGAGTACTTTTATCCAGGCAAGCATTGGTCAAAAGCGACTAAACCCGATCAAAAACTGATAAAAACCTACCAAGAACAGCTAAAAATGCCGTAACCGGCTCAAATCATCCAAACCTAAGAGAAAACCTCTAAAATTATTACCAGTCCATATAGACCACACATAATCCGGGCATAATGTATTGGCCCGGATTCTTGATGGATAAAACACATCTATATGTTTGCTCTGTTTAGTTTTGGTTGTGTTTTATTGGTGTAAAAGTCGGTCAGCTAGTATTTGAGGTAGTTGTGAATGTAGTAGACAAAGAGCATCTCGACGACACATTATAGTATAAAGGTCAAGACATGAGTGTGCTCTAACAAAACGTCATGTTATTTGACCTAAAAATGATATTGTTTAACCTTGGGAAGCCTACATAGGTGAATAATATGCAAAAGAAGGACAAGTATTTTTTGACATTTCATGTAGGATCAACTTGCTTATGTATTATATGACTCTGAATATTTGATTCCATGTTTTATTCTATTAAAATCGAGAGCTATCAAGAAATAGATTACCAAACACAATCGCTAACATACAAAAACAAATTTATATTGAAATTATCTAAAAACGTGGGTTGCAATAAAATGGTCATAATATGTGATACATGACTACGTTTCAAGACCACAACTAAGAAAATGGATGCTTGAAAAAAGGAGTACTTTTATCCAGGCAAGCATTGGTTAAAAGCTACTAAACCCGATCAAAAACTGATAAAAACCTACCAAGAACAGCTAAAAATGCCGTAACTGGCTCAAATCATCCAAACCTAAGAAAAAACCTCTAAAGTTATTTCCAGTCCATATAGACCACATAGAATCCGGGCATAATGTATTTGCCCGGATTTTTAATGGATAAAACACATCTATATGTTTGCTCTGTTTAGTTTTGGTTGTGTTTTATTGGTGTAAAAGTCGGTCAGCTAGTATTTTAGGTAGTTGTGAATGTAGTAGACAAAGAGCATCTCGACGGCACATTATAGTATAAAGGTCAAGACATGAGTGTGCTCTAACAAAACGTCATGTTATTTGACCTAAAAATGATATTGTTTAACATTGGGAAGCCTACATAGGTGAATAATATGCAAAAGAAGGACAAGTATTTTTTGACATTTCATGTAGGATCAACTTGCTTATGTATTATATGACTCTGAAATATTTGATTCCATGTTTTATTCTATTAAAATCGAGAGCTATCAAGAAATAGATTACCAAACACAATCGCTAACATACAAAAACAAATTTATATTGAAATTATCTGAAAACATGGGTTGCAATAAAATGGTCATAACATGTGATACATGACTCCGTTTCAAGACCACAACTAAGAAAATGGATGCTTGAAAAAAGGAGTACTTTTATCCAGGCAAGCATTGGTCAAAAGCGACTACACCCGATCAAAAACTAATAAAAACCTACAAAGAACAGCTAAAAATGCCGTAACCGGCTCAAATCATCCAAACCTAAGAGAAAACCTCTAAAATTATTACCAGTCCATATAGACCACATAGAATCCGGGCATAATGTATTTGCCCGGATTCTTGATGGATAAAACACATCTATATGTTTGCTCTGTTTAGTTTTGGTTGTGTTTTATTGGTGTAAAAGTCGGTCGGCTAGTATTTGAGGTAGTTGTGAATGTAGTAGACAAAGAGCATCTCGACGGCACATTATAGTATAAAGGTCAAGACATGAGTGTGCTCTAACAAAACGTCATGTTATTTGACCTAAAAATGATATTGTTTAACCTTGGGAAGCCTACATAGGTGAATAATATGCAATAGAAGGACAAGTATTTTTTGACATTTCATGTAGGATCAACTTGCTTATGTATTATATGACTCTGAACTATTTGATTCCATGTTTTATTCTATTAAAATTGAGAGCTATCAAGAAATAGATTACCAAACACAATCGCTAACATACAAAAACAAATTTATATTGAAATTATCTGAAAACGTGGGTTGCAATAAAATGGTCATAACATGTGATACATGACTACGTTTCAAGACCACAACTAAGAAAATGGATGCTTGATAAAAGGAGTAGTTTTATCCAGGCAAGCATTGGTCAAAAGCGACAAAACCCGATCAAAAACTGATAAAAACCTACCAAGAACAGCTAAAAATGCCGTAACCGGCTCAAATCATCCAAACCTAAGAAAAAACCTCTAAAATTATTTCCAGTCCATATAGACCACATAGAATCCGGGCATAATGTATTTGCCCAGATTCTTGATGGATAAAACACATCTATATGTTTCCTCTGTTTAGTTTTGGTTGTGTTTTATTGGTGTAAAAGTTGGTCAGCTAGTATTTGAGGTAGTTGTGAATGTAGTAGACAAAGAGCATCTCCACGGCACATTATAGTATAAAGGTCAAGACATGAGTGTGCTCTAACAGAACGTCATGTTATTTGACCTAAAAATGATATTGTTTAACCTTGGGAAGCCTACATAGGTGAATAATATGTAAAAGAAGGACAAGTATTTTTTGACATTTCATGTAGCATCAACTTGGTTATGTATTATATGACTCTGAAATATTTGATTCCATGTTTTATTCTATTAAAATTGAGAGCTATCAAGAAATAGATTACCAAACACAATCGCTAACATACAAAAACAAATTTATATTGAAATTATCTGAAAACGTGGGTTGTAATAAAATGGTCATAACATGTGATACATGACTAAGGTTCAAGACCACAACTAAAAAGTGGATGCTTGATAAAAGGAGTACTTTTATCCAGGCAAGCATTGGTCAAAAGCGA
Organism: Glebionis coronaria; assembly: GCA_025667525.1. Lineage (NCBI taxonomy): Eukaryota > Viridiplantae > Streptophyta > Magnoliopsida > Asterales > Asteraceae > Glebionis > Glebionis coronaria. The sequence continues at coordinate 644,193,745 of CM046876.1, forward strand.
CTAAACCCGATCAAAAACTGATAAAAACCTACCAAGAACTGCTAAAAATGCCGTAACCGGCTCAAATCATCCAAACCTAAGAAAAAACCTCTAAAATTATTTCCAGTCCATATAGACCACATAGAATCCGGGCATAATGTATTTGCCCGGATTCTTGATGGATAAAACACATCTATTTTTTTCCTCTGTTTAGTTTTGGTTGTGTTTTATTGGTGTAAAAGTTGGTCAGCTAGTATTTGAGGTAGTTGTGAATGTAGTAGACAAAGAGCATCTCGACGACACATTATAGTATAAAGGTCAAGACATGAGTGTGCTCTAACAGAACGTCATGTTATTTGACCTAAAAATGATATTGTTTAACCTTGGGAAGCCTACATAGGTGAATAATATGCAAAAGAAGGACAAGTATTTTTTGACATTTCATGTAGGATCAAATTGCTTATATATTATATGACTCTGAAATATTTGATTCCATGTTTTATTTTATTAAAATTGAGAGCTATCAAGAAATAGATTACCAAACACAATCGCTAACATACAAAAACAAATTTATATTGAAATTATCTGAAAACGTGGGTTGCAATAAAATGGTCATAACATGTGATACATGACTAAGGTTCAAGACCACAACTAAGAAAGTGGATGCTTGATAAAAGGAGTACTTTTATCCAGGCAAGCATTGGTCAAAAGCGACTAAACCCGATCAAAAACTGATAAAAACCTACCAAGAACTGCTAAAAATGCCGTAACCGGCTCAAATCATCCAAACCTAAGAAAAGACCTCTAAAATTATTTCCATTCCATATAGACCACATAGAATCCGGGCATAATGTATTTGCCCAGATTCTTGATGGATAAAACACATCTATATGTTTCCTCTGTTTAGTTTTGGTTGTGTTTTATTGGTGTAAAAGTTGGTCAGCTAGTATTTGAGGTAGTTGTGAATGTAGTAGACAAAGAGCATCTCGACGGCACATTATAGTATAAAGGTCAAGACATGAGTGTGCTCTAACAGAACGTCATGTTATTTGACCTAAAAATGATATTGTTTAACATTGGGAAGCCTACATAGGTGAATAATATGCAAAAGAAGGACAAGTATTTTTTGACATTTCATGTAGGATCAACTTGCTTATGTATTATACGACTCTGAAATATTTGATTCCATGTTTTATTCTATTAAAATCGAGAGCTATCAAGAAATAGATTACCAAACACAATCGCTAACATACAAAAACAAATTTATATTGAAATTATCTGAAAACATGGGTTGCAATAAAATTGTCATAACATGTGATACATGACTCCGTTTCAAGACCACAACTAAGAAAATGGATGCTTGAAAAAAGGAGTACTTTTATCCAGGCAAGCATTGGTCAAAAGCGACTAAACCCGATCAAAAACTGATAAAAACCTACCAAGAACTGCTAAAAATGCCGTAACCGGCTCAAATCATCCAAACCTAAGAAAAGACCTCTAAAATTATTTCCATTCCATATAGACCACATAGAATCCGGGCATAATGTATTTGCCCAGATTCTTGATGGATAAAACACATCTATATGTTTCCTCTGTTTAGTTTTGGTTGTGTTTTATTGGTGTAAAAGTTGGTCAGCTAGTATTTGAGGTAGTTGTGAATGTAGTAGACAAAGAGCATCTCGACGGCACATTATAGTATAAAGGTCAAGACATGAGTGTGCTCTAACAGAACGTCATGTTATTTGACCTAAAAATGATATTGTTTAACATTGGGAAGCCTACATAGGTGAATAATATGCAAAAGAAGGACAAGTATTTTTTGACATTTAATGTAGGATCAACTTGCTTATGTATTATATGACTCTGAAATATTTGATTCCATGTTTTATTCTATTAAAATCGAGAGCTATCAAGAAATAGATTACCAAACACAATCGCTAACATACAAAAACAAATTTATATTGAAATTATCTGAAAACATGGGTTGCAATAAAATTGTCATAACATGTGATACATGACTCCGTTTCAAGACCACAACTAAGAAAATGGATGCTTGAAAAAAGGAGTACTTTTATCCAGGCAAGCATTGGTCAAAAGCGACTAAACCCGATCAAAAACTAATAAAAACCTACAAAGAACAGCTAAAAATGCCGTAACCGGCTCAAATCATCCAAACCTAAGAGAAAACCTCTAAAATTATTACCAGTCCATATAGACCACATAGAATCCGGGCATAATGTATTTGCCCGGATTCTTGATGGATAAAACACATCTATATGTTTCCTCTGTTTATTTTTGGTTGTGTTTTATTGGTGTAAAAGTCGGTCGGCTAGTATTTGAGGTAGTTGTGAATGTAGTAGACAAAGAGCATCTCGACGACACATTATAGTATAAAGGTCAAGACATGAGTGTGCTCTAACAAAACGTCATGTTATTTGACCTAAAAATGATATTGTTTAACCTTGGGAAGCCTACATAGGTGAATAATATGCAAAAGAAGGACAAGTATTTTTTGACATTTCATGTAGGATCAACTTGCTTATGTATTATATGACTCTGAACTATTTGATTCCATGTTTTATTCTATTAAAATTGAGAGCTATCAAGAAATAGATTACCAAACACAATCGCTAACATACAAAAACAAATTTATATTGAAATTATCTGAAAACGTAGGTTGCAATAAAATGGTCATAACATGTGATACATGACTACGTTTCAAGACCACAACTAAGAAAATGGATGCTTGATAAAAGGAGTACTTTTATCCAGGCAAGCATTGGTCAAAAGCGACAAAACCCGATCAAAAACTGATAAAAACCTACCAAGAACAGCTAAAAATGCCGTAACCGGCTCAAATCATCCAAACCTAAGAAAAAACCTCTAAAATTATTTCCAGTCCATATAGACCACATAGAATCCGGGCATAATGTATTTGCCCAGATTCTTGATGGATAAAACACATCTATATGTTTCCTCTGTTTAGTTTTGGTTGTGTTTTATTGGTGTAAAAGTTGGTCAGCTAGTATTTGAGGTAGTTGTGAATGTAGTAGACAAAGAGCATCTCCACGGCACATTATAGTATAAAGGTCAAGACATGAGTGTGCTCTAACAGAACGTCATGTTATTTGACCTAAAAATGATATTGTTTAACCTTGGGAAGCCTACATAGGTGAATAATATGTAAAAGAAGGACAAGTATTTTTTGACATTTCATGTAGCATCAACTTGGTTATGTATTATATGACTCTGAAATATTTGATTCCATGTTTTATTCTATTAAAATTGAGAGCTATCAAGAAATAGATTACCAAACACAATCGCTAACATACAAAAACAAATTTATATTGAAATTATCTGAAAACGTGGGTTGCAATAAAATGGTCATAACATGTGATACATGACTAAGGTTCAAGACCACAACTAAAAAGTGGATGCTTGATAAAAGGAGTACTTTTATCCAGGCAAGCATTGGTCAAAAGCGACTAAACCCGATCAAAAACTGATAAAAACCTACCAAGAACTGCTAAAAATGCCGTAACCGGCTCAAATCATCCAAACCTAAGAAAAAACCTCTAAAATTATTTCCAGTCCATATAGACCACATAGAATCCGGGCATAATGTATTTGCCCGGATTCTTGATGGATAAAACACATCTATTTTTTTCCTCTGTTTAGTTTTGGTTGTGTTTTATTGGTGTAAAAGTTGGTCAGCTAGTATTTGAGGTAGTTGTGAATGTAGTAGACAAAGAGCATCCCGACGGCACATTATAGTATAAAGGTCAAGACATGAGTGTGCTCTAACAGAACGTCATGTTATTTGACCTAAAAATGATATTGTTTAACCTTGGGAAGCCTACATAGGTGAATAATATGCAAAAGAAGGACAAGTATTTTTTGACATTTCATGTAGGATCAACTTGCTTATGTATTATATGACTCTGAAATATTTGATTCCATGTTTTATTTTATTAAAATTGAGAGCTATCAAGAAATAGATTACCAAACACAATCGCTAACATACAAAAACAAATTTATATTGAAATTATCTGAAAACGTGGGTTGCAATAAAATGGTCATAACATGTGATACATGACTAAGGTTCAAGACCACAACTAAGAAAGTGGATGCTTGATAAAAGGAGTACTTTTATCCAGGCAAGCATTGGTCAAAAGCGACTAAACCCGATCAAAAACTGATAAAAACCTACCAAGAACTGCTAAAAATGCCGTAACCGGCTCAAATCATCCAAACCTAAGAAAAAACCTCTAAAATTATTTCCATTCCATATAGACCACATAGAATCCGGGCATAATGTATTTGCCCAGATTCTTGATGGATAAAACACATCTATATGTTTCCTCTGTTTAGTTTTGGTTGTGTTTTATTGGTGTAAAAGTTGGTCAGCTAGTATTTGAGGTAGTTGTGAATGTAGTAGACAAAGAGCATCTCGACGGCACATTATAGTATAAAGGTCAAGACATGAGTGTGCTCTAACAGAACGTCATGTTATTTGACCTAAAAATGATATTGTTTAACCTTGGGAAGCCTACATAGGTGAATAATATGCAAAAGAAGGACAAGTATTTTTTGACATTTCATGTAGGATCAACTTGCTTATGTATTATATGACTCTGAAATATTTGATTCCATGTTTTATTCTATTAAAATTGAGAGCTATCAAGAAATAGATTACCAAACACAATCGCTAACATACAAAAACAAATTTATATTGAAATTATCTGAAAACGTGGGTTGCAATAAAATGGTCATAACATGTGATACATGACTAAGGTTCAAGACCACAACTAAGAAAGTGGATGCTTGATAAAAGGAGTACTTTTATCCAGGCAAGCATTGGTCAAAAGTGACTAAACCCGATCAAAAACTGATAAAAACCTACCAAGAACAGCTAAAAATGCCGTAACCGGCTCAAATCATCCAAACCTAAGAAAAAACCTCTAAAATTATTTCCAATCCATATAGACCACATAGAATCCGGGCATAATGTATTTGCCCAGATTCTTGATGGATAAAACACATCTATATGTTTCCTCTGTTTAGTTTTGGTTTTGTTTTATTGGTGTAAAAGTTGGTCAGCTAGTATTTGAGGTAGTTGTGAATGTAGTAGACAAAGAGCATCTCCACGGCACATTATAGTATAAAGGTCAAGACATGAGTGTGCTCTAACAGAACGTCATGTTATTTGACCTAAAAATGGTATTGTTTAACCTTGGGAAGCCTACATAGGTGAATAATATGCAAAAGAAGGACAAGTATTTTTTGACATTTCATGTAGGATCAACTTGCTTATGTATTATATGACTCTGAAATATTTGATTCCATGTTTTATTCTATTAAAATTGAGAGCTATCAAGAAATAGATTACCAAACACAATCGCTAACATACAAAAACAAATTTATATTAAAATTATCTGAAAAAGTGGGTTGCAATAAAATGGTCATAACATGTGATACATGACTAAGGTTCAAGACCACAACTAAGAAAGTGGATGCTTGATAAAAGGAGTACTTTTATCCAGGCAAGCATTGGTCAAAAGCGACTAAACCCGATCCAAAACTGATAAAAACCTACCAAGAACAGCTAAAAATGCCGTAACCGGCTCAAATCATCCAAACCTAAGAAAAAACCTCTAAAATTATTTCCAGTCCATATAGACCACATAGAATCCGGGCATAATGTATTTGCCCGGATTCTTGATGGATAAAACACATCTATATTTTTCCTCTGTTTAGTTTTGGTTGTGTTTTATTGGTGTAAAAGTTGGTCAGCTAGTATTTGAGGTAGTTGTGAATGTAGTAGACAAAGAGCATCTCGACGGCACATTATAGTATAAAGGTCAAGACATGAGTGTGCTCTAACAGAACGTCATGTTATTTGACCTAAAAATGATATTGTTTAACCTTGGGAAGCCTACATAGGTGAATAATATGCAAAAGAAGGACAAGTATTTTTTGACATTTCATGTAGGATCAACTTGCTTATGTATTATATGACTCTGAAATATTTGATTCCATGTTTTATTCTATTAAAATTGAGAGCTATCAAGAAATAGATTACCAAACACAATCGCTAACATACAAAAACAAATTTATATTGAAATGATCTGAAAACGTGGGTTGCAATAAAATGGTCATAACATGTGATACATAACTAAGGTTCAAGACCACAACTAAGAAAGTGGATGCTTGATAAAAGGAGTACTTTTATCCAGGCAAGCATTGGTCAAAAGTGACTAAACCCGATCAAAAACTGATAAAAACCTACCAAGAACAGCTAAAAATGCCGTAACCGGCTCAAATCATCCAAACCTAAGAAAAAACCTCTAAAATTATTTCCAATCCATATAGACCACATAGAATCCGGGCATAATGTATTTGCCCAGATTCTTGATGGATAAAACACATCTATATGTTTCCTCTGTTTAGTTTTGGTTTTGTTTTATTGGTGTAAAAGTTGGTCAGCTAGTATTTGAGGTAGTTGTGAATGTAGTAGACAAAGAGCATCTCCACGGCACATTATAGTATAAAGGTCAAGACATGAGTGTGCTCTAACAGAACGTCATGTTATTTGACCTAAAAATGGTATTGTTTAACCTTGGGAAGCCTACATAGGTGAATAATATGCAAAAGAAGGACAAGTATTTTTTGACATTTCATGTAGGATCAACTTGCTTATGTATTATATGACTCTGAAATATTTGATTCCATGTTTTATTCTATTAAAATTGAGAGCTATCAAGAAATAGATTACCAAACACAATCGCTAACATACAAAAACAAATTTATATTAAAATTATCTGAAAAAGTGGGTTGCAATAAAATGGTCATAACATGTGATACATGACTAAGGTTCAAGACCACAACTAAGAAAGTGGATGCTTGATAAAAGGAGTACTTTTATCCAGGCAAGCATTGGTCAAAAGCGACTAAACCCGATCCAAAACTGATAAAAACCTACCAAGAACAGCTAAAAATGCCGTAACCGGCTCAAATCATCCAAACCTAAGAAAAAACCTCTAAAATTATTTCCAGTCCATATAGACCACATAGAATCCGGGCATAATGTATTTGCCCAGATTCTTGATGGATAAAACACATCTATATGTTTCCTCTGTTTAGTTTTGGTTGTGTTTTATTGGTGTAAAAGTTGGTCAGCTAGTATTTGAGGTAGTTGTGAATGTAGTAGACAAAGAGCATCTCGACGGCACATTATAGTATAAAGGTCAAGACATGAGTGTGCTCTAACAGAACGTCATGTTATTTGACCTAAAAATGATATTGTTTAACCTTGGGAAGCCTACATAGGTGAATAATATGCAAAAGAAGGACAAGTATTTTTTGACATTTCATGTAGGATCAACTTGCTTATGTATTATATGACTCTGAAATATTTGATTCCATGTTTTATTTTATTAAAATTGAGAGCTATCAAGAAATAGATTACCAAACACAATCGCTAACATACAAAAACAAATTTATATTGAAATTATCTGAAAACGTGGGTTGCAATAAAATGGTCATAACATGTGATACATGACTAAGGTTCAAGACCACAACTAAGAAAGTGGATGCTTGATAAAAGGAGTACTTTTATCCAGGCAAGCATTGGTCAAAAGCGACTAAACCCGATCAAAAACTGATAAAAACCTACCAAGAACTGCTAAAAATGCCGTAACCGGCTCAAATCATCCAAACCTAAGAAAAAACCTCTAAAATTATTTCCAGTCCATATAGACCACATAGAATCCGGGCATAATGTATTTGCCCAGATTCTTGATGGATAAAACACATCTATATGTTTCCTCTGTTTAGTTTTGGTTGTGTTTTATTGGTGTAAAAGTTGGTCAGCTAGTATTTGAGGTAGTTGTGAATGTAGTAGACAAAGAGCATCTCGACGGCACATTATAGTATAAAGGTCAAGACATGAGTGTGCTCTAACAGAACGTCATGTTATTTGACCTAAAAATGATATTGTTTAACCTTGGGAAGCCTACATAGGTGAATAATATGCAAAAGAAGGACAAGTATTTTTTGACATTTCATGTAGGATCAACTTGCTTATGTATTATATGACTCTGAAATATTTGATTCCATGTTTTATTTTATTAAAATTGAGAGCTATCAAGAAATAGATTACCAAACACAATCGCTAACATACAAAAACAAATTTATATTGAAATTATCTGAAAACGTGGGTTGCAATAAAATGGTCATAACATGTGATACATGACTAAGGTTCAAGACCACAACTAAGAAAGTGGATGCTTGATAAAAGGAGTACTTTTATCCAGGCAAGCATTGGTCAAAAGCAACTAAACCCGATCAAAAACTGATAAAAACCTACCAAGAACTGCTAAAAATGCCGTAACCGGCTCAATTCATCCAAACCTAAGAAAAAACCTCTAAAATTATTTCCAGTCCATATAGACCACATAGAATCCGGGCATAATGTGTTTGCCCGGATTCTTGATGGATAAAACACATCTATATGTTTGCTATGTTTAGTTTTGGTTGTGTTTTATTGGTGTAAAAGTCGGTCAGCTAGTATTTGAGGTAGTTATGAATGTAGTAGACAAAGAGCATCTCGACGGCACATTATAGTACAAAGGTCAAGACATGAGTGTGCTCTAACAAAACGTCATGTTATTTTACCTAAAAATGATATTGTTTAACCTTGGGAAGCCTACATAGGTGAATAATATGCAAAAGAAGGACAAGTATTTTTTGACATTTCATGTAGGATCAACTTGCTTATGTATTATATGACTCTGAACTATTTGATTCCAAGTTTTATTCTATTAAAATTGAGAGCTATCAAGAAATAGATTACCAAACACATTCGCTAACATACAAAAACAAATTTATATTGAAATTATCTGAAAACGTGGGTTGCAATAAAATGGTCATAACATGTGATACATGACTAAGGTTCAAGACCACAACTAAGAAAATGGATGCTTGAAAAAAGGAGTACTTTTATCCAGGCAAGCATTGGTCAAAAGCGACTAAACCCGATCAAAAACTGATAAAAACCTACCAAGAACAGCTAAAAATGCCGTAACCGGCTCAAATCATCCAAACCTAAGAAAAAACCTCTAAAATTATTTCCAGTCCATATAGACCACATAGAATCTGGGCATAATGTATTTGCCCAGATTCTTGATGGATAAAACACATCTATATGTTTCCTCTGTTTAGTTTTGGTTGTGTTTTATTGGTGTAAAAGTTGGTCAGCTAGTATTTGAGGTAGTTGTGAATGTAGTAGACAAAGAGCATCTCGACGGCACATTATAGTACAAAGGTCAAGACATGAGTGTGCTCTAACAAAACGTCATGTTATTTTACCTAAAAATGATATTGTTTAACCTTGGGAAGCCTACGTAGGTGAATAATATGCAAAAGAAGGACAAGTATTTTTTGACATTTCATGTAGGATCAACTTGCTTATGTATTATATGACTCTGAAATATTTGATTCCATGTTTTATTTTATTAAAATTGAGAGCTATCAAGAAATAGATTACCAAACACAATCGCTAACATACAAAAACAAATTTATATTGAAATTATCTGAAAACGTGGGTTGCAATAAAATGGTCATAACATGTGATACATGACTAAGGTTCAAGACCACAACTAAGAAAGTGGATGCTTGATAAAAGGAGTACTTTTATCCAGGCAAGCATTGGTCAAAAGCGACTAAACCCGATCAAAAACTGATAAAAACCTACCAAGAACTGCTAAAAATGCCGTAACCGGCTCAAATCATCCAAACCTAAGAAAAAACCTCTAAAATTATTTCCAGTCCATATAGACCACATAGAATCTGGGCATAATGTATTTTCCCGGATTCTTGATGGATAAAACACATCTATATGTTTGCTATGTTTAGTTTTGGTTGTGTTTTATTGGTATAAAAGTCGGTCAGCTAGTATTTGAGGTAGTTGTGAATGTAGTAGACAAAGAGCATCTCGACGGCACATTATAGTACAAAGGTAAAGACATGAGTGTGCTCTAACAAAACGTCATGTTATTTTACCTAAAAATGATATTGTTTAACCTTGGGAAGCCTACATAGGTGAATAATATGCAAAAGAAGGACAAGTATTTTTTGACATTTCATGTAGGATCAACTTGCTTATGTATTATATGACTCTGAAATATTTGATTCCATGTTTTATTCTATTAAAATTGAGAGCTATCAAGAAATAGATTACCAAACACAATCGCTAACATACAAAAACAAATTTATATTGAAATTATCTGAAAACGTGGGTTGCAATAAAATGGTCATAACATGTGATACATGACTACGTTTCAAGACCACAACTAAGAAAATGGATGCTTTAAAAAAGGAGTACATTTATCCAGGCAAGCATTGGTCAAAAGCGACTAAACCCGATCAAAAACTGATAAAAACCTACCAAGAACAGCTAAAAATGCCGTAACCGGCTCAAATCATCCAAACCTAAGAAAAAACCTCTAAAATTATTTCCAGTCCATATAGACCACATAGAATCCGGGCATAATGTATTTGCCCAGATTCTTGATGGATAAAACACATCTATATGTTTCCTCTGTTTAGTTTTGGTTGTGTTTTATTGGTGTAAAAGTTGGTCAGCTAGTATTTGAGGTAGTTGTGAATGTAGTAGACAAAGAGCATCTCGACGGCACATTATAGTACAAAGGTCAAGACATGAGTGTGCTCTAACAAAACGTCATGTTATTTTACCTAAAAATGATATTGTTTAACCTTGGGAAGCCTACATAGGTGAATAATATGCAAAAGAAGGACAAGTATTTTTTGACATTTCATGTAGGATCAACTTGCTTATGTATTATATGACTCTGAAATATTTGATTCCATGTTTTATTTTATTAAAATTGAGAGCTATCAAGAAATAGATTACCAAACACAATCGCTAACATACAAAAACAAATTTATATTGAAATTATCTGAAAACGTGGGTTGCAATAAAATGGTCATAACATGTGATACATGACTAAGGTTCAAGACCACAACTAAGAAAGTGGATGCTTGATAAAAGGAGTACTTTTATCCAGGCAAGCATTGGTCAAAAGCGACTAAACCCGATCAAAAACTGATAAAAACCTACCAAGAACTGCTAAAAATGCCGTAACCGGCTCAAATCATCCAAACCTAAGAAAAAACCTCTAAAATTATTTCCAGTCCATATAGACCACATAGAATCCGGGCATAATGTATTTGCCCGGATTCTTGATGGATAAAACACATCTATATGTTTGCTATGTTTAGTTTTGGTTGTGTTTTATTGGTGTAAAAGTCGGTCAGCTAGTATTTGAGGTAGTTGTGAATGTAGTAGACAAAGAGCATCTCGACGGCACATTATAGTACAAAGGTCAAGACATGAGTGTGCTCTAACAAAACGTCATGTTATTTTACCTAAAAATGATATTGTTTAACCTTGGGAAGCCTACATAGGTGAATAATATGCAAAAGAAGGACAAGTATTTTTTGACATTTCATGTAGGATCAACTTGCTTATGTATTATATGACTCTGAAATATTTGATTCCATGTTTTATTCTATTAAAATTGAGAGCTATCAAGAAATTGATTACCAAACACAATCGCTAACATACAAAAACAAATTTATATTGAAATTATCTGAAAACGTGGGTTGCAATAAAATGGTCATAACATGTGATACATGACTACGTTTCAAGACCACAACTAAGAAAATGGATGCTTGAAAAAAGAAGTACTTTTATCCAGGCAAGCATTGGTCAAAAGCGACTAAACCCGATCAAAAACTGATAAAAACCTACCAAGAACAGCTAAAAATGCCGTAACCGGCTCAAATCATCCAAACCTAAGAAAAAACCTCTAAAATTATTTCCAGTCCATATAGACCACATAGAATCCGGGCATAATGTATTTGCCCAGATTCTTGATGGATAAAACACATCTATATGTTTCCTCTGTTTTGTTTTGGTTGTGTTTTATTGGTGTAAAAGTTGGTCAGCTAGTATTTGAGGTAGTTGTGAATGTAGTAGACAAAGAGCATCTCGACGGCACATTATAGTACAAAGGTCAAGACATGAGTGTGCTCTAACAAAACGTCATGTTATTTTACCTAAAAATGATATTGTTTAACCTTGGGAAGCCTACATAGGTGAATAATATGCAAAAGAAGGACAAGTATTTTTTGACATTTCATGTAGGATCAACTTGCTTATGTATTATATGACTCTGAAATATTTGATTCCATGTTTTATTTTATTAAAATTGAGAGCTATCAAGAAATAGATTACCAAACACAATCGCTAACATACAAAAACAAATTTATATTGAAATTATCTGAAAACGTGGGTTGCAATAAAATGGTCATAACATGTGATACATGACTAAGGTTCAAGACCACAACTAAGAAAGTGGATGCTTGATAAAAGGAGTACTTTTATCCAGGCAAGCATTGGTCAAAAGCGACTAAACCCGATCAAAAACTGATAAAAACCTACCAAGAACTGCTAAAAATGTCGTAACCGGCTCAAATCATCCAAACCTAAGAAAAAACCTCTAAAATTATTTCCAGTCCATATAGACCACATAGAATCCGGGCATAATGTATTTGCCCGGATTCTTGATGGATAAAACACATCTATATGTTTGCTATGTTTAGTTTTGGTTGTGTTTTATTGGTGTAAAAGTCGGTCAGTTAGTATTTGAGGTAGTTGTGAATGTAGTAGACAAAGAGCATCTCGACGGCACATTATAGTACAAAGGTCAAGACATGAGTGTGCTCTAACAAAACGTCATGTTATTTTACCTAAAAATGATATTGTTTAACCTTGGGAAGCCTACATAGGTGAATAATATGCAAAAGAAGGACAAGTATTTTTTGACATTTCATGTAGGATCAACTTGCTTATGTATTATATGACTCTGAAATATTTGATTCCATGTTTTATTCTATTAAAATTGAGAGCTATCAAGAAATTGATTACCAAACACAATCGCTAACATACAAAAACAAATTTATATTGAAATTATCTGAAAACGTGGGTTGCAATAAAATGGTCATAACATGTGATACATGACTACGTTTCAAGACCACAACTAAGAAAATGGATGCTTGAAAAAAGAAGTACTTTTATCCAGGCAAGCATTGGTCAAAAGCGACTAAACCCGATCAAAAACTGATAAAAACCTACCAAGAACAGCTAAAAATGCCGTAACCGGCTCAAATCATCCAAACCTAAGAAAAAACCTCTAAAATTATTTCCAGTCCATATAGACCACATAGAATCCGGGCATAATGTATTTGCCCAGATTCTTGATGGATAAAACACATCTATATGTTTCCTCTGTTTTGTTTTGGTTGTGTTTTATTGGTGTAAAAGTTGGTCAGCTAGTATTTGAGGTAGTTGTGAATGTAGTAGACAAAGAGCATCTCGACGGCACATTATAGTACAAAGGTCAAGACATGAGTGTGCTCTAACAAAACGTCATGTTATTTTACCTAAAAATGATATTGTTTAACCTTGGGAAGCCTACATAGGTGAATAATATGCAAAACAAGGACAAGTATTTTTTGACATTTCATGTAGGATCAACTTGCTTATGTATTATATGACTCTGAAATATTTGATTCCATGTTTTATTTTATTAAAATTGAGAGCTATCAAGAAATAGATTACCAAACACAATCGCTAACATACAAAAACAAATTTATATTGAAATTATCTGAAAACGTGGGTTGCAATAAAATGGTCATAACATGTGATACATGACTAAGGTTCAAGACCACAACTAAGAAAGTGGATGCTTGATAAAAGGAGTACTTTTATCCAGGCAAGCATTGGTCAAAAGCGACTAAACCCGATCAAAAACTGATAAAAACCTACCAAGAACTGCTAAAAATGTCGTAACCGGCTCAAATCATCCAAACCTAAGAAAAAACCTCTAAAATTATTTCCAGTCCATATAGACCACATAGAATCCGGGCATAATGTATTTGCCCGGATTCTTGATGGATAAAACACATCTATATGTTTGCTATGTTTAGTTTTGGTTGTGTTTTATTGGTGTAAAAGTCGGTCAGTTAGTATTTGAGGTAGTTGTGAATGTAGTAGACAAAGAGCATCTCGACGGCACATTATAGTACAAAGGTCAAGACATGAGTGTGCTCTAACAAAACGTCATGTTATTTTACCTAAAAATGATATTGTTTAACCTTGGGAAGCCTACATAGGTGAATAATATGCAAAAGAAGGACAAGTATTTTTTGACATTTCATGTAGGATCAACTTGCTTATGTATTATATGACTCTGAAATATTTGATTCCATGTTTTATTCTATTAAAATTGAGAGCTATCAAGAAATAGATTACCAAACACAATCGCTAACATACAAAAACAAATTTATATTGAAATTATCTGAAAACGTGGGTTGCAATAAAATGGTCATAACATGTGATACATGACTACGTTTCAAGACCACAACTAAGAAAATGGATGCTTGAAAAAAGGAGTACTTTTATCCAGGCAAGCATTGGTCAAAAGCGACTAAACCCGATCAAAAACTGATAAAAACCTACCAAGAACAGCTAAAAATGCCGTAACCGGCTCAAATCATCCAAACCTAAGAAAAAACCTCTAAAATTATTTCCAGTCCATATAGACCACATAGAATCCGGGCATAATGTATTTGCCCAGATTCTTGATGGATAAAACACATCTATATGTTTCCTCTGTTTTGTTTTGGTTGTGTTTTATTGGTGTAAAAGTTGGTCAGCTAGTATTTGAGGTAGTTGTGAATGTAGTAGACAAAGAGCATCTCGACGGCACATTATAGTACAAAGGTCAAGACATGAGTGTGCTCTAACAGAACGTCATGTTATTTTACCTAAAAATGATATTGTTTAACCTTGGGAAGCCTACATAGGTGAATAATATGCAAAAGAAGGACAAGTATTTTTTGACATTTCATGTAGGATCAACTTGCTTATGTATTATATGACTCTGAAATATTTGATTCCATGTTTTATTTTATTAAAATTGAGAGCTATCAAGAAATAGATTACCAAACACAATCGCTAACATACAAAAACAAATTTATATTGAAATTATCTGAAAACGTGGGTTGCAATAAAATGGTCATAACATGTGATACATGACTAAGGTTCAAGACCACAACTAAGAAAGTGGATGCTTGATAAAAGGAGTACTTTTATCCAGGCAAGCATTGGTCAAAAGCGACTAAACCCGATCAAAAACTGATAAAAACCTACCAAGAACTGCTAAAAATGCCGTAACCGGCTCAAATCATCCAAACCTAAGAAAAAACCTCTAAAATTATTTCCAGTCCATATAGACCACATAGAATCCGGGCATAATGTATTTGCCCGGATTCTTGATGGATAAAACACATCTATATGTTCGCTATGTTTAGTTTTAGTTGTGTTTTATTGGTGTAAAAGTCGGTCAGCTAGTATTTGAGGTAGTTGTGAATGTAGTAGACAAAGAGCATCTCGACGGCACATTATAGTACAAAGGTCAAGACATGAGTGTGCTCTAACAAAACGTCATGTTATTTTACCTAAAAATGATATTGTTTAACCTTGGGAAGCCTACATAGGTGAATAATATGCAAAAGAAGGACAAGTATTTTTTGACATTTCATGTAGGATCAACTTGCTTATGTATTATATGACTCTGAAATATTTGATTCCATGTTTTATTCTATTAAAATTGAGAGCTATCAAGAAATAGATTACCAAACACAATCGCTAACATACAAAAACAAATTTATATTGAAATTATCTGAAAACGTGGGTTGCAATAAAATGGTCATAACATGTGATACATGACTACGTTTCAAGACCACAACTAAGAAAATAGATGCTTGAAAAAAGGAGTACTTTTATCCAGGCAAGCATTGGTCAAAAGCGACTAAACCCGATCAAAAACTGATAAAAACCTACCAAGAACAGCTAAAAATGCCGTAACCGGCTCAAATCATCCAAACCTAAGAAAAAACCTCTAAAATTATTTCCAGTCCATATAGACCACATAGAATCCGAGCATAATGTATTTGCCCGGATTCTTGATGGATAAAACACATCTATATGTTTGCTATGTTTAGTTTTGGTTGTGTTTTATTGGTGTAAAAGTCGGTCAGCTAGTATTTGAGGTAGTTGTGAATGTAGTAGACAAAGAGCATCTCGACGGCACATTATAGTACAAAGGTCAAGACATGAGTGTGCTCTAACAAAATGTCATGTTATTTTACCTAAAAATGATATTGTTTAACCTTGGGAAGCCTACATAGGTGAATAATATGCAAAAGAAGGACAAGTATTTTTTGACATTTCATGTAGGATCAACTTGCTTATGTATTATATGACTCTGAAATATTTGATTCCATGTTTTATTCTATTAAAATTGAGAGCTATCAAGAAATAGATTACCAAACACAATCGCTAACATACAAAAACAAATTTATATTGAAATTATCTGAAAACGTGGGTAGCAATAAAATGGTCATAACATGTGATACATGACTACGTTTCAAGACCACAACTAAGAAAATGGATGCTTGAAAAAAGGAGTACTTTTATCCAGGCAAGCATTGGTCAAAAGCGACTAAACCCGATCAAAAACTGATAAAAACCTACCAAGAACAGCTAAAAATGCCGTAACCGGCTCAAATCATCCAAACCTAAGAAAAAACCTCTAAAACTATTTCCAGTCCATATAGACCACATAGAATCCGGGCATAATGTATTTGCCCGGATTCTTGATGGATAAAACACATCTATATGTTTCCTCTGTTTAGTTTTGGTTGTGTTTTATTGGTGTAAAAGTTGGTCAGCTAGTATTGGAGATAGTTGTGAATGTAGTAGACAAAGAGCATCTCGACGGCACATTATAGTATAAAGGTCAAGACATGAGTGTGCTCTAACAAAACGTCATGTTATTTGACCTAAAAATGATATTGTTTAACCTTGGGAAGCCTACTTAGGTGAATAATATGTAAAAGAAGGACAAGTATTTTTTGACATTTCATGTAGGATCAACTTGCTTATGTATTATATGACTCTGAAATATTTGATTCCATGTTTTATTCTATTAAAATTGAGAGCTATCAAGAAATAGATTACCAAACACAATCGCTAACATACAAAAACAAATTTATATTGAAATTATCTGAAAACGTAGGTTGCAATAAAATGGTCATAACATGTGATACATGACTAATGTTCAAGACCACAACTAAGAAAGTGGATGCTTGATAAAAGGAGTACTTTTATCCAGGCAAGCATTGGTCAAAAGCGACTAAACCCGATCCAAAACTGATAAAAACCTACCAAGAACAGCTAAAAATGCCGTAACCGGCTCAAATCATCCAAACCTAAGAAAAAACCTCTAAAAATATTTCCAGTCCATATAGACCACATAGAATCCGGGCATAATGTATTTGCCCAGATTCTTGATGGATAAAACACATCTATATGTTTCCTCTGTTTAGTTTTGGTTGTGTTTTATTGGTGTAAAAGTTGGTCAGCTAGTATTTGAGGTAGTTGTGAATGTAGTAGACAAAGAGCATCTCGACGGCACATTATAGTATAAAGGTCAAGACATGAGTGTGCTCTAACAGAACGTCATGTTATTTGACCTAAAAATGATATTGTTTAACCTTGGGAAGCCTACATAGGTGAATAATATGCAAAAGAAGGACAAGTATTTTTTGACATTTAATGTAGGATCAACTTGCTTATGTATTATATGACTCTGAAATATTTGATTCCATGTTTTATTTTATTAAAATTGAGAGCTATCAAGAAATAGATTACCAAACACAATCGCTAACATACAAAAACAAATTTATATTGAAATTATCTGAAAACGTGGGTTGCAATAAAATGGTCATAACATGTGATACATGACTAAGGTTCAAGACCACAACTAAGAAAGTGGATGCTTGATAAAAGGAGTACTTTTATCCAGGCAAGCATTGGTCAAAAGCGACTAAACCCGATCAAAAACTGATAAAAACCTACCAAGAACTGCTAAAAATGCCGTAACCGGCTCAAATCATCCAAACCTAAGAAAAAACCTCTAAAATTATTTCCAGTCCATATAGACCACATAGAATCCGGGAATAATGTATTTGCCCGGATTCTTGATGGATAAAACACATCTATATGTTTGCTATGTTTAGTTTTGGTTGTGTTTTATTGGTGTAAAAGTCGGTCAGCTAGTATTTGAGGTAGTTGTGAATGTAGTAGACAAAGAGCATCTCGACGGCACATTATAGTACAAAGGTCAAGACATGAGTGTGCTCTAACAAAACGTCATGTTATTTTACCTAAAAATGATATTGTTTAACCTTGGGAAGCCTACATAGGTGAATAATATGCGAAAGAATGACAAGTATTTTTTGACATTTCATGTAGGATCAACTTGCTTATGTATTATATGACTCTGAAATATTTGATTCCATGTTTTGTTCTATAAAAATTGAGAGCTATCAAGAAATAGATTACCAAACACAATCGCTAACATACAAAAACAAATTTATATTGAAATTATCTGAAAACGTGGGTTGCAATAAAATGGTCATAACATGTGATACATGACTACGTTTCAAGACCACAACTAAGAAAATGGATGCTTGAAAAAAGGAGTACTTTTATCCAGGCAAGCATTGGTCAAAAGCGACTAAACCCGATAAAAAACTGATAAAAACCTACCAAGAACAGCTAAAAATGCCGTAACCGGCTCAAATCATCCAAACCTAAGAAAAAACCTCTAAAATTATTTCCAGTCCATATAGACCACATAGAATCCGGGCATAATGTAATTGCCCAGATTCTTGATGGATAAAACACATCTATATGTTTGCTATGTTTAGTTTTGGTTGTGTTTTATTGGTGTAAAAGTCGGTCAGCTAGTATTTGAGGTAGTTGTGAATGTAGTAGACAAAGAGCATCTCGACGGCACATTATAGTATAAAGGTCAAGACATGAGTGTGCTCTAACAGAACGTCATGTTATTTGACCTAAAAATGATATTGTTTAACCTTGGGAAGCCTACATAGGTGAATAATATGCAAAAGAAGGACAAGTATTTTTTGACATTTAATGTAGGATCAACTTGCTTATGTATTATATGACTCTGAAATATTTGATTCCATGTTTTATTTTATTAAAATTGAGAGCTATCAAGAAATAGATTACCAAACACAATCGCTAACATACAAAAACAAATTTATATTGAAATTATCTGAAAACGTGGGTTGCAATAAAATGGTCATAACATGTGATACATGACTAAGGTTCAAGACCACAACTAAGAAAGTGGATGCTTGATAAAAGGAGTACTTTTATCCAGGCAAGCATTGGTCAAAAGCGACTAAACCCGATCAAAAACTGATAAAAACCTACCAAGAACTGCTAAAAATGCCGTAACCGGCTCAAATCATCCAAACCTAAGAAAAAACCTCTAAAATTATTTCCAGTCCATATAGACCACATAGAATCCGGGAATAATGTATTTGCCCGGATTCTTGATGGATAAAACACATCTATATGTTTGCTATGTTTAGTTTTGGTTGTGTTTTATTGGTGTAAAAGTCGGTCAGCTAGTATTTGAGGTAGTTGTGAATGTAGTAGACAAATAGCATCTCGACGGCACATTATAGTACAAAGGTCAAGACATGAGTGTGCTCTAACAAAACGTCATGTTATTTTACCTAAAAATGATATTGTTTAACCTTGGGAAGCCTACATAGGTGAATAATATGCGAAAGAATGACAAGTATTTTTTGACATTTCATGTAGGATCAACTTGCTTATGTATTATATGACTCTGAAATATTTGATTCCATGTTTTGTTCTATAAAAATTGAGAGCTATCAAGAAATAGATTACCAAACACAATCGCTAACATACAAAAACAAATTTATATTGAAATTATCTGAAAACGTGGGTTGCAATAAAATGGTCATAACATGTGATACATGACTACGTTTCAAGACCACAACTAAGAAAATGGATGCTTGAAAAAAGGAGTACTTTTATCCAGGCAAGCATTGGTCAAAAGCGACTAAACCCGATAAAAAACTGATAAAAACCTACCAAGAACAGCTAAAAATGCCGTAACCGGCTCAAATCATCCAAACCTAAGAAAAAACCTCTAAAATTATTTCCAGTCCATATAGACCACATAGAATCCGGGCATAATGTAATTGCCCAGATTCTTGATGGATAAAACACATCTATATGTTTGCTATGTTTAGTTTTGGTTGTGTTTTATTGGTGTAAAAGTCGGTCAGCTAGTATTTGAGGTAGTTGTGAATGTAGTAGACAAAGAGCATCTCGACGGCACATTATAGTACAAAGGTCAAGACATGAGTGTGCTCTAACAAAACGTCATGTTATTTTACCTAAAAATGATATTGTTTAACCTTGGGAAGCCTACATAGGTGAATAATATGCAAAAGAAGGACAAGTATTTTTTGACATTTCATGTAGGATCAATTTGCTTATGTATTATATGACTCTGAAATATTTGATTCCATGTTTTATTCTATTAAAATTGAGAGCTATCAAGAAATAGATTACCAAACACAATCGCTAACATACAAAAACAAATTTATATTGAAATTATCTGAAAACGTGGGTTGCAATAAAATGGTCATAACATGTGATACATGACTACGTTTCAAGACCACAACTAAGAAAATGGATGCTTGAAAAAAGGAGTACTTTTATCCAGGCAAGCATTGGTCAAAAGCGACTAAACCCGATCAAAAACTGATAAAAACCTACCAAGAACAGCTAAAAATGCCGTAACCGGCTCAAATCATCCAAACCTAAGAAAAAACCTCTAAAATTATTTCCAGTCCATATAGACCACATAGAATCCGGGCATAATGTATTTGCCCAGATTCTTGATGGATAAAACACATCTATATGTTTCCTCTGTTTTGTTTTGGTTGTGTTTTATTGGTGTAAAAGTTGGTCAGCTAGTATTTGAGGTAGTTGTGAATGTAGTAGACAAAGAGTATCTCGACGGCACATTATAGTACAAAGGTCAAGACATGAGTGTGCTCTAACAAAACGTCATGTTATTTTACCTAAAAATGATATTGTTTAACCTTGGGAAGCCTACATAGGTGAATAATATGCAAAAGAAGGACAAGTATTTTTTGACATTTCATGTAGGATCAACTTGCTTATGTATTATATGACTCTGAAATATTTGATTCCATGTTTTATTTTATTAAAATTGAGAGCTATCAAGAAATAGATTACCAAACACAATCGCTAACATACAAAAACAAATTTATATTGAAATTATCTGAAAACGTGGGTTGCAATAAAATGGTCATAACATGTGATACATGACTAAGGTTCAAGACCACAACTAAGAAAGTGGATGCTTGATAAAAGGAGTACTTTTATCCAGGCAAGCATTGGTCAAAAGCGACTAAACCCGATCAAAAACTGATAAAAACCTACCAAGAACTGCTAAAAATGCCGTAACCGGCTCAAATCATCCAAACCTAAGAAAAAACCTCTAAAATTATTTCCAGTCCATATAGACCACATAGAATCCAGGCATAATGTATTTGCCCGGATTCTTGATGGATAAAACACATCTATATGTTCGCTATGTTTAGTTTTGGTTGTGTTTTATTGGTGTAAAAGTCGGTCAGCTAGTATTTGAGGTAGTTGTGAATGTAGTAGACAAAGAGCATCTCGACGGCACATTATAGTACAAAGGTCAAGACATGAGTGTGCTCTAACAAAACGTCATGTTATTTTACCTAAAAATGATATTGTTTAACCTTGGGAAGCCTACATAGGTGAATAATATGCAAAAGAAGGACAAGTATTTTTTGACATTTCATGTAGGATCAACTTGCTTATGTATTATATGACTCTGAAATATTTGATTCCATGTTTTATTCTATTAAAATTGAGAGCTATCAAGAAATAGATTACCAAACACAATCGCTAACATACAAAAACAAATTTATATTGAAATTATCTGAAAACGTGGGTTGCAATAAAATGGTCATAACATGTGATACATGACTACGTTTCAAGACCACAACTAAGAAAATGGATGCTTGAAAAAAGGAGTACTTTTATCCAGGCAAGCATTGGTCAAAAGCGACTAAACCCGATCAAAAACTGATAAAAACCTACCAAGAACTGCTAAAAATGCCGTAACCGGCTCAAATCATCCAAACCTAAGAAAAAACCTCTAAAATTATTTCCAGTCCATATAGACCACATAGAATCCAGGCATAATGTATTTGCCCGGATTCTTGATGGATAAAACACATCTATATGTTCGCTATGTTTAGTTTTGGTTGTGTTTTATTGGTGTAAAAGTCGGTCAGCTAGTATTTGAGGTAGTTGTGAATGTAGTAGACAAAGAGCATCTCGACGGCACATTATAGTACAAAGGTCAAGACATGAGTGTGCTCTAACAAAACGTCATGTTATTTTACCTAAAAATGATATTGTTTAACCTTGGGAAGCCTACATAGGTGAATAATATGCAAAAGAAGGACAAGTATTTTTTGACATTTCATGTAGGATCAACTTGCTTATGTATTATATGACTCTGAAATATTTGATTCCATGTTTTATTCTATTAAAATTGAGAGCTATCAAGAAATAGATTACCAAACACAATCGCTAACATACAAAAACAAATTTATATTGAAATTATCTGAAAACGTGGGTTGCAATAAAATGGTCATAACATGTGATACATGACTACGTTTCAAGACCACAACTAAGAAAATGGATGCTTGAAAAAAGGAGTACTTTTATCCAGGCAAGCATTGGTCAAAAGCGACTAAACCCGATCAAAAACTGATAAAAACCTACCAAGAACAGCTAAAAATGCCGTAACCGGCTCAAATCATCCAAACCTAAGAAAAAACCTCTAAAATTATTTCCAGTCCATATAGACCACATAGAATCCGGGCATAATGTATTTGCCCGGATTCTTGATGGATAAAACACATCTATATGTTTGCTATGTTTAGTTTTGGTTGTGTTTTATTGGTGTAAAAGTCGGTCAGCTAGTATTTGAGGTAGTTGTGAATGTAGTAGACAAAGAGCATCTCGACGGCACATTATAGTACAAAGGTCAAGACATGAGTGTGCTCTAACAAAATGTCATGTTATTTTACCTAAAAATGATATTGTTTAACCTTGGGAAGCCTACATAGGTGAATAATATGCAAAAGAAGGACAAGTATTTTTTGACATTTCATGTAGGATCAACTTGCTTATGTATTATATGACTCTGAAATATTTGATTCCATGTTTTATTCTATTAAAATTGAGAGCTATCAAGAAATAGATTACCAAACACAATCGCTAACATACAAAAACAAATTTATATTGAAATTATCTGAAAACGTGGGTTGCAATAAAATGGTCATAACATGTGATACATGACTAAGGTTCAAGACCACAACTAAGAAAGTGGATGCTTGATAAAAGGAGTACTTTTATCCAGGCAAGCATTGGTCAAAAGCGACTAAACCCGATCAAAAACTGATAAAAACCTACCAAGAACTGCTAAAAATGCCGTAACCGGCTCAAATCATCCAAACCTAAGAAAAAACCTCTAAAATTATTTCCAGTCCATATAGACCACATAGAATCCGGGCATAATGTATTTGCCCGGATTCTTGATGGATAAAACACATCTATATGTTCGCTATGTTTAGTTTTGGTTGTGTTTTATTGGTGTAAAAGTCGGTCAGCTAGTATTTGAGGTAGTTGTGAATGTAGTAGACAAAGAGCATCTCGACGGCACATTATAGTACAAAGGTCAAGACATGAGTGTGCTCTAACAAAACGTCATGTTATTTTACCTAAAAATGATATTGTTTAACCTTGGGAAGCCTACATAGGTGAATAATATGCAAAAAGAAGGACAAGTATTTTTTGACATTTCATGTAGGATCAACTTGATTATGTATTATATGACTCTGAAATATTTGATTCCATGTTTTATTCTATTAAAATTGAGAGCTATCAAGAAATAGATTACCAAACACAATCGCTAACATACAAAAACAAATTTATATTGAAATTATCTGAAAACGTGGGTTGCAATAAAATGGTCATAACATGTGATACATGACTAAGGTTCAAGACCACAACTAAGAAAGTGGATGCTTGATAAAAGGAGTACTTTTATCCAGGCAAGCATTGGTCAAAAGCGACTAAACCCGATCAAAAACTGATAAAAACCTACCAAGAACTGCTAAAAATGCCGTAACCGGCTCAAATCATCCAAACCTAAGAAAAAACCTCTAAAATTATTTCCAGTCCATATAGACCACATAGAATCCGGGCATAATGTATTTGCCCGGATTCTTGATGGATAAAACACATCTATATGTTCGCTATGTTTAGTTTTGGTTGTGTTTTATTGGTGTAAAAGTCGGTCAGCTAGTATTTGAGGTAGTTGTGAATGTAGTAGACAAAGAGCATCTCGACGGCACATTATAGTACAAAGGTCAAGACATGAGTGTGCTCTAACAAAACGTCATGTTATTTTACCTAAAAATGATATTGTTTAACCTTGGGAAGCCTACATAGGTGAATAATATGCAAAAGAAGGACAAGTATTTTTTGACATTTCATGTAGGATCAACTTGCTTATGTATTATATGACTCTGAAATATTTGATTCCATGTTTTATTTTATTAAAATTGAGAGCTATCAAGAAATAGATTACCAAACACAATCGCTAACATACAAAAACAAATTTATATTGAAATTATCTGAAAACGTGGGTTGCAATAAAATGGTCATAACATGTGATACATGACTACGTTTCAAGACCACAACTAAGAAAATGGATGCTTGAAAAAAGGAGTACTTTTATCCAGGCAAGCATTGGTCAAAAGCGACTAAACCCGATCAAAAACTGATAAAAACCTACCAAGAACAGCTAAAAATGCCGTAACCGGCTCAAATCATCCAAACCTAAGAAAAAACCTCTAAAATTATTTCCAGTCCATATAGACCACACAGAATCCCGGCATAATGTATTTGCCCGGATTCTTGATGGATAAAACACATCTATATGTTTGCTATGTTTAGTTTTGGTTGTGTTTTATTGGTGTAAAAGTCGGTCAGCTAGTATTTGAGGTAGTTGTGAATGTAGTAGACAAAGAGCATCTCGACGGCACATTATAGTACAAAGGTCAAGACATGAGTGTGCTCTAACAAAATGTCATGTTATTTTACCTAAAAATGATATTGTTTAACCTTGGGAAGCCTACATAGGTGAATAATATGCAAAAGAAGGACAAGTATTTTTTGACATTTCATGTAGGATCAACTTGCTTATGTATTATATGACTCTGAAATATTTGATTCCATGTTTTATTCTATTAAAATTGAGAGCTATCAAGAAATAGATTACCAAACACAATCGCTAACATACAAAAACAAATTTATATTGAAATTATCTGAAAACGTGGGTAGCAATAAAATGGTCATAACATGTGATACATGACTACGTTTCAAGACCACAACTAAGAAAATGGATGCTTGAAAAAAGGAGTACTTTTATCCAGGCAAGCATTGGTCAAAAGCGACTAAACCCGATCAAAAACTGATAAAAACCTACCAAGAACAGCTAAAAATGCCGTAACCGGCTCAAATCATCCAAACCTAAGAAATAACCTCTAAAATTATTTCCAGTCCATATAGACCACATAGAATCCGGGCATAATGTATTTGCCCGGATTCTTGATGGATAAAACACATCTATATGTTTCCTCTGTTTAGTTTTGGTTGTGTTTTATTGGTGTAAAAGTTGGTCAGCTAGTATTGGAGATAGTTGTGAATGTAGTAGACAAAGAGCATCTTGACGGCACATTATAGTATAAAGGTCAAGACATGAGTGTGCTCTAACAAAACGTCATGTTATTTGACCTAAAAATGATATTGTTTAACCTTGGGAAGCCTACTTAGGTGAATAATATGTAAAAGAAGGACAAGTATTTTTTGACATTTCATGTAGGATCAACTTGCTTATGTATTATATGACTCTGAAATATTTGATTCCATGTTTTATTCTATTAAAATTGAGAGCTATCAAGAAATAGATTACCAAACACAATCGCTAACATACAAAAACAAATTTATATTGAAATTATCTGAAAACGTAGGTTGCAATAAAATGGTCATAACATGTGATACATGACTAAGGTTCAAGACCACAACTAAGAAAGTGGATGCTTGATAAAAGGAGTACTTTTATCCAGGCAAGCATTGGTCAAAAGCGACTAAACCCGATCCAAAACTGATAAAAACCTACCAAGAACAGCTAAAAATGCCGTAACCGGCTCAAATCATCCAAACCTAAGAAAAAACCTCTAAAAATATTTCCAGTCCATATAGACCACATAGAATCCGGGAATAATGTATTTGCCCAGATTCTTGATGGATAAAACACATCTATATGTTTCCTCTGTTTAGTTTTGGTTGTGTTTTATTGGTGTAAAAGTTGGTCAGCTAGTATTTGAGGTAGTTGTGAATGTAGTAGACAAAGAGCATCTCGACGGCACATTATAGTATAAAGGTCAAGACATGAGTGTGCTCTAACAGAACGTCATGTTATTTGACCTAAAAATGATATTGTTTAACCTTGGGAAGCCTACATAGGTGAATAATATGCAAAAGAAGGACAAGTATTTTTTGACATTTAATGTAGGATCAACTTGCTTATGTATTATATGACTCTGAAATATTTGATTCCATGTTTTATTTTATTAAAATTGAGAGCTATCAAGAAATAGATTACCAAACACAATCGCTAACATACAAAAACAAATTTATATTGAAATTATCTGAAAACGTGGGTTGCAATAAAATGGTCATAACATGTGATACATGACTAAGGTTCAAGACCACAACTAAGAAAGTGGATGCTTGATAAAAGGAGTACTTTTATCCAGGCAAGCATTGGTCAAAAGCGACTAAACCCGATCAAAAACTGATAAAAACCTACCAAGAACTGCTAAAAATGCCGTAACCGGCTCAAATCATCCAAACCTAAGAAAAAACCTCTAAAATTATTTCCAGTCCATATAGACCACATAGAATCCGGGAATAATGTATTTGCCCGGATTCTTGATGGATAAAACACATCTATATGTTTGCTATGTTTAGTTTTGGTTGTGTTTTATTGGTGTAAAAGTCGGTCAGCTAGTATTTGAGGTAGTTGTGAATGTAGTAGACAAAGAGCATCTCGACGGCACATTATAGTACAAAGGTCAAGACATGAGTGTGCTCTAACAAAACGTCATGTTATTTTACCTAAAAATGATATTGTTTAACCTTGGGAAGCCTACATAGGTGAATAATATGCGAAAGAAGGACAAGTATTTTTTGACATTTCATGTAGGATCAACTTGCTTATGTATTATATGACTCTGAAATATTTGATTCCATGTTTTGTTCTATAAAAATTGAGAGCTATCAAGAAATAGATTACCAAACACAATCGCTAACATAGAAAAACAAATTTATATTGAAATTATCTGAAAACGTGGGTTGCAATAAAATGGTCATAACATGTGATACATGACTACGTTTCAAGACCAAAACTAAGAAAATGGATGCTTGAAAAACGGAGTACTTTTATCCAGGCAAGCATTGGTCAAAAGCGACTAAACCCGATAAAAAACTGATAAAAACCTACCAAGAACAGCTAAAAATGCCGTAACCGGCTCAAATCATCCAAACCTAAGAAAAAACCTCTAAAATTATTTCCAGTCCATATAGACCACATAGAATCCGGGCATAATGTATTTGCCCAGATTCTTGATGGATAAAACACATCTATATGTTTGCTATGTTTAGTTTTGGTTGTGTTTTATTGGTGTAAAAGTCGGTCAGCTAGTATTTGAGGTAGTTGTGAATGTAGTAGACAAAGAGCATCTCGACGGCACATTATAGTACAAAGGTCAAGACATGAGTGTGCTCTAACAAAACGTCATGTTATTTTACCTAAAAATGATATTGTTTAACCTTGGGAAGCCTACATAGGTGAATAATATGCAAAAGAAGGACAAGTATTTTTTGACATTTCATGTAGGATCAATTTGCTTATGTATTATATGACTCTGAAATATTTGATTCCATGTTTTATTCTATTAAAATTGAGAGCTATCAAGAAATAGATTACCAAACACAATCGCTAACATACAAAAACAAATTTATATTGAAATTATCTGAAAACGTGGGTTGCAATAAAATGGTCATAACATGTGATACATGACTACGTTTCAAGACCACAACTAAGAAAATGGATGCTTGAAAAAAGGAGTACTTTTATCCAGGCAAGCATTGGTCAAAAGCGAATAAACCCGATCAAAAACTGATAAAAACCTACCAAGAACAGCTAAAAATGCCGTAACCGGCTCAAATCATCCAAACCTAAGAAAAAACCTCTAAAATTATTTCCAGTCCATATAGACCACATAGAATCCGGGCATAATGTATTTGCCCGGATTCTTGATGGATAAAACACATCTATATGTTTGCTCTGTTTAGTTTTGGTTGTGTTTTATTGGTGTAAAAGTCGGTCAGCTAGTATTTGAGGTAGTTGTGAATGTAGTAGACAAAGAGCATCTCGACGGCACATTATAGTATAAAGGTCAAGACATAAGTGTGCTCTAACAGAACGTCATGTTATTTGAGCTAAAAATGATATTGTTTAACCTTGGGAAGCCTACATAGGTGAATAATATGCAAAAGAAGGACAAGTATTTTTTGACATTTCATGTAGGATCAACTTGCTTATGTATTATATGACTCTGAAATATTTGATTCCATGTTTTATTCTATTAAAATTGAGAGCTATCAAGAAATAGATTACCAAACACAATCGCTAACATACAAAAACAAATTTATATTGAAATTATCTGAAAATGTGGGTTGCAATAAAATAGTCATAACATGTGATACATGACTAAGGTTCAAGACCACAACTAAGAAAATGGATGCTTGAAAAAAGGAGTACTTTTATCCAGGCAAGCATTGGTCAAAAGCGACTAAACCCGATCAAAAACTGATAAAAACCTACCAAGAACAGCTAAAAATGCCGTAATCGGCTCAAATCATCTAAACCTAAGAAAAAACCTCTAAAATTATTTCCAGTCCATATAGACCACATAGAATCTGGGCATAATGTATTTGCCCGGATTCTTGATGGATAAAACACATCTATATGTTTGCTCTGTTTAGTTTTGGGTGTGTTTTATTAGTGTAAAAGTTGGTCAGCTAGTATTTGAGGTAGTTGTGAATGTAGTAGAAAAAGAGCATCTCAACGGCACATTATAGTATAAAGGTCAAGACATGAGTGTGCTCTAAAAAAACGTCATGTTATTTGACCTAAAAATGATATTGTTTAACCTTGGGAAGCCTACATAGGTGAATAATATGCAAAAGAAGGACAAGTATTTTTTGACATTTCATGTAGGATCAACTTGCTTATGTATTATATGACTCTAAAATATTTGATTCCATGTTTTATTCTATTAAAATTGAGAGCTATCAAGAAATAGATTACCAAACACAATCGCTAACATACAAAAACAAATTTTTATTGAAATTATCTGAAAACGTGGGTTGCAATAAAATGGTCATAACATGTGATACATGACTAAGGTTCAAGACCACAACTAAGAAAGTGGATGCTTGATAAAAGGAGTACTTTTATCCAGGCAAGCATTGGTCAAAAGCGACTAAACCCAATCCAAAACTGATAAAAACCTACCAAGAACAGCTAAAAATGCCGTAACCGGCTCAAATCATCCAAACCTAAGAAAAAACCTCTAAAATTATTTCCAGTCCATATAGACCACATAGGATCCGGGCATAATGTATTTGCCCGGATTCTTGATGGATAAAACACATCTATATGTTTGCTCTGTTTAGTTTTCGTTGTGTTTTATTGGTGTAAAAGTCGGTCAGCTAGTATTTGAGGTAGTTGTGAATGTAGTAGACAAAGAGCATCTCGACGGCACATTATAGTATAAAGGTCAAGACATAAGTGTGCTCTAACAGAACGTCATGTTATTTGACCTAAAAATGATATTGTTTAACCTTGGGAAGCCTACATAGGTGAATAATATGCAAAAGAAGGACAAGTATTTTTTGACATTTCATGTAGGATCAACTTGCTTATGTATTATATGACTCTGAAATATTTGATTCCATGTTTTATTCTATTAAAATTGAGAGCTATCAAGAAATAGATTACCAAACACAATCGCTAACATACAAAAACAAATTTATATTGAAATTATCTGAAAACGTGGGTTGCAATAAAATAGTCATAACATGTGATACATGACTAAGGTTCAAGACCACAACTAAGAAAATGGATGCTTGAAAAAAGGAGTACTTTTATCCAGGCAAGCATTGGTCAAAAGCGACTAAACCCGATCAAAAACTGATAAAAACCTACCAAGAACAGCTAAAAATGCCGTAATCGGCTCAAATCATCTAAACCTAAGAAAAAACCTCTAAAATTATTTCCAGTCCATATAGACCACATAGAATCCGGGCATAATGTATTTGCCCGGATTCTTGATGGATAAAACACATCTATATGTTTGCTCTGTTTAGTTTTGGGTGTGTTTTATTAGTGTAAAAGTTGGTCAGCTAGTATTTGAGGTAGTTGTGAATGTAGTAGACAAAGAGCATCTCAACGGCACATTATAGTATAAAGGTCAAGACATGAGTGTGCTCTAAAAAAACGTCATGTTATTTGACCTAAAAATGATATTGTTTAACCTTGGGAAGCCTACATAGGTGAATAATATGCAAAAGAAGGACAAGTATTTTTTGACATTTCATGTAGGATCAACTTGCTTATGTATTATATGACTCTGAAATATTTGATTCCATGTTTTATTCTATTAAAATTGAGAGCTATCAAGAAATAGATTACCAAACACAATCGCTAACATACAAAAACAAATTTATATTGAAATTATCTGAAAACGTGGGTTGCAATAAAATGGTCATAACATGTGATACATGACTAAGGTTCAAGACCACAACTAAGAAAGTGGATGCTTGATAAAAGGAGTACTTTTATCCAGGCAAGCATTGGTCAAAAGCGACTAAACCCAATCCAAAACTGATAAAAACCTACCAAGAACAGCTAAAAATGCCGTAACCGGCTCAAATCATCCAAACCTAAGAAAAAACCTCTAAAATTATTTCCAGTCCATATAGACCACATAGAATCCGGGCATAATGTATTTGCCCAGATTCTTGATGGATAAAACACATCTATATGTTTCCTCTGTTTAGTTTTGGTTGTGTTTTATTGGTGTAAAAGTTGGTCAACTAGTATTTGAGGTAGTTGTGAATGTAGTAGACAAAGAGCATCTCGACGGCACATTATAGTATAAAGGTCAAGACATGAGTGTGCTCTAACAGAACGTCATGTTATTTGACCTAAAAATGATATTGTTTAACCTTGGGAAGCCTACATAGGTGAATAATATGCAAAAGAAGGACAAGTATTTTTTGACATTTCATGTAGGATCAACTTGCTTATGTATTATATGACTCTGAAATATTTGATTCCATGTTTTATTTTATTAAAATTGAGAGCTATCAAGAAATAGATTACCAAACACAATCGCTAACATACAAAAACAAATTTATATTGAAATTATCTGAAAACGTGGGTTGCAATAAAATGGTCATAACATGTGATACATGACTAAGGTTCAAGACCACAACTAAGAAAGTGGATGCTTGATAAACGGAGTACTTTTATCCAGGCAAGCATTGGTCAAAAGCGACTAAACCCGATCAAAAACTGATAAAAACCTACCAAGAACTGCTAAAAATGCCGTAACCGGCTCAAATCATCCAAACCTAAGAAAAAACCTCTAAAATTATTTCCATTCCATATAGACCACATAGAATCCGGGCATAATGTATTTGCCCGGATTCTTGATGGATAAAACACATCTATATGTTTGCTCTGTTTAGTTTTGGGTGTGTTTTATTAGTGTAAAAGTTGGTCAGCTAGTATTTGAGGTAGTTGTGAATGTAGTAGACAAAGAGCATCTCAACGACACATTATAGTATAAAGGTCAAGACATGAGTGTGCTCTAAAAAAACGTCATGTTATTTGACCTAAAAATGATATTGTTTAACCTTGGGAAGCCTACATAGGTGAATAATATGCAAAAGAAGGACAAGTATTTTTTGACATTTCATGTAGGATCAACTTGCTTATGTATTATATGACTCTGAAATATTTGATTCCATGTTTTATTCTATTAAAATTGAGAGCTATCAAGAAATAGATTACCAAACACAATCGCTAACATACAAAAACAAATTTATATTGAAATTATCTGAAAACGTGGGTTGCAATAAAATGGTCATAACATGTGATACATGACTAAGGTTCAAGACCACAACTAAGAAAGTGGATGCTTGATAAAAGGAGTACTTTTATCCAGGCAAGCATTGGTCAAAAGCGACTAAACCCAATCCAAAACTGATAAAAACCTACCAAGAACAGCTAAAAATGCCGTAACCGGCTCAAATCATCCAAACCTAAGAAAAAACCTCTAAAATTATTTCCAGTCCATATAGACCACATAGAATCTGGGCATAATGTATTTGCCCAGATTCTTGATGGATAAAACACATCTATATGTTTCCTCTGTTTAGTTTTGGTTGTGTTTTATTGGTGTAAAAGTTGGTCAGCTAGTATTTGAGGTAGTTGTGAATGTAGTAGACAAAGAGCATCTCGACGGCACATTATAGTATAAAGGTCAAGACATGAGTGTGCTCTAACAGAACGTCATGTTATTTGACCTAAAAATGATATTGTTTAACCTTGGGAAGCCTACATAGGTGAATAATATGCAAAAGAAGGACAAGTATTTTTTGACATTTCATGTAGGATCAACTTGCTTATGTATTATATGACTCTGAAATATTTGATTCCATGTTTTATTTTATTAAAATTGAGAGCTATCAAGAAATAGATTACCAAACACAATCGCTAACATACAAAAACAAATTTATATTGAAATTATCTGAAAACGTGGGTTGCAATAAAATGGTCATAACATGTGATACATGACTAAGGTTCAAGACCACAACTAAGAAAGTGGATGCTTGATAAACGGAGTACTTTTATCCAGGCAAGCATTGGTCAAAAGCGACTAAACCCGATCAAAAACTGATAAAAACCTACCAAGAACTGCTAAAAATGCCGTAACCGGCTCAAATCATCCAAACCTAAGAAAAAACCTCTAAAATTATTTCCATTCCATATAGACCACATAGAATCCGGGCATAATGTATTTGCCCGGATTCTTGATGGATAAAACACATCTATATGTTTGCTATGTTTAGTTTTGGTTGTGTTTTATTGGTGTAAAAGTCGGTCAGCTAGTATTTGAGGTAGTTGTGAATGTAGTAGACAAAGAGCATCTCGACGGCACATTATAGTACAAAGGTCAAGACATGAGTGTGCTCTAACAAAACATCATGTTATTTTACCTAAAAATGATATTGTTTAACCTTGGGAAGCCTACATAGGTGAATAATATGCAAAAGAAGGACAAGTATTTTTTGACATTTCATGTAGGATCAACTTGCTTATGTATTATATGACTCTGAAATATTTGATTCCATGTTTTATTCTATTAAAATTGAGAGTGATCAAGAAATAGATTACCAAACACAATCGCTAACATACAAAAACAAATTTATATTGAAATTATCTGAAAACGTGGGTTGCAATAAAATAGTCATAACATGTGATACATGACTAAGGTTCAAGACCACAACTAAGAAAATGGATGCTTGAAAAAAGGAGTACTTTTATCCAGGCAAGCATTGGTCAAAAGCGACTAAACCCGATCAAAAACTGATAAAAACCTACCAAGAACAGCTAAAAATGCCCTAATCGGCTCAAATCATCTAAACCTAAGAAAAAACCTCTAAAATTATTTCCAGTCCATATAGACCACATAGAATCCGGGCATAATGTATTTGCCCGGATTCTTGATGGATAAAACACATCTATATGTTTGCTCTGTTTAGTTTTGGGTGTGTTTTATTGGTGTAAAAGTTGGTCAGCTAGTATTTGAGGTAGTTGTGAATGTAGTAGACAAAGAGCATCTCGACGGCACATTATAGTATAAAGGTCAAGACATGAGTGTGCTCTAAAAAAACGTCATGTTATTTGACCTAAAAATGATATTGTTTAACCTTGGGAAGCCTACATAGGTGAATAATATGCAAAAGAAGGACAAGTATTTTTTGACATTTCATGTAGGATCAACTTGCTTATGTATTATATGACTCTGAAATATTTGATTCCATGTTTTATTCTATTAAAATTGAGAGCTATCAAGAAATAGATTACCAAACACAATCGCTAACATACAAAAACAAATTTATATTGAAATTATCTGAAAACGTGGGTTGCAATAAAATGGTCATAACATGTGATACATGACTACGTTTCAAGACCACAACTAAGAAAATGGATGCTTGAAAAAAGGAGTACTTTTATCCAGGCAAGCATTGGTCAAAAGCGACTAAACCCGATCAAAAACTGATAAAAACCTACCAAGAACAGCTAAAAATGCCGTAACCGGCTCAAATCATCCAAACCTAAGAAAAAACCTCTAAAATTATTTCCAGTCCATATAGACCACATAGAATCCGGGCATAATGTATTTGCCCGGATTCTTGATGGATAAAACACATCTATATGTTTGCTCTGTTTAGTTTTGGTTGTGTTTTATTGGTGTAAAAGTCGGTCAGCTAGTTTGAGGTAGTTGTGAATGTAGTAGACAAAGGGCATCTCGACGGCACATTATAGTATAAAGGTCAAGACATGAGTGTGCTCTAACAGATCGTCATGTTATTTGACCTAAAAATGATATTGTTTAACCTTGGGAAGCCTACATAGGTGAATAATATGCAAAAGAAGGACAAGTATTTTTTGACATTTCATGTAGGATCAACTTGCTTATGTATTATATGACTCTGAAATATTTGATTCCATGTTTTATTATATTAAAATTGAGAGCTATCAAGAAATAGATTACCAAACACAATCGCTAACATACAAGAACAAATTTATATTGAAATTATCTGAAAACGTGGGTTGCAATAAAATAGTCATAACATGTGATACATGACTAAGGTTCAAGACCACAACTAAGAAAATGGATACTTGAAAAAAGGAGTACTTTTATCCAGGCAAGCATTGGTCAAAAGCGACTAAACCCGATCAAAAACTGATAAAAACCTACCAAGAACAGCTAAAAATGCCGTAATCGGCTCAAATCATCTAAACCTAAGAAAAAACCTCTAAAATTATTTCCAGTCCATATAGACCACATAGAATCCGGGCATAATGTATTTGCCCGGATTCTTGATGGATAAAACACATCTATAAGTTTGCTCTGTTTAGTTTTGGGTGTGTTTTATTGGTGTAAAAGTTGGTCAGCTAGTATTTGAGGTAGTTGTGAATGTAGTAGACAAAGAGCATCTCGACGGCACATTATAGTATAAAGGTAAAGACATGAGTGTGCTCTAAAAAAACGTCATGTTATTTGACCTAAAAATGATATTGTTTAACCTTGGGAAGCCTACATAGGTGAATAATATGCAAAAGAAGGACAAGTATTTTTTGACATTTCATGTAGGATCAACTTGCTTATGTATTATATGACTCTGAAATATTTGATTCCATGTTTTATTCTATTAAAATTGAGAGCTATCAAGAAATAGATTACCAAACACAATCGCTAACATACAAAAACAAATTTATATTGAAATTATCTGAAAACGTGGGTTGCAATAAAATGGTCATAACATGTGATACATGACTACGTTTCAAGACCACAACTAAGAAAATGGATGCTTGAAAAAAGGAGTACTTTTATCCAGGCAAGCATTGGTCAAAAGCGACTAAACCCGATCAAAAACTGATAAAAACCTACCAAGAACAGCTAAAAATGCCGTAACCGGCTCAAATCATCCAAACCTAAGAAAAAACCTCTAAAATTATTTCCAGTC
The DNA here is from genome assembly GCA_025667525.1 of Glebionis coronaria. Lineage (NCBI taxonomy): Eukaryota > Viridiplantae > Streptophyta > Magnoliopsida > Asterales > Asteraceae > Glebionis > Glebionis coronaria. The sequence continues at coordinate 644,229,887 of CM046876.1, forward strand.
CATATAGACCACATAGAATTCGGGCATAATGTATTTGCCCGGATTCTTGATGGATAAAACACATCTATATATTTGCTTTGTTTAGTTTTGGTTGTGTTTTATTGGTGTAAAAGTCGGTCAGTTAGTATTTGAGGTAGTTGTGAATGTAGTAGACAAAGAGCATCTCGACGGCACATTATAGTATAAAGGTCAAGACATGAGTGTGCTCTAACAAAACGTCATGTTATTTGACCTAAAAATGATATTGTTTAACCTTGGGAAGCCTAAATAGGTGAATAATATGCAAAAGAAGGACAAGTATTTTTTGACATTTCATGTAGGATCAACTTGCTTATGTATTATATGACTCTGAAATATTTGATTCCATGTTTTATTCTATTAAAATTGAGAGCTATCAAGAAATAGATTACCAAACACAATCGCTAACATACAAAAACAAATTTATATTGAAATTATCTGAAAACGTGGGTTGCAATAAAATGGTCATAACATGTGATACATGACTACGTTTCAAGACCACAACTAAGAAAATGGATGCTTGAAAAAAGGAGTACTTTTATCCAGGCAAGCATTGGTCAAAAGCGACTAAACCCGATCAAAAACTGATAAAAACCTACCAAGAACAGCTAAAAATGCCGTAACCGGCTCAAATCATCCAAACCTAAGAAAAAACCTCAAAAATTATTTCTAGTCCATATAGACCACATAGAATCCGGGCATAATGTATTTGCCCGGATTCTTGATGGATAAAACACATCTATATGTTTGCTCTGTTTAGTTTTGGTTGTGTTTTATTGGTGTAAAAGTCGGTCAGCTAGTATTTGAGGTAGTTGTGAATGTAGTACACAAAGAGCATCTCGACGGCACATTATAGTATAAAGGTCAAGACATGAGTGTGCTCTAACAAAACGTCATGTTATTTGACCTAAAAATGATATTGTTTAACCTTGGGAAGCCTACATAAGTGAATAATATGCAAAAGAAGGACAAGTATTTTTTGACATTTCATGTAGGATCAACTTGCTTATGTATTATATGACTCTGAAATATTTGATTCCATGTTTTATTCTATTAAAATTGAGAGCGATCAAGAAATAGATTACCAAACACAATCGCTAACATACAAAAACAAATTTATATTGAAATTATCTGAAAACGTGGGTTGCAATAAAATGGTCATAACATGTGATACATGACTAAGGTTCAAGACCACAACTAAGAAAATGGATGCTTGAAAAAAGGAGTACTTTTATCCAGGCAAGCATTGGTCAAAAGCGACTAAACCCGATCAAAAACTGATAAAAACCTACCAAGAAAAGTTAAAAATGCCGTAACCGGCTCAAATCATCCAAACCTAAGAAAAAACCTCTAAAATTATTTCCAGTCCATATAGACCACATAGAATCCGGGCATAATGTATTTGCCCGGATTCTTGATGGATAAAACACATCTATATGTTTGCTCTGTTTAGTTTTGGTTGTGTTTTATTGGTGTAAAAGTCGGTCAGCTAGTATTTGAGGTAGTTGTGAATGTAGTAGACAAAGAGCATCTCGACGGCACATTATAGTATAAAGGTCAAGACATGAGTGTGCTCTAACAAAACGTCATGTTATTTGACCTAAAAATGATATTGTTTAACCTTGGGAAGCCTACATAGGTGAATAATATGCAAAAGAAGGACAAGTATTTTTTGACATTTCATGTAGGATCAACTTGCTTATGTATTATATAACTCTGAAATATTTGATTCCATGTTTTATTCTATTAAAATTGAGAGCTATCAAGAAATAGATTACCAAACACAATCGCTAACATACAAAAACAAATTTATATTGAAATTATCTGAAAACGTGGGTTGCAATAAAATGGTCATAACATGTGATACATGACTACGTTTCAAGACCACAACTAAGAAAATGGATGCTTGAAAAAAGGAGTACTTTTATCCAGGCAAGCATTGGTCAAAAGCGACTAAACCCGATCAAAAACTGATAAAAACCTACCAAGAAAAGTTAAAAATGCCGTAACCGGCTCAAATCATCCAAACCTAAGAAAAAACCTCTAAAATTATTTCCAGTCCATATAGACCACATAGAATCCGGGCATAATGTATTTGCCCGGATTCTTGATGGATAAAACACATCTATATGTTTGCTTTGTTTAGTTTTGGTTGTGTTTTATTGGTGTAAAAGTCGGTCAGCTAGTATTTGAGGTCGTTGTGAATGTAGTAGACAAAGAGCATCTCGACGGCACATTATAGTATAAAGGTCAAGACATGAGTGTGCTCTAACAAAACGTCATGTTATTTGACCTAAAAATGATATTGTTTAACCTTGGGAAGCCTAAATAGGTGAATAATATGCAAAAGAAGGACAAGTATTTTTTGACATTTCATGTAGGATCAACTTGCTTATGTATTATATGACTCTGAAATATTTGATTCCATGTTTTATTCTATTAAAATTGAGAGCTATCAAGAAATAGATTACCAAACACAATCGCTAACATACAAAAACAAATTTATATTGAAATTATCTGAAAACGTGGGTTGCAATAAAATGGTCATAACATGTGATACATGACTACGTTTCAAGACCACAACTAAGAAAATGGATGCTTGAAAAAAGGAGTACTTTTATCCAGGCAAGCATTGGTCAAAAGCGACTAAACCCGATCAAAAACTGATAAAAACCTACCAAGAACAGCTAAAAATGCCGTAACCGGCTCAAATCATCCAAACCTAAGAAAAAACCTCAAAAATTATTTCTAGTCCATATAGACCACATAGAATCCGGGCATAATGTATTTGCCCGGATTCTTGATGGATAAAACACATCTATATGTTTGCTCTGTTTAGTTTTGGTTGTGTTTTATTGGTGTAAAAGTCGGTCAGCTAGTATTTGAGGTAGTTGTGAATGTAGTAGACAAAGAGCATCTCGACGGCACATTATAGTATAAAGGTCAAGACATGAGTGTGCTCTAACAAAACGTCATGTTATTTGACCTAAAAATGATATTGTTTAACCTTGGGAAGCCTACATAGGTGAATAATATGCAAAAGAAGGACAAGTATTTTTTGACATTTCATGTAGGATCAACTTGCTTATGTATTATATGACTCTGAAATATTTGATTCCATGTTTTATTCTATTAAAATTGAGAGCTATCAAGAAATAGATTACCAAACACAATCGCTAACATACAAAAACAAATTTATATTGAAATTATCTGAAAACGTGGGTTGCAATAAAATGGTCATAACATGTGATACATGACTACGTTTCAAGACCACAACTAAGAAAATGGATGCTTGAAAAAAGGAGTACTTTTATCCAGGCAAGCATTGGTCAAAAGCGACTAAACCCGATCAAAAACTGATAAAAACCTACCAAGAAAAGTTAAAAATGCCGTAACCGGCTCAAATCATCCAAACCTAAGAAAAAACCTCTAAAATTATTTCCAGTCCATATAGACCACATAGAATCCGGGCATAATGTATTTGCCCGGATTCTTGATGGATAAAACACATCTATATGTTTGCTCTGTTTAGTTTTGGTTGTGTTTTATTGGTGTAAAAGTCGGTCAGCTAGTATTTGAGGTAGTTGTGAATGTAGTAGACAAAGAGCATCTCGACGGCACATTATAGTATAAAGGTCAAGACATGAGTGTGCTCTAACAAAACGTCATGTTATTTGACCTAAAAATGATATTGTTTAACCTTGGGAAGCCTACATAGGTGAATAATATGCAAAAGAAGGACAAGTATTTTTTGACATTTCATGTAGGATCAACTTGCTTATGTATTATATGACTCTGAAATATTTGATTCCATGTTTTATTCTATTAAAATTGAGAGCTATCAAGAAATAGATTACCAAACACAATCGCTAACATACAAAAACAAATTTATATTGAAATTATCTGAAAATGTGGGTTGCAATAAAATGGTCATAACATGTGATACATGACTACGTTTCAAGACCACAACTAAGAAAATGGATGCTTGAAAAAAGGAGTACTTTTATCCAGGCAAGCATTGGTCAAAAGCGACTAAACCCGATCAAAAACTGATAAAAACCTACCAAGAACAGCTAAAAATGCCGTAACCGGCTCAAATCATCCAAACCTAAGAAAAAACCTCTAAAATTATTTCCAGTCCATATAGACCACATAGAATCCGGGCATAATGTATTTGCCCGGATTCTTGATGGATAAAACACATCTATATGTTTGCTATGTTTAGTTTTGGTTGTGTTTTATTGGTGTAAAAGTCGGTCAGCTAGTATTTGAGGTAGTTGTGAATGTAGTAGACAAAGAGCATCTCGACGGCACATTATAGTATAAAGGTCAAGACATGAGTGTGCTCTAACAAAACGTCATGTTATTTGACCTAAAAATGATATTGTTTAACCTTGGGAAGCCTACATAGGTGAATAATATGCAAAAGAAGGACAAGTATTTTTTGACATTTCATGTAGGATCAACTTGCTTATGTATTATATGACTCTGAAATATTTGATTCCATGTTTTATTCTATTAAAATTGAGAGCTATCAAGAAATAGATTACCAAACACAATCGCTAACATACAAAAACAAATTTATATTGAAATTATCTGAAAATGTGGGTTGCAATAAAATGGTCATAACATGTGATACATGACTACGTTTCAAGACCACAACTAAGAAAATGGATGCTTGAAAAAAGGAGTACTTTTATCCAGGCAAGCATTGGTCAAAAGCGACTAAACCCGATCAAAAACTGATAAAAACTTACCAAGAACAGCTAAAAATGCCGTAACCGGCTCAAATCATCCAAACCTAAGAAAAAACCTCTAAAATTATTTCCAGTCCATATAGACCACATAGAATCCGGGCATAATGTATTTGCCCGGATTCTTGATGGATAAAACACATCTATATGTTTGCTATGTTTAGTTTTGGTTGTGTTTTATTGGTGTAAAAGTCGGTCAGCTAGTATTTGAGGTAGTTGTGAATGTAGTAGACAAAGAGCATCTCGACGGCACATTATAGTATAAAGGTCAAGACATGAGTGTGCTCTAACAAAACGTCATGTTATTTGACCTAAAAATGATATTGTTTAACCTTGGGAAGCCTACATAGGTGAATAATATGCAAAAGAAGGACAAGTATTTTTTGACATTTCATGTAGGATCAACTTGCTTATGTATTATATGACTCTGAAATATTTGATTCCATGTTTTATTCTATTAAAATTGAGAGCTATCAAGAAATAGATTACCAAACACAATCGCTAACATACAAAAACAAATTTATATTGAAATTATCTGAAAACGTGGGTTGCAATAAAATGGTCATAACATGTGATACATGACTACGTTTCAAGACCACAACTAAGAAAATGGATGCTTGAAAAAAGGAGTACTTTTATCCAGGCAAGCATTGGTCAAAAGCGACTAAACCCGATCAAAAACTGATAAAAACCTACCAAGAACAGTTAAAAATGCCGTAACCGGCTCAAATCATCCAAACCTAAGAAAAAACCTCTAAAATTATTTCCAGTCCATATAGACCACATAGAATCCGGGCATAATGTATTTGCCCGGATTCTTGATGGATAAAACACATCTATATGTTTGCTCTGTTTAGTTTTGGTTGTGTTTTATTGGTGTAAAAGTCGGTCAGCTAGTATTTGAGGTAGTTGTGAATGTAGTAGACAAAGAGCATCTCGACGGCACATTATAGTATAAAGGTCAAGACATGAGTGTGCTCTAACAAAACGTCATGTTATTTGACCAAAAAATGATATTGTTTAACCTTGGGAAGCCTACATAGGTGAATAATATGCAAAAGAAGGACAAGTATTTTTTGACATTTCATGTAGGATCAACTTGCTTATGTATTATATGATTCTGAAATATTTGATTCCATGTTTTATTCTATTAAAATTGAGAGCTATCAAGAAATAGATTACCAAACACAATCGCTAACATACAAAAACAAATTTATATTGAAATTATCTGAAAATGTGGGTTGCAATAAAATGGTCATAACATGTGATACATGACTACGTTTCAAGACCACAACTAAGAAAATGGATGCTTGAAAAAAGGAGTACTTTTATCCAGGCAAGCATTGGTCAAAAGCGACTAAACCCGATCAAAAACTGATAAAAACCTACCAAGAACAGCTAAAAATGCCGTAACCGGCTCAAATCATCCAAACCTAAGAAAAAACCTCTAAAATTATTTCCAGTCCATATAGACCACATAGAATCCGGGCATAATGTATTTGCCCGGATTCTTGATGGATAAAACACATCTATATGTTTGCTATGTTTAGTTTTGGTTGTGTTTTATTGGTGTAAAAGTCGGTCAGCTAGTATTTGAGGTAGTTGTGAATGTAGTAGACAAAGAGCATCTCGACGGCACATTATAGTATAAAGGTCAAGACATGAGTGTGCTCTAACAAAACGTCATGTTATTTGACCTAAAAATGATATTGTTTAACCTTGGGAAGCCTACATAGGTGAATAATATGAAAAAGAAGGACAAGTATTTTTTGACATTTCATGTAGGATCAACTTGCTTATGTATTATATGACTCTGAAATATTTGATTCCATGTTTTATTCTATTAAAATTGAGAGCTATCAAGAAATAGATTACCAAACACAATCGCTAACATACAAAAACAAATTTATATTGAAATTATCTGAAAACGTGGGTTGCAATAAAATGGTCATAACATGTGATACATGACTACGTTTCAAGACCACAACTAAGAAAATGGATGCTTGAAAAAAGGAGTACTTTTATCCAGGCAAGCATTGGTCAAAAGCGACTAAACCCGATCAAAAACTGATAAAAACCTACCAAGAACAGTTAAAAATGCCGTAACCGGCTCAAATCATCCAAACCTAAGAAAAAACCTCTAAAATTATTTCCAGTCCATATAGACCACATAGAATCCGGGCATAATGTATTTGCCCGGATTCTTGATGGATAAAACACATCTATATGTTTGCTCTGTTTAGTTTTGGTTGTGTTTTATTGGTGTAAAAGTCGGTCAGCTAGTATTTGAGGTAGTTGTGAATGTAGTAGACAAAGAGCATCTCGACGGCACATTATAGTATAAAGGTCAAGACATGAGTGTGCTCTAACAAAACGTCATGTTATTTGACCTAAAAATGATATTGTTTAACCTTGGGAAGCCTACATAGGTGAATAATATGCAAAATAAGGACATGTATTTTTTGACATTTCATGTAGGATCAACTTGCTTATGTATTATATGACTCTGAAATATTTGATTCCATGTTTTATTCTATTAAAATTGAGAGCTATCAAGAAATAGATTACCAAACACAATCGCTAACATACAAAAACAAATTTATATTGAAATTATCTGAAAATGTGGGTTGCAATAAAATGGTCATAACATGTGATACATGACTACGTTTCAAGACCACAACTAAGAAAATGGATGCTTGAAAAAAGGAGTACTTTTATCCAGGCAAGCATTGGTCAAAAGCGACTAAACCCGATCAAAAACTGATAAAAACCTACCAAGAACAGCTAAAAATGCCGTAACCGGCTCAAATCATCCAAACCTAAGAAAAAACCTCTAAAATTATTTCCAGTCCATATAGACCACATAGAATCCGGGCATAATGTATTTGCCCGGATTCTTGATGGATAAAACACATTGCTATGTTTAGTTTTGGTTGTGTTTTATTGGTGTAAAAGTCGGTCAGCTAGTATTTGAGGTAGTTGTGAATGTAGTAGACAAAGAGCATCTCGACGGCACATTATAGTATAAAGGTCAAGACATGAGTGTGCTCTAACAAAACGTCATGTTATTTGACCTAAAAATGATATTGTTTAACCTTGGGAAGCCTACATAGGTGAATAATATGCAAAAGAAGGACAAGTATTTTTTGACATTTCATGTAGGATCAACTTGCTTATGTATTATATGACTCTGAAATATTTGATTCCATGTTTTATTCTATTAAAATTGAGAGCTATCAAGAAATAGATTACCAAACACAATCGCTAACATACAAAAACAAATTTATATTGAAATTATCTGAAAACGTGGGTTGCAATAAAATGGTCATAACATGTGATACATGACTACGTTTCAAGACCACAACTAAGAAAATGGATGCTTGAAAAAAGGAGTACTTTTATCCAGGCAAGCATTGGTCAAAAGCGACTAAACCCGATCAAAAACTGATAAAAACCTACCAAGAACAGTTAAAAATGCCGTAACCGGCTCAAATCATCCAAACCTAAGAAAAAACCTCTAAAATTATTTCCAGTCCATATAGACCACATAGAATCCGGGCATAATGTATTTGCCCGGATTCTTGATGGATAAAACACATCTATATGTTTGCTCTGTTTAGTTTTGGTTGTGTTTTATTGGTGTAAAAGTCGGTCAGCTAGTATTTGAGGTAGTTGTGAATGTAGTAGACAAAGAGCATCTCGACGGCACATTATAGTATAAAGGTCAAGACATGAGTGTGCTCTAACAAAATGTCATGTTATTTGACCTAAAAATGATATTGTTTAACCTTGGGAAGCCTACATAGGTGAATAATATGCAAAAGAAGGACAAGTATTTTTTGACATTTCATGTAGGATCAACTTGCTTATGTATTATATGATTCTGAAATATTTGATTCCATGTTTTATTCTATTAAAATTGAGAGCTATCAAGAAATAGATTACCAAACACAATCGCTAACATACAAAAACAAATTTATATTGAAATTATCTGAAAATGTGGGTTGCAATAAAATGGTCATAACATGTGATACATGACTACGTTTCAAGACCACAACTAAGAAAATGGATGCTTGAAAAAAGGAGTACTTTTATCCAGGCAAGCATTGGTCAAAAGCGACTAAACCCGATCAAAAACTGATAAAAACCTACCAAGAACAGCTAAAAATGCCGTAACCGGCTCAAATCATCCAAACCTAAGAAAAAACCTCTAAAATTATTTCCAGTCCATATAGACCACATAGAATCCGGGCATAATGTATTTGCCCGGATTCTTGATGGATAAAACACATCTATATGTTTGCTATGTTTAGTTTTGGTTGTGTTTTATTGGTGTAAAAGTCGGTCAGCTAGTATTTGAGGTAGTTGTGAATGTAGTAGACAAAGAGCATCTCGACGGCACATTATAGTATAAAGGTCAAGACATGAGTGTGCTCTAACAAAACGTCATGTTATTTGACCTAAAAATGATATTGTTTAACCTTGGGAAGCCTACATAGGTGAATAATATGCAAAAGAAGGACAAGTATTTTTTGACATTTCATGTAGGATCAACTTGCTTATGTATTATATGACTCTGAAATATTTGATTCCATGTTTTATTCTATTAAAATTGAGAGCTATCAAGAAATAGATTACCAAACACAATCGCTAACATACAAAAACAAATTTATATTGAAATTATCTGAAAACGTGGGTTGCAATAAAATGGTCATAACATGTGATACATGACTACGTTTCAAGACCACAACTAAGAAAATGGATGCTTGAAAAAAGGAGTACTTTTATCCAGGCAAGCATTGGTCAAAAGCGACTAAACCCAATCAAAAACTGATAAAAACCTACCAAGAACAGTTAAAAATGCCGTAACCGGCTCAAATCATCCAAACCTAAGAAAAAACCTCTAAAATTATTTCCAGTCCATATAGACCACATAGAATCCGGGCATAATGTATTTGCCCGGATTCTTGATGGATAAAACACATCTATATGTTTTCTCTGTTTAGTTTTGGTTGTGTTTTATTGGTGTAAAAGTCGGTCAGCTAGTATTTGAGGTAGTTGTGAATGTAGTAGACAAAGAGCATCTCGACGGCACATTATAGTATAAAGGTCAAGACATGAGTGTGCTCTAACAAAACGTCATGTTATTTGACCTAAAAATGATATTGTTTAACCTTGGGAAGCCTACATAGGTGAATAATATGCAAAAGAAGGACATGTATTTTTTGACATTTCATGTAGGATCAACTTGCTTATGTATTATATGACTCTGAAATATTTGATTCCATGTTTTATTCTATTAAAATTGAGAGCTATCAAGAAATAGATTACCAAACACAATCGCTAACATACAAAAACAAATTTATATTGAAATTATCTGAAAATGTGGGTTGCAATAAAATGGTCATAACATGTGATACATGACTACGTTTCAAGACCACAACTAAGAAAATGGATGCTTGAAAAAAGGAGTACTTTTATCCAGGCAAGCATTGGTCAAAAGCGACTAAACCCGATCAAAAACTGATAAAAACCTACCAAGAACAGCTAAAAATGCCGTAACCGGCTCAAATCATCCAAACCTAAGAAAAAACCTCTAAAATTATTTCCAGTCCATATAGACCACATAGAATCCGGGCATAATGTATTTGCCCGGATTCTTGATGGATAAAACACATCTATATGTTTGCTCTGTTTAGTTTTGGTTGTGTTTTATTGGTGTAAAAGTCGGTCAGCTAGTATTTGAGGTAGTTGTGAATGTAGTAGACAAAGAGCATCTCGACGGCACATTATAGTATAAAGGTCAAGACATGAGTGTGCTCTAACAAAACGTCATGTTATTTGACCTAAAAATGATATTGTTTAACCTTGGGAAGCCTACATAGGTGAATAATATGCAAAAGAAGGACAAGTATTTTTTGACATTTCATGTAGGATCAACTTGCTTATGTATTATATGACTCTGAAATATTTGATTCCATGTTTTATTCTATTAAAATTGAGAGCTATCAAGAAATAGATTACCAAACACAATCGCTAACATACAAAAACAAATTTATATTGAAATTATCTGAAAATGTGGGTTGCAATAAAATGGTCATAACATGTGATACATGACTACGTTTCAAGACCACAACTAAGAAAATGGATGCTTGAAAAAAGGAGTACTTTTATCCAGGCAAGCATTGGTCAAAAGCGACTAAACCCGATCAAAAACTGATAAAAACCTACCAAGAACAGCTAAAAATGCCGTAACCGGCTCAAATCATCCAAACCTAAGAAAAAACCTCTAAAATTATTTCCAGTCCATATAGACCACATAGAATCCGGGCATAATGTATTTGCCCGGATTCTTGATGGATAAAACACATCTATATGTTTGCTATGTTTAGTTTTGGTTGTGTTTTATTGGTGTAAAAGTCGGTCAGCTAGTATTTGAGGTAGTTGTGAATGTAGTAGACAAAGAGCATCTCGACGGCACATTATAGTATAAAGGTCAAGACATGAGTGTGCTCTAACAAAACGTCATGTTATTTGACCTAAAAATGATATTGTTTAACCTTGGGAAGCCTACATAGGTGAATAATATGCAAAAGAAGGACAAGTATTTTTTGACATTTCATGTAGGATCAACTTGCTTATGTATTATATGACTCTGAAATATTTGATTCCATGTTTTATTCTATTAAAATTGAGAGCTATCAAGAAATAGATTACCAAACACAATCGCTAACATACAAAAACAAATTTATATTGAAATTATCTGAAAACGTGGGTTGCAATAAAATGGTCATAACATGTGATACATGACTACGTTTCAAGACCACAACTAAGAAAATGGATGCTTGAAAAAAGGAGTACTTTTATCCAGGCAAGCATTGGTCAAAAGCGACTAAACCCGATCAAAAACTGATAAAAACCTACCAAGAACAGTTAAAAATGCCGTAACCGGCTCAAATCATCCAAACCTAAGAAAAAACCTCTAAAATTATTTCCAGTCCATATAGACCACATAGAATCCGGGCATAATGTATTTGCCCGGATTCTTGATGGATAAAACACATCTATATGTTTGCTCTGTTTAGTTTTGGTTGTGTTTTATTGGTGTAAAAGTCGGTCAGCTAGTATTTGAGGTAGTTGTGAATGTAGTAGACAAAGAGCATCTCGACGGCACATTATAGTATAAAGGTCAAGACATGAGTGTGCTCTAACAAAACGTCATGTTATTTGACCTAAAAATGATATTGTTTAACCTTGGGAAGCCTACATAGGTGAATAATATGCAAAAGAAGGACAAGTATTTTTTGACATTTCATGTAGGATCAACTTGCTTATGTATTATATGACTCTGAAATATTTGATTCCATGTTTTATTCTATTAAAATTGAGAGCTATCAAGAAATAGATTACCAAACACAATCGCTAACATACAAAAACAAATTTATATTGAAATTATCTGAAAATGTGGGTTGCAATAAAATGGTCATAACATGTGATACATGACTACGTTTCAAGACCACAACTAAGAAAATGGATGCTTGAAAAAAGGAGTACTTTTATCCAGGCAAGCATTGGTCAAAAGCGACTAAACCCGATCAAAAACTGATAAAAACCTACCAAGAACAGCTAAAAATGCCGTAACCGGCTCAAATCATCCAAACCTAAGAAAAAACCTCTAAAATTATTTCCAGTCCATATAGACCACATAGAATCCGGGCATAATGTATTTGCCCGGATTCTTGATGGATAAAACACATCTATATGTTTGCTATGTTTAGTTTTGGTTGTGTTTTATTGGTGTAAAAGTCGGTCAGCTAGTATTTGAGGTAGTTGTGAATGTAGTAGACAAAGAGCATCTCGACGGCACATTATAGTATAAAGGTCAAGACATGAGTGTGCTCTAACAAAACGTCATGTTATTTGACCTAAAAATGATATTGTTTAACCTTGGGAAGCCTACATAGGTGAATAATATGCAAAAGAAGGACAAGTATTTTTTGACATTTCATGTAGGATCAACTTGCTTATGTATTATATGACTCTGAAATATTTGATTCCATGTTTTATTCTATTAAAATTGAGAGCTATCAAGAAATAGATTACCAAACACAATCGCTAACATACAAAAACAAATTTATATTGAAATTATCTGAAAACGTGGGTTGCAATAAAATGGTCATAACATGTGATACATGACTACGTTTCAAGACCACAACTAAGAAAATGGATGCTTGAAAAAAGGAGTACTTTTATCCAGGCAAGCATTGGTCAAAAGCGACTAAACCCGATCAAAAACTGATAAAAACCTACCAAGAACAGTTAAAAATGCCGTAACCGGCTCAAATCATCCAAACCTAAGAAAAAACCTCTAAAATTATTTCCAGTCCATATAGACCACATAGAATCCGGGCATAATGTATTTGCCCGGATTCTTGATGGATAAAACACATCTATATGTTTGCTCTGTTTAGTTTTGGTTGTGTTTTATTGGTGTAAAAGTCGGTCAGCTAGTATTTGAGGTAGTTGTGAATGTAGTAGACAAAGAGCATCTCGACGGCACATTATAGTATAAAGGTCAAGACATGAGTGTGCTCTAACAAAACGTCATGTTATTTGACCTAAAAATGATATTGTTTAACCTTGGGAAGCCTACATAGGTGAATAATATGCAAAAGAAGGACAAGTATTTTTTGACATTTCATGTATGATCAACTTGCTTATGTATTATATGACTCTGAAATATTTGATTCCATGTTTTATTCTATTAAAATTGAGAGCTATCAAGAAATAGATTACCAAACACAATCGCTAACATACAAAAACAAATTTATATTGAAATTATCTGAAAATGTGGGTTGCAATAAAATGGTCATAACATGTGATACATGACTACGTTTCAAGACCACAACTAAGAAAATGGATGCTTGAAAAAAGGAGTACTTTTATACAGGCAAGCATTGGTCAAAAGCGACTAAAACCGATCAAAAACTGATAAAAACCTACCAAGAACAGCTAAAAATGCCGTAACCGGCTCAAATCATCCAAACCTAAGAAAAAACCTCTAAAATTATTTCCAGTCCATATAGACCACATAGAATCCGGGCATAATGTATTTGCCCGGATTCTTGATGGATAAAACACATCTATATGTTTGCTATGTTTAGTTTTGGTTGTGTTTTATTGGTGTAAAAGTCGGTCAGCTAGTATTTGAGGTAGTTGTGAATGTAGTAGACAAAGAGCATCTCGACGGCACATTATAGTATAAAGGTCAAGACATGAGTGTGCTCTAACAAAACGTCATGTTATTTGACCTAAAAATGATATTGTTTAACCTTGGGAAGCCTACATAGGTGAATAATATGCAAAAGAAGGACAAGTATTTTTTGACATTTCATGTAGGATCAACTTGCTTATGTATTATATGACTCTGAAATATTTGATTCCATGTTTTATTCTATTAAAATTGAGAGCTATCAAGAAATAGATTACCAAACACAATCGCTAACATACAAAAACAAATTTATATTGAAATTATCTGAAAACGTGGGTTGCAATAAAATGGTCATAACATGTGATACATGACTACGTTTCAAGACCACAACTAAGAAAATGGATGCTTGAAAAAAGGAGTACTTTTATCCAGGCAAGCATTGGTCAAAAGCGACTAAACCCGATCAAAAACTGATAAAAACCTACCAAGAACAGCTAAAAATGCCGTAACCGGCTCAAATCATCCAAACCTAAGAAAAAACCTCTAAAATTATTTCCAGTCCATATAGACCACATAGAATCCGGGCATAATGTATTTGCCCGGATTCTTGATGGATAAAACACATCTATATGTTTGCTCTGTTTAGTTTTGGTTGTGTTTTATTGGTGTAAAAGTCGGTCAGCTAGTATTTGAGGTAGTTGTGAATGTAGTAGACAAAGAGCATCTCGACGGCACATTATAGTATAAAGGTCAAGACATGAGTGTGCTCTAACAAAACGTCATGTTATTTGACCTAAAAATGATATTGTTTAACCTTGGGAAGCCTACATAGGTGAATAATATGCAAAAGAAGGACAAGTATTTTTTGACATTTCATGTAGGATCAACTTGCTTATGTATTATATGACTCTGAAATATTTGATTCCATGTTTTATTCTATTAAAATTGAGAGCTATCAAGAAATAGATTACCAAACACAATCGCTAACATACAAAAACAAATTTATATTGAAATTATCTGAAAATGTGGGTTGCAATAAAATGGTCATAACATGTGATACATGACTACGTTTCAAGACCACAACTAAGAAAATGGATGCTTGAAAAAAGGAGTACTTTTATCCCGGCAAGCATTGGTCAAAAGCGACTAAACCCGATCAAAAACTGATAAAAACCTACCAAGGACAGCTAAAAATGCCGTAACCGGCTCAAATCATCCAAACCTAAGAAAAAACCTCTAAAATTATTTCCAGTCCATATAGACCACATAGAATCCGGGCATAATGTATTTGCCCGGATTCTTGATGGATAAAACACATCTATATGTTTGCTATGTTTAGTTTTGGTTGTGTTTTATTGGTGTAAAAGTCGGTCAGCTAGTATTTGAGGTAGTTGTGAATGTAGTAGACAAAGAGCATCTCGACGGCACATTATAGTATAAAGGTCAAGACATGAGTGTGCTCTAACAAAACGTCATGTTATTTGACCTAAAAATGATATTGTTTAACCTTGGGAAGCCTACATAGGTGAATAATATGCAAAAGAAGGACAAGTATTTTTTGACATTTCATGTAGGATCAACTTGCTTATGTATTATATGACTCTGAAATATTTGATTCCATGTTTTATTCTATTAAAATTGAGAGCTATCAAGAAATAGATTACCAAACACAATCGCTAACATACAAAAACAAATTTATATTGAAATTATCTGAAAACGTGGGTTGCAATAAAATGGTCATAACATGTGATACATGACTACGTTTCAAGACCACAACTAAGAAAATGGATTCTTGAAAAAAGGAGTACTTTTATCCAGGCAAGCATTGGTCAAAAGCGACTAAACCCGATCAAAAACTGATAAAAACCTACCAAGAACAGTTAAAAATGCCGTAACCGGCTCAAATCATCCAAACCTAAGAAAAAACCTCTAAAATTATTTCCAGTCCATATAGACCACATAGAATCCGGGCATAATGTATTTGCCCGGATTCTTGATGGATAAAACACATCTATATGTTTGCTCTGTTTAGTTTTGGTTGTGTTTTATTGGTGTAAAAGTCGGTCAGCTAGTATTTGAGGTAGTTGTGAATGTAGTAGACAAAGAGCATCTCGACGGCACATTATAGTATAAAGGTCAAGACATGAGTGTGCTCTAACAAAACGTCATGTTATTTGACCTAAAAATGATATTGTTTAACCTTGGGAAGCCTACATAGGTGAATAATATGCAAAAGAAGGACAAGTATTTTTTGACATTTCATGTAGGATCAACTTGCTTATGTATTATATGACTCTGAAATATTTGATTCCATGTTTTATTCTATTAAAATTGAGAGCTATCAAGAAATAGATTACCAAACACAATCGCTAACATACAAAAACAAATTTATATTGAAATTATCTGAAAACGTGGGTTGCAATAAAATGGTCATAACATGTGATACATGACTCCGTTTCAAGACCACAACTAAGAAAATGGATGCTTGAAAAAAGGAGTACTTTTATCCAGGCAAGCATTGGTCAAAAGCGACTAAACCCGATCAAAAACTGATAAAAACCTACCAAGAACAGCTACAAATGCCGTAACCGGCTCAAATCATCCAAACCTAAGAAAAAACCTCTAAAATTATTTCCAGTCCATATATACCACATAGAATCCGGGCATAATGTATTTGCCCGGATTCTTGATGGATAAAACACATCTATATGTTTGCTCTGTTTAGTTTTGGTTGTGTTTTATTGGTGTAAAAGTCGGTCAGCTAGTATTTGAGGTAGTTGTGAATGTATTAGACAAAGAGCATCTCGACGGCACATTATAGTATAAAGTTCAAGACATGAGTGTGCTCTAACAAAACATCATGTTATTTGACCTAAAAATGATATTGTTTAACCTTGGGAAGCCTACATAGGTGAATAATATGCAAAAGAAGGACAAGTATTTTTTGACATTTCATGTAGGATCAACTTGCTTATGTATTATATGACTCTGAAATATTTGATTCAATGTTTTATTCTATTAAAATTGAGAGCTATCAAGAAATAGATTACCAAACACAATCGCTAACATACAAAAACAATTTTATATTGAAATTATCTGAAAAACGTAGGTTGCAATAAAATGGTCATAACATGTGATACATGACTACGTTTCAAGACCACAACTATGAAAATGGATGCTTGAAAAAAGGAGTACTTTTATCCAGGCAAGCATTGGTTTAAAAGCGACTAAACCCAATCAAAAACTGATAAAAACCTACCAAGAACAGCTAAAAATGCCGTAACCGGCTCAAATCATCCAAACCTAAGAAAAAACATCTAAATTTATTTCCAGTCCATATAGACCACATAGAATCCGGGCATAATGTATTTGCCCGGATTCTTGATGGATAAAACACATCTATATGTTTGCTATGTTTAGTTTTGGTTGTGTTTTATTGGTGTAAAAGTCGGTCAGCTAGTATTTGAGGTAGTTGTGAATGTAGTAGACAAACAGCATCTCGACGGCACATTATAGTATAAAGGTCAAGACATGAGTGTGCTCTAACAAAACGTCATGTTATTTGACCTAAAATGATATTGTTTAACCTTGGGAAGCCTACATAGGTGAATAATATGCAAAAGAAGGACAAGTATTTTTTGACATTTCATGTAGGATCAACTTGCTTATGTATTATATGACTCTGAAATATTTGATTCCATGTTTTATTCTATTAAAATTGAGAGCTATCAAGAAATAGATTACCAAACACAATCGCTAACATACAAAAACAAATTTATATTGAAATTATCTGAAAACGTGGGTTGCAATAAAATGGTCATAACATGTGATACATGACTCCGTTTCAAGACCACAACTAAGAAAATGGATGCTTGAAAAAAGGAGTACTTATATCCAGGCAAGCATTGGTCAAAAGCGACTAAACCCGATCAAAAACTGATAAAAACCTACCAAGAACAGCTACAAATGCCGTAACCGGCTCAAATCATCCAAACCTAAGAAAAAACCTCTAAAATTATTTCCAGTCCATATATACCACATAGAATCCGGGCATAATGTATTTGCCCGGATTCTTGATGGATAAAACACATCTATATGTTTGCTCTGTTTAGTTTTGGTTGTGTTTTATTGGTGTAAAAGTCGGTCAGCTAGTATTTGAGGTAGTTGTGAATGTATTAGACAAAGAGCATCTCGACGGCACATTATAGTATAAAGGTCAAGACATGAGTGTGCTCTAACAAAACGTCATGTTATTTGACCTAAAAATGATATTGTTTAACCTTGGGAAGCCTACATAGGTGAATAATATGCAAAAGAAGGACAAGTATTTTTTGACATTTCATGTAGGATCAACTTGCTTATGTATTATATGACTCAGAAATATTTGATTCCATGTTTTATTCTATTAAAATTGAGAGCTATCAAGAAATAGATTACCAAACACAATCGCTAACATACAAAAACAATTTTATATTGAAATTATCTGAAAAACGTAGGTTGCAATAAAATGGTCATAACATGTAATACATGACTACGTTTCAAGACCACAACTATGAAAATGGATGCTTGAAAAAAGGAGTACTTTTATCCAGGCAAGCATTGGTCAAAAGCGACTAAACCCAATCAAAAACTGATAAAAACCTACCAAGAACAGCTAAAAATGCCGTAACCGGCTCAAATCATCCAAACCTAAGAAAAAACATCTAAAATTATTTCCAGTCCATATAGACCACATAGAATCCGGGCATAATGTATTTGCCCGGATTCTTGATGGATAAAACACATCTATATGTTTGCTATGTTTAGTTTTGGTTGTGTTTTATTGGTGTAAAAGTCGGTCAGCTAGTATTTGAGGTAGTTGTGAATGTAGTAGACAAACAACATCTCGACGGCACATTATAGTATAAAGGTCAAGACATGAGTGTGCTCTAACAAAACGTCATGTTATTTGACCTAAAATGATATTGTTTAACCTTGGGAAGCCTACATAGGTGAATAATATGCAAAAGAAGGACAAGTATTTTTTGACATTTCATGTAGGATCAACTTGCTTATGTATTATATGACTCTGAAATATTTGATTCCATGTTTTATTCTATTAAAATTGAGAGCTATCAAGAAATAGATTACCAAACACAATCGCTAACATACAAAAACAAATTTATATTGAAATTATCTGAAAACGTGGGTTGCAATAAAACGGTCATAACATGTGATACATGACTCCGTTTCAAGACCACAACTAAGAAAATGGATGCTTGAAAAAAGGAGTACTTTTATCCAGGCAAGCATTGGTCAAAAGCGACTAAACCCGATCAAAAACTGATAAAAACCTACCAAGAACAGCTACAAATGCCGTAACCGGCTCAAATCATCCAAACCTAAGAAAAACCTCTAAAATTATTTCCAGTCCATATATACCACATAGAATCCGGGCATAATGTATTTTCCCGGATTCTTGATGGATAAAACACATCTATATGTTTGCTCTGTTTAGTTTTGGTTGTGTTTTATGGGTGTAAAAGTCGGTCAGCTAGTATTTGAGGTAGTTGTGAATGTATTAGACAAAGAGCATCTCGACGGCACATTATAGTATAAAGGTCAAGACATGAGTGTGCTCTAACAAAACGTCATGTTATTTGACCTAAAATGATATTGTTTAACCTTGGGAAGCCTACATAGGTGAATAATATGCAAAAGAAGGACAAGTATTTTTTGACATTTCATGTAGGATCAACTTGCTTATGTATTATATGACTCTGAAATATTTGATTCCATGTTTTATTCTATTAAAATTGAGAGCTATCAAGAAATAGATTACCAAACACAATCGCTACCATACAAAAACAAATTTATATTGAAATTATCTGAAAACGTGGGTTGCAATAAAATGGTCATAACATGTGATACATGACTACGTTTCAAGACCACAACTAAGAAAATGGATGCTTGAAAAAAGGAGTACTTTTATCCAGGCAAGCATTGGTCAAAAGCGACTAAACCCGATCAAAAACTGATAAAAACCTACCAAGAACAGCTAAAAATGCCGTAACCGGCTCAAATCATCCAAACCTAAGAAAAAACCTCTAAAATTATTTCCAGTCCATATAGACCACATAGAATCCGGGCATAATGTATTTGCCCGGATTCTTGATGGATAAAACACATCTATATGTTTGCTATGTTTAGTTTTGGTTGTGTTTTATTGGTGTAAAAGTCGGTCAGCTAGTATTTGAGGTAGTTGTGAATGTAGTAGACAAAGAGCATCTCGACGGCACATTATAGTATAAAGGTCAAGACATGAGTGTGCTCTAACAAAACGTCATGTTATTTGACCTAAAAATGATATTGTTTAACCTTGGGAAGCCTACATAGGTGAATAATATGCAAAAGAAGGACAAGTATTTTTTGACATTTCATGTAGGATCAACTTGCTTATGTATTATATGACTCTGAAATATTTGATTCCATGTTTTATTCTATTAAAATTGAGAGCTATCAAGAAATAGATTACCAAACACAATCGCTAACATACAAAAACAAATTTATATTGAAATTATCTGAAAACGTGGGTTGCAATAAAATGGTCATAACATGTGATACATGACTACGTTTCAAGACCACAACTAAGAAAATGGATGCTTGAAAAAAGGAGTACTTTTATCCAGGCAAGCATTGGTCAAAAGCGACTAAACCCGATCAAAAACTGATAAAAACCTACCAAGAACAGTTAAAAATGCCGTAACCGGCTCAAATCATCCAAACCTAAGAAAAAACCTCTAAAATTATTTCCAGTCCATATAGACCACATAGAATCCGGGCATAATGTATTTGCCCGGATTCTTGATGGATAAAACACATCTATATGTTTGCTCTGTTTAGTTTTGGTTGTGTTTTATTGGTGTAAAAGTCGGTCAGCTAGTATTTGAGGTAGTTGTGAATGTAGTAGACAAAGAGCATCTCGACGGCACATTATAGTATAAAGGTCAAGACATGAGTGTGCTCTAACAAAACGTCATGTTATTTGACCTAAAAATGATATTGTTTAACCTTGGGAAGCCTACATAGGTGAATAATATGCAAAAGAAGGACAAGTATTTTTTGACATTTCATGTAGGATCAACTTGCTTATGTATTATATGACTCTGAAATATTTGATTCTATGTTTTATTCTATTAAAATTGAGAGCTATCAAGAAATAGATTACCAAACACAATCGCTAACATACAAAAACAAATTTATATTGAAATTATCTGAAAACGTGGGTTGCAATAAAATGGTCATAACATGTGATACATGACTACGTTTCAAGACCACAACTAAGAAAATGGATGCTTGAAAAAAGGAGTACTTTTATCCAGGCAAGCATTGGTCAAAAGCGACTAAACCCGATCAAAAACTGATAAAAACCTACCAAGAACAGCTAAAAATGCCGTAACCGGCTCAAATCATCCAAACCTAAGAAAAAACCTCTAAAATTATTTCCAGTCCATATAGACCACATAGAATCCGGGCATAATGTATTTGCCCGGATTCTTGATGGATAAAACACATCTATATGTTTGCTATGTTTAGTTTTGGTTGTGTTTTATTGGTGTAAAAGTCGGTCAGCTAGTATTTGAGGTAGTTGTGAATGTAGTAGACAAAGAGCATCTCGACGGCACATTATAGTATAAAGGTCAAGACATGAGTGTGCTCTAACAAAACGTCATGTTATTTGACCTAAAAATGATATTGTTTAACCTTGGGAAGCCTACATAGGTGAATAATATGCAAAAGAAGGACAAGTATTTTTTGACATTTCATGTAGGATCAACTTGCTTATGTATTATATGACTCTGAAATATTTGATTCCATGTTTTATTCTATTAAAATTGAGAGCTATCAAGAAATAGATTACCAAACACAATCGCTAACATACAAAAACAAATTTATATTGAAATTATCTGAAAACGTGGGTTGCAATAAAATGGTCATAACATGTGATACATGACTCCGTTTCAAGACCACAACTAAGAAAATGGATGCTTGAAAAAAGGAGTACTTTTATCCAGGCAAGCATTGGTCAAAAGCGACTAAACCCGATCAAAAACTGATAAAAACCTACCAAGAACAGCTACAAATGCCGTAACCGGCTCAAATCATCCAAACCTAAGAAAAAACCTCTAAAATTATTTCCAGTCCATATATACCACATAGAATCCGGGCATAATGTATTTGCCCGGATTCTTGATGGATAAAACACATCTATATGTTTGCTCTGTTTAGTTTTGGTTGTGTTTTATTGGTGTAAAAGTCGGTCAGCTAGTATTTGAGGTAGTTGTGAATGTATTAGACAAAGAGCATCTCGACGGCACATTATAGTATAAAGTTCAAGACATGAGTGTGCTCTAACAAAACGTCATGTTATTTGACCTAAAAATGATATTGTTTAACCTTGGGAAGCCTACATAGGTGAATAATATGCAAAAGAAGGACAACTATTTTTTGACATTTCATGTAGGATCAACTTGCTTATGTATTATATGACTCTGAAATATTTGATTCAATGTTTTATTCTATTAAAATTGAGAGCTATCAAGAAATAGATTACCAAACACAATCGCTAACATACAAAAACAATTTTATATTGAAATTATCTGAAAAACGTAGGTTGCAATAAAATGGTCATAACATGTGATACATGACTACGTTTCAAGACCACAACTATGAAAATGGATGCTTGAAAAAAGGAGTACTTTTATCCAGGCAAGCATTGGTCAAAAGCGACTAAACCCAATCAAAAACTGATAAAAACCTACCAAGAACAGCTAAAAATGCCGTAATCGGCTCAAATCATCCAAACCTAAGAAAAAACATCTAAATTTATTTCCAGTCCATATAGACCACATAGAATCCGGGCATAATGTATTTG
The DNA here is from genome assembly GCA_025667525.1 of Glebionis coronaria. Classification (NCBI taxonomy): domain Eukaryota; kingdom Viridiplantae; phylum Streptophyta; class Magnoliopsida; order Asterales; family Asteraceae; genus Glebionis; species Glebionis coronaria. The sequence continues at coordinate 644,252,784 of CM046876.1, forward strand.
CCCGGATTCTTGATGGATAAAACACATCTATATGTTTGCTATGTTTAGTTTTGGTTGTGTTTTATTGGTGTAAAAGTCGGTCAGCTAGTATTTGAGGTAGTTGTGAATGTAGTAGACAAACAGCATCTCGACGGCACATTATAGTATAAAGGTCAAGACATGAGTGTGCTCTAACAAAACGTCATGTTATTTGACCTAAAATGATATTGTTTAACCTTGGGAAGCCTACATAGGTGAATAATATGCAAAAGAAGGACAAGTATTTTTTGACATTTCATGTAGGATCAACTTGCTTATGTATTATATGACTCTGAAATATTTGATTCCGTGTTTTATTCTATTAAAATTGAGAGCTATCAAGAAATAGATTACCAAACACAATCGCTAACATACAAAAACAAATTTATATTGAAATTATCTGAAAACGTGGGTTGCAATAAAATGGTCATAACATGTGATACATGACTCCGTTTCAAGACCACAACTAAGAAAATGGATGCTTGAAAAAAGGAGTACTTATATCCAGGCAAGCATTGGTCAAAAGCGACTAAACCCGATCAAAAACTGATAAAAACCTACCAAGAACAGCTAAAAATGCCGTAACCGGCTCAAATCATCCAAACCTAAGAAAAAACATCTAAAATTATTTCCAGTCCATATATACCACATAGAATCCGGGCATAATGTATTTGCCCGGATTCTTGATGGATAAAACACATCTATATGTTTGCTCTGTTTAGTTTTGGTTGTGTTTTATTGGTGTAAAAGTCGGTCAGCTAGTATTTGAGGTAGTTGTGAATGTAGTAGACAAACAACATCTCGACGGCACATTATAGTATAAAGGTCAAGACATGAGTGTGCTCTAACAAAACGTCATGTTATTTGACCTAAAATGATATTGTTTAACCTTGGGAAGCCTACATAGGTGAATAATATGCAAAAGAAGGACAAGTATTTTTTGACATTTCATGTAGGATCAACTTGCTTATGTATTACATGACTCAGAAATATTTGATTCCATGTTTTATTCTATTAAAATTGAGAGCTATCAAGAAATAGATTACCAAACACAATCGCTAACATACAAAAACAAATTTATATTGAAATTATCTGAAAACGTGGGTTGCAATAAAATGGTCATAACATGTGATACATGACTCCGTTTCAAGACCACAACTAAGAAAATGGATGCTTGAAAAAAGGAGTACTTTTATCCAGGCAAGCATTGGTCAAAAGCGACTAAACCCGATCAAAAACTGATAAAAACCTACCAAGAACAGCTACAAATGCCGTAACCGGCTCAAATCATCCAAACCTAAGAAAAACCTCTAAAATTATTTCCAGTCCATATATACCACATAGAATCCGGGCATAATGTATTTTCCCGGATTCTTGATGGATAAAACACATCTATATGTTTGCTCTGTTTAGTTTTGGTTGTGTCTTATTGGTGTAAAAGTCGGTCAGCTAGTATTTGAGGTAGTTGTGAATGTATTAGACAAAGAGCATCTCGACGGCACATTATAGTATAAAGGTCAAGACATGAGTGTGCTCTAACAAAACGTCATGTTATTTGACCTAAAATGATATTGTTTAACCTTGGGAAGCCTACATAGGTGAATAATATGCAAAAGAAGGACAAGTATTTTTTGACATTTCATGTAGGATCAACTTGCTTATGTATTATATGACTCTGAAATATTTGATTCCATGTTTTATTCTATTAAAATTGAGAGCTATCAAGAAATAGATTACCAAACACAATCGCTAACATACAAAAATAAATTTATATTGAAATTATCTGAAAACGTGGGTTGCAATAAAATGGTCATAACATGTGATACATGACTCCGTTTCAAGACCACAACTAAGAAAATGGATGCTTGAAAAAAGGAGTACTTTTATCCAGGCAAGCATTGGTCAAAAGCGACTAAACCCGATCAAAAACTGATAAAAACCTACCAAGAACAGCTACAAATGCCGTAACCGGCTCAAATCATCCAAACCTAAGAAAAAACCTCTAAAATTATTTCCAGTCCATATATACCACATAGAATCCGGGCATAATGTATTTTCCCGGATTCTTGATGGATAAAACACATCTATATGTTTGCTCTGTTTAGTTTTGGTTGTGTTTTATTGGTGTAAAAGTCGGTCAGCTAGTATTTGAGGTAGTTGTGAATGTATTAGACAAAGAGCATCTCGACGGCACATTATAGTATAAAGGTCAAGACATGAGTGTGCTCTAACAAAACGTCATGTTATTTGACCTAAAATGATATTGTTTAACCTTGGGAAGCCTACATAGGTGAATAATATGCAAAAGAAGGACAAGTATTTTTTGACATTTCATGTAGGATCAACTTGCTTATGTATTATATGACTCTGAAATATTTGATTTCATGTTTTATTCTATTAAAATTGAGAGCTATCAAGAAATAGATTACCAAACACAATCGCTAACATACAAAAACAAATTTATATTGAAATTATCTGAAAACGTGGGTTGCAATAAAATGGTCATAACATGTGATACATGACTCCGTTTCAAGACCACAACTAAGAAAATGGATGCTTGAAAAAAGGAGTACTTATATCCAGGCAAGCATTGGTCAAAAGCGACTAAACCCGATCAAAAACTGATAAAAACCTACCAAGAACAGCTACAAATGCCGTAATCGGCTCAAATCATCCAAACCTAAGAAAAAACCTCTAAAATTATTTCCAGTCCATATATACCACATAGAATCCGGGCATAATGTATTTTCCCGGATTCTTGATGGATAAAACACATCTATATGTTTTCTCTGTTTAGTTTTGGTTGTGTTTTATTGGTGTAAAAGTCGGTCAGCTAGTATTTGAGGTAGTTGTGAATGTATTAGACAAAGAGCATCTCGACGGCACATTATAGTATAAAGGTCAAGACATGAGTGTGCTCTAACAAAACGTCATGTTATTTGACCTAAAAATGATATTGTTTAACCTTGGGAAGCCTACATAGGTGAATAATATGCAAAAGAAGGACAAGTATTTTTTGACATTTCATGTAGGATCAACTTGCTTATGTATTATATGACTCTGAAATATTTGATTCCATGTTTTATTCTATTAAAATTGAGAGCTATCAAGAAATAGATTACCAAACACAATCGCTAACATACAAAAACAAATTTATATTGAAATTATCTGAAAACGTGGGTTGCAATAAAATGGTCATAACATGTGATACATGACTCCGTTTCAAGACCACAACTAAGAAAATGGATGCTTGAAAAAAGGAGTACTTTTATCCAGGCAAGCATTGGTCAAAAGCGACTAAACCCGATCAAAAACTGATAAAAACCTACCAAGAACAACTACAAATGCCGTAACCGGCTCAAATCATCCAAACCTAAGAAAAAACCTCTAAAATTATTTCCAGTCCATATATACCACATAGAATCCGGGCATAATGTATTTTCCCGGATTCTTGATGGATAAAACACATCTATATGTTTGCTCTGTTTAGTTTTGGTTGTGTTTTATTGGTGTAAAGGTCGGTCAGCTAGTATTTGAGGTAGTTGTGAATGTATTAGACAAAGAGCATCTCGACGGCACATTATAGTATAAAGGTCAAGACATGAGTGTGCTCTAACAAAACGTCATGTTATTTGACCTAAAATGATATTGTTTAACCTTGGGAAGCCTACATAGGTGAATAATATGCAAAAGAAGGACAAGTATTTTTTGACATTTCATGTAGGATCAACTTGCTTATGTATTATATGACTCTGAAATATTTGATTCCATGTTTTATTCTATTAAAATTGAGAGCTATCAAGAAATAGATTACCAAACACAATCGCTAACATACAAAAACAAATTTATATTGAAATTATCTGAAAACGTGGGTTGCAATAAAATGGTCATAACATGTGATACATGACTCCGTTTCAAGACCACAACTAAGAAAATGGATGCTTGAAAAAAGGAGTACTTATATCCAGGCAAGCATTGGTCAAAAGCGACTAAACCCGATCAAAAACTGATAAAAACCTACCAAGAACAGCTACAAATGCCGTAACCGGCTCAAATCATCCAAACCTAAGAAAAAACCTCTAAAATTATTTCCAGTCCATATAGACCACATAGAATCCGGGCATAATGTATTTGCCCGGATTCTTGATGGATAAAACACATCTATATGTTTGCTATGTTTAGTTTTGGTTGTGTTTTATTGGTGTAAAAGTCGGTCAGCTAGTATTTGAGGTAGTTGTGAATGTAGTAGACAAAGAGCATCTCGACAGCACATTATAGTATAAAGGTCAAGACATGAGTGTGCTCTAACAAAACGTCATGTTACTTGACCTACAAATGATATTGTTTAACCTTGGGAAGCATACATAGGTGAATAATATGGAAAAGAAGGACAAGTATTTTTTGACATTTCATGTAGGATCAACTTGCTTATGTATTATATGACACTGAAATATTTGATTCGATGTTTTATTCTATTAAAATTGAGAGCTATCAAGAAATAGATTACCAAACACAATCGCTAACAAACAAAAACAAATTTATATTGAAATTATCTGAAAACGTGGGTTGAAATAAAATGGTCATAACATGTGATACATGACTACGTTTCAAGACCACAACTAAGAAAATGGATGCTTGAAAAAAGGAGTACTTTTATCCAGGCAAGCATTGGTCAAAGGCGACTAAACCCTATCAAAAACTGATAAAAACCTACCAAGAACAGCTAAAAATGCCGTAACCGGCTCAAATCATCCAAACCTAAGAAAAAACCTCTAAAATTATTTCCAGTCCATATAGACCACATAGAATCCGGGCATAATGTATTTGCCCGGATTCTTGATGGATAAAACACATCTATATGTTTGCTATGTTTAGTTTTGGTTGTGTTTTATTGGTGTAAAAGTCGGTCAGCTAGTATTTGAGGTAGTTGTGAATGTAGTAGACAAACAGCATCTCGACGGCACATTATAGTATAAAGGTCAATACATGAGTGTGCTCTAACAAAACGTCATGTTATTTGACCTAAAATGATATTGTTTAACCTTGGGAAGCCTACATAGGTGAATAATATGCAAAAGAAGGACAAGTATTTTTTGACATTTCATGTAGGATCAACTTGCTTATGTATTATATGACTCTGAAATATTTGATTCCATGTTTTATTCTATTAAAATTGAGAGCTATCAAGAAATAGATTACCAAACACAATCGCTAACATACAAAAACAAATTTATATTGAAATTATCTGAAAACGTGGGTTGCAATAAAATGGTCATAACATGTGATACATGACTCCGTTTCAAGACCACAACTAAGAAAATGGATGCTTGAAAAAAGGAGTACTTTTATCCAGGCAAGCATTGGTCAAAAGCAACTAAACCCGATCAAAAACTGATAAAAACCTACCAAGAACAACTACAAATGCCGTAACCGGCTCAAATCATCCAAACCTAAGAAAAAACCTCTAAAATTATTTCCAGTCCATATATACCACATAGAATCCGGGCATAATGTATTTTCCCGGATTCTTGATGGATAAAACACATCTATATGTTTGCTCTGTTTAGTTTCGGTTGTGTTTTATTGGTGTAAAGGTCGGTCAGCTAGTATTTGAGGTAGTTGTGAATGTATTAGACAAAGAGCATCTCGACGGCACATTATAGTATAAAGGTCAAGACATGAGTGTGCTCTAACAAAACGTCATGTTATTTGACCTAAAATGATATTGTTTAACCTTGGGAAGCCTATATAGGTGAATAATATGCAAAAGAAGGACAAGTATTTTTTGACATTTCATGTAGGATCAACTTGCTTATGTATTATATGACTCTGAAATATTTGATTCCATGTTTTATTCTATTAAAATTGAGAGCTATCAAGAAATAGATTACCAAACACAATCGCTAACATACAAAAACAAATTTATATTGAAATTATCTGAAAACGTGGGTTGCAATAAAATGGTCATAACATGTGATACATGACTCCGTTTCAAGACCACAACTAAGAAAATGGATGCTTGAAAAAAGGAGTACTTATATCCAGGCAAGCATTGGTCAAAAGCGACTAAACCCGATCAAAAACTGATAAAAACCTACCAAGAACAGCTACAAATGCCGTAACCGGCTCAAATCATCCAAACCTAAGAAAAAACCTCTAAAATTATTTTCAGTCCATATATACCACATAGAATCCAGGCATAATGTATTTTCCCGGATTCTTGATGGATAAAACACATCTATATGTTTGCTCTGTTTAGTTTTGGTTGTGTTTTATTGGTGTAAAAGTCGGTCAGCTAGTATTTGAGGTAGTTGTGAATGTATTAGACAAAGAGCATCTCGACGGCACATTATAGTATAAAGGTCAAGACATGAGTGTGCTCTAACAAAACGTCATGTTATTTGACCTAAAAATGATATTGTTTAACCTTGGGAAGCCTACATAGGTGAATAATATGCAAAAGAAGGACAAGTATTTTTTGACATTTCATGTAGGATCAACTTGCTTATGTATTATATGACTCTGAAATATTTGATTCCATGTTTTATTCTATTAAAATTGAGATCTATCAAGAAATAGATTACCAAACACAATCGCTAACATACAAAAACAATTTTATATTGAAATTATCTGAAAACGTAGGTTGCAATAAAATGGTCATAACATGTGATACATGACTACGTTTCAAGACCACAACTATGAAAATGGATGCTTGAAAAAAGGAGTACTTTTATCCAGGCAAGCATTGGTCAAAAGCGACTAAACCCGATCAAAAACTGATAAAAACCTACCAAGAACAGCTAAAAATGCCGTAACCGGCTCAAATCACACAAACCTAAGAAAAAACCTCTAAAATTATTTCCAGTCCATATAGACCACATAGAATCCGGGCATAATGTATTTGCCCGGATGCTTGATGGATAAAACACATCTATATGTTTGCTATGTTTAGTTTTGGTTGTGTTTTATTGGTGTAAAAGTCGGTCAGCTAGTATTTGAGGTAGTTGTGAATGTAGTAGACAAACAGCATCTCGACGGCACATTATAGTATAAAGGTCAAGACATGAGTGTGCTCTAACAAAACGTCATGTTATTTGACCTAAAATGATATTGTTTAACCTTGGGAAGCCTACATAGGTGAATAATATGCAAAAGAAGGACAAGTATTTTTTGACATTTCATGTAGGATCAACTTGCTTATGTATTATATGACTCTGAAATATTTGATTCCATGTTTTATTCTATTAAAATTGAGAGCTATCAAGAAATAGATTACCAAACACAATCGCTAACATACAAAAACAAATTTGTATTGAAATTATCTGAAAACGTGGGTTGCAATAAAATGGTCATAACATGTGATACATGACTCCGTTTCAAGACCACAACTAAGAAAATGGATGCTTGAAAAAAGGAGTACTTTTATCCAGGCAAGCATTGGTCAAAAGCGACTAAACCCGATCAAAAACTGATAAAAACCTACCAAGAACAGCTACAAATGCCGTAACCGGCTCAAATCATCCAAACCTAAGAAAAAACCTCTAAAATTATTTCCAGTCCATATATACCACATAGAATCCAGGCATAATGTATTTTCCCGGATTCTTGATGGATAAAACACATCTATATGTTTGCTCTGTTTAGTTTTGGTTGTGTTTTATTGGTGTAAAAGTCGGTCAGCTAGTATTTGAGGTAGTTGTGAATGTATTAGACAAAGAGCATCTCGACGGCACATTATAGTATAAAGGTCAAGACATGAGTGTGCTCTAACAAAACGTCATGTTATTTGACCTAAAAATGATATTGTTTAACCTTGGGAAGCCTACATAGGTGAATAATATGCAAAAGAAGGACAAGTATTTTTTGACATTTCATGTAGGATCAACTTGCTTATGTATTATATGACTCTGAAATATTTGATTCCATGTTTTATTCTATTAAAATTGAGATCTATCAAGAAATAGATTACCAAACACAATCGCTAACATACAAAAACAATTTTATATTGAAATTATCTGAAAACGTAGGTTGCAATAAAATGGTCATAACATGTGATACATGACTACGTTTCAAGACCACAACTATGAAAATGGATGCTTGAAAAAAGGAGTACTTTTATCCAGGCAAGCATTGGTCAAAAGCGACTAAACCCGATCAAAAACTGATAAAAACCTACCAAGAACAGCTAAAAATGCCGTAACCGGCTCAAATCACACAAACCTAAGAAAAAACCTCTAAAATTATTTCCAGTCCATATAGACCACATAGAATCCGGGCATAATGTATTTGCCCGGATGCTTGATGGATAAAACACATCTATATGTTTGCTATGTTTAGTTTTGGTTGTGTTTTATTGGTGTAAAAGTCGGTCAGCTAGTATTTGAGGTAGTTGTGAATGTAGTAGACAAACAGCATCTCGACGGCACATTATAGTATAAAGGTCAAGACATGAGTGTGCTCTAACAAAACGTCATGTTATTTGACCTAAAATGATATTGTTTAACCTTGGGAAGCCTACATAGGTGAATAATATGCAAAAGAAGGACAAGTATTTTTTGACATTTCATGTAGGATCAACTTGCTTATGTATTATATGACTCTGAAATATTTGATTCCATGTTTTATTCTATTAAAATTGAGAGCTATCAAGAAATAGATTACCAAACACAATCGCTAACATACAAAAACAAATTTGTATTGAAATTATCTGAAAACGTGGGTTGCAATAAAATGGTCATAACATGTGATACATGACTCCGTTTCAAGACCACAACTAAGAAAATGGATGCTTGAAAAAAGGAGTACTTTTATCCAGGCAAGCATTGGTCAAAAGCGACTAAACCCGATCAAAAACTGATAAAAACCTACCAAGAACAGCTACAAATGCCGTAACCGGCTCAAATCATCCAAACCTAAGAAAAAACCTCTAAAATTATTTCCAGTCCATATATACCACATAGAATCCAGGCATAATGTATTTTCCCGGATTCTTGATGGATAAAACACATCTATATGTTTGCTCTGTTTAGTTTTGGTTGTGTTTTATTGGTGTAAAAGTCGGTCAGCTAGTATTTGAGGTAGTTGTGAATGTATTAGACAAAGAGCATCTCGACGGCACATTATAGTATAAAGGTCAAGACATGAGTGTGCTCTAACAAAACGTCATGTTATTTGACCTAAAAATGATATTGTTTAACCTTGGGAAGCCTACATAGGTGAATAATATGCAAAAGAAGGACAAGTATTTTTTGACATTTCATGTAGGATCAACTTGCTTATGTATTATATGACTCTGAAATATTTGATTCCATGTTTTATTCTATTAAAATTGAGATCTATCAAGAAATAGATTACCAAACACAATCGCTAACATACAAAAACAATTTTATATTGAAATTATCTGAAAACGTAGGTTGCAATAAAATGGTCATAACATGTGATACATGACTACGTTTCAAGACCACAACTATGAAAATGGATGCTTGAAAAAAGGAGTACTTTTATCCAGGCAAGCATTGGTCAAAAGCGACTAAACCCGATCAAAAACTGATAAAAACCTACCAAGAACAGCTAAAAATGCCGTAACCGGCTCAAATCACACAAACCTAAGAAAAAACCTCTAAAATTATTTCCAGTCCATATAGACCACATAGAATCCGGGCATAATGTATTTGCCCGGATGCTTGATGGATAAAACACATCTATATGTTTGCTATGTTTAGTTTTGGTTGTGTTTTATTGGTGTAAAAGTCGGTCAGCTAGTATTTGAGGTAGTTGTGAATGTAGTAGACAAACAGCATCTCGACGGCACATTATAGTATAAAGGTCAAGACATGAGTGTGCTCTAACAAAACGTCATGTTATTTGACCTAAAATGATATTGTTTAACCTTGGGAAGCCTACATAGGTGAATAATATGCAAAAGAAGGACAAGTATTTTTTGACATTTCATGTAGGATCAACTTGCTTATGTATTATATGACTCTGAAATATTTGATTCCATGTTTTATTCTATTAAAATTGAGAGCTATCAAGAAATAGATTACCAAACACAATCGCTAACATACAAAAACAAATTTGTATTGAAATTATCTGAAAACGTGGGTTGCAATAAAATGGTCATAACATGTGATACATGACTCCGTTTCAAGACCACAACTAAGAAAATGGATGCTTGAAAAAAGGAGTACTTTTATCCAGGCAAGCATTGGTCAAAAGCGACTAAACCCGATCAAAAACTGATAAAAACCTACCAAGAACAGCTACAAATGCCGTAACCGGCTCAAATCATCCAAACCTAAGAAAAAACCTCTAAAATTATTTCCAGTCCATATATACCATATAGAATCCGGGCATAATGTATTTTCCCGGATTCTTGATGGATAAAACACATCTATATGTTTGCTCTGTTTAGTTTGGGTTGTGTTTTATTGGTGTAAAAGTCGGTCAGCTAGTATTTGAGGTAGTTGTGAATGTATTAGACAAAGAACATCTCGACGGCACATTATAGTATAAAGGTCAAGACATGAGTGTGCTCTAACAAAACGTCATGTTATTTGACCTAAAAATGATATTGTTTAACCTTGGGAAGCCTACATAGGTGAATAATATGCAAAAGAAGGACAAGTATTTTTTGACATTTCATGTAGGATCAACTTGCTTATGTATTATATGACTCTGAAATATTTGATTCCATGTTTTATTCTATTAAAATTGAGAGCTATCAAGAAATAGATTACCAAACACAATCGCTAACATACAAAAACAATTTTATATTGAAATTATCTGAAAACGTAGGTTGCAATAAAATGGTCATAACATGTGATACATGACTACGTTTCAAGACCACAACTATGAAAATGGATGCTTGAAAAAAGGAGTACTTTTATCCAGGCAAGCATTGGTCAAAAGCGACTAAACCCGATCAAAAACTGATAAAAACCTCCCAAGAACAGCTAAAAATGCCGTAACCGGCTCAAATCATCCAAACCTAAGAAAAAACCTCTAAAATTATTTCCAGTCCATATAGACCACATAGAATCCGGGCATAATGTATTTGCCCGGATTCTTGATGGATAAAACACATCTATATGTTTGCTATGTTTAGTTTTGGTTGTGTTTTATCGGTGTAAAAGTCGGTCAGCTAGTATTTGAGGTAGTTATGAATGTAGTAGACAAACAGCATCTCGACGGCACATTATAGTATAAAGGTAAAGACATGAGTGTGCTCTAACAAAACGTCATGTTATTTGACCTAAAATGATATTGTTTAACCTTGGGAAGCCTACATAGGTGAATAATATGCAAAAGAAGGACAAGTATTTTTTGACATTTCATGTAGGATCAACTTGCTTATGTATTATATGACTCTGAAATATTTGATTCCATGTTTTATTCTATTAAAATTGAGATCTATCAAGAAATAGATTACCAAACACAATCGCTAACATACAAAAACAAATTTATATTGAAATTATCTGAAAACGTGGGTTGCAATAAAATGGTCATAACATGTGATACATGACTCCATTTCAAGACCACAACTAAGAAAATGGATGCTTGAAAAAAGGAGTACTTTTATCCAGGCAAGCATTGGTCAAAAGCGACTAAACCCGATCAAAAACTGATAAAAACCTACCAAGAACAGCTACAAATGCCGTAACCGGCTCAAATCATCCAAACCTAAGAAAAAACCTCTAAAATTATTTCCAGTCCATATATACCACATAGAATCCGGGCATAATGTATTTGCCCGGATTCTTGATGGATAAAACACATCTATATGTTTGCTCTGTTTAGTTTTGGTTGTGTTTTATTGGTGTAAAAGTCGGTCAGCTAGTATTTGAGGTAGTTGTGAATGTATTAGACAAAGAGCATCTCGACGGCACATTATAGTATAAAGGTCAAGACATGAGTGTGCTCTAACAAAACGTCATGTTATTTGACCTAAAATGATATTGTTTAACCTTGGGAAGCCTACATAGGTGAATAATATGCAAAAGAAGGACAAGTATTTTTTGACATTTCATGTAGGATCAACTTGCTTATGTATTATATGACTCTGAAATATTTGATTCCATGTTTTATTCTATTAAAATTGAGAGCTATCAAGAAATAGATTACCAAACACAATCGCTAACATACAAAAACAATTTTATATTGAAATTATCTGAAAACGTGGGTTGCAATAAAATGGTCATAACATGTGATACATGACTACGTTTCAAGACCACAACTATGAAAATGGATGCTTGAAAAAAGGAGTACTTTTATCCAGGCAAGCATTGGTCAAAAGCGACTAAACCCGATCAAAAACTGATAAAAACCTACCAAGAACAGCTAAAAATGCCGTAACCGGCTCAAATCATCCAAACCTAAGAAAAAACCTCTAAAATTATTTCCAGTCCATATAGACCACATAGAATCCGGGCATAATGTATTTTCCCAGATTCTTGATGGATAAAACACATCTATATGTTTGCTATGTTTAGTTTTGGTTGTGTTTTATTGGTGTAAAAGTCGGTCAGCTAGTATTTGAGGTAGTTGTGAATGTAGTAGACAAACAGCATCTCGACGGCACATTATAGTATAAAGGTCAAGACATGAGTGTGCTCTAACAAAACGTCATGTTATTTGACCTAAAATGATATTGTTTAACCTTGGGAAGCCTACATAGGTGAATAATATGTAAAAGAAGGACAAGTATTTTTTGACATTTCATGTAGGATCAACTTGCTTATGTATTATATGACTCTGAAATATTTGATTCCATGTTTTATTCAATTAAAATTGAGAGCTATCAAGAAATAGATTACCAAACACAATCGCTAACAAACAAAAACAAATTTATATTGAAATTATCTGAAAACGTGGGTTGCAATAAAATGGTCATAACATGTGATACATGAATCCGTTTCAAGACCACAACTAAGAAAATGGATGCTTGAAAAAAGGAGTACTTTTATCCAGGCAAGCATTGGTCAAAAGCGACTAAACCCGATCAAAAACTGATAAAAACCTACAAAGAACAGCTAAAAATGCCATAACCGGCTCAAATCATCCAAACCTAAGAGAAAACCTCTAAAATTATTTTCAGTCCATATAGACCACATAGAATCCGGGCATAATGTATTTGCCCGAATTCTTGATGGATAAAACACATCTATATGTTTGCTCTGTTTAGTTTTGGTTGTGTTTTATTGGTGTAAAAGTCGGTCAGCTAGTATTTGAGGTAGTTGTGAATGTAGTAGACAAAGAGCATCTCGATGGCACATTATAGTATAAAGGTCAAGACATGAGTGTGCTCTAATAAAACATCATGTTATTTGACCTAAAAATGATATTGTTTAACCTTGGGAAGCCTACATAGGTGAATAATATGCAAAAGAAGGACAAGTATTTTTTGACATTTCATGTAGGATCAACTTGCTTATGTATTATATGACTCTGAAATATTTGATTCCATGTTTTATTCTATTAAAATTGAGAGCTATCAAGAAATAGATTACCAAACACAATCGCTAACATACAAAAACAAATTTATATTGAAATTATCTGAAAACGTGGGTTGCAATAAAATGGTCATAACATGTGATACATGACTACGTTTCAAGACCACAACTAAGAAAATGGATGCTTGAAAAAAGGAGTACTTTTATCCAGGCAAGCATTGGTCAAAAGCGACTAAACCCGATAAAAAACTGATAAAAACCTACCAAGAACAGCTAAAAATGCCGTAACCGGCTCAAATCATCCAAACCAAAGAAAAAACCTCTAAAATTATTTCCAGTCCATATAGACCACATAGAATCCGGGCATAATGTATTTGCCCGGATTCTTGATGGATAAAACACATCTATATGTTTGCTATGTTTAGTTTTGGTTGTGTTTTATTGGTTTAAAAGTCGGTCAGCTAGTATTTGAGGTAGTTGTGAATGTAGTAGACAAAGAGCATCTCGACAGCACATTATAGTATAAAGGTCAAGACATGAGTGTGCTCTAACAAAACGTCATGTTACTTGACCTACAAATGATATTGTTTAACCTTGGGAAGCATACATAGGTGAATAATATGGAAAAGAAGGACAAGTATTTTTTGACATTTCATGTAGGATCAACTTGCTTATGTATTATATGACACTGAAATATTTGATTCCATGTTTTATTCTATTAAAATTGAGAGCTATCAAGAAATAGATTACCAAACACAATCGCTAACAAACAAAAACAAATTTATATTGAAATTATCTGAAAACGTGGGTTGCAATAAAATGGTCATAACATGTGATACATGACTACGTTTCAAGAACACAACTAAGAAAATGGATGCTTGAAAAAAGGAGTACTTTTATCCAGGCAAGCATTGGTCAAAGGCGACTAAACCCTATCAAAAACTGATAAAAACCTACCAAGAACAGCTAAAAATGCCGTAACCGGCTCAAATCATCCAAACCTAAGAAAAAACCTCTAAAATTATTTCCAGTCCATATAGACCACATAGAATCCGGGCATAATGTATTTTCCCGGATTCTTGATGGATAAAACACATCTATATGTTTGCTATGTTTAGTTTTGGTTGTGCTTTATTGGTGTAAAAGTCGGTCAACTAGTATTTGAGGTAGTTGTGAATGTAGTAGACAAAGAGCATCTCGACGGCACATTATAGTATAAAGGTCAAGACATGAGTGTGCTCTAACAAAACGTCATGTTACTTGACCTACAAATGATATTGTTTAACCTTGGGAAGCCTACATAGGTGAATAATATGGAAAAGAAGGACAAGTATTTTTTGACATTTCATGTAGGATCAACTTGCTTATGTATTATATGACACTGAAATATTTGATTCTATGTTTTATTCTATTAAAATTGAGAGCTATCAAGAAATAGATTACCAAACACAATCGCTAACATACAAAAACAAATTTATATTGAAATTATCTGAAAACGTGGGTTGCAATAAAATGGTCATAACATGTGATACATGACTACGTTTCAAGACCACAACTAAGAAAATGGATGCTTGAAAAAAGGAGTATTTTTATCCAGGCAAGCATTGGTCAAAAGCGACTAAACCCGATCAAAAACTGATAAAAACCTACCAAGAACAGCTAAAAATGCCGTAACCGGCTCAAATCATCCAAACCTAAGAAAAAACCTCTAAAATTATTTCCAGTCCATATAGACCACATAGAATCCGGGCATAATGGATTTGCCCGGATTCTTGATGGATAAAACACATCTATATGTTTGCTCTGTTTAGTTTTGGTTGTGTTTTATTGGTGTAAAAGTCGGTCAGCTAGTATTTGAGGTAGTTGTGAATGTAGTAGACAAAGAGCATCTCGACAGCACATTATAGTATAAAGGTCAAGACATGAGTGTGCTCTAACAAAACGTCATGTTACTTGACCTACAAATGATATTGTTTAACCTTGGGAAGCATACATAGGTGAATAATATGGAAAAGAAGGACAAGTATTTTTTGACATTTCATGTAGGATCAACTTGCTTATGTATTATATGACACTGAAATATTTGATTCTATGTTTTATTCTATTAAAATTGAGAGCTATCAAGAAATAGATTACCAAACACAATCGCTAACATACAAAAACAAATTTATATTGAAATTATCTGAAAACGTGGGTTGCAATAAAATGGTCATAACATGTGATACATGACTACGTTTCAAGACCACAACTAAGAAAATGGATGCTTGAAAAAAGGAGTATTTTTATCCAGGCAAGCATTGGTCAAAAGCGACTAAACCCGATCAAAAACTGATAAAAACCTACCAAGAACAGCTAAAAATGCCGTAACCGGCTCAAATCATCCAAACCTAAGAAAAAACCTCTAAAATTATTTCCAGTCCATATAGACCACATAGAATCCGGGCATAATGTATTTGCCCGGATTCTTGATGGATAAAACACATCTATATGTTTGCTCTGTTTAGTTTTGGTTGTGTTTTATTGGTGTAAAAGTCGGTCAGCTAGTATTTGAGGTAGTTGTGAATGTAGTAGACAAAGAGCATCTCGACAGCACATTATAGTATAAAGGTCAAGACATGAGTGTGCTCTAACAAAACGTCATGTTACTTGACCTACAAATGATATTGTTTAACCTTGGGAAGCATACATAGGTGAATAATATGGAAAAGAAGGACAAGTATTTTTTGACATTTCATGTAGGATCAACTTGCTTATGTATTATATGACACTGAAATATTTGATTCCATGTTTTATTCTATTAAAATTGAGAGCTATAAAGAAATAGATTACCAAACACAATCGCTAACAAACAAAAACAAATTTATATTGAAATTATCTGAAAACGTGGGTTGCAATAAAATGGTCATAACATGTGATACATGACTACGTTTCAAGACCACAACTAAGAAAATGGATGCTTGAAAAAAGGATTACTTTTATCCAGGCAAGCATTGGTCAAAGGCGACTAAACCCTATCAAAAACTGATAAAAACCTACCAAGAACAGCTAAAAATGCCGTAACCGGCTCAAATCATCCAAACCTAAGAAAAAACCTCTAAAATTATTTTCAGTCCATATAGACCACATAGAATCCGGGCATAATGTATTTGCCCGGATTCTTGATGGATAAAACACATCTATATGTTTGCTATGTTTAGTTTTGGTTGTGTTTTATTGGTGTAAAAGTCGGTCAGCTAGTATTTGAGGTAGTTGTGAATGTAGTAGACAAAGAGCATCTCGACGGCACATTATAGTATAAAGGTCAAGACATGAGTGTGCTCTAACAAAACGTCATGTTACTTGACCTACAAATGATATTGTTTAACCTTGGGAAGCCTACATAGGTGAATAATATGGAAAAGAAGGACAAGTATTTTTTGACATTTCATGTAGGATCAACTTGCTTATGTATTATATGACACTGAAATATTTGATTCCATGTTTTATTCTATTAAAATTGAGAGCTATCAAGAAATAGATTACCAAACACAATCGCTAACAAACAAAAACAAATTTATATTGAAATTATCTGAAAACGTGGGTTGCAATAAAATGGTCATAACATGTGATACATGACTACGTTTCAAGACCACAACTAAGAAAATGGATGCTTGAAAAAAGGAGTACTTTTATCCAGGCAAGCATTGGTCAAAGGCGACTAAACCCGATCAAAAACTGATAAAAACCTACAAAGAACAGCTAAAAATGCCGTAACCGGCTCAAATCATCCAAACCTAAGAAAAAACCTCTAAAATTATTTCCAGTCCATATAGACCACATAGAATCCGGCCATAATGTATTTGCCCGGATTCTTGATGGATAAAACACATCTATATGTTTGCTATGTTTAGTTTTGGTTGTGTTTTATTGGTGTAAAAGTCGGTCAGCTAGTATTTGAGGTAGTTGTGAATGTAGTAGACAAAGAGCATCTCGACGGCACATTATAGTATAAAGGTCAAGACATGAGTGTGCCCTAACAAAACGTCATGTTACTTGACCTACAAATGATATTGTTTAACCTTGGGAAGCCTACATAGGTGAATAATATGGAAAAGAAGGACAAGTATTTTTTGACATTTCATGTAGGATCAACTTGCTTATGTATTATATGACACTGAAATATTTGATTCCATGTTTTATTCTATTAAAATTGAGAGCTATCAAGAAATAGATTACCAACCACAATCGCTAACAAACAAAAACAAATTTATATTGAAATTATCTGAAAACGTGGGTTGCAATAAAATGGTCATAACATGTGATACATGACTCCGTTTCAAGACCACGACTAAGAAAATGGATGCTTGAAAAAAGGAGTACTTTTATCCAGGCAAGCATTGGTCAAAAGCGACTAAACCCGATCAAAAACTGATAAAAACCTACAAAGAACAGCTAAAAATGCCATAACCGGCTCAAATCATCCAAACCTAAGAGAAAACATCTAAAATTATTTCCAGTCCATATAGACCATATAGAATCCGGGCATAATGTATTTGCCCGAATTCTTGATGGATAAAACACATCTATACGTTTGCTCTTTTTAGTTTTGGTTATGTTTTATTGGTGTAAAAGTCGGTCAGCTAGTATTTGAGGTAGTTGTGAATTTAGTAGACAAAGAGCATCTCGACGGCACATTATAGTATAAAGGTCAAGACATGAGTGTGCTCTAACAAAACGTCATGTTATTTGACCTAAAAATGATATTGTTTAACCTTGGGAAGCCTACATAGGTGAATAATATGCAAAAGAAGGACAAGTAACTTTTGACATTTCATGTAGGATCAACTTGCTTATGTATTATATGACTCTGAAATATTTGATTCCATGTTTTATTCTATTAAAATTGAGAGCTATCAAGAAATAGATTATCAAACATAATCGCTAACATACAAAACCAAATTTATATTGAAATTATCTAGAAACGTGGGTTGCAATAAAATGGTCATAACATGTGATACATGACTACGTTTCAAGAACACAACTAAGAAAATGGATGCTTGAAAAAAGGAGTACTTTTATCCAGGCAAGCATTGGTAAAAAGCGACTAAACCCGATCAAAAACTGATAAAAACCTACCAAGAACAGCTAAAAATGCCGTAACCGGCTCAAATCATCCAAACCTAAGAAAAAACCTCTAAAATTATTTCCAGTCCATATAGACCACATAGAATCCGGGCATAATGTATTTTCCCGGATTCTTGATGGATAAAACACATCTATATGTTTGCTATGTTTAGTTTTGGTTGTGTTTTATTGGTGTAAAAGTCGGTCAGCTAGTATTTGAGGTAGTTGTGAATGTAGTAGACAAAGAGCATCTCGACGGCACATTATAGTATAAAGGTCAAGACATGAGTGTGCTCTAACAAAACGTCATGTTACTTGACCTACAAATGATATTGTTTAACCTTGGGAAGCCTACATAGGTGAATAATATGGAAAAGAAGGACAAGTATTTTTTGACATTTCATGTAAGATCAACTTGCTTATGTATTATATGATACTGAAATATTTGATTCCATGTTTTATTCTATTAAAATTGAGAGCTATCAAGAAATAGATTACCAAACACAATCGCTAACAAACAAAAACAAATTTATATTGAAATTATCTGAAAACGTGGGTTGCAATAAAATGGTCATAACATGTGATACATGACTCCGTTTCAAGACCACGACTAAGAAAATGGATGCTTGAAAAAAGGAGTACTTTTATCCAGGGAAGCATTGGTCAAAAGCGACTAAACCCGATCAAAAACTGATAAAAACCTACAAAGAACAGCTAAAAATGCCATAACCGGCTCAAATCATCCAAACCTAAGAGAAAACCTCTAAAATTATTTCTAGTCCATATAGACCACATAGAATCCGGGCATAATGTATTTGCCCGAATTCTTGATGGATAAAACACATCTATATGTTTGCTCTGTTTAGTTTTGGTTGTGTTTTATTGGTGTAAAAGTCGGTCAGCTAGTATTTGAGGTAGTTGTGAATGTAGTAGACAAAGAGCATCTCGACGGCACATTATAGTATAAAGGTCAAGACATGAGTGTGCTCTAACAAAACGTCATGTTATTTGACCTAAAATGATATTGTTTAACCTTGGGAAGCCTACATAGGTGAATAATATGCAAAAGAAGGACAAGTAACTTTTGACATTTCATGTAGGATCAACTTGCTTATGTATTATATGACTCTGAAATATTTGATTCCATGTTTTATTTTATTAAAATTGAGAGCTATCAAGAAATAGATTACCAAACACAATCGCTAACATACAAAAACAAATTTATATTGAAATTATCTGAAAACGTGGGTTGCAATAAAATGGTCATAACATGTGATACATGACTACGTTTCAAGACCACAACTAAGAAAATGGATGCTTGAAAAAAGGAGTACTTTTATCCAGGCAAGCATTGGTAAAAAGCGACTAAACCCGATCAAAAACTGATAAAAACCTACCAAGAACAGCTAAAAATGCCGTAACCGGCTCAAATCATCCAAACCTAAGAAAAAACCTCTAAAATTATTTCCAGTCCATATAGACCACATAGAATCCGGGCATAATGTATTTTCCCGGATTCTTGATGGATAAAACACATCTATATGTTTGCTATGTTTAGTTTTGCTTGTGTTTTATTGGTGTAAAAGTCGGTCAACTAGTATTTGAGGTAGTTGTGAATGTAGTAGACAAAGAGCATCTCGACAGCACATTATAGTATAAAGGTCAAGACATGAGTGTGCTCTAACAAAACGTCATGTTACTTGACCTACAAATGATATTGTTTAACCTTGGGAAGCCTACATAGGTGAATAATATGGAAAAGAAGGACAAGTATTTTTTGACATTTCATGTAGGATCAACTTGCTTATGTATTATATGACACTGAAATATTTAATTCCATGTTTTATTCTATTAAAATTGAGAGCTATCAAGAAATAGATTACCAAACACAATCGCTAACAAACAAAAACAAATTTATATTGAAATTATCTGAAAACGTGGGTTGCAATAAAATGGTCATAACATGTGATACATGACTCCGTTTCAAGACCACGACTAAGAAAATGGATGCTTGAAAAAAGGAGTACTTTTATCCAGGAAGCATTGGTCAAAAGCGACTAAACCCGATCAAAAACTGATAAAAACCTACAAAGAACAGCTAAAAATGCCATAACCGGCTCAAATCATCCAAACCTAAGAGAAAACCTCTAAAATTATTTCTAGTCCATATAGACCACATAGAATCCGGGCATAATGTATTTGCCCGAATTCTTGATGGATAAAACACATCTATATGTTTGCTCTGTTTAGTTTTGGTTGTGTTTTATTGGTGTAAAAGTCGGTCAGCTAGTATTTGAGGTAGTTGTGAATGTAGTAGACAAAGAGCATCTCGACGGCACATTATAGTATAAAGGTCAAGACATGAGTGTGCTCTAACAAAACGTCATGTTATTTGACCTAAAAATGATATTGTTTAACCTTGGGAAGCCTACATAGGTGAATAATATGCAAAAGAAGGACAAGTAACTTTTGACATTTCATGTAGGATCAACTTGCTTATGTATTATATGACTCTGAAATATTTGATTCCATGTTTTATTCTATTAAAATTGAGAGCTATCAAGAAATAGATTATCAAACATAATCGCTAACATACAAAACCAAATTTATATTGAAATTATCTAGAAACGTGGGTTGCAATAAAATGGTCATAACATGTGATACATGACTACGTTTCAAGAACACAACTAAGAAAATGGATGCTTGAAAAAAGGAGTACTTTTATCCAGGCAAGCATTGGTAAAAAGCGACTAAACCCGATCAAAAACTGATAAAAACCTACCAAGAACAGCTAAAAATGCCGTAACCGGCTCAAATCATCCAAACCTAAGAAAAAACCTCTAAAATTATTTCCAGTCCATATAGACCACATAGAATCCGGGCATAATGTATTTTCCCGGATTCTTGATGGATAAAACACATCTATATGTTTGCTATGTTTAGTTTTGGTTGTGTTTTATTGGTGTAAAAGTCGGTCAGCTAGTATTTGAGGTAGTTGTGAATGTAGTAGACAAAGAGCATCTCGACGGCACATTATAGTATAAAGGTCAAGACATGAGTGTGCTCTAACAAAACGTCATGTTACTTGACCTACAAATGATATTGTTTAACCTTGGGAAGCCTACATAGGTGAATAATATGGAAAAGAAGGACAAGTATTTTTTGACATTTCATGTAAGATCAACTTGCTTATGTATTATATGATACTGAAATATTTGATTCCATGTTTTATTCTATTAAAATTGAGAGCTATCAAGAAATAGATTACCAAACACAATCGCTAACAAACAAAAACAAATTTATATTGAAATTATCTGAAAACGTGGGTTGCAATAAAATGGTCATAACATGTGATACATGACTCCGTTTCAAGACCACGACTAAGAAAATGGATGCTTGAAAAAAGGAGTACTTTTATCCAGGGAAGCATTGGTCAAAAGCGACTAAACCCGATCAAAAACTGATAAAAACCTACAAAGAACAGCTAAAAATGCCATAACCGGCTCAAATCATCCAAACCTAAGAGAAAACCTCTAAAATTATTTCTAGTCCATATAGACCACATAGAATCCGGGCATAATGTATTTGCCCGAATTCTTGATGGATAAAACACATCTATATGTTTGCTCTGTTTAGTTTTGGTTGTGTTTTATTGGTGTAAAAGTCGGTCAGCTAGTATTTGAGGTAGTTGTGAATGTAGTAGACAAAGAGCATCTCGACGGCACATTATAGTATAAAGGTCAAGACATGAGTGTGCTCTAACAAAACGTCATGTTATTTGACCTAAAATGATATTGTTTAACCTTGGGAAGCCTACATAGGTGAATAATATGCAAAAGAAGGACAAGTAACTTTTGACATTTCATGTAGGATCAACTTGCTTATGTATTATATGACTCTGAAATATTTGATTCCATGTTTTATTTTATTAAAATTGAGAGCTATCAAGAAATAGATTACCAAACACAATCGCTAACATACAAAAACAAATTTATATTGAAATTATCTGAAAACGTGGGTTGCAATAAAATGGTCATAACATGTGATACATGACTACGTTTCAAGACCACAACTAAGAAAATGGATGCTTGAAAAAAGGAGTACTTTTATCCAGGCAAGCATTGGTAAAAAGCGACTAAACCCGATCAAAAACTGATAAAAACCTACCAAGAACAGCTAAAAATGCCGTAACCGGCTCAAATCATCCAAACCTAAGAAAAAACCTCTAAAATTATTTCCAGTCCATATAGACCACATAGAATCCGGGCATAATGTATTTTCCCGGATTCTTGATGGATAAAACACATCTATATGTTTGCTATGTTTAGTTTTGCTTGTGTTTTATTGGTGTAAAAGTCGGTCAACTAGTATTTGAGGTAGTTGTGAATGTAGTAGACAAAGAGCATCTCGACAGCACATTATAGTATAAAGGTCAAGACATGAGTGTGCTCTAACAAAACGTCATGTTACTTGACCTACAAATGATATTGTTTAACCTTGGGAAGCCTACATAGGTGAATAATATGGAAAAGAAGGACAAGTATTTTTTGACATTTCATGTAGGATCAACTTGCTTATGTATTATATGACACTGAAATATTTAATTCCATGTTTTATTCTATTAAAATTGAGAGCTATCAAGAAATAGATTACCAAACACAATCGCTAACAAACAAAAACAAATTTATATTGAAATTATCTGAAAACGTGGGTTGCAATAAAATGGTCATAACATGTGATACATGACTCCGTTTCAAGACCACGACTAAGAAAATGGATGCTTGAAAAAAGGAGTACTTTTATCCAGGAAGCATTGGTCAAAAGCGACTAAACCCGATCAAAAACTGATAAAAACCTACAAAGAACAGCTAAAAATGCCATAACCGGCTCAAATCATCCAAACCTAAGAGAAAACCTCTAAAATTATTTCTAGTCCATATAGACCACATAGAATCCGGGCATAATGTATTTGCCCGAATTCTTGATGGATAAAACACATCTATATGTTTGCTCTGTTTAGTTTTGGTTGTGTTTTATTGGTGTAAAAGTCGGTCAGCTAGTATTTGAGGTAGTTGTGAATGTAGTAGACAAAGAGCATCTCGACGGCACATTATAGTATAAAGGTCAAGACATGAGTGTGCTCTAACAAAACGTCATGTTATTTGACCTAAAATGATATTGTTTAACCTTGGGAAGCCTACATAGGTGAATAATATGCAAAAGAAGGACAAGTAACTTTTGACATTTCATGTAGGATCAACTTGCTTATGTATTATATGACTCTGAAATATTTGATTCCATGTTTTATTCTATTAAAATTGAGAGCTATCAAGAAATAGATTACCAAACACAATCGCTAACAAACAAAAACAAATTTATATTGAAATTATCTGAAAACGTGGGTTGCAATAAAATGGTCATAACATGTGATACATGACTCCGTTTCAAGACCACGACTAAGAAAATGGATGCTTGAAAAAAGGAGTACTTTTATCCAGGGAAGCATTGGTCAAAAGCGACTAAACCCGATCAAAAACTGATAAAAACCTACAAAGAACAGCTAAAAATGCCATAACCGGCTCAAATCATCCAAACCTAAGAGAAAACCTCTAAAATTATTTCTAGTCCATATAGACCACATAGAATCCGGGCATAATGTATTTGCCCGAATTCTTGATGGATAAAACACATCTATATGTTTGCTCTGTTTAGTTTTGGTTGTGTTTTATTGGTGTAAAAGTCGGTCAGCTAGTATTTGAGGTAGTTGTGAATGTAGTAGACAAAGAGCATCTCGACGGCACATTATAATATAAAGGTCAAGACATGAGTGTGCTCTAACAAAACGTCATGTTATTTGACCTAAAATGATATTGTTTAACCTTGGGAAGCCTACATAGGTGAATAATATGCAAAAGAAGGACAAGTAACTTTTGACATTTCATGTAGGATCAACTTGCTTATGTATTATATGACTCTGAAATATTTGATTCCATGTTTTATTCTATTAAAATTGAGAGCTATCAAGAAATAGATTACCAAACACAATCGCTAACATACAAAAACAAATTAATATTGAAGTTATCTAAAAACGTGGGTTGCAATAAAATGGTCATAACATGTGATACATGACTACGTTTCAAGACCACAACTAAGAAAATGGATGCTTGAAAAAAGGAGTACTTTTATCCAGGCAAGCATTGGTAAAAAGCGACTAAACCCGATCAAAAACTGATAAAAACCTACCAAGAACAGCTAAAAATGCCGTAACCGGCTCAAATCATCCAAACCTAAGAAAAAACCTCTAAAATTATTTTCAGTCCATATAGACCACATAGAATCCGGGCATAATGTATTTGCCCGGATTCTTGATGGATAAAACACATCTATATGTTTGCTATGTTTAGTTTTGGTTGTGTTTTATTGGTGTAAAAGTCGGTCAGCTAGTATTTGAGGTAGTTGTGAATGTAGTAGACAAAGAGCATCTCGACGGCACATTATAGTATAAAGGTCAAGACATGAGTGTGCTCTAACAAAAGTCATGTTACTTGACCTACAAATGATATTGTTTAACCTTGGGAAGCCTACATAGGTGAATAATATGGAAAAGAAGGACAAGTATTTTTTGACATTTCATGTAGGATCAACTTGCTTATGTATTATATGACACTGAAATATTTGATTCCATGTTTTATTCTATTAAAATTGAGAGCTATCAAGAAATAGATTACCAAACACAATCGCTAACAAACAAAAACAAATTTATATTGAAATTATCTGAAAACGTGGGTTGCAATAAAATGGTCATAACATGTGATACATGACTACGTTTCAAGACCACAACTAAGAAAATGGATGCTTGAAAAAAGGAGTACTTTTATCCAGGCAAGCATTGGTCAAAGGCGACTAAACCCGATCAAAAACTGATAAAAACCTACAAAGAACAGCTAAAAATGCCGTAACCGGCTCAAATCATCCAAACCTAAGAAAAAACCTCTAAAATTATTTCCAGTCCATATAGACCACATAGAATCCGGCCATAATGTATTTGCCCGGATTCTTGATGGATAAAACACATCTATATGTTTGCTATGTTTAGTTTTGGTTGTGTTTTATTGGTGTAAAAGTCGGTCAGCTAGTATTTGAGGTAGTTGTGAATGTAGTAGACAAAGAGCATCTCGACGGCACATTATAGTATAAAGGTCAAGACATGAGTGTGCCCTAACAAAACGTCATGTTACTTGACCTACAAATGATATTGTTTAACCTTGGGAAGCCTACATAGGTGAATAATATGGAAAAGAAGGACAAGTATTTTTTGACATTTCATGTAGGATCAACTTGCTTATGTATTATATGACACTGAAATATTTGATTCCATGTTTTATTCTATTAAAATTGAGAGCTATCAAGAAATAGATTACCAACCACAATCGCTAACAAACAAAAACAAATTTATATTGAAATTATCTGAAAACGTGGGTTGCAATAAAATGGTCATAACATGTGATACATGACTCCGTTTCAAGACCACGACTAAGAAAATGGATGCTTGAAAAAAGGAGTACTTTTATCCAGGCAAGCATTGGTCAAAAGCGACTAAACCCGATCAAAAACTGATAAAAACCTACAAAGAACAGCTAAAAATGCCATAACCGGCTCAAATCATCCAAACCTAAGAGAAAACATCTAAAATTATTTCCAGTCCATATAGACCATATAGAATCCGGGCATAATGTATTTGCCCAAATTCTTGATGGATAAAACACATCTATACGTTTGCTCTTTTTAGTTTTGGTTGTGTTTTATTGGTGTAAAAGTCAGTCAGCTAGTATTTGAGGTAGTTGTGAATGTAGTAGACAAAGAGCATCTCGACGGCACATTATAGTATAAAGGTCAAGACATGAGTGTGCTCTAACAAAACGTCATGTTATTTGACCTAAAAATGATATTGTTTAACCTTGGGAAGCCTACATAGGTGAATAATATGCAAAAGAAGGACAAGTAACTTTTGACATTTCATGTAGGATCAACTTGCTTATGTATTATATGACTCTGAAATATTTGATTCCATGTTTTATTCTATTAAAATTGAGAGCTATCAAGAAATAGATTATCAAACATAATCGCTAACATACAAAACCAAATTTATATTGAAATTATCTAGAAACGTGGGTTGCAATAAAATGGTCATAACATGTGATACATGACTACGTTTCAAGAACACAACTAAGAAAATGGATGCTTGAAAAAAGGAGTACTTTTATCCAGGCAAGCATTGGTAAAAAGCGACTAAACCCGATCAAAAACTGATAAAAACCTACCAAGAACAGCTAAAAATGCCGTAACCGGCTCAAATCATCCAAACCTAAGAAAAAACCTCTAAAATTATTTCCAGTCCATATAGACCACATAGAATCCGGGCATAATGTATTTTCCCGGATTCTTGATGGATAAAACACATCTATATGTTTGCTATGTTTAGTTTTGGTTGTGTTTTATTGGTGTAAAAGTCGGTCAGCTAGTATTTGAGGTAGTTGTGAATGTAGTAGACAAAGAGCATCTCGACGGCACATTATAGTATAAAGGTCAAGACATGAGTGTGCTCTAACAAAACGTCATGTTACTTGACCTACAAATGATATTGTTTAACCTTGGGAAGCCTACATAGGTGAATAATATGGAAAAGAAGGACAAGTATTTTTTGACATTTCATGTAAGATCAACTTGCTTATGTATTATATGATACTGAAATATTTGATTCCATGTTTTATTCTATTAAAATTGAGAGCTATCAAGAAATAGATTACCAAACACAATCGCTAACAAACAAAAACAAATTTATATTGAAATTATCTGAAAACGTGGGTTGCAATAAAATGGTCATAACATGTGATACATGACTCCGTTTCAAGACCACGACTAAGAAAATGGATGCTTGAAAAAAGGAGTACTTTTATCCAGGGAAGCATTGGTCAAAAGCGACTAAACCCGATCAAAAACTGATAAAAACCTACAAAGAACAGCTAAAAATGCCATAACCGGCTCAAATCATCCAAACCTAAGAGAAAACCTCTAAAATTATTTCTAGTCCATATAGACCACATAGAATCCGGGCATAATGTATTTGCCCGAATTCTTGATGGATAAAACACATCTATATGTTTGCTCTGTTTAGTTTTGGTTGTGTTTTATTGGTGTAAAAGTCGGTCAGCTAGTATTTGAGGTAGTTGTGAATGTAGTAGACAAAGAGCATCTCGACGGCACATTATAGTATAAAGGTCAAGACATGAGTGTGCTCTAACAAAACGTCATGTTATTTGACCTAAAATGATATTGTTTAACCTTGGGAAGCCTACATAGGTGAATAATATGCAAAAGAAGGACAAGTAACTTTTGACATTTCATGTAGGATCAACTTGCTTATGTATTATATGACTCTGAAATATTTGATTCCATGTTTTATTCTATTAAAATTGAGAGCTATCAAGAAATAGATTACCAAACACAATCGCTAACATACAAAAACAAATTTATATTGAAATTATCTGAAAACGTGGGTTGCAATAAAATGGTCATAACATGTGATACATGACTACGTTTCAAGACCACAACTAAGAAAATGGATGCTTGAAAAAAGGAGTACTTTTATCCAGGCAAGCATTGGTAAAAAGCGACTAAACCCGATCAAAAACTGATAAAAACCTACCAAGAACAGCTAAAAATGCCGTAACCGGCTCAAATCATCCAAACCTAAGAAAAAACCTCTAAAATTATTTCCAGTCCATATAGACCACATAGAATCCGGGCATAATGTATTTTCCCGGATTCTTGATGGATAAAACACATCTATATGTTTGCTATGTTTAGTTTTGCTTGTGTTTTATTGGTGTAAAAGTCGGTCAACTAGTATTTGAGGTAGTTGTGAATGTAGTAGACAAAGAGCATCTCGACAGCACATTATAGTATAAAGGTCAAGACATGAGTGTGCTCTAACAAAACGTCATGTTACTTGACCTACAAATGATATTGTTTAACCTTGGGAAGCCTACATAGGTGAATAATATGGAAAAGAAGGACAAGTATTTTTTGACATTTCATGTAGGATCAACTTGCTTATGTATTATATGACACTGAAATATTTAATTCCATGTTTTATTCTATTAAAATTGAGAGCTATCAAGAAATAGATTACCAAACACAATCGCTAACAAACAAAAACAAATTTATATTGAAATTATCTGAAAACGTGGGTTGCAATAAAATGGTCATAACATGTGATACATGACTCCGTTTCAAGACCACGACTAAGAAAATGGATGCTTGAAAAAAGGAGTACTTTTATCCAGGAAGCATTGGTCAAAAGCGACTAAACCCGATCAAAAACTGATAAAAACCTACAAAGAACAGCTAAAAATGCCATAACCGGCTCAAATCATCCAAACCTAAGAGAAAACCTCTAAAATTATTTCTAGTCCATATAGACCACATAGAATCCGGGCATAATGTATTTGCCCGAATTCTTGATGGATAAAACACATCTATATGTTTGCTCTGTTTAGTTTTGGTTGTGTTTTATTGGTGTAAAAGTCGGTCAGCTAGTATTTGAGGTAGTTGTGAATGTAGTAGACAAAGAGCATCTCGACGGCACATTATAGTATAAAGGTCAAGACATGAGTGTGCTCTAACAAAACGTCATGTTATTTGACCTAAAATGATATTGTTTAACCTTGGGAAGCCTACATAGGTGAATAATATGCAAAAGAAGGACAAGTAACTTTTGACATTTCATGTAGGATCAACTTGCTTATGTATTATATGACTCTGAAATATTTGATTCCATGTTTTATTCTATTAAAATTGAGAGCTATCAAGAAATAGATTACCAAACACAATCGCTAACATACACAAACAAATTTATATTGAAATTATCTGAAAACGTGGGTTGCAATAAAATGGTCATAACATGTGATACATGACTACGTTTCAAGACCACAACTAAGAAAATGGATGCTTGAAAAAGGAGTACTTTTATCTAGGCAAGCATTGGTCAAAAGCGACTAAACCCGATCAAAAACTGATAAAAACCTACCAAGAACAGCTAAAAATGCCGTAACCGGCTCAAATCATCCAAACCTAAGAGAAAACCTCTAAAATTATTTCCAGTCCATATAGACCACATAGAATCCGGGCATAATGTATTTGCCCGGATTCTTGATGGATAAAACACATCTATATGTTGGCTATGTTTAGTTTTGGTTGTGTTTTATTGGTGTAAAAGTCGGTCAGCTAGTATTTGAGGTAGTTGTGAATGTAGTAGACAAAGAGCATCTCGACAGCACATTATAGTATAAAGGTCAAGACATGAGTGTGCTCTAACAAAACGTCATGTTACTTGACCTACAAATGATATTGTTTAACCTTGGGAAGCCTACATAGGTGAATAATATGGAAAAGAAGGACAAGTATTTTTTGACATTTCATGTAGGATCAACTTGCTTATGTATTATATGACACTGAAATATTTGATTCCATGTTTTATTCTATTAAAATTGAGAGCTATCAAGAAATAGATTACCAAACACAATCGCTAACAAACAAAAACAAATTTATATTGAAATTATCTGAAAACGTGGGTTGCAATAAAATGGTCATAACATGTGATACATGACTACGTTTCAAGACCACAACTAAGAAAATGGATGCTTGAAAAAAGGAGTACTTTTATCCAGGCAAGCATTGGTCAAAGGCGACTAAACCCGATCAAAAACTGATAAAAACCTACCAAGAACAGCTAAAAATGCCGTAACCGGCTCAAATCATCCAAACCTAAGAAAAAACCTCTAAAATTATTTCCAGTCCATATAGACCACATAGAATCCGGGCATAATGTATTTGCCCGGATTCTTGATGGATAAAACACATCTATATGTTTGCTATGTTTAGTTTTGGTTGTGTTTTATTGGTGTAAAAGTCGGTCAGCTAGTATTTGAGGTAGTTGTGAATGTAGTAGACAAAGAGCATCTCGACGGCACATTATAGTATAAAGGTCAAGACATGAGTGTGCTCTAACAAAACGTCATGTTACTTGACCTACAAATGATATTGTTTAACCTTGGGAAGCCTACATAGGTGAATAATATGGAAAAGAAGGACAAGTATTTTTTGACATTTCATGTAGGATCAACTTGCTTATGTATTATATGACACTGAAATATTTGATTCCATATTTTATTCTATTAAAATTGAGAGCTATCAAGAAATAGATTACCAAACACAATCACTAACAAACAAAAACAAAATTATATTGAAATTATCTGAAAACGTGGGTTGCAATAAAATGGTCATAACATGTGATACATGACTATGTTTCAAGACCACAACTAAGAAAATGGATGCTTGAAAAAAGGAGTACTTTTATCCAGGAAAGCATTGGTCAAAGGCGACTAAACCCGATCAAAAACTGATAAAAACCTACCAAGAACAGCTAAAAATGCCGTAACCGTCTCAAATCATCCAAACCTAAGAAAAAACCTCTAAAATTATTTCCGGTCCATATAGACCACATAGAATCCGGGCATAATGTATTTGCCCGGATTCTTGATGGATAAAACACATCTATATGTTTGCTATGTTTAGTTTTGGTTGTGTTTTATTGGTGTAAAAGTCGGTCAGCTAGTATTTGAGGTAGTTGTGAATGTAGTAGACAAAGAGCATCTCGACGGCACATTATAGTATAAAGGTCAAGACATGAGTGTGCTCTAACAAAACGTCATGTTACTTGACCTACAAATGATATTGTTTAACCTTAGGAAGCCTACATAGGTGAATAATATGGAAAAGAAGGACAAGTATTTTTTGACATTTCATGTAGGATCAACTTGCTTATGTATTATATGACACTGAAATATTTGATTCCATGTTTTATTCTATTAAAATTGAGAGCTATCAAGAAATAGATTACCAAACACAATCGCTAACAAACAAAAACAAATTTATATTGAAATTATCTGAAAACGTGGGTTGCAATAAAATGGTCATAACATGTGATACATGACTCCGTTTCAAGACCACGACTAAGAAAATGGATGCTTGAAAAAAGGAGTACTTTTATCCAGGCAAGCATTGGTCAAAAGCGACTAAACCCGATCAAAAACTGATAAAAACCTACAAAGAACAGCTAAAAATGCCATAACCGGCTCAAATCATCCAAACCTAAGAGAAAAACTCTAAAATTATTTCCAGTCCATATAGACCACATAGAATCCGGGCATAATGTATTTGCCCGAATTCTTGATGGATAAAACACATCTATACGTTTGCTCTGTTTAGTTTTGGTTGTGTTTTATTGGTGTAAAAGTCGGTCAGCTAGTATTTGAGGTAGTTGTGAATGTAGTAGACAAAGAGCATCTCGACGGCACATTATAGTATAAAGTTCAAGACATGAGTGTGCTCTAACAAAACGTCATGTTATTTGACCTAAAAATGATATTGTTTAACCTTGGGAAGCCTACATAGGTGAATAATATGCAAAAGAAGGACAAGTATTTTTTGACATTTCATGTAGGATCAACTTGCTTATGTATTATATGACTCTGAAATATTTGATTCCATGTTTTATTCTATTAAAATTGAGAGCTATCAAGAAATAGATTACCAAACACAATCGCTAACATACAAAAACAAATTTATATTGAAATTATCTAAAAACGTGGGTTGCAATAAAATGGTCATAACATGTGATACATGACTACGTTTCAAGACCACAACTAAGAAAATGGATGCTTGAAAAAAGGAGTACTTTTATCCAGGCAAGCATTGGTAAAAAGCGACTAAACCCGATCAAAAACTGATAAAAACCTACCAAGAACAGCTAAAAATGCCGTAACCGGCTCAAATCATCCAAACCTAAGAAAAAACCTCTAAAATTATTTCCAGTCCATATAGACCACATAGAATCCGGGCATAATGTATTTTCCCGGATTCTTGATGGATAAAACACATCTATATGTTTGCTATGTTTAGTTTTGGTTGTGTTTTATTGGTGTAAAAGTCGGTCAGCTAGTATTTGAGGTAGTTGTGAATGTAGTAGACAAAGAGCATCTCGACGGCACATTATAGTATAAAGGTCAAGACATGAGTGTGCTCTAACAAAACGTCATGTTACTTGACCTACAAATGATATTGTTTAACCTTGGGAAGCCTACATAGGTGAATAATATGGAAAAGAAGGACAAGTATTTTTTGACATTTCATGTAGGATCAACTTGCTTATGTATTATATGACACTGAAATATTTGATTCCATGTTTTATTCTATTAAAATTGAGAGCTATCAAGAAATAGATTACCAAACACAATCGCTAACAAACAAAAACAAATTTATATTGAAATTATCTGAAAACGTGGGTTGCAATAAAATGGTCATAACATGTGATACATGACTACGTTTCAAGACCACAACTAAGAAAATGGATGCTTGAAAAAAGGAGTACTTTTATCCAGGCAAGCATTGGTCAAAAGCGACTAAACCCGATCAAAAACTGATAAAAACCTACAAAGAACAGCTAAAAATGCCATAACCGGCTCAAATCATCCAAACCTAAGAGAAAACCTCTAAAATTATTTCCAGTCCATATAGACCACATAGAATCCGGGCATAATGTATTTGCCCAAATTCTTGATGGATAAAACACATCTATACGTTTGCTTTGTTTAGTTTTGGTTGTGTTTTATTGGTGTAAAAGTCGGTCAGCTAGTATTTGAGGTAGTTGTGAATGTAGTAGACAAAGAGCATCTCGACGGCACATTATAGTATAAAGGTCAAGACATGAGTGTGCTCTAACAAAACGTCATGTTATTTGACCTACAAATGATATTGTTTAACCTTAGGAAGCCTACATAGGTGAATAATATGGAAAAGAAGGACAAGTATTTTTTGACATTTCATGTAGGATCAACTTGCTTATGTATTATATGACTCTGAAATATTTGATTCCATGTTTTATTCTATTAAAATTGAGAGCTATCAAGAAATAGATTACCAAACACAATCGCTAACATACAAAAACAAATTTATATTGAAATTATCTAAAAACGTGGGTTGCAATAAAATGGTCATAACATGTGATACATGACTACGTTTCAAGACCACAACTAAGAAAATGGATGCTTGAAAAAAGGAGTACTTTTATCCAGGCAAGCATTGGTAAAAAGCGACTAAACCCGATCAAAAACTGATAAAAACCTACCAAGAACAGCTAAAAATGCCGTAACCGGCTCAAATCATCCAAACCTAAGAAAAAACCTCTAAAATTATTTCCAGTCCATATAGACCACATAGAATCCGGGCATAATGTATTTTCCCGGATTCTTGATGGATAAAACACATCTATATGTTTGCTATGTTTAGTTTTGGTTGTGTTTTATTGGTGTAAAAGTCGGTCAGCTAGTATTTGAGGTAGTTGTGAATGTAGTAGACAAAGAGCATCTCGACGGCACATTATAGTATAAAGGTCAAGAAATGAGTGTGCTCTAACAAAACGTCATGTTACTTGACCTAAAAATGATATTGTTTAACCTTGGGAAGCCTACATAGGTGA
This sequence comes from Glebionis coronaria, assembly GCA_025667525.1. Taxonomy (NCBI): domain Eukaryota; kingdom Viridiplantae; phylum Streptophyta; class Magnoliopsida; order Asterales; family Asteraceae; genus Glebionis; species Glebionis coronaria. Next base: position 644,286,954 of record CM046876.1, read on the forward strand.
ATAATATGGAAAAGAAGGACAAGTATTTTTTGACATTTCATGTAGGATCAACTTGCTTATGTATTATATGACACTGAAATATTTGATTCCATGTTTTATTCTATTAAAATTGAGAGCTATCAAGAAATAGATTACCAAACACAATCGCTAACAAACAAAAACAAATTTATATTGAAATTATCTGAAAACGTGGGTTGCAATAAAATGGTCATAACATGTGATACATGACTACGTTTCAAGACCACAACTAAGAAAATGGATGCTTGAAAAAAGGAGTACTTTTATCCAGGCAAGCATTGGTCAAAGGCGACTAAACCCGATAAAAAACTGATAAAAACCTACCAAGAACAGCTAAAAATGCCGTAACCGTCTCAAATCATCCAAACCTAAGAAAAAACCTCTAAAATTATTTCCAGTCCATATAGACCACATAGAATCCGGGCATAATGTATTTGCCCGGATTCTTGATGGATAAAACACATCTATATGTTTGCTATGTTTAGTTTTGGTTGTGTTTTATTGGTGTAAAAGTCGGCCAGTTAGTATTTGAGGTAGTTGTGAATGTAGTAGACAAAGAGCATCTCGACGGCACATTATAGTATAAAGGTCAAGACATGAGTGTGCTCTAACAAAACGTCATGTTACTTGACCTACAAATGATATTGTTTAACCTTAGGAAGCCTACATAGGTGAATAATATGGAAAAGAAGGACAAGTATTTTTTGACATTTCATGTAGGATCAACTTGCTTATGTATTATATGACACTGAAATATTTGATTCCATGTTTTATTCTATTAAAATTGAGAGCTATCAAGAAATAGATTACCAAACACAATCGCTAACAAACAAAAACAAATTTATATTGAAATTATCTGAAAACGTGGGTTGCAATAAAATGGTCATAACATGTGATACATGACTCCGTTTCAAGACCACGACTAAGAAAATGGATGCTTGAAAAAAGGAGTACTTTTATCCAGGCAAGCATTGGTCAAAAGCGACTAAACCCGATCAAAAACTGATAAAAACCTACAAAGAACAGCTAAAAATGCCATAACCGGCTCAAATCATCCAAACCTAAGAGAAAACCTCTAAAATTATTTCCAGTCCATATAGACCACATAGAATCCGGGCATAATGTATTTGCCCGAATTCTTGATGGATAAAACACATCTATACGTTTGCTCTGTTTAGTTTTGGTTGTGTTTTATTGGTGTAAAAGTCGGTCAGCTAGTATTTGAGGTAGTTGTGAATGTAGTAGACAAAGAGCATCTCGACGGCACATTATAGTATAGAGGTCAAGACATGAGTGTGCTCTAACAAAACGTCATGTTATTTGACCTAAAAATGATATTGTTTAACCTTGGGAAGCCTACATAGGTGAATAATATGCAAAAGAAGGACAAGTATTTTTTGACATTTCATGTAGGATCAACTTGCTTATGTATTATATGACTCTGAAATATTTGATTCCATGTTTTATTCTATTAAAATTGAGAGCTATCAAGAAATAGATTACCAAACACAATCGCTAACATACAAAAACAAATTTATATTGAAATTATCTAAAAACGTGGGTTGCAATAAAATGGTCATAACATGTGATACATGACTACGTTTCAAGACCACAACTAAGAAAATGGATGCTTGAAAAAAGGAGTACTTTTATCCAGGCAAGCATTGGTAAAAAGCGACTAAACCCGATCAAAAACTGATAAAAACCTACCAAGAACAGCTAAAAATGCCGTAACCGGCTCAAATCATCCAAACCTAAGAAAAAACCTCTAAAATTATTTCCAGTCCATATAGACCACATAGAATCCGGGCATAATGTATTTTCCCGGATTCTTGATGGATAAAACACATCTATATGTTTGCTATGTTTAGTTTTGGTTGTGTTTTATTGGTGTAAAAGTCGGTCAGCTAGTATTTGAGGTAGTTGTGAATGTAGTAGACAAAGAGCATCTCGACGGTACATTATAGTATAAAGGTCAAGACATGAGTGTGCTCTAACAAAACGTCATGTTACTTGACCTACAAATGATATTGTTTAACCTTGGGAAGCCTACATAGGTGAATAATATGGAAAAGAAGGACAAGTATTTTTTGACATTTCATGTAGGATCAACTTGCTTATGTATTATATGACACTGAAATATTTGATTCCATGTTTTATTCTATTAAAATTGAGAGCTATCAAGAAATAGATTACCAAACACAATCGCTAACAAACAAAAACAAATTTATATTGAAATTATCTGAAAACGTGGGTTGCAACAAAATGGTCATAACATGTGATACATGACTACGTTTCAAGACCACAACTAAGAAAATGGATGCTTGAAAAAAGGAGTACTTTTATCCAGGCAAGCATTGGTCAAAGGCGACTAAACCCGATCAAAAACTGATAAAAACCTACCAAGAACAGCTAAAAATGCCGTAACCGGCTCAAATCATCCAAACCTAAGAAAAAACCTCTAAAATTATTTCCAGTCCATATAGACCACATAGAATCCGGGCATAATGTATTTGCCCGGATTCCTGATGGATAAAACACATCTATATGTTTGCTATGTTTAGTTTTGGTTGTGTTTTATTGGTGTAAAAGTCGGTCAGCTAGTATTTGAGGTAGTTGTGAATGTAGTAGACAAAGAACATCTCGACGGCACATTATAATATAAAGGTCAAGACATGAGTGTGCTCTAACAAAACGTCATGTTACTTGACCTACAAATGATATTGTTTAATCTTGGGAAGCCTACATAGGTGAATAATATGGAAAAGAAGGACAAGTATTTTTTGACATTTCATGTAGGATCAACTTGCTTATGTATTATATGACACTGAAATATTTGATTCCATGTTTTATTCTATTAAAATTGAGAGCTATCAAGAAATAGATTACCAAACACAATCGCTAACAAACAAAAACAAATTTATATTGAAATTATCTGAAAACGTGGGTTGCAATAAAATGGTCATAACATGTGATACATGACTACGTTTCAAGACCACAACTAAGAAAATGGATGCTTGAAAAAAGGAGTACTTTTATCCAGGCAAGCATTGGTCAAAGGCGACTAAACCCGATCAAAAACTGATAAAAACCTACCAAGAACAGCTAAAAATGCCGTAACCGTCTCAAATCATCCAAACCTAAGAAAAAACCTCTAAAATTATTTCCAGTCCATATAGACCACATAGAATCCGGGCATAATGTATTTGCCCGGATTCTTGATGGATAAAACACATCTATATGTTTGCTATGTTTAGTTTTGGTTGTGTTTTATTGGTGTAAAAGTCGGTCAGCTAGTATTTGAGGTAGTTGTGAATGTAGTAGACAAAGAGCATCTCGACGACACATTATAGTATAAAGGTCAAGACATGAGTGTGCTCTAACAAAACGTCATGTTACTTGACCTACAAATGATATTGTTTAACCTTAGGAAGCCTACATAGGTGAATAATATGGAAAAGAAGGACAAGTATTTTTTGACATTTCATGTAGGATCAACTTGCTTATGTATTATATGACACTGAAATATTTGATTCCATGTTTTATTCTATTAAAATTGAGAGCTATCAAGAAATAGATTACCAAACACAATCGCTAACAAACAAAAACAAATTTATATTGAAATTATCTGAAAACGTGGGTTGCAATAAAATGGTCATAACATGTGATACATGACTCCGTTTCAAGACCACGACTAAGAAAATGGATGCTTGAAAAAAGGAGTACTTTTATCCAGGCAAGCATTGGTCAAAAGCGACTAAACCCGATCAAAAACTGATAAAAACCTACAAAGAACAGCTAAAAATGCCATAACCGGCTCAAATCATCCAAACCTAAGAGAAAACCTCTAAAATTATTTCCAGTCCATATAGACCACATAGAATCCGGGCATAATGTATTTGCCCGAATTCTTGATGGATAAAACACATCTATACGTTTGCTCTGTTTAGTTTTGGTTGTGTTTTATTGGTGTAAAAGTCGGTCAGCTAGTATTTGAGGTAGTTGTGAATGTAGTAGACAAAGAGCATCTCGACGGCACATTATAGTATAAAGGTCAAGACATGAGTGTGCTCTAACAAAACGTCATGTTATTTGACCTAAAAATGATATTGTTTAACCTTGGGAAGCCTACATAGGTGAATAATATGCAAAAGAAGGACAAGTATTTTTTGACATTTCATGTAGGATCAACTTGCTTATGTATTATATGACTCTGAAATATTTGATTCCATGTTTTATTCTATTAAAATTGAGAGCTATCAAGAAATAGATTACCAAACACAATCGCTAACATACAAAAACAAATTTATATTGAAATTATCTAAAAACGTGGGTTGCAATAAAATGGTCATAACATGTGATACATGACTACGTTTCAAGACCACAACTAAGAAAATGGATGCTTGAAAAAAGGAGTACTTTTATCCAGGCAAGCATTGGTAAAAAGCGACTAAACCCGATCAAAAACTGATAAAAACCTACCAAGAACAGCTAAAAATGCCGTAACCGGCTCAAATCATCCAAACCTAAGAAAAAACCTCTAAAATTATTTCCAGTCCATATAGACCACATAGAATCCGGGCATAATGTATTTTCCCGGATTCTTGATGGATAAAACACATCTATATGTTTCCTATGTTTAGTTTTGGTTGTGTTTTATTGGTGTAAAAGTCGGTCAGCTAGTATTTGAGGTAGTTGTGAATGTAGTAGACAAAGAGCATCTCGACGGCACATTATAGTATAAAGGTCAAGACATGAGTGTGCTCTAACAAAACGTCATGTTACTTGACCTACAAATGATATTGTTTAACCTTGGGAAGCCTACATAGGTGAATAATATGGAAAAGAAGGACAAGTATTTTTTGACATTTCATGTAGGATCAACTTGCTTATGTATTATATGACACTGAAATATTTGATTCCATGTTTTATTCTATTAAAATTGAGAGCTATCAAGAAATAGATTACCAAACACAATCGCTAACAAACAAAAACAAATTTATATTGAAATTATCTGAAAACGTGGGTTGCAACAAAATGGTCATAACATGTGATACATGACTACGTTTCAAGACCACAACTAAGAAAATGGATGCTTGAAAAAAGGAGTACTTTTATCCAGGCAAGCATTGGTCAAAGGCGACTAAACCCGATCAAAAACTGATAAAAACCTACCAAGAACAGCTAAAAATGCCGTAACCGGCTCAAATCATCCAAACCTAAGAAAAAACCTCTAAATTTATTTCCAGTCCATATAGACCACATAGAATCCGGGCATAATGTATTTGCCCGGATTCCTGATGGATAAAACACATCTATATGTTTGCTATGTTTAGTTTTGGTTGTGTTTTATTGGTGTAAAAGTCGGTCAGCTAGTATTTGAGGTAGTTGTGAATGTAGTAGACAAAGAACATCTCGACGGCACATTATAATATAAAGGTCAAGACATGAGTGTGCTCTAACAAAACGTCATGTTACTTGACCTACAAATGATATTGTTTAATCTTGGGAAGCCTACATAGGTGAATAATATGGAAAAGAAGGACAAGTATTTTTTGACATTTCATGTAGGATCAACTTGCTTATGTATTATATGACACTGAAATATTTGATTCCATGTTTTATTCTATTAAAATTGAGAGCTATCAAGAAATAGATTACCAAACACAATCGCTAACAAACAAAAACAAATTTATATTGAAATTATCTGAAAACGTGGGTTGCAATAAAATGGTCATAACATGTGATACATGACTACGTTTCAAGACCACAACTAAGAAAATGGATGCTTGAAAAAAGGAGTACTTTTATCCAGGCAAGCATTGGTCAAAGGCGACTAAACCCGATCAAAAACTGATAAAAACCTACCAAGAACAGCTAAAAATGCCGTAACCGTCTCAAATCATCCAAACCTAAGAAAAAACCTCTAAAATTATTTCCAGTCCATATAGACCACATAGAATCCGGGCATAATGTATTTGCCCGGATTCTTGATGGATAAAACACATCTATATGTTTGCTATGTTTAGTTTTGGTTGTGTTTTATTGGTGTAAAAGTCGGTCAGCTAGTATTTGAGGTAGTTGTGAATGTAGTAGACAAAGAGCATCTCGACGACACATTATAGTATAAAGGTCAAGACATGAGTGTGCTCTAACAAAACGTCATGTTACTTGACCTACAAATGATATTGTTTAACCTTAGGAAGCCTACATAGGTGAATAATATGGAAAAGAAGGACAAGTATTTTTTGACATTTCATGTAGGATCAACTTGCTTATGTATTATATGACACTGAAATATTTGATTCCATGTTTTATTCTATTAAAATTGAGAGCTATCAAGAAATAGATTACCAAACACAATCGCTAACAAACAAAAACAAATTTATATTGAAATTATCTGAAAACGTGGGTTGCAATAAAATGGTCATAACATGTGATACATGACTCCGTTTCAAGACCACGACTAAGAAAATGGATGCTTGAAAAAAGGAGTACTTTTATCCAGGCAAGCATTGGTCAAAAGCGACTAAACCCGATCAAAAACTGATAAAAACCTACAAAGAACAGCTAAAAATGCCATAACCGGCTCAAATCATCCAAACCTAAGAGAAAACCTCTAAAATTATTTCCAGTCCATATAGACCACATAGAATCCGGGCATAATGTATTTGCCCGAATTCTTGATGGATAAAACACATCTATACGTTTGTTCTGTTTAGTATTGGTTGTGTTTTATTGGTGTAAAAGTCGGTCAACTAGTATTTGAGGTAGTTGTGAATGTAGTAGACAAAGAGCATCTCGACGGCACATTATAGTATAAAGGTCAAGACATGAGTGTGCTCTAACAAAACGTCATGTTATTTGACCTAAAAATGATATTGTTTAACCTTGGGAAGCCTACATAGGTGAATAATATGCAAAAGAAGGACAAGTATTTTTTGACATTTCATGTAGGATCAACTTGCTTATGTATTATATGACTCTGAAATATTTGATTCCATGTTTTATTCTATTAAAATTGAGAGCTATCAAGAAATAGATTACCAAACACAATCGCTAACATACAAAAACAAATTTATATTGAAATTATCTAAAAACGTGGGTTGCAATAAAATGGTCATAACATGTGATACATGACTACGTTTCAAGACCACAACTAAGAAAATGGATGCTTGAAAAAAGGAGTACTTTTATCCAGGCAAGCATTGGTAAAAAGCGACTAAACCCGATCAAAAACTGATAAAAACCTACCAAGAACAGCTAAAAATGCCGTAACCGGCTCAAATCATCCAAACCTAAGAAAAAACCTCTAAAATTATTTCCAGTCCATATAGACCACATAGAATCCGGGCATAATGTATTTTCCCGGATTCTTGATGGATAAAACACATCTATATGTTTCCTATGTTTAGTTTTGGTTGTGTTTTATTGGTGTAAAAGTCGGTCAGCTAGTATTTGAGGTAGTTGTGAATGTAGTAGACAAAGAGCATCTCGACGGCACATTATAGTATAAAGGTCAGGACATGAGTGTGCTCTAACAAAACGTCATGTTACTTGACCTACAAATGATATTGTTTAACCTTGGGAAGCCTACATAGGTGAATAATATGGAAAAGAAGGACAAGTATCTTTTGACATTTCATGTAGGATCAACTTGCTTATGTATTATATGACACTAAAATATTTGATTCCATGTTTTATTCTATTAAAATTGAGAGCTATCAAGAAATAGATTACCAAACACAATCGCTAACAAACAAAAACAAATTTATATTGAAATTATCTGAAAACGTGGGTTGCAATAAAATGGTCATAACATGTGATACATGACTCCGTTTCAAGACCACAACTAAGAAAATGGATGCTTGAAAAAAGGAGTACTTTTATCCAGGCAAGCATTGGTCAAAAGCGACTAAACCCGATCAAAAACTGATAAAAACCTACAAAGAACAGCTAAAAATGCCATAACCGGCTCAAATCATCCAAACGTAAGAGAAAACCTCTAAAATTATTTCCAGTCCATATAGACCACATAGAATCCGGGCATAATGTATTTGCCCGAATTCTTGATGGATAAAACACATTTATATGTTTGCTCTGTTTAGTTTTGGTTGTGTTTTATTGGTGTAAAAGTCGGTCAGCTAGTCTTTGAGGTAGTTGTGAATGTAGAAGACAAAGAGCATCTCGACGGCACATTATAGTATAAAGGTCAAGACATGAGTGTGCTCTAACAAAACGTCATGTTATTTGACCTAAAAATGATATTGATTAACCTTGGGAAGCCTACATAGGTGAATAATATGCAAAAGAAGGACAAGTATTTTTTGTTATTTCATGTAGGATCAACTTGCTTATGTATTATATGACTCTGAAATATTTGATTCCATGTTTTATTCTATTAAAATTGAGAGCTATCAAGAAATAGATTACCAAACACAATCGCTAACATACAAAAACAAATTTATATTGAAATTATCTGAAAACGTGGGTTGCAATAAAATGGTCATAACATGTGATACATGACTCCGTTTCAAGACCACAACTAAGAAAATGGATGCTTGAAAAAAGGAGTACTTTTATCCAGGCAAGCATTGGTCAAAAGCGACTAAACCCGATCAAAAACTGATAAAAACCTACAAAGAACAGCTAAAAATGCCATAACCGGCTCAAATCATCCAAACGTAAGAGAAAACCTCTAAAATTATTTCCAGTCCATATAGACCACATAGAATCCGGGCATAATGTATTTGCCCGGATTCTTGATGGATAAAACACATCTATATGTTTCCTCTGTTTAGTTTTGGTTGTGTTTTATTGGTGTAAAAGTTGGTCAGCTAGTATTTGAGGTAGTTGTGAATGTAGTAGACAAAGAGCATCTCGACGGCACATTATAGTATATAGGTCAAGACATGAGTGTGCTCTAACAAAACGTCATATTATTTGACCTAAAAATGATATTGTTTAACCTTGGGAAGCCAACATAGGTGAATAATATGCAAAAGAAGGACAAGTATTTTTTGACATTTCATGTAGGATCAACTTGCTTATGTATTATATGACTCTAAAATATTTGATTCCATGTTTTATTCTATTAAAATTGAGAGCTATCAAGAAATAGATTACCAAACACAATCGCTAACATACAAAAACAAATTTATATTGAAATTATCTGAAAACGTGGGTTGCAATAAAATGGTCATAACATGTGATACATGACTCCGTTTCAAGACGACAACTAAGAAAATGGATGCTTGAAAAAAGGAGTACTTTTATCCAGGCAAGCATTGGTTAAAAGCGACTAAACCCGATCTAAAACTGATAAAAACCTACCAAGAACAGCTAAAAATGCCGTAACCGGCTCAAATCATCCAAACCTAAGAAAAAACCTCTAAATTTATTTCCAGTCCATATAGACCACATAGAATCCGGGCATAATGTATTTGCCCGGATTCCTGATGGATAAAACACATCTATATGTTTGCTATGTTTAGTTTTGGTTGTGTTTTATTGGTGTAAAAGTCGGTCAGCTAGTATTTGAGGTAGTTGTGAATGTAGTAGACAAAGAACATCTCGACGGCACATTATAATATAAAGGTCAAGACATGAGTGTGCTCTAACAAAACGTCATGTTACTTGACCTACAAATGATATTGTTTAATCTTGGGAAGCCTACATAGGTGAATAATATGGAAAAGAAGGACAAGTATTTTTTGACATTTCATGTAGGATCAACTTGCTTATGTATTATATGACACTGAAATATTTGATTCCATGTTTTATTCTATTAAAATTGAGAGCTATCAAGAAATAGATTACCAAACACAATCGCTAACAAACAAAAACAAATTTATATTGAAATTATCTGAAAACGTGGGTTGCAATAAAATGGTCATAACATGTGATACATGACTACGTTTCAAGACCACAACTAAGAAAATGGATGCTTGAAAAAAGGAGTACTTTTATCCAGGCAAGCATTGGTCAAAGGCGACTAAACCCGATCAAAAACTGATAAAAACCTACCAAGAACAGCTAAAAATGCCGTAACCGTCTCAAATCATCCAAACCTAAGAAAAAACCTCTAAAATTATTTCCAGTCCATATAGACCACATAGAATCCGGGCATAATGTATTTGCCCGGATTCTTGATGGATAAAACACATCTATATGTTTGCTATGTTTAGTTTTGGTTGTGTTTTATTGGTGTAAAAGTCGGTCAGCTAGTATTTGAGGTAGTTGTGAATGTAGTAGACAAAGAGCATCTCGACGACACATTATAGTATAAAGGTCAAGACATGAGTGTGCTCTAACAAAACGTCATGTTACTTGACCTACAAATGATATTGTTTAACCTTAGGAAGCCTACATAGGTGAATAATATGGAAAAGAAGGACAAGTATTTTTTGACATTTCATGTAGGATCAACTTGCTTATGTATTATATGACACTGAAATATTTGATTCCATGTTTTATTCTATTAAAATTGAGAGCTATCAAGAAATAGATTACCAAACACAATCGCTAACAAACAAAAACAAATTTATATTGAAATTATCTGAAAACGTGGGTTGCAATAAAATGGTCATAACATGTGATACATGACTCCGTTTCAAGACCACGACTAAGAAAATGGATGCTTGAAAAAAGGAGTACTTTTATCCAGGCAAGCATTGGTCAAAAGCGACTAAACCCGATCAAAAACTGATAAAAACCTACAAAGAACAGCTAAAAATGCCATAACCGGCTCAAATCATCCAAACCTAAGAGAAAACCTCTAAAATTATTTCCAGTCCATATAGACCACATAGAATCCGGGCATAATGTATTTGCCCGAATTCTTGATGGATAAAACACATCTATACGTTTGCTCTGTTTAGTATTGGTTGTGTTTTATTGGTGTAAAAGTCGGTCAGCTAGTATTTGAGGTAGTTGTGAATGTAGTAGACAAAGAGCATCTCGACGGCACATTATAGTATAAAGGTCAAGACATGAGTGTGCTCTAACAAAACGTCATGTTATTTGACCTAAAAATGATATTGTTTAACCTTGGGAAGCCTACATAGGTGAATAATATGCAAAAGAAGGACAAGTATTTTTTGACATTTCATGTAGGATCAACTTGCTTATGTATTATATGACTCTGAAATATTTGATTCCATGTTTTATTCTATTAAAATTGAGAGCTATCAAGAAATAGATTACCAAACACAATCGCTAACATACAAAAACAAATTTATATTGAAATTATCTAAAAACGTGGGTTGCAATAAAATGGTCATAACATGTGATACATGACTACGTTTCAAGACCACAACTAAGAAAATGGATGCTTGAAAAAAGGAGTACTTTTATCCAGGCAAGCATTGGTAAAAAGCGACTAAACCCGATCAAAAACTGATAAAAACCTACCAAGAACAGCTAAAAATGCCGTAACCGGCTCAAATCATCCAAACCTAAGAAAAAACCTCTAAAATTATTTCCAGTCCATATAGACCACATAGAATCCGGGCATAATGTATTTTCCCGGATTCTTGATGGATAAAACACATCTATATGTTTCCTATGTTTAGTTTTGGTTGTGTTTTATTGGTGTAAAAGTCGGTCAGCTAGTATTTGAGGTAGTTGTGAATGTAGTAGACAAAGAGCATCTCGACGGCACATTATAGTATAAAGGTCAAGACATGAGTGTGCTCTAACAAAACGTCATGTTACTTGACCTACAAATGATATTGTTTAACCTTGGGAAGCCTACATAGGTGAATAATATGGAAAAGAAGGACAAGTATCTTTTGACATTTCATGTAGGATCAACTTGCTTATGTATTATATGACACTAAAATATTTGATTCCATGTTTTATTCTATTAAAATTGAGAGCTATCAAGAAATAGATTACCAAACACAATCGCTAACAAACAAAAACAAATTTATATTGAAATTATCTGAAAACGTGGGTTGCAATAAAATGGTCATAACATGTGATACATGACTCCGTTTCAAGACCACAACTAAGAAAATGGATGCTTGAAAAAAGGAGTACTTTTATCCAGGCAAGCATTGGTCAAAAGCGACTAAACCCGATCAAAAACTGATAAAAACCTACAAAGAACAGCTAAAAATGCCATAACCGGCTCAAATCATCCAAACGTAAGAGAAAACCTCTAAAATTATTTCCAGTCCATATAGACCACATAGAATCCGGGCATAATGTATTTGCCCGAATTCTTGATGGATAAAACACATTTATATGTTTGCTCTGTTTAGTTTTGGTTGTGTTTTATTGGTGTAAAAGTCGGTCAGCTAGTCTTTGAGGTAGTTGTGAATGTAGAAGACAAAGAGCATCTCGACGGCACATTATAGTATAAAGGTCAAGACATGAGTGTGCTCTAACAAAACGTCATGTTATTTGACCTAAAAATGATATTGATTAACCTTGGGAAGCCTACATAGGTGAATAATATGCAAAAGAAGGACAAGTATTTTTTGTTATTTCATGTAGGATCAACTTGCTTATGTATTATATGACTCTGAAATATTTGATTCCATGTTTTATTCTATTAAAATTGAGAGCTATCAAGAAATAGATTACCAAACACAATCGCTAACATACAAAAACAAATTTATATTGAAATTATCTGAAAACGTGGGTTGCAATAAAATGGTCATAACATGTGATACATGACTCCGTTTCAAGACCACAACTAAGAAAATGGATGCTTGAAAAAAGGAGTACTTTTATCCAGGCAAGCATTGGTCAAAAGCGACTAAACCCGATCAAAAACTGATAAAAACCTACAAAGAACAGCTAAAAATGCCATAACCGGCTCAAATCATCCAAACGTAAGAGAAAACCTCTAAAATTATTTCCAGTCCATATAGACCACATAGAATCTGGGCATAATGTATTTGCCCGGATTCTTGATGGATAAAACACATCTATATGTTTCCTCTGTTTAGTTTTGGTTGTGTTTTATTGGTGTAAAAGTTGGTCAGCTAGTATTTGAGGTAGTTGTGAATGTAGTAGACAAAGAGCATCTCGACGGCACATTATAGTATATAGGTCAAGACATGAGTGTGCTCTAACAAAACGTCATATTATTTGACCTAAAAATGATATTGTTTAACCTTGGGAAGCCAACATAGGTGAATAATATGCAAAAGAAGGACAAGTATTTTTTGACATTTCATGTAGGATCAACTTGCTTATGTATTATATGACTCTAAAATATTTGATTCCATGTTTTATTCTATTAAAATTGAGAGCTATCAAGAAATAGATTACCAAACACAATCGCTAACATACAAAAACAAATTTATATTGAAATTATCTGAAAACGTGGGTTGCAATAAAATGGTCATAACATGTGATACATGACTCCGTTTCAAGACCACAACTAAGAAAATGGATGCTTGAAAAAAGGAGTACTTTTATCCAGGCAAGCATTGGTTAAAAGCGACTAAACCCGATCTAAAACTGATAAAAACCTACCAAGAACAGCTAAAAATGCCGTAACCGGCTCAAATCATCCAAACCTAAGAAAAAACCTCTAAAATTATTTCCAGTCCATATAGACCACATAGAATCCGGGCATAATGTATTTGCCCGGATTCTTGATGGATAAAACACATCTATATGTTTGCTCTGTTTAGTTTTGGTTGTGTTTTATTGGTGTAAAAGTTGGTCAGCTAGTATTTGAGGTAGTTGTGAACGTAGTAGACAAAGAGCATCTCGACGGCACATTATAGTATAAAGGTCAAGACATGAGTGTGCTCTAACAAAACTTCATGTTATTTGACCTAAAAATGATATTGTTTAACCTTGGGAAGCCAACATAGGTGAATAATATGCAAAAGAAGGACAAGTATTTTTTGACATTTCATGTAGGTTCAACTTGCTTATGTATTATATGACTCTGAAATATTTGATTCCATGTTTTATTCTATTAAAATTGAGAGCTATCAAGAAATAGATTACCAAACACAATCGCTAACATACAAAAACAAATTTATATTGAAATTATCTGAAAACGTGGGTTGCAATAAAATGGTCATAACATGTGATACATGACTCCGTTTCAAGACCACAACTAAGAAAATGGATGCTTGAAAAAAGGAGTACTTTTATCCAGGCAAGCATTGGTCAAAAGTGACTAAACCCGATCAAAAACTGATAAAAACCTACCAAGAACAGCTAAAAATGCCGTAACCGGCTCAAATCATCCAAACCTAAGAAAAAACCTCTAAAATTATTTCCAGTCCATATAGACCACATAGAATTCGAGCATAATGTATTTGCCCGGATTCTGGATGGATAAAACATATCTATATGTTTCCTCTGTTTAGTTTTGGTTGTGTTTTATTGGTGTAAAAGTTGGTCAGCTAGTATTTGAGGTAGTTGTGAATGTAGTAGACAAAGAGCATCTCGACGGCACATTATAGTATAAAGGTCAAGACATGAGTGTGCTCTAACAAAACGTCATGTTATTTGACCTAAAAATGATATTGTTTAACCTTGGGAAGCCTACATAGGTGAATAATATGCAAAAGAAGGACAAGTATTTTTTGACATTTCATGTAGGATCAACTTACTTATGTATTATATGACTCTGAAATATTTGATTCCATGTTTTATTCTATTAAAATTGAGAGCTATCAAGAAATAGATTACCAAACACAATCGCTAACATACAAAAACAAATTTATATTGAAATTATCTGAAAACGTGGGTTGCAATAAAATGGTCATAACATGTGATACATGACTCAGTTTCAAGACCACAACTAAGAAAATGGATGCTTGAAAAAAGGAGTACTTTTATCCAGGCAAGCATTGGTCAAAAGCGACTAAACCCGATCAAAAACTGATAAAAACCTACCAAGAACAGCTAAAAATGCCGTAACCGGCTCAAATCATCCAAACCTAAGAAAAAACCTCTAAATTTATTTCCAGTCCATATAGACCACATAGAATCCGGGCATAATGTATTTGCCCGGATTCTTGATGGATAAAACACATCTATATGTTTCCTCTGTTTAGTTTTTGGTTGTGTTTTATTGGTGTAAAAGTTGGTCAGCTAGTATTTGAGGTAGTTGTGAATGTAGTAGACAAAGAGCATCTCGACGGCACATTATAGTATAAAGGTCAAGACATGAGTGTGCTCTAACAAAACTTCATGTTATTTGACCTAAAAATGATATTGTTTAACCTTGGGAAGCCAACATAGGTGAATAATATGCAAAAGAAGGAAAAGTATTTTTTGACATTTCTTGTAGGATCAACTTGCTTATGTATTATATGACTCTAAAATATTTGATTCCATGTTTTATTCTATTAAAATTGAGAGCTATCAAGAAGTAGATTACCAAACACAATCGCTAACATACAAAAACAAATTTATATTGAAATTATCTGAAAACGTGGGTTGCAATAAAATGGTCATAACATGTGATACATGACTCCGTTTCAAGACCACAACTAAGAAAATGGATGCTTGAAAAAAGGAGTACTTTTATCCAGGCAAGCATTGGACAAAAGCGACTAAACCCGATCAAAAACTGATAAAAACCTACCAAGAACAGCTAAAAATGCCGTAACCGGCTCAAATCATCCAAACCTAAGAAAAAACCTCTAAAATTATTTCCAGTCCATATAGACCACATAGGATCCGGGCATAATGTATTTTCCCGGATTCTTGATGGATAAAACACATCTATATGTTTCCTCTGTTTAGTTTTGGTTGTGTTTTATTGGTGTAAAAGTTGGTCAGCTAGTATTGGAGGTAGTTGTGAATGTAGTAGACAAAGAGCATCTCGACGGCACATTATAGTATAAAGGTCAAGACATGAGTGTGCTCTAACAAAACGTCATGTTATTTGACCTAAAAATGATATTGTTTAACCTTGGGAAGCCTACATAAGTGAATAATATGTAAAAGAAGGACAAGTATTTTTTGACATTTCATGTAGGATCAACTTGCTTATGTATTATATGACTCTGAAATATTTGATTCCATGTTTTATTCTATTAAAATTGAGAGCTATCAAGAAATAGATTACCAAACACAATCGCTAACATACAAAAACAAATTTATATTGAAATTATCTGAAAACGTGGGTTGCAATAAAATGGTCATAACATGTGATACATGACTCCGTTTCAAGACCACAACTAAGAAAATGGATGCTTGAAAAAAGGAGTACTTTTTTCCAGGCAAGCATTGGTCAAAAGTGACTAAACCCGATCAAAAACTGATAAAAACCTACCAAGAACAGCTAAAAATGCCGTAACCGGCTCAAATCATCCAAACCTAAGAAAAAACCTCTAAAATTATTTCCAGTCCATATAGACCACATAGAATCCGAGCATAATATATTTGCCCGGATTCTTGATGGATAAAACACATCTATATGTTTCCTCTGTTTAGTTTTGGTTGTGTTTTATTGGTGTAAAAGTTGGTCAGCTAGTATTTGAGGTAGTTGTGAATGTAGTAGACAAAGAGCATCTCGACGGCACATTATAGTATAAAGGTCAAGACATGAGTGTGCTCTAACAAAACTTCATGTTATTTGACCTAAAAATGATATTGTTTAACCTTGGGAAGCCAACATAGGTGAATAATATGCAAAAGAAGGAAAAGTATTTTTTGACATTTCTTGTAGGATCAACTTGCTTATGTATTCTATGACTCTAAAATATTTGATTCTATGTTTTATTCTATTAAAATTGAGAGCTATCAAGAAGTAGATTACCAAACACAATCGCTAACATACAAAAACAAATTTATATTGAAATTATCTGAAAACGTGGGTTGCAATAAAATGGTCATAACATGTGATACATGACTCCGTTTCAAGACCACAACTAAGAAAATGGATGCTTGAAAAAAGGAGTACTTTTATCCAGACAAGCATTGGTTAAAAGCGACTAAACCCGATCAAAAACTGATAAAAACCTACCAAGAACAGCTAAAAATGCCGTAACCGGCTCAAATCATCCAAACCTAAGAAAAAACCTCTAAAATTATTTCCAGTCCATATAGACCACATAGAATCCGGGCATAATGTATTTGCCCGGATTCTTGATGGATAAAACACATCTATATGTTTCCTCTGTTTAGTTTTGGTTGTGTTGTATTGGTGTAAAAGTTGGTCAGCTAGTATTTGAGGTAGTTGTGAATGTAGTAGACAAAGAGCATCTCGACGGCACATTATAGTATAAAGGTCAAGACATGAGTGTGCTCTAACAAAACGTCATGTTATTTGACCTAAAAATGATATTGTTTAACCTTGGGAAGCCTACATAAGTGAATAATATGTAAAAGAAGGACAAGTATTTTTTGACATTTCATGTAGGATCAACTTGCTTATGTATTATATGACTCTGAAATATTTGATTCCATGTTTTATTCTATTAAAATTGAGAGCTATCAAGAAATAGATTACCAAACACAATCGCTAACATACAAAAACAAATTTATATTGAAATTATCTGAAAACGTGGGTTGCAATAAAATGGTCATAACATGTGATACATGACTCCGTTTCAAGACCACAACTAAGAAAATGGATGCTTGAAAAAAGGAGTACTTTTTTCCAGGCAAGCATTGGTCAAAAGTGACTAAACCCGATCAAAAACTGATAAAAACCTACCAAGAACAGCTAAAAATGCCGTAACCGGCTCAAATCATCCAAACCTAAGAAAAAACCTCTAAAATTATTTCCAGTCCATATAGACCACATAGAATCCGAGCATAATATATTTGCCCGGATTCTTGATGGATAAAACACATCTATATGTTTCCTCTGTTTAGTTTTGGTTGTGTTTTATTGGTGTAAAAGTTGGTCAGCTAGTATTTGAGGTAGTTGTGAATGTAGTAGACAAAGAGCATCTCGACGGCACATTATAGTATAAAGGTCAAGACATGAGTGTGCTCTAACAAAACTTCATGTTATTTGACCTAAAAATGATATTGTTTAACCTTGGGAAGCCAACATAGGTGAATAATATGCAAAAGAAGGAAAAGTATTTTTTGACATTTCTTGTAGGATCAACTTGCTTATGTATTCTATGACTCTAAAATATTTGATTCTATGTTTTATTCTATTAAAATTGAGAGCTATCAAGAAGTAGATTACCAAACACAATCGCTAACATACAAAAACAAATTTATATTGAAATTATCTGAAAACGTGGGTTGCAATAAAATGGTCATAACATGTGATACATGACTCCGTTTCAAGACCACAACTAAGAAAATGGATGCTTGAAAAAAGGAGTACTTTTATCCAGACAAGCATTGGTTAAAAGCGACTAAACCCGATCAAAAACTGATAAAAACCTACCAAGAACAGCTAAAAATGCCGTAACCGGCTCAAATCATCCAAACCTAAGAAAAAACCTCTAAAATTATTTCCAGTCCATATAGACCACATAGAATCCGGGCATAATGTATTTGCCCGGATTCTTGATGGATAAAACACATCTA
The DNA here is from genome assembly GCA_025667525.1 of Glebionis coronaria. NCBI lineage: Eukaryota > Viridiplantae > Streptophyta > Magnoliopsida > Asterales > Asteraceae > Glebionis > Glebionis coronaria. The sequence goes on from CM046876.1 coordinate 644,305,458, forward strand.
TATGTTTCCTCTGTTTAGTTTTGGTTGTGTTGTATTGGTGTAAAAGTTGGTCAGCTAGTATTTGAGGTAGTTGTGAACGTAGTAGACAAAGAGCATCTCGATGGCATATTATAGTATAAAGGTCAAGACATGAGTGTGCTCTAACAAAAATTCATGTTATTTGACCTAAAAATGATATTGTTTAACCTAGCCAACATAGGTGAATAATATGCAAAAGAAGGACAAGTATTTTTTGACATTTCATGTAGGATCAACTTGCTTATGTATTATATGACTCTGAAATATTTGATTCCATGTTTTATTCTATTAAAATTGAGAGCTATCAAGAAACAGATTACCAAACACAATCGCTAACATACAAAAACAAATTTATATTGAAATTATCTGAAAACGTGGGTTGCAATAAAATGGTCATAACATGTGATACATGACTCCGTTTCAAGACCACAACTAAGAAAATGGATGCTTGAAAAAAGGAGTACTTTTATCCTGGCAAGCATTGGTCAAAAGCGACTAAACCCGATCAAAAACTGATAAAAACCTACCAAGAACAGCTAAAAATGCCGTAACCGGCTCAAATCATCCAAACCTAAGAAAAAACCTCTAAAATTATTTCCAGTCCATATAGACCACATAGAATCCGAGCATAATGTATTTGCCCGGATTCTTGATGGATAAAACACATCTATATGTTTCCTCTGTTTAGTTTTGGTTGTGTTTTATTGGTGTAAAAGTTGGTCAGCTAGTATTTGAGGTAGTTGTGAACGTAGTAGATAAAGAGCATCTCGACGGCACATTATAGTATAAAGGTCAAGACATGAGTGTGCTCTAACAAAACTTCATGTTATTTGACCTAAAAATGATATTGTTTAACCTTGGGAAGCCAACATAGGTGAATAATATGCAAAAGAAGGACAAGTATTTTTTGACATTTCATGTAGGATCAACTTGCTTATGTATTATATGACTCTGAAATATTTGATTCCATGTTTTATTCTATTAAAATTGAGAGCTATCAAGAAATAGATTACCAAACACAATCGCTAACATACAAAAACAAATTTATATTGAAATTATCTGAAAACGTGGGTTGCAATAAAATGGTCATAACATGTGATACATGACTCCGTTTCAAGACCACAACTAAGAAAATGGATGCTTGAAAAAAGGAGTACTTTTATCCAGGCAAGCATTGGTTAAAAGCGACTAAACCCGATCAAAAACTGATAAAAACCTACCAAGAACAGCTAAAAATGCCGTAACCGGCTCAAATCATCCAAACCTAAGAAAAAACCTCTAAAATTATTTCCAGTCCATATAGACCACATAGAATCAGGGTATAATGTATTTGCCCGGATTCTTGATGGATAAAACACATCTATATGTTTCCTCTGTTTAGTTTTGGTTGTGTTTTATTGGTGTAAAAGTTGGTCAGCTAGTATTTGAGGTAGTTGTGAACGTAGTAGACAAAGAGCATCTCGACGGCACATTATAGTATAAAGGTCAAGACATGAGTGTGCTCTAACAAAACTTCATGTTATTTGACCTAAAAATGATATTGTTTAACCTTGGGAAGCCAACATAGGTGAATAATATGCAAAAGAAGGACAAGTATTTTTTGACATTTCATGTAGGATCAACTTGCTTATGTATTATATGACTCTGAAATATTTGATTCCATGTTTTATTCTATTAAAATTGAGAGCTATCAAGAAATAGATTACCAAACACAATCGCTAACATACAAAAACAAATTTATATTGAAATTATCTGAAAACGTGGGTTGCAATAAAATGGTCATAACATATGATACATGACTCCGTTTCAAGACCACAACTAAGAAAATGGATGCTTGAAAAAAGGAGTACTTTTATCCAGGCAAGCATTGGTCAAAAGCGACTAAACCCGATCAAAAACTGATAAAAACCTACCAAGAACAGCTAAAAATGCCGTAACCGGCTCAAATTATCCAAACCTAAGAAAAAACCTCTAAAATTATTTCCAGTCCATATAGACCACATAGAATCCGGGCATAATGTATTTGCCCGGATTCTTGATGGATAAAACACATCTATATGTTTCCTCTGTTTAGTTTTGGTTGTGTTTTATTGGTGTAAAAGTTGGTCAGCTAGTATTGGAGGTAGTTGTGAATGTAGTAGACAAAGAGCATCTCGACGGCACATTATAGTATAAAGGTCACGACATGAGTGTGCTCTAACAAAACGTCATGTTATTTGACCTAAAAATGATATTGTTTAACCTTGGGAAACCTACATAAGTGAATAATATGTAAAAGAAGGACAAGTATTTTTTGACATTTCATGTAGGATCAACTTGCTTATGTATTATATGACTCTGAAATATTTGATTCCATGTTTTATTCTATTAAAATTGAGAGCTATCAAGAAATAGATTACCAAACACAATCGCTAACATACAAAAACAAATTTATATTGAAATTATCTGAAAATGTGGTTTGCAATAAAATGGTCATAACATGTGATACATGACTCCGTTTCAAGACCACAACTAAGAAAATGGATGCTTGAAAAAAGGAGTACTTTTATCCAGGCAAGCATTGGTCAAAAGTGACTAAACCCGATCAAAAATTGATAAAAACCTTCCAAGAACAGCTAAAAATGCCGTAACCGGCTCAAATAATCCAAACCTAAGAAAAAACCTATTAAATTATTTCCAGACCACATAGAATCCGAGCATAATGTATTTGCCCGGATTCTTGATGGATAAAACACATCTATATGTTTCCTCTGTTTAGTTTTGGTTGTGTTTTATTGGTGTAAAAGTTGGTCAGCTAGTATTTGAGGTAGTTGTGAATGTAGTAGACAAAGAGCATCTCGACGGCACATTATAGTATAAAGGTCAAGACATGAGTGTGCTCTAACAAAACTTCATGTTATTTGACCTAAAAATGATATTGTTTAACCTTGGGAAGCCAACATAGGTGAATAATATGCAAAAGAAGGAAAAGTATTTTTTGACATTTCTTGTAGGATCAACTTGCTTATGTATTATATGACTCTAAAATATTTGATTCCATGTTTTATTCTATTAAAATTGAGAGCTATCAAGAAATAGATTACCAAACACAATCGCTAACATACAAAAACAAATTTATATTGAAATTATCTGAAAACGTGGGTTGCAATAAAATGGTCATAACATGTGATACATGACTCCGTTTCAAGACCACAACTAAGAAAATGGATGCTTGAAAAAAGGAGTACTTTTATCCAGACAAGCATTGGTTAAATGCGACTAAACCCGATCAAAAACTGATAAAAACCTACCAAGAACAGCTAAAAATGTCGTAACCGGCTCAAATCATCCAAACCTAAGAAAAAACCTCTAAAATTATTTCCAGTCCATATAGACCACATAGAATCCGGGCATAATGTATTTGCCCGGATTCTTGATGGATAAAACACATCTATATGTTTCCTCTGTTTAGTTTTGGTTGTGTTGTATTGGTGTAAAAGTTGGTCAGCTAGTATTTGAGGTAGTTGTGAACGTAGTAGACAAAGAGCATCTCGACGGCACATTATAGTATAAAGGTCAAGACATGAGTGTGCTCTAACAAAACTTCATGTTATTTGACCTAAAAATGATATTGTTTAACCTAGCCAACATAGGTGAATAATATGCAAACGAAGGACAAGTATTTTTTGACATTTCATGTAGGATCAACTTGCTTATGTATTATATGACTCTGAAATATTTGATTCCATGTTTTATTCTATTAAAATTGAGATCTATCAAGAAATAGATTACCAAACACAATCGCTAACATACAAAAACAAATTTATATTGAAATTATCTGAAAACGTGGGTTGCAATAAAATGGTCATAACATGTGATACATGACTCCGTTTCAAGACCACAACTAAGAAAATGGATGCTTGAAAAAAGGAGTACTTTTATCCAGGCAAGCATTGGTTAAAAGCGACTAAACCCGATCAAAAACTGATAAAAACCTACCAAGAACAGCTAAAAATGCCGTAACCGGCTCAAATCATCCAAACCTAAGAAAAAACCTCTAAAATTATTTCCAGTCCATATAGACCACATAGAATCCGGGCATAATGTATTTGCCCGGATTCTTGATGGATAAAACACATCTATATGTTTCCTCTGTTTAGTTTTGGTTGTGTTTTATTGGTGTAAAAGTTGGTCAGCTAGTATTTGAGGTAGTTGTGAACGTAGTAGACAAAGAGCATCTCGACGGCACATTATAGTATAAAGGTCAAGACATGAGTGTGCTCTAACAAAACTTCATGTTATTTGACCTAAAAATGATATTGTTTAACCTTGGGAAGCCAACATAGGTGAATAATATGCAAAAGAAGGACAAGTATTTTTTGACATTTCATGTAGGATCAACTTGCTTATGTATTATATGACTGAAATATTTGATTCCATGTTTTATTCTATTAAAATTGAGAGCTATCAAGAAATAGATTACCAAACACAATCGCTAACATACAAAAACAAATTTATATTGAAATTATCTGAAAACGTGGGTTGCAATAAAATGGTCATAACATGTGATACATGACTCCGTTTCAAGACCACAACTAAGAAAATGGATGCTTGAAAAAAGGAGTACTTTTATCCAGGCAAGCATTGGTCAAAAGCGACTAAACCCGATCAAAAACTGATAAAAACCTACCAAGAACAGCTAAAAATGCCGTAACCGGCTCAAATCATCCAAACCTAAGAAAAAACCTCTAAAATTATTTCCAGTCCATATAGACCACATAGAATCCGGGCATAATGTATTTGCCCGGATTCTTGATGGATAAAACACATCTATATGTTTCCTCTGTTTAGTTTTGGTTGTGTTTTATTGGTGTAAAAGTTGGTCAGCTAGTATTGGAGGTAGTTGTGAATGTAGTAGACAAAGAGCATCTCGACGGCACATTATAGTATAAAGGTCACGACATGAGTGTGCTCTAACAAAACGTCATGTTATTTGACCTAAAAATGATATTGTTTAACCTTGGGAAGCCTACATAAGTGAATAATATGTAAAAGAAGGACAAGTATTTTTTGACATTTCATGTAGGATCAACTTGCTTATGTATTATATGACTCTGAAATATTTGATTCCATGTTTTATTCTATTAAAATTGAGATCTATCAAGAAATAGATTACCAAACACAATCGCTAACATACAAAAACAAATTTATATTGAAATTATCTGAAAATGTGGGTTGCAATAAAATGGTCATAACATGTGATACATGACTCCGTTTCAAGACCACAACTAAGAAAATGGATGCTTGAAAAAAGGAGTACTTTTATCCAGGCAAGCATTGGTCAAAAGTGACTAAACCCGATCAAAAACTGATAAAAACCTTCCAAGAACAGCTAAAAATGCCGTAACCGGCTCAAATAATCCATACCTAAGAAAAAACCTATTAAATTATTTCCAGACCACATAGAATCCGAGCATAATGTATTTGCCCGGATTCTTGATGGATAAAATACATCTATATGTTTCCTCTGTTTAGTTTTGGTTGTGTTTTATTGGTGTAAAAGTTGGTCAGCTAGTATTTGAGGTAGTTGTGAATGTAGTAGACAAAGAGCATCTCGACGGCACATTATAGTATAAAGGTCAAGACATGAGTGTGCTCTAACAAAACTTCATGTTATTTGACCTAAAAATGATATTGTTTAACCTTGGGAAGCCAACATAGGTGAATAATATGCAAAAGAAGGAAAAGTATTTTTTGACATTTCTTGTAGGATCAACTTGCTTATGTATTATATGACTCTAAAATATTTGATTCCATGTTTTATTCTATTAAAATTGAGAGCTATCAAGAAATAGATTACCAAACACAATCGCTAACATACAAAAACAAATTTATATTGAAATTATCTGAAAACGTGGGTTGCAATAAAATGGTCATAACATGTGATACATGACTCCGTTTCAAGACCACAACTAAGAAAATGGATGCTTGAAAAAAGGAGTACTTTTATCCAGACAAGCATTGGTTAAATGCGACTAAACCCGATCAAAAACTGATAAAAACCTACCAAGAACAGCTAAAAATGCCGTAACCGGCTCAAATCATCCAAACCTAAGAAAAAACCTCTAAAATTATTTCCAGTCCATATAGACCACATAGAATCCGGGCATAATGTATTTGCCCGGATTCTTGATGGATAAAACACATCTATATGTTTCCTCTGTTTAGTTTTGGTTGTGTTGTATTGGTGTAAAAGTTGGTCAGCTAGTATTTGAGGTAGTTGTGAACGTAGTAGACAAAGAGCATCTCGACGGCACATTATAGTATAAAGGTCAAGACATGAGTGTGCTCTAACAAAACTTCATGTTATTTGACCTAAAAATGATATTGTTTAACCTAGCCAACATAGGTGAATAATATGCAAAAGAAGGACAAGTATTTTTTGACATTTCATGTAGGATCAACTTGCTTATGTATTATATGACTCTGAAATATTTGATTCCATGTTTTATTCTATTAAAATTGAGAGCTATCAAGAAATAGATTACCAAACACAATCGCTAACATACAAAAACAAATTTATATTGAAATTATCTGAAAACGTGGGTTGCAATAAAATGGTCATAACATGTGATACATGACTCCGTTTCAAGACCACAACTAAGAAAATGGATGCTTGAAAAAAGGAGTACTTTTATCCTGGCAAGCATTGGTCAAAAGCGACTAAACCCGATCAAAAACTGATAAAAACCTACCAAGAACAGCTAAAAATGCCGTAACCGGCTCAAATCATCCAAACCTAAGAAAAAACCTCTAAAATTATTTCCAGTCCATATAGACCATATAGAATCCGAGCATAATGTATTTGCCCGGATTCTTGATGGATAAAACACATCTATATGTTTCCTCTGTTTAGTTTTGGTTGTGTTTTATTGGTGTAAAAGTTGGTCAGCTAGTATTTGAGGTAGTTGTGAACGTAGTAGACAAAGAGCATCTCGACGGCACATTATAGTATAAAGGTCAAGACATGAGTGTGCTCTAACAAAACTTCATGTTATTTGACCTAAAAATGATATTGTTTAACCTTGGGAAGCCAACATAGGTGAATAATATGCAAAAGAAGGACAAGTATTTTTTGACATTTCATGTAGGATCAACTTGCTTATGTATTATATGACTCTGAAATATTTGATTCCATGTTTTATTCTATTAAAATTGAGAGCTATCAAGAAATAGATTACCAAACACAATCGCTAACATACAAAAACAAATTTATATTGAAATTATCTGAAAACGTGGGTTGCAATAAAATGGTCATAACATGTGATACATGACTCCGTTTCAATACCACAACTAAGAAAATGGATGCTTGAAAAAAGGAGTACTTTTATCCAGGCAAGCATTGGTTAAAAGCGACTAAACACGATCAAAAACTGATAAAAACCTACCAAGAACAGCTAAAAATGCCGTAACCGGCTCAAATCATCCAAACCTAAGAAAAAACCTCTAAAATTATTTCCAGTCCATATAGACCACATAGAATCCGGGCATAATGTATTTGCCCGGATTCTTGATGGATAAAACACATCTATATGTTTCCTCTGTTTAGTTTTGGTTGTGTTTTATTGGTGTAAAAGTTGGTCAGCTAGTATTTGAGGTAGTTGTGAACGTAGTAGACAAAGAGCATCTCGACGGCACATTATAGTATAAAGGTCAAGACATGAGTGTGCTCTAACAAAACTTCATGTTATTTGACCTAAAAATGATATTGTTTAACCTTGGGAAGCCAACATAGGTGAATAATATGCAAAAGAAGGACAAGTATTTTTTGACATTTCATGTAGGATCAACTTGCTTATGTATTATATGACTGAAATATTTGATTCCATGTTTTATTCTATTAAAATTGAGAGCTATCAAGAAATAGATTACCAAACACAATCGCTAACATACAAAAACAAATTTATATTGAAATTATCTGAAAACGTGGGTTGCAATAAAATGGTCATAACATGTGATACATGACTCCGTTTCAAGACCACAACTAAGAAAATGGATGCTTGAAAAAAGGAGTACTTTTATCCAGGCAAGCATTGGTCAAAAGCGACTAAACCCGATCAAAAACTGATAAAAACCTACCAAGAACAGCTAAAAATGCCGTAACCGGCTCAAATCATCCAAACCTAAGAAAAAACCTCTAAAATTATTTCCAGTCCATATAGACCACATAGAATCCGGGCATAATGTATTTGCCCGGATTCTTGATGGATAAAACACATCTATATGTTTCCTCTGTTTAGTTTTGGTTGTGTTTTATTGGTGTAAAAGTTGGTCAGCTAGTATTGGAGGTAGTTGTGAATGTAGTAGACAAAGAGCATCTCGACGGCACATTATAGTATAAAGGTCACGACATGAGTGTGCTCTAACAAAACGTCATGTTATTTGACCTAAAAATGATATTGTTTAACCTTGGGAAGCCTACATAAGTGAATAATATGTAAAAGAAGGACAAGTATTTTTTGACATTTCATGTAGGATCAACTTGCTTATGTATTATATGACTCTGAAATATTTGATTCCATGTTTTATTCTATTAAAATTGAGATCTATCAAGAAATAGATTACCAAACACAATCGCTAACATACAAAAACAAATTTATATTGAAATTATCTGAAAATGTGGGTTGCAATAAAATGGTCATAACATGTGATACATGACTCCGTTTCAAGACCACAACTAAGAAAATGGATGCTTGAAAAAAGGAGTACTTTTATCCAGGCAAGCATTGGTCAAAAGTGACTAAACCCGATCAAAAACTGATAAAAACCTTCCAAGAACAGCTAAAAATGCCGTAACCGGCTCAAATAATCCAAACCTAAGAAAAAACCTATTAAATTATTTCCAGACCACATAGAATCCGAGCATAATGTATTTGCCCGGATTCTTGATGGATAAAACACATCTATATGTTTCCTCTGTTTAGTTTTGGTTGTGTTTTATTGGTGTAAAAGTTGGTCAGCTAGTATTTGAGGTAGTTGTGAATGTAGTAGACAAAGAGCATCTCGACGGCACATTATAGTATAAAGGTCAAGACATGAGTGTGCTCTAACAAAACTTCATGTTATTTGACCTAAAAATGATATTGTTTAACCTTGGGAAGCCAACATAGGTGAATAATATGCAAAAGAAGGAAAAGTATTTTTTGACATTTCTTGTAGGATCAACTTGCTTATGTATTATATGACTCTAAAATATTTGATTCCATGTTTTATTCTATTAAAATTGAGAGCTATCAAGAAATAGATTACCAAACACAATCGCTAACATACAAAAACAAATTTATATTGAAATTATCTGAAAACGTGGGTTGCAATAAAATGGTCATAACATGTGATACATGACTCCGTTTCAAGACCACAACTAAGAAAATGGATGCTTGAAAAAAGGAGTACTTTTATCCAGACAAGCATTGGTTAAATGCGACTAAACCCGATCAAAAACTGATAAAAACCTACCAAGAACAGCTAAAAATACCGTAACCGGCTCAAATCATCCAAACCTAAGAAAAAACCTCTAAAATTATTTCCAGTCCATATAGACCACATAGAATCCGGGCATAATGTATTTGCCCGGATTCTTGATGGATAAAACACATCTATATGTTTCCTCTGTTTAGTTTTGGTTGTGTTGTATTGGTGTAAAAGTTGGTCAGCTAGTATTTGAGGTAGTTGTGAACGTAGTAGACAAAGAGCATCTCGACGGCACATTATAGTATAAAGGTCAAGACATGAGTGTGCTCTAACAAAACTTCATGTTATTTGACCTAAAAATGATATTGTTTAACCTAGCCAACATAGGTGAATAATATGCAAAAGAAGGACAAGTATTTTTTGACATTTCATGTAGGATCAACTTGCTTATGTATTATATGACTCTGAAATATTTGATTCCATGTTTTATTCTATTAAAATTGAGAGCTATCAAGAAATAGATTACCAAACACAATCGCTAACATACAAAAACAAATTTATATTGAAATTATCTGAAAACGTGGGTTGCAATAAAATGGTCATAACATGTGATACATGACTCCGTTTCAAGACCACAACTAAGAAAATGGATGCTTGAAAAAAGGAGTACTTTTATCCTGGCAAGCATTGGTCAAAAGCGACTAAACCCGATCAAAAACTGATAAAAACCTACCAAGAACAGCTAAAAATGCCGTAACCGGCTCAAATCATCCAAACCTAAGAAAAAACCTCTAAAATTATTTCCAGTCCATATAGACCATATAGAATCCGAGCATAATGTATTTGCCCGGATTCTTGATGGATAAAACACATCTATATGTTTCCTCTGTTTAGTTTTGGTTGTGTTTTATTGGTGTAAAAGTTGGTCAGCTAGTATTTGAGGTAGTTGTGAACGTAGTAGACAAAGAGCATCTCGACGGCACATTATAGTATAAAGTTCAAGACATGAGTGTGCTCTAACAAAACTTCATGTTATTTGACCTAAAAATGATATTGTTTAACCTTGGGAAGCCAACATAGGTGAATAATATGCAAAAGAAGGACAAGTATTTTTTGACATTTCATGTAGGATCAACTTGCTTATGTATTATATGACTCTGAAATATTTGATTCCATGTTTTATTCTATTAAAATTGAGAGCTATCAAGAAATAGATTACCAAACACAATCGCTAACATACAAAAACAAATTTATATTGAAATTATCTGAAAACGTGGGTTGCAATAAAATGGTCATAACATGTGATACATGACTCCGTTTCAAGACCACAACTAAGAAAATGGATGCTTGAAAAAAGGAGTACTTTTATCCAGGCAAGCATTGGTTAAAAGCGACTAAACACGATCAAAAACTGATAAAAACCTACCAAGAACAGCTAAAAATGCCGTAACCGGCTCAAATCATCCAAACCTAAGAAAAAACCACTAAAATTATTTCCAGTCCATATAGACCACATAGAATCCGGGCATAATGTATTTGCCTGGATTCTTGATGGATAAAACACATCTATATGTTTCCTCTGTTTAGTTTTGGTTGTGTTTTATTGGTGTAAAAGTTGGTCAGCTAGTATTTGAGGTAGTTGTGAACGTAGTAGACAAAGAGCATCTCGACGGCACATTATAGTATAAAGGTCAAGACATGAGTGTGCTCTAACAAAACTTCATGTTATTTGACCTAAAAATGATATTGTTTAACCTTGGGAAGCCAACATAGGTGAATAATATGCAAAAGAAGGACAAGTATTTTTTGACATTTCATGTAGGATCAACTTGCTTATGTATTATATGACTGAAATATTTGATTCCATGTTTTATTCTATTAAAATTGAGAGCTATCAAGAAATAGATTACCAAACACAATCGCTAACATACAAAAACAAATTTATATTGAAATTATCTGAAAACGTGGGTTGCAATAAAATGGTCATAACATGTGATACATGACTCCGTTTCAAGACCACAACTAAGAAAATGGATGCTTGAAAAAAGGAGTACTTTTATCCAGGCAAGCATTGGTCAAAAGCGACTAAACCCGATCAAAAACTGATAAAAACCTACCAAGAACAGCTAAAAATGCCGTAACCGGCTCAAATCATCCAAACCTAAGAAAAAACCTCTAAAATTATTTCCAGTCCATATAGACCACATAGAATCCGGGCATAATGTATTTGCCCGGATTCTTGATGGATAAAACACATCTATATGTTTCCTCTGTTTAGTTTTGGTTGTGTTTTATTGGTGTAAAAGTTGGTCAGCTAGTATTGGAGGTAGTTGTGAATGTAGTAGACAAAGAGCATCTCGACGGCACATTATAGTATAAAGGTCACGACATGAGTGTGCTCTAACAAAACGTCATGTTATTTGACCTAAAAATGATATTGTTTAACCTTGGGAAGCCTACATAAGTGAATAATATGTAAAAGAAGGACAAGTATTTTTTGACATTTCATGTAGGATCAACTTGCTTATGTATTATATGACTCTGAAATATTTGATTCCATGTTTTATTCTATTAAAATTGAGATCTATCAAGAAATAGATTACCAAACACAATCGCTAACATACAAAAACAAATTTATATTGAAATTATCTGAAAATGTGGGTTGCAATAAAATGGTCATAACATGTGATACATGACTCCGTTTCAAGACCACAACTAAGAAAATGGATGCTTGAAAAAAGGAGTACTTTTATCCAGGCAAGCATTGGTCAAAAGTGACTAAACCCGATCAAAAACTGATAAAAACCTTCCAAGAACAGCTAAAAATGCCGTAACCGGCTCAAATAATCCAAACCTAAGAAAAAACCTATTAAATTATTTCCAGACCACATAGAATCCGAGCATAATGTATTTGCCCGGATTCTTGATGGATAAAACACATCTATATGTTTCCTCTGTTTAGTTTTGGTTGTGTTTTATTGGTGTAAAAGTTGGTCAGCTAGTATTTGAGGTAGTTGTGAATGTAGTAGACAAAGAGCATCTCGACGGCACATTATAGTATAAAGGTCAAGACATGAGTGTGCTCTAACAAAACTTCATGTTATTTGACCTAAAAATGATATTGTTTAACCTTGGGAAGCCAACATAGGTGAATAATATGCAAAAGAAGGAAAAGTATTTTTTGACATTTCTTGTAGGATCAACTTGCTTATGTATTATATGACTCTAAAATATTTGATTCCATGTTTTATTCTATTAAAATTGAGAGCTATCAAGAAATAGATTACCAAACACAATCGCTAACATACAAAAACAAATTTATATTGAAATTATCTGAAAACGTGGGTTGCAATAAAATGGTCATAACATGTGATACATGACTCCGTTTCAAGACCACAACTAAGAAAATGGATGCTTGAAAAAAGGAGTACTTTTATCCAGACAAGCATTGGTTAAATGCGACTAAACCCGATCAAAAACTGATAAAAACCTACCAAGAACAGCTAAAAATGCCGTAACCGGCTCAAATCATCCAAACCTAAGAAAAAACCTCTAAAATTATTTCCAGTCCATATAGACCACATAGAATCCGGGCATAATGTATTTGCCCGGATTCTTGATGGATAAAACACATCTATATGTTTCCTCTGTTTAGTTTTGGTTGTGTTGTATTGGTGTAAAAGTTGGTCAGCTAGTATTTGAGGTAGTTGTGAACGTAGTAGACAAAGAGCATATCGACGGCACATTATAGTATAAAGGTCAAGACATGAGTGTGCTCTAACAAAACTTCATGTTATTTGACCTAAAAATGATATTGTTTAACCTAGCCAACATAGGTGAATAATATGCAAAAGAAGGACAAGTATTTTTTGACATTTCATGTAGGATCAACTTGCTTATGTATTATATGACTATGAAATATTTGATTCCATGTTTTATTCTATTAAAATTGAGAGCTATCAAGAAATAGATTACCAAACACAATCGCTAACATACAAAAACAAATTTATATTGAAATTATCTGAAAACGTGGGTTGCAATAAAATGGTCATAACATGTGATACATGACTCCGTTTCAAGACCACAACTAAGAAAATGGATGCTTGAAAAAAGGAGTACTTTTATCCTGGCAAGCATTGGTCAAAAGCGACTAAACCCGATCAAAAACTGATAAAAACCTACCAAGAACAGCTAAAAATGCCGTAACCGGCTCAAATCATCCAAACCTAAGAAAAAACCTCTAAAATTATTTCCAGTCCATATAGACCATATAGAATCCGAGCATAATGTATTTGCCCGGATTCTTGATGGATAAAACACATCTATATGTTTCCTCTGTTTAGTTTTGGTTGTGTTTTATTGGTGTAAAAGTTGGTCAGCTAGTATTTGAGGTAGTTGTGAACGTAGTAGACAAAGAGCATCTCGACGGCACATTATAGTATAAAGGTCAAGACATGAGTGTGCTCTAACAAAACTTCATGTTATTTGACCTAAAAATGATATTGTTTAACCTTGGGAAGCCAACATAGGTGAATAATATGCAAAAGAAGGACAAGTATTTTTTGACATTTCATGTAGGATCAACTTGCTTATGTATTATATGACTCTGAAATATTTGATTCCATGTTTTATTCTATTAAAATTGAGAGCTATCAAGAAATAGATTACCAAACACAATCGCTAACATACAAAAACAAATTTATATTGAAATTATCTGAAAACGTGGGTTGCAATAAAATGGTCATAACATGTGATACATGACTCCGTTTCAAGACCACAACTAAGAAAATGGATGCTTGAAAAAAGGAGTACTTTTATCCAGGCAAGCATTGGTTAAAAGCGACTAAACACGATCAAAAACTGATAAAAACCTACCAAGAACAGCTAAAAATGCCGTAACCGGCTCAAATCATCCAAACCTAAGAAAAAACCTCTAAAATTATTTCCAGTCCATATAGACCACATAGAATCCGGGCATAATGTATTTGCCCGGATTCTTGATGGATAAAACACATCTATATGTTTCCTCTGTTTAGTTTTGGTTGTGTTTTATTGGTGTAAAAGTTGGTCAGCTAGTATTTGAGGTAGTTGTGAACGTAGTAGACAAAGAGCATCTCGACGGCACATTATAGTATAAAGGTCAAGACATGAGTGTGCTCTAACAAAACTTCATGTTATTTGACCTAAAAATGATATTGTTTAACCTAGCGAACATAGGTGAATAATATGCAAAAGAAGGACAAGTATTTTTTGACATTTCATGTAGGATCAACTTGCTTATGTATTATATGACTCTGAAATATTTGATTCCATGTTTTATTCTATTAAAATTGAGAGCTATCAAGAAATAGATTACCAAACACAATCGCTAACATACAAAAACAAATTTATATTGAAATTATCTGAAAACGTGGGTTGCAATAAAATGGTCATAACATGTGATACATGACTCCGTTTCAAGACCACAACTAAGAAAATGGATGCTTGAAAAAAGGAGTACTTTTATCCTGGCAAGCATTGGTCAAAAGCGACTAAACCCGATCAAAAACTGATAAAAACCTACCAAGAACAGCTAAAAATGTCGTAACCGGCTCAAATCATCCAAACCTAAGAAAAAACCTCTAAAATTATTTCCAGTCCATATAGACCATATAGAATCCGAGCATAATGTATTTGCCCGGATTCTTGATGGATAAAACACATCTATATGTTTCCTCTGTTTAGTTTTGGTTGTGTTTTATTGGTGTAAAAGTTGGTCAGCTAGTATTTGAGGTAGTTGTGAACGTAGTAGACAAAGAGCATCTCGACGGCACATTATAGTATAAAGGTCAAGACATGAGTGTGCTCTAACAAAACTTCATGTTATTTGACCTAAAAATGATATTGTTTAACCTAGCCAACATAGGTGAATAATATGCAAAAGAAGGACAAGTATTTTTTGACATTTCATGTAGGATCAACTTGCTTATGTATTATATGACTCTGAAATATTTGATTCCATGTTTTATTCTATTAAAATTGAGAGCTATCAAGAAATAGATTACCAAACACAATCGCTAACATACAAAAACAAATTTATATTGAAATTATCTGAAAACGTGGGTTGCAATAAAATGGTCATAACATGTGATACATGACTCCGTTTCAAGACCACAACTAAGAAAATGGATGCTTGAAAAAAGGAGTACTTTTATCCTGGAAAGCATTGGTCAAAAGCGACTAAACCCGATCAAAAACTGATAAAAACCTACCAAGAACAGCTAAAAATGCCGTAACCGACTCAAATCATCCAAACCTAAGAAAAACCTCTAAAATTATTTCCAGTCCATATAGACCATATAGAATCCGAGCATAATGTATTTGCCCAGATTCTTGATGGATAAAACACATCTATATGTTTCCTCTGTTTAGTTTTGGTTGTGTTTTATTGGTGTAAAAGTTGGTCAGCTAGTATTTGAGGTAGTTGTGAACGTAGTAGACAAAGAGCATCTCGACGGCACATTATAGTATAAAGGTCAAGACATGAGTGTGCTCTAACAAAACTTCATGTTATTTGACCTAAAAATGATATTGTTTAACCTTGGGAAGCCAACATAGGTGAATAATATGCAAAAGAAGGACAAGTATTTTTTGACATTTCATGTAGGATCAACTTGCTTATGTATTATATGACTCTGAAATATTTGATTCCATGTTTTATTCTATTAAAATTGAGAGCTATCAAGAAATAGATTACCAAACACAATCGCTAACATACAAAAACAAATTTATATTGAAATTATCTGAAAACGTGGGTTGCAATAAAATGGTCATAACATGTGATACATGACTCCGTTTCAAGACCACAACTAAGAAAATGGATGCTTGAAAAAAGGAGTACTTTTATCCAGGCAAGCATTGGTTAAAAGCGACTAAACACGATCAAAAACTGATAAAAACCTACCAAGAACAGCTAAAAATGCCGTAACCGGCTCAAATCATCCAAACCTAAGAAAAAACCTCTAAAATTATTTCCAGTCCATATAGACCACATAGAATCCGGGCATAATGTATTTGCCCGGATTCTTGATGGATAAAACACATCTATATGTTTCCTCTGTTTAGTTTTGGTTGTGTTGTATTGGTGTAAAAGTTGGTCAGCTAGTATTTGAGGTAGTTGTGAACGTAGTAGACAAAGAGCATCTCGACGGCACATTATAGTATAAAGGTCAAGACATGAGTGTGCTCTAACAAAACGTCATGTTATTTGACCTAAAAATGATATTGTTTAACCTTGGGAAGCCTACATAAGTGAATAATATGTAAAAGAAGGACAAGTATTTTTTGACATTTCATGTAGGATCAACTTGCTTATGTATTATATGACTCTGAAATATTTGATTCCATGTTTTATTCTATTAAAATTGAGAGCTATCAAGAAATAGATTACCAAACACAATCGCTAACATACAAAAACAAATTTATATTGAAATTATCTGAAAACGTGGGTTGCAATAAAATGGTCATAACATGTGATACATGACTCCGTTTCAAGACCACAACTAAGAAAATGGATGCTTGAAAAAAGGAGTACTTTTATCCAGGCAAGCATTGGTCAAAAGTGACTAAACCCGATCAAAAACTGATAAAAACCTACCAAGAACAGCTAAAAATGCCGTAACCGGCTCAAATCATCCAAACCTAAGAAAAAACCTCTAAAATTATTTCCAGTCCATATAGACCACATAGAATTCGAGCATAATGTATTTGCCCGGATTCTGGATGGATAAAACATATCTATATGTTTCCTCTGTTTAGTTTTGGTTGTGTTTTATTGGTGTAAAAGTTGGTCAGCTAGTATTTGAGGTAGTTGTGAATGTAGTAGACAAAGAGCATCTCGACGGCACATTATAGTATAAAGGTCAAGACATGAGTGTGCTCTAACAAAACGTCATGTTATTTGACCTAAAAATGATATTGTTTAACCTTGGGAAGCCTACATAGGTGAATAATATGCAAAAGAAGGACAAGTATTTTTTGACATTTCATGTAGGATCAACTTGCTTATTTATTATATGACTCTGAAATATTTGATTCCATGTTTTATTCTATTAAAATTGAGAGCTATCAAGAAATAGATTACCAAACACAATCGCTAACATACAAAAACAAATTTATATTGAAATTATCTGAAAACGTGGGTTGCAATAAAATGGTCATAACATGTGATACATGACTCCGTTTCAAGACCACAACTAAGAAAATGGATGCTTGAAAAAAGGAGTACTTTTATCCAGGCAAGCATTGGTCAAAAGCGACTAAACCCGATCAAAAACTGATAAAAACCTACCAAGAACAGCTAAAAATGCCGTAACCGGCTCAAATCATCCAAACCTAAGAAAAAACCTCTAAAATTATTCCCAGTCCATATAGACCACATAGAATCCGGGCATAATGTATTTGCCCGGATTCTTGATGGATAAAACACATCTATATGTTTCCTCTGTTTAGTTTTGGTTGTGTTTTATTGGTGTAAAAGTTGGTCAGCTAGTATTGGAGGTAGTTGTGAATGTAGTAGACAAAGAGCATCTCGACGGCACATTATAGTATAAAGGTCAAGACATGAGTGTGCTCTAACAAAACGTCATGTTATTTGACCTAAAAATGATATTGTTTAACCTTGGGAAGCCTACATAGGTGAATAATATGTAAAAGAAGGACAAGTATTTTTTGACATTTCATGTAGGATCAACTTGCTTATGTATTATATGACTCTGAAATATTTGATTCCATGTTTTATTCTATTAAAATTGAGAGCTATCAAGAAATAGATTACCAAACACAATCGCTAACATACAAAAACAAATTTATATTGAAATTATCTGAAAACGTGGGTTGCAATAAAATGGTCATAACATGTGATACATGACTCCGTTTCAAGACCACAACTAAGAAAATGGATGCTTGAAAAAAGGAGTACTTTTATCCAGGCAAGCATTGGTCAAAAGTGACTAAACCTGATCAAAAACTGATAAAAACCTACCAAGAACAGCTAAAAATGCCGTAACCGGCTCAAATCATCCAAACCTAAGAAAAAACCTCTAAAATTATTTCCAGTCCATATAGACCACATAGAATCCGAGCATAATGTATTTGCCCGGATTCTGGATGGATAAAACATATCTATATGTTTCCTCTGTTTAGTTTTGGTTGTGTTTTATTGGTGCAAAAGTTGGTCAGCTAGTATTTGAGGTAGTTGTGAATGTAGTAGACAAAGAGCATCTCGACGGCACATTATAGTATAAAGGTCAAGACATGAGTGTGCTCTAACAAAAAGGGTCATGTTATTTGACCTAAAAATGATATTGTTTAACCTTGGGAAGCCTACATAGGTGAATAATATGCAAAAGAAGGACAAGTATTTTTTGACATTTCATGTAGGATCAACTTGCTTATGTATTATATGACTCTAAAATATTTGATTCATGTCTTATTCTATTAAAATTGAGAGCTATCAAGAAATAGATTACCAAACACAATCGCTAACATACAAAAACAAATTTATATTGAAATTATCTGAAAACGTGGGTTGCAATAAAATGGTCATAGCATGTGATACATGATTCCGTTTCAAGACCACAACTTAGAAAATGGATGCTTGAAAAAAGGAGTACTTTTATCCAGGCAAGCATTGGTCAAAAGCGACTAAACCCGATCAAAAACTTATAAAAACCTACCAAGAACAACTAAAAATGCCGTAACCGGCTCAAATCATCCAAACCTAAGAAAAAACCTCTAAAATTATTTCCAGTCCATATAGACCATATAGAATCCGGGCATAATGTATTTGCCCGGATTCTTGATTGATAAAACACATCTATATGTTTCCTCTGTTTAGTTTTGGTTGTGTTTTATTGTGTAAAATTTTGTCAGCTAGCATTTGAGGTAGTTGTGAATGTAGTAGACAAAGAGCATCTCAACGGCACATTATAGTATATAGGTCAAGACATGAGTGTGCTCTAACAAAACGTCATGTTATTTGACCTAAAAATGATATTGTTTAACCTTGGGAAGCCAACATAGGTGAATAATATGCAAAAGAAGGACAAGTATTTTTTGACATTTCATGTAGGATCAACTTGCTTATGTATTATATGACTCTGAAATATTTGATTCCATGTTTTATTCTATTAAAATTGAGAGCTATCAAGAAATAGATTACCAAACACAATCGCTAACATACAAAAACAAATTTATATTGAAATTATCTGAAAACGTGGGTTGCAATAAAATGGTCATAACATGTGATACATGATTCCCTTTCAAGACCACAACTTAGAAAATGGATGCTTGAAAAAGGAGTACTTTTATCCAGGCAAACATTGGTCAAAAGCGACTAAACCCGATCAAAAACTGATAAAAACCTACCAAGAACAGCTAAAAACGCCGTAACCGGCTCAAATCATCCAAACCTAAGAAAAAACCTCTAAAATTATTTCCAGTCCATATAGACCACATAGAATCCGGGCATAATGTATTTGCCCGGATTCTTGATGAATAAAACCCATCTATATGTTTCCTCTGTTTAGTTTTGGTTGTGTTTTATTGGTGTAAAAGTTGGTCAGCTAGTATTTGAGGTAGTTGTGAATGTAGTAGACAAAGAGTATCTCGACGGCACATTATAGTATATAGGTCAAGACATGAGTGTGCTCTAACAAAACGTCATGTTATTTGACCTAAAAATGATATTGTTTAACCTTGGGAAGCCAACATAGGTGAATAATATGCAAAAGAAGGACAAGTATTTTTTGACATTTCATGTAGGATCAACTTGCTTATGTATTATATGACTCTGAAATATTTGATTCCATGTTTTATTCTATTAAAATTGAGAGCTATCAAGAAATAGATTACCAAACACAATCGCTAACATACAAAAACAAATTTATATTGAAATTATCTGAAAACGTGGGTTGCAATAAAATGGTCATAACATGTGATACATGACTCCGTTTCAAGACCACAACTAAGAAAATGGATGCTTGAAAAAAGGAGTACTTTTATCCAGGCAAGCATTGGTCAAAAGCGACTAAACCCGATCAAAAACTGATAAAAACCTACCAAGAACAGCTAAAAATGCCGTAACCGGCTCAAATCATCCAAACCTAAGAAAAAACCTCTAAAATTATTTCCAGTCCATATAGACCACACAGAATCCGGGCATAATTTATTTGCCCAGATTCTTGATGGATAAAACACATCTATATGTTTCCTCTGTTTAGTTTTGGTTGTGTTTTATTGGTGTAAAAGTTGGTCAGCTAGTATTTGAGGTAGTTGTGAATGTAGTAGACAAAGAGCATCTCGACGGCACATTATAGTATATAGGTCAAGACATGAGTGTGCTCTAACAAAATGTCATGTTATTTGACCTAAAAATGATATTGTTTAACCTTGGGAAGCCAACATAGGTGAATAATATGCAAAAGAAGGACAAGTATTTTTTGACATTTCATGCAGGATCAACTTGCTTATGTATTATATGACTCTGAAATATTTGATTACATTTTTTATTCTATTAAAATTGAGAGCTATCAAGAAATAGATTACCAAACACAATCGCTAACATACAAAAACAAATTTATATTGAAATTATCTGAAAACGTGGGTTGCAATAAAATGGTCATAACATGTGATACATGACTCCGTTTCAAGACCACAACTAAGAAAATGGATTCTTGAAAAAAGGAGTACTTTTATCCAGGCAAGCATTGGTCAAAAGCGACTAAACCCGATCAAAAACTGATAAAAACCTACCAAGAACAGCTAAAAATGCCGTAACCGGCTCAAATCATCCAAACCTAAGAAAAAACCTCTAAAATTATTTCCAGTCCATATAGACCACATAGAATCCGGGCATAATGTATTTGCCCGGATTCTTGATGGATAAAACACATCTATATGTTTCCTCTGTTTAGTTTTGGTTGTGTTTTATTGGTGTAAAAGTTGGTCAACTAGTATTTGAGGTAGTTGTGAATGTAGTAGACAAAGAGCATCTCGACGGCACATTATAGTATATAGGTCAAGACATGAGTGTGCTCTAACAAAACGTCATGTTATTTGACCTAAAAATGATATTGTTTAACCTTGGGAAGCCAACATAGGTGAATAATATGCAAAAGAAGGACAAGTATTTTTTGACATTTCATGTAGGATCAACTTGCTTATGTATTATATGACTCTGAAAGATTTGATTCCATGTTTTATTCTATTAAAATTGAGAGCTATCAAGAAATAGATTACCAAACACAATCGCTAACATACAAAAACAAATTTATATTGAAATTATCTGAAAACGTGGGTTGCAATAAAATGGTCATAACATGTGATACATGACTCCGTTTCAAGACCACAACTAAGAAAATGGATGCTTGAAAAAAGGAGTACTTTTATCCAGGCAAGCATTGGTCAAAAGCGACTAAACCCGATCAAAAACAGATAAAAACCTACCAAGAACAGCTAAAAATGCCGTAACCGGCTCAAATCATCCAAACCTAAGAAAAAACCTCTAAAATTATTTCCAGTCCATATAGACCACATAGAATCCGGGCATAATGTATTTTCCCGGATTCTTGATGGATAAAACACATCTATATGTTTCCTCTGTTTAGTTTTGGTTGTGTTTTATTGGTGTAAAAGTTGGTCAGCTAGTATTTGAGGTAGTTGTGAATGTAGTAGACAAAGAGCATCTCGACGGAACATTATAGTAAATAGGTCAAGACATGAGTGTGCTATAACAAAACGTCATATTATTTGACCTAAAAATGATATTGTTTAACCTTGGGAAGCCAACATAGGTGAATAATATGCAAAAGAAGGACAAGTATTTTTTGACATTTCATGTAGGATCAACTTGCTTATGTATTATATGACTCTGAAATATTTGATTCCATGTTTTATTCTATTTAAATTGAGAGCTATCAAGAAATAGATTACCAAACACAATCGCTAACATACAAAAACAAATTTATATTGAAATTATCTGAAAACGTGGGTTGCAATAAAATGGTCATAACATGTGATACATGACTCCGTTTCAAGACCACAACTAAGAAAATGGATGCTTGAAAAAAGGAGTACTTTTATCCAGGCAAGCATTGGTCAAAAGCGACTAAACCCGATCAAAAACTGATAAAAACCTACCAAGAACAACTAAAAATGCCGTAACCGGCTCAAATCATCCAAACCTAAGAAAAAACCTCTAAAATTATTTCCAGTCCATATAGACCACATAGAATCCGGGCATAATGTATTTGCCCGGATTCTTGATGGATAAAACACATCTATATGTTTCCTCTGTTTAGTTTTGGTTGTGTTTTATTGGTGTAAAAGTTGGTCAGCTAGTATTTGAGGTAGTTGTGAATGTAGTAGACAAAGAGCATCTCGACGGCACATTATAGTATATAGGTCAAGACATGAGTGTGCTCTAACAAAACGGCATGTTATTTGACCTAAAAATGATATTGTTTAACCTTGGGAAGCCAACATAGGTGAATAATATGCAAAAGAAGGACAAGTATTTTTTGACATTTCATGTAGGATCAACTTGCTTATGTATTATATGACTCTGAAATATTTGATTCCATGTTTTATTCTATTAAAATTGAGAGCTATCAAGAAATAGATTACCAAACACAATCGCTAACATACAAAAACAAATTTATATTGAAATTATCTTAAAACGTGGGTTGCAATAAAATGGTCATAACATGTGATACATGACTCCGTTTCAAGACCACAACTAAGAAAATGGATGCTTGAAAAAAGGAGTACTTTTATCCAGGCAAGCATTGGTCAAAAGCGACTAAACCCGATCAAAAACTGATAAAAACCTACCAAGAACAGCTAAAAATGCCGTAACCGGCTCAAATCATCCAAACCTAAGAAAAAACCTCTAAAATTATTTCCAGTCCATATAGACCACATAGAATCCGGGCATAATGTATTTGCCCGGATTCTTGATGGATAAAACACATCTATATGTTTCCTCTGTTTAGTTTTGGTTGTGTTTTATTGGTGTAAAAGTTGGTCAACTAGTATTTGAGGTAGTTGTGAATGTAGTAGACAAAGAGCATCTCGACGGCACATTATAGTATATAGATCAAGACATGAGTGTGCTCTAACAAAAACGTCATGTTATTTGACCTAAAAATGATATTGTTTAACCTTGGGAAGCCAACATAGGTGAATAATATGCAAAAGAAGGACAAGTATTTTTTGACATTTCATGTAGGATCAACTTGCTTATGTATTATATGACTCTGAAATATTTGATTCCAAGTTTTATTCTATTAAAATTGAGAGCTATCAAGAAATAGATTACCAAACACAATCGCTAACATACAAAAACAAATTTATATTGAAATTATCTGAAAACGTGGGTTGCAATAAAATGGTCATAACATGTGATACATGACTCCGTTTCAAGACCACAACTAAGAAAATGGATGCTTGAAAAAAGGAGTACTTTTATCCAGGCAAGCATTGGTCAAAAGCGACTAAACCCGATCAAAAACTGATAAAAACCTACCAAGAACAGCTAAAAATGCCGTAACCGGCTCAAATCATCCAAACCTAAGAAAAAACCTCTAAAATTATTTCCAGACCATATAGACCACACAGAATCCGGGCATAATGTATTTTCCCAGATTCTTGATGGATAAAACACATCTATATGTTTCCTCTGTTTAGTTTTGGTTGTGTTTTATTGGTGTAAAAGTTGGTCAGCTAGTATTTGAGGTAGTTGTGAATGTAGTAGACAAAGAGCATCTCGACGGCACATTATAGTATATAGGTCAAGACATGAGTGTGCTCTACCAAAACGTCATGTTATTTGACCTAAAAATGATATTGTTTAACCTTGGGAAGCCAACATAGGTGAATAATATGCAAAAGAAGGACAAGTGTTTTTTGACATTTCATGTAGGACCAACTTGCTTATGTATTATATGACTCTGAAATATTTGATTCCATGTTTTATTCTATTAAAATTGAGAGCTATCAAGAAATAGATTACCAAACACAATCGCTAACATACAAAAACAAATTTATATTGAAATTATCTGAAAACGTGGGTTGCAATAAAATGGTCATAACATGTGATACATGACTCCGTTTCAAGACCACAACTAAGAAAATGGATTCTTGAAAAAAGGATTACTTTTATCCAGGCAAGCATTGGTCAAAAGCGACTAAACCCGATCAAAAACTGATAAAAACCCACCAAGAACAGCTAAAAATGCCGTAACCGGCTCAAATCATCCAAACCTAAGAAAAAACCTCTAAAATTATTTCCAGTCCATATAGACCACATAGAATCCGGGCATAATGTATTTGCCCGGATTCTTGATGGATAAAACACATCTATATGTTTCCTCTGTTTAGTTTTGGTTGTGTTTTATTGGTGTAAAAGTTGATCAACTAGTATTTGAGGTAGTTGTGAATGTAGTAGACAAAGAGCATCTCGACGGCACATTATAGTATATAGGTCAAGACATGAGTGTGCTCTAACAAAACGTCATGTTATTTGACCTAAAAGTGATATTGTTTAACCTTGGGAAGCCAACATAGGTGAATAATATGCAAAAGAATGACAAGTATTTTTTGACATTTCATGTAGGATCAACTTGCTTATGTATTATATGACTCTGAAATATTTGATTCCATGTTTTATTCTATTAAAATTGAGAGCTATCAAGAAATAGATTACCAAACACAATCGCTAACATACAAAAACAAATTTATATTGGAATTATCTGAAAATGTGGGTTGCAATAAAATGGTCATAACATGTGATACATGACTCCGTTTCAAGACCACAACTAAGAAAATGGATGCTTGAAAAAAGGAGTACTTTTATCCAGGCAAGCATTGGTCAAAAGCGACTAAACCCGATCAAAAACTGATAAAAACCTACCAAGAACAGCTAAAAATGCCGTAACCGGCTCAAATCATCCAAACCTAAGAAAAAACCTCTAAAATTATTTCCAGTCCATATAGACCACATAGAATCCGGGCATAATGTATTTGCCCAGATTCTTGATGGATAAAACACATCTATATGTTTCCTCTGTTTAGTTTTGGTTGTGTTTTATTGGTGTAAAAGTTGGTCAGCTAGTATTTGAGGTAGTTGTGAATGTAGTAGACAAAGAGCATCTCGACGGCACATTATAGTATAAAGGTCAAGACATGAGTGTGCTCTAACAAAACGTCATGTTATTTGACCTAAAAATGATATTGTTTAACCTTGGGAAGCCTACATAGGTGAATAATATGCAAAAGAAGGACAAGTATTTTTTGACATTTTATGTAGGATCAACTTGCTTATGTATTATATGACTCTGAAATATTTGATTCCATGTTTTATTCTATTAAAATTGAGAGCTATCAAGAAATAGATTACCAAACACAATCGCTAACATACAAAAACAAATTTATATTGAAATTACCTGAAAACGTGGGTTGCAATAAAATGGTCATAACATGTGATACATGACTCCGTTTCAAGACCACAACTAAGAAAATGGATGCTTGAAAAAAGGAGTACTTTTATCCAGGCAAGCATTGGTCAAAAGCGACTAAACCCGATCAAAAACTGATAAAAACCTACCAAGAACAGCTAAAAATGCTGTAACCGGCTCAAATCATCGAAACCTAAGAAAAAACCTCTAAAATTATTTCCAGTCCATATAGACCACATAGAATCCGGGCATAATGTATTTGCCCAGATTCTTGATGGATAAAACACATCTATATGTTTCCTCTGTTTAGTTTTGGTTGTGTTTTATTGGTGTAAAATTTGGTCAGCTAGTATTTGAGGTAGTTGTGAATGTAGTAGACAAAGAGCATCTCGACGGCACATTATAGTATATAGGTCAAGACATGAGTGTGCTCTAACAAAACGTCATGTTATTTGACCTAAAAATGATATTGTTTAACCTTGGGAAGCCAACATAGGTGAATAATATGCAAAAGAAGGACAAGTATTTTTTGACATTTCATGTAGGATCAACTTGCTTATGTATTATATGACTCTGAAATATTTGATTCCATGTTTTATTCTATTAAAATTGAGAGCTATCAAGAAATAGATTACCAAACACAATCGCTAACATACAAAAACAAATTTATATTGAAATTATCTGAAAACGTGGGTTGCAATAAAATGGTCATAACATGTGATACATGACTCTGTTTCAAGACCACAACTAAGAAAATGGATGCTTGAAAAAAGGAGTACTTTTATCCAGGCAAGCATTGGTCAAAAGCGACTAAACCCGATCAAAAACTGATAAAAACCTACCAAGAACAGCTAAAAATGCCGTAACCGGCTCAAATCATCCAAACCAAAGAAAAAACCTCTAAAATTATTTCCAGTCCATATAGACCACATAGAATCCGGGCATAATGTATTTGCCCGGATTCTTGATGGATAAAACACATCTATATGTTTCCTCTGTTTAGTTTTGGTTGTGTTTTATTGGTGTAAAAGTTGGTCAACTAGTATTTGAGGTAGTTGTGAATGTAGTAGACAAAGAGCATCTCGACGGCACATTATAGTATATAGGTCAAGACATGAGTGTGCTCTAACAAAACTTCATGTTATTTGACCTAAAAATGATATTGTTTAACCTTGGGAAGCCAACATAGGTGAATAATATGCAAAAGAAGGACAAGTATTTTTTGACATTTCATGTAGGATCAACTTGCTTATGTATTATATGACTCTGAAATATTTGATTCCATGTTTTATTCTATTAAAATTGAGAGCTATCAAGAAATAGATTACCAAACACAATCGCTAACATACAAAAACAAATTTATATTGAAATTATCTGAAAACGTGGGTTGCAATAAAATGGTCATAACATGTGATACATGACTCCGTTTCAAGACCACAACTAAGAAAATGGATGCTTGAAAAAAGGAGTACTTTTATCCAGGCAAGCATTGGTCAAAAGCGACTAAACCCGATCAAAAACTGATAAAAACCTACCAAGAACAGCTAAAAATGCCGTAACCGGCTCAAATCATCGAAACCTAAGAAAAAACCTCTAAAATTATTTCCAGTCCATATAGACCACATAGAATCCGGGCATAATGTATTTGCCCAGATTCTTGATGGATAAAACACATCTATATGTTTCCTCTGTTTAGTTTTGGTTGTGTTTTATTGGTGTAAAAGTTAGTCAGCTAGTATTTGAGGTAGTTGTGAATGTAGTAGACAAAGAGCATCTCGACGGCACATTATAGTATATAGGGCAAGACATGAGTGTGCTCTAACAAAACGTCATGTTATTTGACCTAAAAATGATATTGTTTAACCTTGGGAAGCCAACATAGGTGAATAATATGCAAAAGAAGGACAAGTATTTTTTGACATTTCATGTAGGATCAACTTGCTTATGTATTATATGACTCTGAAATATTTGATTCCATGTTTTATTCTATTAATATTGAGAGCTATCAAGAAATAGATTACCAAACACAATCGCTAACATACAAAAACAAATTTATATTGAAATTATCTGAAAACGTGGGTTGCAATAAAATGGTCATAACATATGATACATGACTCCGTTTCAAGACCACAACTAAGAAAATGGATGCTTGAAAAAAGGAGTACTTTTATCCAGGCAAGCATTGGTCAAAAGCGACTAAACCCGATCAAAAACTGATAAAAACCTACCAAGAACAGCTAAAAATGCCGTAACCGGCTCAAATCATCCAAACCAAAGAAAAAACCTCTAAAATTATTTCCAGTCCATATAGACCACATAGAATTCGGGCATAATGTATTTGCCCGGATTCTTGATGGATAAAACACATCTATATGTTTCCTCTGTTTAGTTTTGGTTGTGTTTTATTGGTGTAAAAGTTGGTCAGCTAGTATTTGAGGTAGTTGTGAATGTAGTAGACAAAAAGCATCTCGACGGCACATTATAGTATATAGGTCAAGACATGAGTGTGCTCTAACAAAACGTCATGTTATTTAACCTAAAAATGATATTGTTTAACCTTGGGAAGCCAACATAGGTGAATAATATGCAAAAGAAGGACAAGTATTTTTTGACATTTCATGTAGGATCAACTTGCTTATGTATTATATGACTCTGAAATATTTGATTCCATGTTTTATTCTATTAAAATTGAGAGCTATCAAGAAATAGATTACCAAACACAATCGCTAACATACAAAAACAAATTTATATAGAAATTATCTGAAAACGTGGGTTGCAAAAAAATGGTCATAACATGTGATACATGACTCCGTTTCAAGACCACAACTAAGAAAATGGATGCTTGAAAAAAGGAGTACTTTTATCCAGGCAAGCATTGGTCAAAAGCGACTAAACCCGATCAAAAACTGATAAAAACCTACCAAGAACAGCTAAAAATGCCGTAACCGGCTCAAATCATCCAAACCTAAGAAAAAACCTCTAAAATTATTTCCAGTCCATATAGACCACATAGAATCCGGGCATAATGTATTTGCCCGGATTCTTGATGGATAAAACACATCTATATGTTTCCTCTGTTTAGTTTTGGTTGTGTTTTATTGGTGTAAAAGTTGGTCAGCTAGTATTTGAGGTAGTTGTGAATGTAGTAGACAAAGAGCATCTCGACGGCACATTATAGTATGTAGGTCAAGACATGAGTGTGCTCTAACAAAACGTCATGTTATTTGACCTAAAAATGATATTGTTTAACCTTGGGAAGCCAACATAGGTGAATAATATGCAAAAGAAGGACAAATATTTTTTGACATTTCATGTAGGATCAACTTGCTTATGTATTATATGACTCTGAAATATTTGATTCCATGTTTTATTCTATTTAAATTGAGAGCTATCAAGAAATAGATTACCAAACACAATCGCTAACATACAAAAACAAATTTATATTGAAATTATCTGAAAACGTGGGTTGCAATAAAATGGTCATAACATGTGATACATGACTCCGTTTCAAGACCACAACTAATAAAATGGATGCTTGAAAAAATGAGTACTTTTATCCAGGCAAGCATTGGTCAAAAGCGACTAAACCCGCTCAAAAACTGATAAAAACCTACCAAGAACAGCTAAAAATGCCGTAACCGGCTCAAATCATCCAAACCTAAGAAAAAACCTCTAAAATTATTTCCAGTCCATATAGACCACATAGAATCCGGGCATAATGTATTTGCCCGGATTCTTGATGAATAAAACACATCTGTATGTTTCCTCTGTTTAGTTTTGGTTGTGTTTTATTGGTGTAAAAGTTGGTCAGCTAGTATTGGAGGTAGTTGTGAATGTAGTAGACAAAGAGCATCTCGACGACACATTATAGTATAAAGGTCAAGACATGAGTGTGCTCTAACAAACGTCATGTTATTTGACCTAAAAATGATATTGTTTAACCTTGGGAAGCCTACATAGGTGAATAATATGTAAAAGAAGGACAAGTATTTTTTGACATTTCATGTAGGATCAACTTGCTTATGTATTATATGACTCTGAAATATTTGATTCCATGTTTTATTCTATTAAAATTGAGAGCTATCAAGAAATAGATTACCAAACACAATCGCTAACATACAAAAACAAATTTATATTGAAATTATCTGAAAACGTGGGTTGCAATAAAATGGTCATAACATGAGATACATGACTCCGTTTCAAGACCACAACTAAGAAAATGGATGCTTGAAAAAAGGAGTACTTTTATCCAGGCAAGCATTGGTCAAAAGCGACTAAACCCGATCAAAAACTGATAAAAACCTACCAAGAACAGCTAAAAATGCCGTAACCGGATCAAATCATCCAAACCTAAGAAAAAACCTCTAAAATTATTTCCAGTCCATATAGACCACATAGAATCCGGGCATAATGTATTTTCCCGGATTCTTGATGGATAAAACACATCTATATGTTTCCTCTGTTTAGTTTTGGTTGTGTTTTATTGGTGTAAAAGTTGGTCAGCTAGTATTTGAGGTAGTTGTGAATGTAGTAGACAAAGAGCATCTCGACGGCACATTATAGTATATAGGTCAAGACATGAGTGTGCTCTAACAAAACGTCATGTTATTTGATCTAAAAATGATATTGTTTAACCTTGGGAAGCCAACATAGGTGAATAATATGCAAAAGAAGGACAAATATTTTTTGACATTTCATGTAGGATCAACTTGCTTATGTATTATATGACTCTGAAATATTTGATTCCATGTTTTATTCTATTAAAATTGAGAGCTATCAAGAAATAGATTACCAAACACAATCGCTAACATACAAAAACAAATTTATATTGAAATTATCTGAAAACGTGGGTTGCAATAAAATGGTCATAACATGTGATACATGACTCCGTTTCAAGACCACAACTAAGAAAATGGATGCTTGAAAAAATGAGTACTTTTATCCAGGCAAGCATTGGTCAAAAGCGACTAAACCCGCTCAAAAACTGATAAAAACCTACCAAGAACAGCTAAAAATGCCGTAACCGGCTCAAATCATCCAAACCTAAGAAAAAACCTCTAAAATTATTTCCAGTCCATATAGACCACATAGAATCCGGGCATAATGTATTTGCCCGGATTCTTGATGAATAAAACACATCTATATGTTTCCTCTGTTTAGTTTTGGTTGTGTTTTATTGGTGTAAAAGTTGGTCAGCTAGTATTGGAGGTAGTTGTGAATGTAGTAGACAAAGAGCATCTCGACGGCACATTATAGTATAAAGGTCAAGACATGAGTGTGCTCTAACAAACGTCATGTTATTTGACCTAAAAATTATATTGTTTAACCTTGGGAAGCCTACATAGGTGAATAATATGTAAAAGAAGGACAAGTATTTTTTGACATTTCATGTAGGATCAACTTGCTTATGTATTATATGACTCTGAAATATTTGATTCCATGTTTTATTCTATTAAAATTGAGAGCTATCAAGAAATAGATTACCAAACACAATCGCTAACATACAAAAACAAATTTATATTGAAATTATCTGAAAACGTGGGTTGCAATAAAATGGTCATAACATGTGATACATGACTCCGTTTCAAGACCACAACTAAGAAAATGGATGCTTGAAAAAATGAGTACTTTTATCCAGGCAAGCATTGGTCAAAAGCGACTAAACCCGCTCAAAAACTGATAAAAACCTACCAAGAACAGCTAAAAATGCCGTAACCGGCTCAAATCATCCAAACCTAAGAAAAAACCTCTAAAATTATTTCCAGTCCATATAGACCACATAGAATCCGGGCATAATGTATTTTCCCGGATTCTTGATGGATAAAACACATCTATATGTTTCCTCTGTTTAGTTTTGGTTGTGTTTTATTGGTGTAAAAGTTGGTCAGCTAGTATTTGAGGTAGTTGTGAATGTAGTAGACAAAGAGCATCTCGACGGCACATTATAGTATATAGGTCAAGACATGAGTGTGCTCTAACAAAACGTCATGTTATTTGATCTAAAAATGATATTGTTTAACCTTGGGAAGCCAACATAGGTGAATAATATGCAAAAGAAGGACAAATATTTTTTGACATTTCATGTAGGATCAACTTGCTTATGTATTATATGACTCTGAAATATTTGATTCCATGTTTTATTCTATTAAAATTGAGAGCTATCAAGAAATAGATTACCAAACACAATCGCTAACATACAAAAACAAATTTATATTGAAATTATCTGAAAACGTGGGTTGCAATAAAATGGTCATAACATGTGATACATGACTCCGTTTCAAGACCACAACTAAGAAAATGGATGCTTGAAAAAATGAGTACTTTTATCCAGGCAAGCATTGGTCAAAAGCGACTAAACCCGCTCAAAAACTGATAAAAACCTACCAAGAACAGCTAAAAATGCCGTAACCGGCTCAAATCATCCAAACCTAAGAAAAAACCTCTAAAATTATTTCCAGTCCATATAGACCACATAGAATCCGGGCATAATGTATTTGCCCGGATTCTTGATGAATAAAACACATCTATATGTTTCCTCTGTTTAGTTTTGGTTGTGTTTTATTGGTGTAAAAGTTGGTCAGCTAGTATTGGAGGTAGTTGTGAATGTAGTAGACAAAGAGCATCTCGACGGCACATTATAGTATAAAGGTCAAGACATGAGTGTGCTCTAACAAACGTCATGTTATTTGACCTAAAAATTATATTGTTTAACCTTGGGAAGCCTACATAGGTGAATAATATGTAAAAGAAGGACAAGTATTTTTTGACATTTCATGTAGGATCAACTTGCTTATGTATTATATGACTCTGAAATATTTGATTCCATGTTTTATTCTATTAAAATTGAGAGCTATCAAGAAATAGATTACCAAACACAATCGCTAACATACAAAAACAAATTTATATTGAAATTATCTGAAAACGTGGGTTGCAATAAAATGGTCAGAACATGAGATACATGACTCCGTTTCAAGACCACAACTAAGAAAATGGATGCTTGAAAAAAGGAGTACTTTTATCCAGGCAAGCATTGGTCAAAAGCGACTAAACCCGATCAAAAACTGATAAAAACCTACCAAGAACAGCTAAAAATGCCGTAACCGGATCAAATCATCCAAACCTAAGAAAAAACCTCTAAAATTATTTCCAATCCATATAGACCACATAGAATCCGGGCATAATGTATTTTCCCGGATTCTTGATGGATAAAACACATCTATATGTTTCCTCTGTTTAGTTTTGGTTGTGTTTTATTGGTGTAAAAGTTGGTCAGCTAGTATTTGAGGTAGTTGTGAATGTAGTAGACAAAGAGCATCTCGACGGCACATTATAGTATATAGGTCAAGACATGAGTGTGCTCTAACAAACGTCATGTTATTTGACCTAAAAATTATATTGTTTAACCTTGGGAAGCCTACATAGGTGAATAATATGTAAAAGAAGGACAAATATTTTTTGACATTTCATGTAGGATCAACTTGCTTATGTATTATATGACTCTGAAATATTTGATTCCATGTTTTATTCTATTAAAATTGAGAGCTATCAAGAAATAGATTACCAAACACAATCGCTAACATACAAAAACAAATTTATATTGAAATTATCTGAAAACATGGGTTGCAATAAAATGGTCATAACATGTGATACATGACTCCGTTTCAAGACCACAACTAAGAAAATGGATGCTTGAAAAAAGGAGTACTTTTATCCAGGCAAGCATTGGTCAAAAGCGACTAAACCCGATCAAAAACTGATAAAAACCTACCAAGAACAGCTAAAAATGCCGTAACCGGCTCAAATCATCCAAACCTAAGAAAAAACCTCTAAAATTATTTCCAGTCCATATAGACCACATAGAATCCGGGCATAATGTATTTGCCCGGATTCTTGATGGATAAAACACATCTATATGTTTCCTCTGTTTAGTTTTGGTTGTGTTTTATTGGTGTAAAAGTTGGTCAGCTAGTATTTGAGGTAGTTGTGAATGTAGTAGACAAAGAGCATCTCGACGGCACATTATAGTATATAGGTCAAGACATGAGTGTGCTCTAACAAAACGTCATGTTATTTGACCTAAAAATGATATTGTTTAACCTTGGGAAGCCAACATAGGTGAATAATATGCAAAAGAAGGACAAATATTTTTTGACATTTCATGTAGGATCAACTTGCTTATGTATTATATGACTCTGAAATATTTGATTCCATGTTTTATTCTATTAAAATTGAGAGCTATCAAGAAATAGATTACCAAACACAATCGCTAACATACAAAAACAAATTTATATTGAAATTATCTGAAAACGTGGGTTGCAATAAAATGGTCATAACATGTGATACATGACTCCGTTTCAAGACCACAACTAAGAAAATGGATGCTTGAAAAAATGAGTACTTTTATCCAGGCAAGCATTGGTCAAAAGCGACTAAACCCGCTCAAAAACTGATAAAAACCTACCAAGAACAGCTAAAAATGCCGTAACCGGCTCAAATCATCCAAACCTAAGAAAAAACCTCTAAAATTATTTCCAGTCCATATAGACCACATAGAATCCGGGCATAATGTATTTGCCCGGATTCTTGATGAATAAAACACATCTGTATGTTTCCTCTGTTTAGTTTTGGTTGTGTTTTATTGGTGTAAAAGTTGGTCAGCTAGTATTGGAGGTAGTTGTGAATGTAGTAGACAAAGAGCATCTCGACGACACATTATAGTATAAAGGTCAAGACATGAGTGTGCTCTAACAAACGTCATGTTATTTGACCTAAAAATGATATTGTTTAACCTTGGGAAGCCTACATAGGTGAATAATATGTAAAAGAAGGACAAGTATTTTTTGACATTTCATGTAGGATCAACTTGCTTATGTATTATATGACTCTGAAATATTTGATTCCATGTTTTATTCTATTAAAATTGAGAGCTATCAAGAAATAGATTACCAAACACAATCGCTAACATACAAAAACAAATTTATATTGAAATTATCTGAAAACGTGGGTTGCAATAAAATGGTCATAACATGAGATACATGACTCCGTTTCAAGACCACAACTAAGAAAATGGATGCTTGAAAAAAGGAGTACTTTTATCCAGGCAAGCATTGGTCAAAAGCGACTAAACCCGATCAAAAACTGATAAAAACCTACCAAGAACAGCTAAAAATGCCGTAACCGGATCAAATCA
Organism: Glebionis coronaria; assembly: GCA_025667525.1. Taxonomy (NCBI): domain Eukaryota; kingdom Viridiplantae; phylum Streptophyta; class Magnoliopsida; order Asterales; family Asteraceae; genus Glebionis; species Glebionis coronaria. The sequence continues at coordinate 644,340,612 of CM046876.1, forward strand.
TCCAAACCTAAGAAAAAACCTCTAAAATTATTTCCAGTCCATATAGACCACATAGAATCTGGGCATAATGTATTTTCCCGGATTCTTGATGGATAAAACACATCTATATGTTTCCTCTGTTTAGTTTTGGTTGTGTTTTATTGGTGTAAAAGTTGGTCAGCTAGTATTTGAGGTAGTTGTGAATGTAGTAGACAAAGAGCATCTCGACGGCACATTATAGTATATAGGTCAAGACATGAGTGTGCTCTAACAAAACGTCATGTTATTTGATCTAAAAATGATATTGTTTAACCTTGGGAAGCCAACATAGGTGAATAATATGCAAAAGAAGGACAAATATTTTTTGACATTTCATGTAGGATCAACTTGCTTATGTATTATATGACTCTGAAATATTTGATTCCATGTTTTATTCTATTAAAATTGAGAGCTATCAAGAAATAGATTACCAAACACAATCGCTAACATACAAAAACAAATTTATATTGAAATTATCTGAAAACGTGGGTTGCAATAAAATGGTCATAACATGTGATACATGACTCCGTTTAAAGACCACAACTAAGAAAATGGATGCTTGAAAAAATGAGTACTTTTATCCAGGCAAGCATTGGTCAAAAGCGACTAAACCCGCTCAAAAACTGATAAAAACCTACCAAGAACAGCTAAAAATGCCGTAACCGGCTCAAATCATCCAAACCTAAGAAAAAACCTCTAAAATTATTTCCAGTCCATATAGACCACATAGAATCCGGGCATAATGTATTTTCCCGGATTCTTGATGAATAAAACACATCTATATGTTTCCTCTGTTTAGTTTTGGTTGTGTTTTATTGGTGTAAAAGTTGGTCAGCTAGTATTGGAGGTAGTTGTGAATGTAGTAGACAAAGAGCATCTCGACGGCACATTATAGTATAAAGGTCAAGACATGAGTGTGCTCTAACAAACGTCATGTTATTTGACCTAAAAATTATATTGTTTAACCTTGGGAAGCCTACATAGGTGAATAATATGTAAAAGAAGGACAAGTATTTTTTGACATTTCATGTAGGATCAACTTGCTTATGTATTATATGACTCTGAAATATTTGATTCCATGTTTTATTCTATTAAAATTGAGAGCTATCAAGAAATAGATTACCAAACACAATCGCTAACATACAAAAACAAATTTATATTGAAATTATCTGAAAACGTGGGTTGCAATAAAATGGTCAGAACATGAGATACATGACTCCGTTTCAAGACCACAACTAAGAAAATGGATGCTTGAAAAAAGGAGTACTTTTATCCAGGCAAGCATTGGTCAAAAGCGACTAAACCCGATCAAAAACTGATAAAAACCTACCAAGAACAGCTAAAAATGCCGTAACCGGATCAAATCATCCAAACCTAAGAAAAAACCTCTAAAATTATTTCCAATCCATATAGACCACATAGAATCCGGGCATAATGTATTTTCCCGGATTCTTGATGGATAAAACACATCTATATGTTTCCTCTGTTTAGTTTTGGTTGTGTTTTATTGGTGTAAAAGTTGGTCAGCTAGTATTTGAGGTAGTTGTGAATGTAGTAGACAAAGAGCATCTCGACGGCACATTATAGTATATAGGTCAAGACATGAGTGTGCTCTAACAAACGTCATGTTATTTGACCTAAAAATGATATTGTTTAACCTTGGGAAGCCTACATAGGTGAATAATATGTAAAAGAAGGACAAATATTTTTTGACATTTCATGTAGGATCAACTTGCTTATGTATTATATGACTCTGAAATATTTGATTCCATGTTTTATTCTATTAAAATTGAGAGCTATCAAGAAATAGATTACCAAACACAATCGCTAACATACAAAAACAAATTTATATTGAAATTATCTGAAAACGTGGGTTGCAATAAAATGGTCATAACATGTGATACATGACTCCGTTTCAAGACCACAACTAAGAAAATGGATGCTTGAAAAAAGGAGTACTTTTATCCAGGCAAGCATTGGTCAAAAGCGACTAAACCCGATCAAAAACTGATAAAAACCTACCAAGAACAGCTAAAAATGCCGTAACCGGCTCAAATCATCCAAACCTAAGAAAAAACCTCTAAAATTATTTCCAGTCCATATAGACCACATAGAATCCGGGCATAATGTATTTGCCCGGATTCTTGATGAATAAAACACATCTGTATGTTTCCTCTGTTTAGTTTTGGTTGTGTTTTGTTGGTGTAAAAGTTGGTCAGCTAGTATTGGAGGTAGTTGTGAATGTAGTAGACAAAGAGCATCTCGACGACACATTATAGTATAAAGGTCAAGACATGAGTGTGCTCTAACAAAACGTCATGTTATTTGACCTAAAAATGATATTGTTTAACCTTGGGAAGCCAACATAGGTGAATAATATGCAAAAGAAGGACAAATATTTTTTGACATTTCATGTAGGATCAACTTGCTTATGTATTATATGACTCTGAAATATTTGATTCCATGTTTTATTCTATTAAAATTGAGAGCTATCAAGAAATAGATTACCAAACACAATCGCTAACATACAAAAACAAATTTATATTGAAATTATCTGAAAACGTGGGTTGCAATAAAATGGTCATAACATGTGATACATGACTCCGTTTCAAGACCACAACTAAGAAAATGGATGCTTGAAAAAATGAGTACTTTTATCCAGGCAAGCATTGGTCAAAAGCGACTAAACCCGCTCAAAAACTGATAAAAACCTACCAAGAACAGCTAAAAATGCCGTAACCGGCTCAAATCATCCAAACCTAAGAAAAAACCTCTAAAATTATTTCCAGTCCATATAGACCACATAGAATCCGGGCATAATGTATTTGCCCGGATTCTTGATGAATAAAACACATCTGTATGTTTCCTCTGTTTAGTTTTGGTTGTGTTTTATTGGTGTAAAAGTTGGTCAGCTAGTATTGGAGGTAGTTGTGAATGTAGTAGACAAAGAGCATCTCGACGACACATTATAGTATAAAGGTCAAGACATGAGTGTGCTCTAACAAACGTCATGTTATTTGACCTAAAAATGATATTGTTTAACCTTGGGAAGCCTACATAGGTGAATAATATGTAAAAGAAGGACAAGTATTTTTTGACATTTCATGTAGGATCAACTTGCTTATGTATTATATGACTCTGAAATATTTGATTCCATGTTTTATTCTATTAAAATTGAGAGCTATCAAGAAATAGATTACCAAACACAATCGCTAACATACAAAAACAAATTTATATTGAAATTATCTGAAAACGTGGGTTGCAATAAAATGGTCATAACATGAGATACATGACTCCGTTTCAAGACCACAACTAAGAAAATGGATGCTTGAAAAAAGGAGTACTTTTATCCAGGCAAGCATTGGTCAAAAGCGACTAAACCCGATCAAAAACTGATAAAAACCTACCAAGAACAGCTAAAAATGCCGTAACCGGATCAAATCATCCAAACCTAAGAAAAAACCTCTAAAATTATTTCCAGTCCATATAGACCACATAGAATCCGGGCATAATGTATTTTCCCGGATTCTTGATGGATAAAACACATCTATATGTTTCCTCTGTTTAGTTTTGGTTGTGTTTTATTGGTGTAAAAGTTGGTCAGCTAGTATTTGAGGTAGTTGTGAATGTAGTAGACAAAGAGCATCTCGACGGCACATTATAGTATATAGGTCAAGACATGAGTGTGCTCTAACAAAACGTCATGTTATTTGATCTAAAAATGATATTGTTTAACCTTGGGAAGCCAACATAGGTGAATAATATGCAAAAGAAGGACAAATATTTTTTGACATTTCATGTAGGATCAACTTGCTTATGTATTATATGACTCTGAAATATTTGATTCCATGTTTTATTCTATTAAAATTGAGAGCTATCAAGAAATAGATTACCAAACACAATCGCTAACATACAAAAACAAATTTATATTGAAATTATCTGAAAACGTGGGTTGCAATAAAATGGTCATAACATGTGATACATGACTCCGTTTAAAGACCACAACTAAGAAAATGGATGCTTGAAAAAATGAGTACTTTTATCCAGGCAAGCATTGGTCAAAAGCGACTAAACCCGCTCAAAAACTGATAAAAACCTACCAAGAACAGCTAAAAATGCCGTAACCGGCTCAAATCATCCAAACCTAAGAAAAAACCTCTAAAATTATTTCCAGTCCATATAGACCACATAGAATCCGGGCATAATGTATTTGCCCGGATTCTTGATGAATAAAACACATCTATATGTTTCCTCTGTTTAGTTTTGGTTGTGTTTTATTGGTGTAAAAGTTGGTCAGCTAGTATTGGAGGTAGTTGTGAATGTAGTAGACAAAGAGCATCTCGACGGCACATTATAGTATAAAGGTCAAGACATGAGTGTGCTCTAACAAACGTCATGTTATTTGACCTAAAAATTATATTGTTTAACCTTGGGAAGCCTACATAGGTGAATAATATGTAAAAGAATGACAAGTATTTTTTGACATTTCATGTAGGATCAACTTGCTTATGTATTATATGACTCTGAAATATTTGATTCCATGTTTTATTCTATTAAAATTGAGAGCTATCAAGAAATAGATTACCAAACACAATCGCTAACATACAAAAACAAATTTATATTGAAATTATCTGAAAACGTGGGTTGCAATAAAATGGTCATAACATGTGATACATGACTCCGTTTCAAGACCACAACTAAGAAAATGGATGCTTGAAAAAATGAGTACTTTTATCCAGGCAAGCATTGGTCAAAAGCGACTAAACCCGATCAAAAACTGATAAAAACCTACCAAGAACAGCTAAAAATGCCGTAACCGGCTCAAATCATCCAAACCTAAGAAAAAACCTCTAAAATTATTTCCAGTCCATATAGACCACATAGAATCCGGGCATAATGTATTTGCCCGGATTCTTGATGGATAAAACACATCTATATGTTTCCTCTGTTTAGTTTTGGTTGTGTTTTATTGGTGTAAAAGTTGGTCAGCTAGTATTTGAGGTAGTTGTGAATGTAGTAGACAAAGAGCATCTCGACGGCACATTATAGTATATAGGTCAAGACATGAGTGTGCTCTAACAAAACGTCATGTTATTTGACCTAAAAATGATATTGTTTAACCTTGGGAAGCCAACATAGGTGAATAATATGCAAAAGAAGGACAAATATTTTTTGACATTTCATGTAGGATCAACTTGCTTATGTATTATATGACTCTGAAATATTTGATTCCATGTTTTATTCTATTAAAATTGAGAGCTATCAAGAAATAGATTACCAAACACAATCGCTAACATACAAAAACAAATTTATATTGAAATTATCTGAAAACGTGGGTTGCAATAAAATGGTCATAACATGTGATACATGACTCCGTTTCAAGACCACAACTAAGAAAATGGATGCTTGAAAAAATGAGTACTTTTATCCAGGCAAGCATTGGTCAAAAGCGACTAAACCCGCTCAAAAACTGATAAAAACCTACCAAGAACAGCTAAAAATGCCGTAACCGGCTCAAATCATCCAAACCTAAGAAAAAACCTCTAAAATTATTTCCAGTCCATATAGACCACATAGAATCCGGGCATAATGTATTTGCCCGGATTCTTGATGAATAAAACACATCTGTATGTTTCCTCTGTTTAGTTTTGGTTGTGTTTTGTTGGTGTAAAAGTTGGTCAGCTAGTATTGGAGGTAGTTGTGAATGTAGTAGACAAAGAGCATCTCGACGACACATTATAGTATAAAGGTCAAGACATGAGTGTGCTCTAACAAACGTCATGTTATTTGACCTAAAAATGATATTGTTTAACCTTGGGAAGCCTACATAGGTGAATAATATGTAAAAGAAGGACAAGTATTTTTTGACATTTCATGTAGGATCAACTTGCTTATGTATTATATGACTCTGAAATATTTGATTCCATGTTTTATTCTATTAAAATTGAGAGCTATCAAGAAATAGATTACCAAACACAATCGCTAACATACAAAAACAAATTTATATTGAAATTATCTGAAAACGTGGGTTGCAATAAAATGGTCATAACATGAGATACATGACTCCGTTTCAAGACCACAACTAAGAAAATGGATGCTTGAAAAAAGGAGTACTTTTATCCAGGCAAGCATTGGTCAAAAGCGACTAAACCCGATCAAAAACTGATAAAAACCTACCAAGAATAGCTAAGAATGCCGTAACCGGATCAAATCATCCAAACCTAAGAAAAAACCTCTAAAATTATTTCCAGTCCATATAGACCACATAGAATCCGGGCATAATGTATTTTCCCGGATTCTTGATGGATAAAACACATCTATATGTTTCCTCTGTTTAGTTTTGGTTGTGTTTTATTGGTGTAAAAGTTGGTCAGCTAGTATTTGAGGTAGTTGTGAATGTAGTAGACAAAGAGCATCTCGACGGCACATTATAGTATATAGGTCAAGACATGAGTGTGCTCTAACAAAACGTCATGTTATTTGATCTAAAAATGATATTGTTTAACCTTGGGAAGCCAACATAGGTGAATAATATGCAAAAGAAGGACAAATATTTTTTGACATTTCATGTAGGATCAACTTGCTTATGTATTATATGACTCTGAAATATTTGATTCCATGTTTTATTCTATTAAAATTGAGAGCTATCAAGAAATAGATTACCAAACACAATCGCTAACATACAAAAACAAATTTATATTGAAATTATCTGAAAACGTGGGTTGCAATAAAATGGTCATAACATGTGATACATGACTCCGTTTCAAGACCACAACTAAGAAAATGGATGCTTGAAAAAATGAGTACTTTTATCCAGGCAAGCATTGGTCAAAAGCGACTAAACCCGCTCAAAAACTGATAAAAACCTACCAAGAACAGCTAAAAATGCCGTAACCGGCTCAAATCATCCAAACCTAAGAAAAAACCTCTAAAATTATTTCCAGTCCATATAGACCACATAGAATCCGGGCATAATGTATTTGCCCGGATTCTTGATGAATAAAACACATCTGTATGTTTCCTCTGTTTAGTTTTGGTTGTGTTTTGTTGGTGTAAAAGTTGGTCAGCTAGTATTGGAGGTAGTTGTGAATGTAGTAGACAAAGAGCATCTCGACGACACATTATAGTATAAAGGTCAAGACATGAGTGTGCTCTAACAAACGTCATGTTATTTGACCTAAAAATGATATTGTTTAACCTTGGGAAGCCTACATAGGTGAATAATATGTAAAAGAAGGACAAGTATTTTTTGACATTTCATGTAGGATCAACTTGCTTATGTATTATATGACTCTGAAATATTTGATTCCATGTTTTATTCTATTAAAATTGAGAGCTATCAAGAAATAGATTACCAAACACAATCGCTAACATACAAAAACAAATTTATATTGAAATTATCTGAAAACGTGGGTTGCAATAAAATGGTCATAACATGAGATACATGACTCCGTTTCAAGACCACAACTAAGAAAATGGATGCTTGAAAAAAGGAGTACTTTTATCCAGGCAAGCATTGGTCAAAAGCGACTAAACCCGCTCAAAAACTGATAAAAACCTACCAAGAACAGCTAAAAATGCCGTAACCGGATCAAATCATCCAAACCTAAGAAAAAACCTCTAAAATTATTTCCAGTCCATATAGACCACATAGAATCCGGGCATAATGTATTTTCCCGGATTCTTGATGGATAAAACACATCTATATGTTTCCTCTGTTTAGTTTTGGTTGTGTTTTATTGGTGTAAAAGTTGGTCAGCTAGTATTTGAGGTAGTTGTGAATGTAGTAGACAAAGAGCATCTCGACGGCACATTATAGTATATAGGTCAAGACATGAGTGTGCTCTAACAAAACGTCATGTTATTTGATCTAAAAATGATATTGTTTAACCTTGGGAAGCCAACATAGGTGAATAATATGCAAAAGAAGGACAAATATTTTTTGACATTTCATGTAGGATCAACTTGCTTATGTATTATATGACTCTGAAATATTTGATTCCATGTTTTATTCTATTAAAATTGAGAGCTATCAAGAAATAGATTACCAAACACAATCGCTAACATACAAAAACAAATTTATATTGAAATTATCTGAAAACGTGGGTTGCAATAAAATGGTCATAACATGTGATACATGACTCCGTTTCAAGACCACAACTAAGAAAATGGATGCTTGAAAAAAGGAGTACTTTTATCCAGGCAAGCATTGGTCAAAAGCGACTAAACCCGATCAAAAACTGATAAAAACCTACCAAGAACAGCTAAAAATGCCGTAACCGGATCAAATCATCCAAACCTAAGAAAAAACCTCTAAAATTATTTCGAGTCCATATAGACCACATAGAATCCGGGCATAATGTATTTTCCCGGATTCTTGATGGATAAAACACATCTATATGTTTCCTCTGTTTAGTTTTGGTTGTGTTTTATTGGTGTAAAAGTTGGTCAGCTAGTATTTGAGGTAGTTGTGAATGTAGTAGACAAAGAGCATCTCGACGGCACATTATAGTATAAAGGTCAAGACATGAGTGTGCTCTAACAAAACGTCATGTTATTTGACCTAAAAATGATATTGTTTAACCTTGGGAAGCCAACATAGGTGAATAATATGCAAAAGAAGGACAAGTATTTTTTGACATTTCATGTAGGATCAACTTGCTTATGTATTATATGACTCTGAAATATTTGATTCCATGTTTTATTCTATTAAAATTGAGAGCTATCAAGAAATAGATTACCAAACACAATCGCTAACATACAAAAACAAATTTATATTGAAATTATCTGAAAACGTGGGTTGCAATAAAATGGTCATAACATGTGATACATGACTCCGTTTCAAGACCACAACTAAGAAAATGGATGCTTGAAAAAAGGAGTACTTTTATCCAGGCAAGCATTGGTCAAAAGTGACTAAACCCGATCAAAAACTGATAAAAACCTACCAAGAACAACTAAAAATGCCGTAACCGGCTCAAATCATCCAAACCTAAGAAAAAACCTCTAAAATTATTTCCAGTCCATATAGACCACATAGAATCCGGGCATAATGTATTTGCCCGGATTCTTGATGGATAAAACACATCTATATGTTTCCTCTGTTTAGTTTTGGTTGTGTTTTATTGGTGTAAAAGTTGGTCAGCTAGTATTTGAGGTAGTTGTGAATGTAGTAGACAAAGAGCATCTCGACGGCACATTATAGTATAAAGGTCAAGACATGAGTGTGCTCTAACAAAACGTCATGTTATTTGACCTAAAAATGATATTGTTTAACCTTGGGAAGCCAACATAGGTGAATAATATGCAAAAGAAGGACAAGTATTTTTTGACATTTCATGTAGGATCAACTTGCTTATGTATTATATGACTCTGAAATATTTGATTCCATGTTTTTTATATTAAAATTGAGAGCTATCAAGAAATAGATTACCAAACACAATCGCTAACATACAAAAACAAATTTATATTGAAATTATCTGAAAACGTGGGTTGCAATAAAATGGTCATAACATGTGATACATGACTCCGTTTCAAGACCACAACTAAGAAAATGGATGCTTGAAAAAAGGAGTACTTTTATCCAGGCAAGCATTGGTCAAAAGTGACTAAACCCGATCAAAAACTGATAAAAACCTACCAAGAACAGCTAAAAATGCCGTAACCGGCTCAAATCATCCAAACCTAAGAAAAAACCTCTAAAATTATTTCCAGTCCATATAGACCACATAGAATCCGGGCATAATGTATTTGCCCGGATTCTTGATGGATAAAACACATCTATATATTTCCTCTGTTTAGTTTTGGTTGTGTTTTATTGGTGTAAAAGTTGGTCAGCTAGTATTTGAGGTAGTTGTGAATGTAGTAGACAAAGAGCATCTCGACGGCACATTATAGTATAAAGGTCAAGACATGAGTGTGCTCTAACAAAACGTCATGTTATTTGACCTAAAAATGATATTGTTTAACCTTGGGAAGCCAACATAGGTGAATAATATGCAAAAGAAGGACAAGTATTTTTTGACATTTCATGTAGGATCAACTTGCTTATGTATTATATGACTCTGAAATATTTGATTCCATGTTTTATTCTATTAAAATTGAGAGCTATCAAGAAATAGATTACCAAACACAATCGCTAACATACAAAAACAAATTTATATTGAAATTATCTGAAAACGTGGGTTGCAATAAAATGGTCATAACATGTGATACATGACTCCGTTTCAAGACCACAACTAAGAAAATGGATGCTTGAAAAAAGGAGTACTTTTATCCAGGCAAGCATTGGTCAAAAGTGACTAAACCCAATCAAAAACTGATAAAAACCTACCAAGAACAGCTAAAAATGCCGTAACCGGCTCAAATCATCCAAACCTAAGAAAAAACCTCTAAAATTATTTCCAGTCCATATAGACCACATAGAATCCGGGCATAATGTATTTGCCTGGATTCTTGATGGATAAAACACATCTATATGTTTCCTCTGTTTAGTTTTGGTTGTGTTTTATTGGTGTAAAAGTTGGTCAGCTAGTATTTGAGGTAGTTGTGAATGTAGTAGACAAAGAGCATCTCGACGGCACATTATAGTATATAGGTCAAGACATGAGTGTGCTCTAACAAAATGTCATGTTATTTGACATAAAAATGATATTGTTTAACCTTGGGAAGCCAACATAGGTGAATAATATGCAAAAGAAGGACAAGTATTTTTTGACATTTCATGTAGGATCAACTTGCTTATGTATTATATGACTCTGAAATATTTGATTCCATGTTTTATTCTATTAAAATTGAGAGCTATCAAGAAATAGATTACCAAACACAATCGCTAACATACAAAAACAAATTTATATTGAAATTATCTGAAAACGTGGGTTGCAATAAAATGGTCATAACATGTGATACATGACTCCGTTTCAAGACCACAACTAAGAAAATGGATGCTTGAAAAAAGGAGTACTTTTATCCAGGCAAGCATTGGTCAAAAGTGACTAAACCCGATCAAAAACTGATAAAAACCTACCAAGAACAGCTAAAAATGCCGTAACCGGCTCAAATCATCCAAACCTAAGAAAAAACCTCTAAATTATTTCCAGTCCATATAGACCACATAGAATCCGGGCATAATGTATTTGCCCGGATTCTTGATGGATAAAACACATCTATATGTTTCCTCTGTTTAGTTTTGGTTGTGTTTTATTGGTGTAAAAGTTGGTCAGCTAGTATTGGAGGTAGTTGTGAATTTAGTAGACAAAGAGCATCTCGACGGCACATTATAGTATAAAGGTCAAGACATGAGTGTGCTCTAACAAAACGTCATGTTATTTGACCTAAAAATGATATTGTTTAACCTTGGGAAGCCAACATAGGTGAATAATATGCAAAAGAAGTACAAGTATTTTTTGACATTTCATGTAGGATCAACTTGCTTATGTATTATATGACTCTGAAATATTTGATTCCATGTTTTATTCTATTAAAATTGAGAGCTATCAAGAAATAGATTACCAAACACAATCGCTAACATACAAAAACAAATTTATATTGAAATTATCTGAAAACGTGGGTTGCAATAAAATGGTCATAACATGTGATACATGACTCCGTTTCAAGACCACAACTAAGAAAATGGATGCTTGAAAAAAGGAGTACTTTTATCCAGGCAAGCATTGGTCAAAAGTGACTAAACCCAATCAAAAACTGATAAAAACCTACCAAGAACAGCTAAAAATGCCGTAACCGGCTCAAATCATCCAAACCTAAGAAAAAACCTCTAAAATTATTTCCAGTCCATATAGACCACATAGAATCCGGGCATAATGTATTTGCCCGGATTCTTGATGGATAAAACACATCTATATGTTTCCTCTGTTTAGTTTTGGTTGTGTTTTATTGGTGTAAAAGTTGGTCAGCTAGTATTTGAGGTAGTTGTGAATGTAGTAGACAAAGAGCATCTCGACGGCACATTATAGTATATAGGTCAAGACATGAGTGTGCTCTAACAAAACGTCATGTTATTTGACATAAAAATGATATTGTTTAACCTTGGGAAGCCAACATAGGTGAATAATATGCAAAAGAAGGACAAGTATTTTTTGACATTTCATGTAGGATCAACTTGCTTATGTATTATATGACTCTGAAATATTTGATTCCATGTTTTATTCTATTAAAATTGAGAGCTATCAAGAAATAGATTACCAAACACAATCGCTAACATACAAAAACAAATTTATATTGAAATTATCTGAAAACGTGGGTTGCAATAAAATGGTCATAACATGTGATACATGACTCCGTTTCAAGACCACAACTAAGAAAATGGATGCTTGAAAAAAGGAGTACTTTTATCCAGGCAAGCATTGGTCAAAAGTGACTAAACCCAATCAAAAACTGATAAAAACCTACCAAGAACAGCTAAAAATGCCGTAACCGGCTCAAATCATCCAAACCTAAGAAAAAACCTCTAAAATTATTTCCAGTCCATATAGACCACATAGAATCCGGGCATAATGTATTTGCCTGGATTCTTGATGGATAAAACACATCTATATGTTTCCTCTGTTTAGTTTTGGTTGTGTTTTATTGGTGTAAAAGTTGGTCAGCTAGTATTGGAGGTAGTTGTGAATGTAGTAGACAAAGAGCATCTCGACGGCACATTATAGTATATAGGTCAAGACATGAGTGTGCTCTAACAAAACGTCATGTTATTTGACATAAAAATGATATTGTTTAACCTTGGGAAGCCAACATAGGTGAATAATATGCAAAAGAAGGACAAGTATTTTTTGACATTTCATGTAGGATCAACTTGCTTATGTATTATATGACTCTGAAATATTTGATTCCATGTTTTATTCTATTAAAATTGAGAGCTATCAAGAAATAGATTACCAAACACAATCGCTAACATACAAAAACAAATTTATATTGAAATTATCTGAAAACGTGGGTTGCAATAAAATGGTCATAACATGTGATACATGACTCCGTTTCAAGACCACAACTAAGAAAATGGATGCTTGAAAAAAGGAGTACTTTTATCCAGGCAAGCATTGGTCAAAAGTGACTAAACCCAATCAAAAACTGATAAAAACCTACCAAGAACAGCTAAAAATGCCGTAACCGGCTCAAATCATCCAAACCTAAGAAAAAACCTCTAAAATTATTTCCAGTCCATATAGACCACATAGAATCCGGGCATAATGTATTTGCCCGGATTCTTGATGGATAAAACACATCTATATGTTTCCTCTGTTTAGTTTTGGTTGTGTTTTATTGGTGTAAAAGTTGGTCAGCTAGTATTGGAGGTAGTTGTGAATGTAGTAGACAAAGAGCATCTCGACGGCACATTATAGTATAAAGGTCAAGACATGAGTGTGCTCTAACAAAACGTCATGTTATTTGACCTAAAAATGATATTGTTTAACCTTGGGAAGCCTACTTAGGTGAATAATATGTAAAAGAAGGACAAGTATTTTTTGACATTTCATGTAGGATCAACTTGCTTATGTATTATATGACTCTGAAATATTTGATTCCATGTTTTATTCTATTAAAATTGAGAACTATCAAGAAATAGATTACCAAACACAATCGCTAACATACAAAAACAAATTTATATTGAAATTATCTGAAAACGTGGGTTGCAATAAAATGGTCATAACATGTGATACATGACTCCGTTTCAAGACCACAACTAAGAAAATGGATGCTTGAAAAAAGGAGTACTTTTATCCAGGCAAGCATTGGTCAAAAGTGACTAAACCCAATCAAAAACTGATAAAAACCTACCAAGAACAGCTAAAAATGCCGTAACCGGCTCAAATCATCCAAACCTAAGAAAAAACCTCTAAAATTATTTCCAGTCCATATAGACCACATAGAATCCAGGCATAATGTATTTGCCCGGATTCTTGATGGATAAAACACATCTATATGTTTCCTCTGTTTAGTTTTGGTTGTGTTTTATTGGTGTAAAAGTTGGTCAGCTAGTATTTGAGGTAGTTGTGAATGTAGTAGACAAAGAGCATCTCGACGGCACATTATAGTATAAAGGTCAAGACATGAGTGTGCTCTAACAAAACGTCATGTTATTTGACCTAAAAATGATATTGTTTAACCTTGGGAAGCCTACTTAGGTGAATAATATGTAAAAGAAGGACAAGTATTTTTTGACATTTCATGTAGGATCAACTTGCTTATGTATTATATGACTCTGAAATATTTGATTCCATGTTTTATTCTATTAAAATTGAGAGCTATCAAGAAATAGATTACCAAACACAATCGCTAACATACAAAAACAAATTTATATTGAAATTATCTGAAAACGTGGGTTGCAATAAAATGGTCATAACATGTGATACATGACTCCGTTTCAAGACCACAACTAAGAAAATGGATGCTTGAAAAAAGGAGTACTTTTATCCAGGCAAGCATTGGTCAAAAGTGACTAAACCCAATCAAAAACTGATAAAAACCTACCAAGAACAGCTAAAAATTCCGTAACCGGCTCAAATCATCCAAACCTAAGAAAAAACCTCTAAAATTATTTCCAGTCCATATAGACCACATAGAATCCGGGCATAATGTATTTGCCCGGATTCTTGATGGATAAAACACATCTATATGTTTCCTCTGTTTAGTTTTGGTTGTGTTTTATTGGTGTAAAAGTTGGTCAGCTAGTATTGGAGGTAGTTGTGAATGTAGTAGACAAAGAGCATCTCGACGGCACATTATAGTATATAGGTCAAGACATGAGTGTGCTCTAACAAAACGTCATGTTATTTGACATAAAAATGATATTGTTTAACCTTGGGAAGCCAACATAGGTGAATAATATGCAAAAGAAGGACAAGTATTTTTTGACATTTCATGTAGGATCAACTTGCTTATGTATTATATGACTCTGAAATATTTGATTCCATGTTTTATTCTATTAAAATTGAGAGCTATCAAGAAATAGATTACCAAACACAATCGCTAACATACAAAAACAAATTTATATTGAAATTATCTGAAAACGTGGGTTGCAATAAAATGGTCATAACATGTGATACATGACTCCGTTTCAAGACCACAACTAAGAAAATGGATGCTTGAAAAAAGGAGTACTTTTATCCAGGCAAGCATTGGTCAAAAGTGACTAAACCCAATCAAAAACTGATAAAAACCTACCAAGAACAGCTAAAAATGCCGTAACCGGCTCAAATCATCCAAACCTAAGAAAAAACCTCTAAAATTATTTCCAGTCCATATAGACCACATAGAATCCGGGCATAATGTATTTGCCCGGATTCTTGATGGATAAAACACATCTATATGTTTCCTCTGTTTAGTTTTGGTTGTGTTTTATTGGTGTAAAAGTTGGTCAGCTAGTATTGGAGGTAGTTGTGAATGTAGTAGACAAAGAGCATCTCGACGGCACATTATAGTATATAGGTCAAGACATGAGTGTGCTCTAACAAAACGTCATGTTATTTGACATAAAAATGATATTGTTTAACCTTGGGAAGCCAACATAGGTGAATAATATGCAAAAGAAGGACAAGTATTTTTTGACATTTCATGTAGGATCAACTTGCTTATGTATTATATGACTCTGAAATATTTGATTCCATGTTTTATTCTATTAAAATTGAGAGCTATCAAGAAATAGATTACCAAACACAATCGCTAACATACAAAAACAAATTTATATTGAAATTATCTGAAAACGTGGGTTGCAATAAAATGGTCATAACATGTGATACATGACTCCGTTTCAAGACCACAACTAAGAAAATGGATGCTTGAAAAAAGGAGTACTTTTATCCAGGCAAGCATTGGTCAAAAGTGACTAAACCCAATCAAAAACTGATAAAAACCTACCAAGAACAGCTAAAAATGCCGTAACCGGCTCAAATCATCCAAACCTAAGAAAAAACCTCTAAAATTATTTCCAGTCCATATAGACCACATAGAATCCGGGCATAATGTATTTGCCCGGATTCTTGATGGATAAAACACATCTATATGTTTCCTCTGTTTAGTTTTGGTTGTGTTTTATTGGTGTAAAAGTTGGTCAGCTAGTATTGGAGGTAGTTGTGAATGTAGTAGACAAAGAGCATCTCGACGGCACATTATAGTATATAGGTCAAGACATGAGTGTGCTCTAACAAAACGTCATGTTATTTGACATAAAAATGATATTGTTTAACCTTGGGAAGCCAACATAGGTGAATAATATGCAAAAGAAGGACAAGTATTTTTTGACATTTCATGTAGGATCAACTTGCTTATGTATTATATGACTCTGAAATATTTGATTCCATGTTTTATTCTATTAAAATTGAGAGCTATCAAGAAATAGATTACCAAACACAATCGCTAACATACAAAAACAAATTTATATTGAAATTATCTGAAAACGTGGGTTGCAATAAAATGGTCATAACATGTGATACATGACTCCGTTTCAAGACCACAACTAAGAAAATGGATGCTTGAAAAAAGGAGTACTTTTATCCAGGCAAGCATTGGTCAAAAGTGACTAAACACAATCAAAAACTGATAAAAACCTACCAAGAACAGCTAAAAATGCCGTAACCGGCTCAAATCATCCAAACCTAAGAAAAAACCTCTAAAATTATTTCCAGTCCATATAGACCACATAGAATCCGGGCATAATGTATTTGCCCGGATTCTTGATGGATAAAACACATCTATATGTTTCCTCTGTTTAGTTTTGGTTGTGTTTTATTGGTGTAAAAGTTGGTCAGCTAGTATTGGAGGTAGTTGTGAATGTAGTAGACAAAGAGCATCTCGACGGCACATTATAGTATAAAGGTCAAGACATGAGTGTGCTCTAACAAAACGTCATGTTATTTGACCTAAAAATGATATTGTTTAACCTTGGGAAGCCTACTTAGGTGAATAATATGTAAAAGAAGGACAAGTATTTTTTGACATTTCATGTAGGATCAACTTGCTTATGTATTATATGACTCTGAAATATTTGATTCCATGTTTTATTCTATTAAAATTGAGAGCTATCAAGAAATAGATTACCAAACACAATCGCTAACATACAAAAACAAATTTATATTGAAATTATCTGAAAACGTGGGTTGCAATAAAATGGTCATAACATGTGATACATGACTCCGTTTCAAGACCACAACTAAGAAAATGGATGCTTGAAAAAAGGAGTACTTTTATCCAGGCAAGCATTGGTCAAAAGTGACTAAACCCAATCAAAAACTGATAAAAACCTACCAAGAACAGCTAAAAATGCCGTAACCGGCTCAAATCATCCAAACCTAAGAAAAAACCTCTAAAATTATTTCCAGTCCATATAGACCACATAGAATCCGGGCATAATGTATTTGCCCGGATTCTTGATGGATAAAACACATCTATATGTTTCCTCTGTTTAGTTTTGGTTGTGTTTTATTGGTGTAAAAGTTGGTCAGCTAGTATTGGAGGTAGTTGTGAATGTAGTAGACAAAGAGCATCTCGACGGCACAATATAGTATAAAGGTCAAGACATGAGTGTGCTCTAACAAAACGTCATGTTATTTGACCTAAAAATGATATTGTTTAACCTTGGGAAGCCTACTTAGGTGAATAATATGTAAAAGAAGGACAAGTATTTTTTGACATTTCATGTAGGATCAACTTGCTTATGTATTATATGACTCTGAAATATTTGATTCCATGTTTTATTCTATTAAAATTGAGAGCTATCAAGAAATAGATTACCAAACACAATCGCTAACATACAAAAACAAATTTATATTGAAATTATCTGAAAACGTGGGTTGCAATAAAATGGTCATAACATGTGATACATGACTCCGTTTCAAGACCACAACTAAGAAAATGGATGCTTGAAAAAAGGAGTACTTTTATCCAGGCAAGCATTGGTCAAAAGTGACTAAACCCAATCAAAAACTGATAAAAACCTACCAAGAACAGCTAAAAATGCCGTAACCGGCTCAAATCATCCAAACCTAAGAAAAAACCTCTAAAATTATTTCCAGTCCATATAGACCACATAGAATCCGGGCATAATGTATTTGCCCGGATTCTTGATGGATAAAACACATCTATATGTTTCCTCTGTTTAGTTTTGGTTGTGTTTTATTGGTGTAAAAGTTGGTCAGCTAGTATTTGAGGTAGTTGTGAATGTAGTAGACAAAGAGCATCTCGACGGCACATTATAGTATATAGGTCAAGACATGAGTGTGCTCTAACAAAACGTCATGTTATTTGACATAAAAATGATATTGTTTAACCTTGGGAAGCCAACATAGGTGAATAATATGCAAAAGAAGGACAAGTATTTTTTGACATTTCATGTAGGATCAACTTGCTTATGTATTATATGACTCTGAAATATTTGATTCCATGTTTTATTCTATTAAAATTGAGAGCTATCAAGAAATAGATTACCAAACACAATCGCTAACATACAAAAACAAATTTATATTGAAATTATCTGAAAACGTGGGTTGCAATAAAATGGTCATAACATGTGATACATGACTCCGTTTCAAGACCACAACTAAGAAAATGGATGCTTGAAAAAAGGAGTACTTTTATCCAGGCAAGCATTGGTCAAAAGTGACTAAACCCAATCAAAAACTGATAAAAACCTACCAAGAACAGCTAAAAATGCCGTAACCGGCTCAAATCATCCAAACCTAAGAAAAAACCTCTAAAATTATTTCCAGTCCATATAGACCACATAGAATCCGGGCATAATGTATTTGCCCGGATTCTTGATGGATAAAACACATCTATATGTTTCCTCTGTTTAGTTTTGGTTGTGTTTTATTGGTGTAAAAGTTGGTCAGCTAGTATTGGAGGTAGTTGTGAATGTAGTAGACAAAGAGCATCTCGACGGCACATTATAGTATAAAGGTCAAGACATGAGTGTGCTCTAACAAAACGTCACGTTATTTGACCTAAAAATGATATTGTTTAACCTTGGGAAGCCTACTTAGGTGAATAATATGTAAAAGAAGGACAAGTATTTTTTGACATTTCATGTAGGATCAACTTGCTTATGTATTATATGACTCTGAAATATTTGATTCCATGTTTTATTCTATTAAAATTGAGAGCTATCAAGAAATAGATTACCAAACACAATCGCTAACATACAAAAACAAATTTATATTGAAATTATCTGAAAACGTGGGTTGCAATAAAATGGTCATAACATGTGATACATGACTCCGTTTCAAGACCACAACTAAGAAAATGGATGCTTGAAAAAAGGAGTACTTTTATCCAGGCAAGCATTGGTCAAAAGTGACTAAACCTAATCAAAAACTGATAAAAACCTACCAAGAACAGCTAAAAATGCCGTAACCGGCTCAAATCATCCAAACCTAAGAAAAAACCTCTAAAATTATTTCTAGTCCATATAGACCACATAGAATCCGGGCATAATGTATTTGCCCGGATTCTTGATGGATAAAACACATCTATATGTTTCCTCTGTTTAGTTTTGGTTGTGTTTTATTGGTGTAAAAGTTGGTCAGCTAGTATTTGAGGTAGTTGTGAATGTAGTAGACAAAGAGCATCTCGACGGCACATTATAGTATATAGGTCAAGACATGAGTGTGCTCTAACAAAACGTCATGTTATTTGACATAAAAATGATATTGTTTAACCTTGGGAAGCCAACATAGGTGAATAATATGCAAACGAAGGACAAGTATTTTTTGACATTTCATGTAGGATCAACTTGCTTATGTATTATATGACTCTGAAATATTTGATTCCATGTTTTATTCTATTAAAATTGAGAGTTATCAAGAAATAGATTACCAAACACAATCGCTAACATACAAAAACAAATTTATATTGAAATTATCTGAAAACGTGGGTTGCAATAAAATGGTCATAACATGTGATACATGACTCCGTTTCAAGACCACAACTAAGAAAATGGATGCTTGAAAAAAGGAGTACTTTTATCCAGGCAAGCATTGGTCAAAAGTGACTAAACCCAATCAAAAACTGATAAAAACCTACCAAGAACAGCTAAAAATGCCGTAACCGGCTCAAATCATCCAAACCTAAGAAAAAACCTCTAAAATTATTTCCAGTCCATATAGACCACATAGAATCCGGGCATAATGTATTTGCCCGGATTCTTGATGGATAAAACACATCTATATGTTTCCTCTGTTTAGTTTTGGTTGTGTTTTATTGGTGTAAAAGTTGGTCAGCTAGTATTTGAGGTAGTTGTGAATGTAGTAGACAAAGAGCATCTCGACGGCACATTATAGTATATAGGTCAAGACATGAGTGTGCTCTAACAAAACGTCATGTTATTTGACATAAAAATGATATTGTTTAACCTTGGGAAGCCAACATAGGTGAATAATATGCAAAAGAAGGACAAGTATTTTTTGACATTTCATGTAGGATCAACTTGCTTATGTATTATATGACTCTGAAATATTTGATTCCATGTTTTATTCTATTAAAATTGAGAGCTATCAAGAAATAGATTACCAAACACAATCGCTAACATACAAAAACAAATTTATATTGAAATTATCTGAAAACGTGGGTTGCAATAAAATGGTCATAACATGTGATACATGACTCCGTTTCAAGACCACAACTAAGAAAATGGATGCTTGAAAAAAGGAGTACTTTTATCCAGGCAAGCATTGGTCAAAAGTGACTAAACCCAATCAAAAACTGATAAAAACCTACCAAGAACAGCTAAAAATGCCGTAACCGGCTCAAATCATCCAAACCTAAGAAAAAACCTCTAAATTATTTCCAGTCCATATAGACCACATAGAATCCGGGCATAATGTATTTGCCCGGATTCTTGATGGATAAAACACATCTATATGTTTCCTCTGTTTAGTTTTGGTTGTGTTTTATTGGTGTAAAAGTTGGTCAGCTAGTATTGGAGGTAGTTGTGAATGTAGTAGACAAAGAGCATCTCGACGGCACATTATAGTATAAAGGTCAAGACATGAGTGTGCTCTAACAAAACGTCATGTTATTTGACCTAAAAATGATATTGTTTAACCTTGGGAAGCCTACTTAGGTGAATAATATGTAAAAGAAGGACAAGTATTTTTTGACATTTCATGTAGGATCAACTTGCTTATGTATTATATGACTCTGAAATATTTGATTCCATGTTTTATTCTATTAAAATTGAGAGCTATCAAGAAATAGATTACCAAACACAATCGCTAACATACAAAAACAAATTTATATTGAAATTATCTGAAAACGTGGGTTGCAATAAAATGGTCATAACATGTGATACATGACTCCGTTTCAAGACCACAACTAAGAAAATGGATGCTTGAATAAAGGAGTACTTTTATCCAGGCAAGCATTGGTCAAAAGTGACTAAACCAAATCAAAAACTGATAAAAACCTACCAAGAACAGCTAAAAATGCCGTAACCGGCTCAAATCATCCAAACCTAAGAAAAAACCTCTAAAATTATTTCCAGTCCATATAGACCACATAGAATCCGGGCATAATGTATTTGCCCGGATTCTTGATGGATAAAACACATCTATATGTTTCCTCTGTTTAGTTTTGGTTGTGTTTTATTGGTGTAAAAGTTGGTCAGCTAGTATTTGAGGTAGTTGTGAATGTAGTAGACAAAGAGCATCTCGACGGCACATTATAGTATATAGGTCAAGACATGAGTGTGCTCTAACAAAACGTCATGTTATTTGACATAAAAATGATATTGTTTAACCTTGGGAAGCCAACATAGGTGAATAATATGCAAAAGAAGGACAAGTATTTTTTGACATTTCATGTAGGATCAACTTGCTTATGTATTATATGACTCTGAAATATTTGATTCCATGTTTTATTCTATTAAAATTTAGAGCTATCAAGAAATAGATTACCAAACACAATCGCTAACATACAAAAACAAATTTATATTGAAATTATCTGAAAACGTGGGTTGCAATAAAATGGTCATAACATGTGATACATGACTCCGTTTCAAGACCACAACTAAGAAAATGGATGCTTGAAAAAAGGAGTACTTTTATCCAGGCAAGCATTGGTCAAAAGTGACTAAACCCGATCAAAAACTGATAAAAACCTACCAAGAACAGCTAAAAATGCCGTAACCGGCTCAAATCATCCAAACCTAAGAAAAAACCTCTAAAATTATTTCCAGTCCATATAGACCACATAGAATCCGGGGATAATGTATTTGCCCGGATTCTTGATGGATAAAACACATCTATATGTTTCCTCTGTTTAGTTTTGGTTGTGTTTTATTGGTGTAAAAGTTGGTCAGCTAGTATTTGAGGTAGTTGTGAATGTAGTAGACAAAGAGCATCTCGACGGCACATTATAGTATAAAGGTCAAGACATGAGTGTGCTCTAACAAAACGTCATGTTATTTGACCTAAAAATGATATTGTTTAACCTTGGGAAGCCAACATAGGTGAATAATATGCAAAAGAAGGACAAGTATTTTTTGACATTTCATGTAGGATCAACTTGCTTATGTATTATATGACTCTGAAATATTTGATTCCATGTTTTTTATATTAAAATTGAGAGCTATCAAGAAATAGATTACCAAACACAATCGCTAACATACAAAAACAAATTTATATTGAAATTATCTGAAAATGTGGGTTGTAATAAAATGGTCATAACATGTGATACATGACTCCGTTTCAAGACCACAACTAAGAAAATGGATGCTTGAAAAAAGGAGTACTTTTATCCAGGCAAGCATTGGTCAAAAGCGACTAAACCCGATTAAAAACTGATAAAAACCTACCAAGAACAGCTAAAAATGCCGTAACCGGCTCAAATCATCAAAACCTAAGAAAAAACCTCTAAAATTATTTCCAGTCCATATAGACCACATAGAATCCGGGCATAATGTATTTGCCCGGATTCTTGATGGATAAAACACATCTATATGTTTCCTCTGTTTAGTTTTGGTTGTGTTTTACTGGTGTAAAAGTTGGTCAGCTAGTATTGGAGGTAGTTGTGAATGTAGTAGACAAAGAGCATCTCGACGGCACATTATAGTATAAAGGTCAAGACATGAGTGTGCTCTAACAAAACGTCATGTTATTTGACCTAAAAATGATATTGTTTAACCTTGGGAAGCCTACTTAGGTGAATAATATGTAAAAGAAGGACAAGTATTTTTTGACATTTCATGTAGGATCAACTTGCTTATGTATTATATGACTCTGAAATATTTGATTCCATGTTTTATTCTATTAAAATTGAGAGCTATCAAGAAATAGATTACCAAACACAATCGCTAACATACAAAAACAAATTTATATTGAAATTATCTGAAAACGTGGGTTGCAATAAAATGGTCATAACATGTGATACATGACTCCGTTTCAAGACCACAACTAAGAAAATGGATGCTTGAAAAAAGGAGTACTTTTATCCAGGCAAGCATTGGTCAAAAGTGACTAAACCCGATCAAAAACTGATAAAAACCTACCAAGAACAGCTAAAAATGCCGTAACCGGCTCAAATCATCCAAACCTAAGAAAAAACCTCTAAAATTATTTCCAGTCCATATAGACCACATAGAATCCGGGCATAATGTATTTGCCCGGATTCTTGATGGATAAAACACATCTATATGTTTCCTCTGTTTAGTTTTGGTTGTGTTTTATTGGTGTAAAGGTTGGTCAGCTAGTATTTGAGGTAGTTGTGAATGTAGTAGACAAAGAGCATCTCGACAGCACATTATAGTATATAGGTCAAGACATGAGTGTGCTCTAACAAAACGTCATGTTATTTGACATAAAAATGATATTGTTTAACCTTGGGAAGCCAACATAGGTGAATAATATGCAAAAGAAGGACAAGTATTTTTTGACATTTCATGTAGGATCAACTTACTTATGTATTATATGACTCTGAAATATTTGATTCCATGTTTTATTCTATTAAAATTGAGAGCTATCAAGAAATAGATTACCAAACACAATCGCTAACATACAAAAACAAATTTATATTAAAATTATCTGAAAACGTGGGTTGCAATAAAATGGTCATAACATGTGATACATGACTCCGTTTCAAGACCACAACTAAGAAAATGGATGCTTGAAAAAAGGAGTACTTTTATCCAGGCAAGCATTGGTTAAAAGCGACTAAACCCGATCAAAAACTGATAAAAACCTACCAAGAACAGCTAAAAATGCCGTAACCGGCTCAAATCATCCAAACCTAAGAAAAAACCTCTAAAATTATTTCCAGTCCATATAGACCACATAGAATCCGGGCATAATGTATTTGCCCGGATTCTTGATGAATAAAACACATCTATATGTTTCCTCTGTTTAGTTTTGGTTGTGTTATTTTTGGTGTAAAAGTTGGTCAGTTAGTATTGGAGGTAGTTGTGAATGTAGTAGACAAAGAGCATTTCGACGGCACATTATAGTATAAAGGTCAAGACATGACTGTGCTCTAACAAAACGTCATGTTATTTGACCTAAAAATGATATTGTTTAACCTTGGGAAGCCTACTTAGGTGAATAATATGTAAAAGAAGGACAAGTATTTTTTGACATTTCATGTAGGATCAACTTGCTTATGTATTATATGACTCTGAAATATTTGATTCCATGTTTTATTCTATTAAAATTGAGAGCTATCAAGAAATAGATTACCAAACACAATCGCTAACATACAAAAACAAATTTATATTGAAATTATATGAAAACGTGGGTTGCAATAAAATGGTCATAACATGTGATACATGACTCCGTTTCAAGACCACAACTAAGAAAATGGATGCTTGAAAAAAGGAGTACTTTTATCCAGGCAAGCATTGGTTAAAAGTGACTAAACCCAATCAAAAACTGATAAAAACCTACCAAGAACAGCTAAAAATGCCGTAACCGGCTCAAATCATCCAAACCTAAGAAAAAACCTCTAAAATTATTTCCAGTCCATATAGACCACATAGAATCCGGGCATAATGTATTTGCCCGGATTCTTGATGGATAAAACACATCTAAATGTTTCCTCTGTTTAGTTTTGGTTGTGTTTTATTGGTGTAAAAGTTGGTCAGCTAGTATTTGAGGTTGTTGTGAATGTAGTAGACAAAGAGCATCTCGACGGCACATTATAGTATATAGGTCAAGACATGAGTGTGCTCTAACAAAACGTCATGTTATTTGACATAAAAATGATATTGTTTAACCTTGGGAAGCCAACATAGGTGAATAATATGCAAAAGAAGGACAAGTATGTTTTGACATTTCATGTAGGATCAACTTGCTTATGTATTATATGACTCTGAAATATTTGATTCCATGTTTTATTCTATTAAAATTGAGAGCTATCAAGAAATAGATTACCAAACACAATCGCTAACATACAAAAACAAATTTATATTGAAATTATCTGAAAACGTAGGTTGCAATAAAATGGTCATAACATGTGATACATGACTCCGTTTCAAGACCACAACTAAGAAAATGGATGCTTGAAAAAAGGAGTACTTTTATCCAGGCAAGCATTGGTCAAAAGTGACTAAACCCGATCAAAAACTGATAAAAACCTACCAAGAACAGCTAAAAATGCCGTAACCGGCTCAAATCATCCAAACCTAAGAGAAAACCTCTAAAATTATTTCCATTCCATATAGACCACATAGAATCCGGGCATAATGTATTTTCCCGGATTCTTGATGGATAAAACACATTTATATGTTTCCTCTGTTTAGTTTTGGTTGTGTTTTATTGGTGTAAAAGTTGGTCAGCTAGTATTTGAGGTAGTTGTGAATGTAGTAGACAAAGAGTATCTCGACGGCACATTATAGTATAAAGGTCAAGACATGAGTGTGCTCTAACAAAACGTCATGTTATTTGACCTAAAAATGATATTGTTTAACCTTGGGAAGCCAACATAGGTGAATAATATGCAAAAGAAGGACAAGTATTTTTTGACATTTCATGTAGGATCAACTTGCTTATGTATTATATGACTCTGAAATATTTGATTCCATGTTTTTTATATTAAAATTGAGAGCTATCAAGAAATAGATTACCAAACACAATCGCTAACATACAAAAACAAATTTATATTGAAATTATCTGAAAATGTGGGTTGTAATAAAATGGTCATAACATGTGATACATGACTCCGTTTCAAGACCACAACTAAGAAAATGGATGCTTGAAAAAAGGAGTACTTTTATCCAGGCAAGCATTGGTCAAAAGTGACTAAACCCGATCAAAAACTGATAAAAACCTACCAAGAACAGCTAAAAATGCCGTAACCGGCTCAAATCATCCAAACCTAAGAAAAAACCTCTAAAATTATTTCCAGTCCATATAGACCACATAGAATCCGGACATAATGTATTTGCCCGGATTCTTGATGGATAAAACACATCTATATGTTTCCTCTGTTTAGTTTTGGTTGTGTTTTATTGGTGTAAAAGTTGGTCAGCTAGTATTTGAGGTAGTTGTGAATGTAGTAGACAAAGAGCATCTCGACGACACATTATAGTATATAGGTCAAGACATGAGTGTGATCTAACAAAACGTCATGTTATTTGACCTAAAAATGATATTGTTTAACCTTGGGAAGCCAACATAGGTGAATAATATGCAAAAGAAGGACAAGTATTTTTTGACATTTCATGTAGGATCAACTTGCTTATGTATTATATGACTCTAAAATATTTGATTCCATGTTTTTTATATTAAAATTGAGAGCTATCAAGAAATAGATTACCAAACACAATCGCTAACATACAAAAACAAATTTATATTGAAATTATCTGAAAATGTGGGTTGTAATAAAATGGTCATAACATGTGATACATGACTCCGTTTCAAGACCACAACTAAGAAAATGGATGCTTGAAAAAAGGAGTACTTTTATCCAGGCAAGCATTGGTCAAAAGCGACTAAACCCGATTAAAAACTGATAAAAACCTACCAAGAACAGCTAAAAATGCCGTAACCGGCTCAAATCATCCAAACCTAAGAAAAAACCTCTAAAATTATTTCCAGTCCATATAGACCACATAGAATCCGGGCATAATGTATTTGCCCGGATTCTTGATGGATAAAACACATCTATATGTTTCCTCTGTTTAGTTTTGGTTGTGTTTTATTGGTGTAAAAGTTGGTCAGCTAGTATTGGAGATAGTTGTGAATGTAGTATACAAAGAGCATCTCGACGGCACATTATAGTATAAAGGTCAAGACATGAGTGTGCTCTAACAAACGTCATGTTATTTGACCTAAAAATGATATTGTTTAACCTTGGGAAGCCTACATAGGTGAATAATATGCAAAAGAAGGACAAGTATTTTTTGACATTTCATGTAGGATCAACTTGCTTATGTATTATATGACTCTGAAATATTTGATTCCATGTTTTATTCTATTAAAATTGAGAGCTATCAAGAAATAGATTACCAAACACAATCGCTAACATACAAAAACAAATTTATATTGAAATTATCTGAAAACGTGGGTTGCAATAAAATGGTCATAACATGTGATACATGACTCCGTTTCAAGACCACAACTAAGAAAATGGATGTTTGAAAAAAGGAGTACTTTTATCCAGGCAAGCATTGGTCAAAAGTGACTAAACCCGATCAAAAACTGATAAAAACCTACCAAGAACAGCTAAAAATGCCGTAACCGGCTCAAATCATTCAAACCTAAGAAAAAACCTCTAAAATTATTTCCAGTCCATATAGACCACATAGAATCCGGACATAATGTATTTGCCCGGATTCTTGATGGATAAAACACATCTATATGTTTCCTCTGTTTAGTTTTGGTTGTGTTTTATTGGTGTAAAAGTTGGTCAGCTAGTATTTGAGGTAGTTGTGAATGTAGTAGACAAAGAGCATCTCGACGACACATTATAGTATATAGGTCAAGACATGAGTGTGCTCTAACAAAACGTCATGTTATTTGACCTAAAAATGATATTGTTTAACCTTGGGAAGCCAACATAGGTGAATAATATGCAAAAGAAGGACAAGTATTTTTTGACATTTCATGTAGGATCAACTTGCTTATGTATTATATGACTCTGAAATATTTGATTCCATGTTTTTTATATTAAAATTGAGAGCTATCAAGAAATAGATTACCAAACACAATCGCTAACATACAAAAACAAATTTATATTGAAATTATCTGAAAATGTGGGTTGTAATAAAATGGTCATAACATGTGATACATGACTCCGTTTCAAGACCACAACTAAGAAAATGGATGCTTGAAAAAAGGAGTACTTTTATCCAGGCAAGCATTGGTCAAAAGCGACTAAACCCGATTAAAAACTGATAAAAACCTACCAAGAACAGCTAAAAATGCCGTAACCGGCTCAAATCATCCAAACCTAAGAAAAAACCTCTAAAATTATTTCCAGTCCATATAGACCACATAGAATCCGGGCATAATGTATTTGCCCGGATTCTTGATGAATAAAACACATCTATATGTTTCCTCTGTTTAGTTTTGGTTGTGTTTTATTGGTGTAAAAGTTGGTCAGTTAGTATTGGAGGTAGTTGTGAGTGTAGTAGACAAAGAGCATCTCGACGGCACATTATAGTATAAAGGTCAAGACATGAGTGTGCTCTAACAAAACGTCATGTTATTTGACCTAAAAATGATATTGTTTAACCTTGGGAAGCCTACATAGGTGAATAATATGTAAAAGAAGGACAAGTATTTTTTGACATTTCATGTAGGATCAACTTGCTTATGTATTATATGACTCTGAAATATTTGATTCCATGTTTTATTCTATTAAAATTGAGAGCTATCAAGAAATAGATTACCAAACACAATCGCTAACATACAAAAACAAATTTATATTGAAATTATCTGAAAACGTGGGTTGCAATAAAATGGTCATAACATGTGATACATGACTCCGTTTCAAGACCACAACTAAGAAAATGGATGTTTGAAAAAAGGAGTACTTTTATCCAGGCAAGCATTGGTCAAAAGTGACTAAACCCGATCAAAAACTGATAAAAACCTACCAAGAACAGCTAAAAATGCCGTAACCGGCTCAAATCATCCAAACCTAAGAAAAAACCTCTAAAATTATTTCCAGTCCATATAGACCACATAGAATCCGGGCATAATGTATTTGCCCGGATTCTTGATGGATAAAACACATCTATATGTTTCCTCTGTTTAGTTTTGGTTGTGTTTTATTGGTGTAAAAGTTGGTCAGCTAGTATTTGAGGTAGTTGTGAATGTAGTAGACAAAGAGCATCTCGACGGCACATTATAGTATATAGGTCAAGACATGAGTGTGCTCTAACAAAACGTCATGTTATTTGACCTAAAAATGATATTGTTTAACCTTGGGAAGCCAACATAGGTGAATAATATGCAAAAGAAGGACAAGTATTTTTTGACATTTCATGTAGGATCAACTTGCTTATGTATTATATGACTCTGAAATATTTGATTCCATGTTTTATTCTATTAAAATTGAGAGCTATCAAGAAATAGATTACCAAACACAATCGCTAACATACAAAAACAAATTTATATTGAAATTATCTGAAAACGTGGGTTGCAATAAAATGGTCATAACATGTGATACATGACTCCGTTTCAAGACCACAACTAAGAAAATGGATGCTTGAAAAAAGGAGTACTTTTATCCAGGCAAGCATTGGTCAAAAGTGACTAAACCCGATCAAAAACTGATAAAAACCTACCAAGAACAGCTAAAAATGCCGTAACCGGCTCAAATCATCCAAACCTAAGAAAAAACCTCTAAAATTATTTCCAGTCCATATAGACCACATAGAATCCGGACATAATGTATTTGCCCGGATTCTTGATGGATAAAACACATCTATATGTTTCCTCTGTTTAGTTTTGGTTGTGTTTTATTGGTGTAAAAGTTGGTCAGCTAGTATTTGAGGTAGTTGTGAATGTAGTAGACAAAGAGCATCTCGACGACACATTATAGTATATAGGTCAAGACATGAGTGTGCTCTAACAAAACGTCATGTTATTTGACCTAAAAATGATATTGTTTAACCTTGGGAAGCCAACATAGGTGAATAATATGCAAAAGAAGGACAAGTATTTTTTGACATTTCATGTAGGATCAACTTGCTTATGTATTATATGACTCTGAAATATTTGATTCCATGTTTTTTATATTAAAATTGAGAGCTATCAAGAAATAGATTACCAAACACAATCGCTAACATACAAAAACAAATTTATATTGAAATTATCTGAAAATGTGGGTTGTAATAAAATGGTCATAACATGTGATACATGACTCCGTTTCAAGACCACAACTAAGAAAATGGATGCTTGAAAAAAGGAGTACTTTTATCCAGGCAAGCATTGGTCAAAAGCGACTAAACCCGATTAAAAACTGATAAAAACCTACCAAGAACAGCTAAAAATGCCGTAACCGGCTCAAATCATCCAAACCTAAGAAAAAACCTCTAAAATTATTTCCAGTCCATATAGACCACATAGAATCCGGGCATAATGTATTTGCCCGGATTCTTGATGGATAAAACACATCTATATGTTTCCTCTGTTTAGTTTTGGTTGTGTTTTATTGGTGTAAAAGTTGGTCAGCTAGTATTGGAGATAGTTGTGAATGTAGTAGACAAAGAGCATCTCGACGGCACATTATAGTATAAAGGTCAAGACATGAGTGTGCTCTAACAAAACGTGATGTTATTTGACCTAAAAATGATATTGTTTAACCTTGGGAAGCCTACTTAGGTGAATAATATGTAAAAGAAGGACAAGTATTTTTTGACATTTCATGTAGGATCAACTTGCTTATGTATTATATGACTCTGAAATATTTGATTCCATGTTTTATTCTATTAAAATTGAGAGCTATCAAGAAATAGATTACCAAACACAATCGCTAACATACAAAAACAAATTTATATTGAAATTATCTGAAAACGTGGGTTGCAATAAAATGGTCATAACATGTGATACATGACTCCGTTTCAAGACCACAACTAAGAAAATGGATGCTTGAAAAAAGGAGTACTTTTATCCAGGCAAGCATTGGTCAAAAGTGAATAAACCCGATCAAAAACTGATAAAAACCTACCAAGAACAGCTAAAAATGCCG
Source organism: Glebionis coronaria (assembly GCA_025667525.1). Taxonomy (NCBI): domain Eukaryota; kingdom Viridiplantae; phylum Streptophyta; class Magnoliopsida; order Asterales; family Asteraceae; genus Glebionis; species Glebionis coronaria. The sequence continues at coordinate 644,371,767 of CM046876.1, forward strand.
TAACCGGCTCAAATCATCCAAACCTAAGAAAAAACCTCTAAAATTATTTCCATTCCATATAGACCACATAGAATCCGGGCATAATGTATTTGCCCGGATTCTTGATGGATAAAACACATCTATATGTTTCCTCTGTTTAGTTTTGGTTGTGTTTTATTGGTGTAAAAGTTGGTCAGCTAGTATTTGAGGTAGTTGTGAATGTAGTAGACAAAGAGCATCTCGACGGCACATTATAGTATATAGGTCAAGACATGAGTGTGCTCTAACAAAACGTCATGTTATTTGACATAAAAATGATATTGTTTAACCTTGGGAAGCCAACATAGGTGAATAATATGCAAAAGAAGGACAAGTATTTTTTGACATTTCATGTAGGATCAACTTGCTTATGTATTATATGACTCTGAAATATTTGATTCCATGTTTTATTCTATTAAAATTGAGAGCTATCAAGAAATAGATTACCAAACACAATCGCTAACATACAAAAACAAATTTATATTGAAATTATCTGAAAACGTGGGTGCAATAAAATGGTCATAACATGTGATACATGACTCCGTTTCAAGACCACAACTAAGAAAATGGATGCTTGAAAAAAGGAGTACTTTTATCCAGGCAAGCATTGGTCAAAAGCGACTAAACCCGATCAAAAACTGATAAAAACCTACCAAGAACAGCTAAAAATGTCGTAACCGGCTCAAATCATCCAAACCTAAGAAAAAACCTCTAAAATTATTTCCAGTCCATATAGACCACATAGAATCCGGGCATAATGTATTTGCCCGGATTCTTGATGAATAAAACACATCTATATGTTTCCTCTGTTTAGTTTTGGTTGTGTTTTATTGGTGTAAAAGTTGGTCAGTTAGTATTGGAGGTAGTTGTGAGTGTAGTAGACAAAGAGCATCTCGACGGCACATTATAGTATAAAGGTCAAGACATGAGTGTGCTCTAACAAAACGTCATGTTATTTGACCTAAAAATGATATTGTTTAACCTTGGGAAGCCTACATAGGTGAATAATATGTAAAAGAAGGACAAGTATTTTTTGACATTTCATGTAGGATCAACTTGCTTATGTATTATATGACTCTGAAATATTTGATTCTATGTTTTATTCTATTAAAATTGAGAGCTATCAAGAAATAGATTACCAAACACAATCGCTAACATACAAAAACAAATTTATATTGAAATTATCTGAAAACGTGGGTTGCAATAAAATGGTCATAACATGTGATACATGACTCCGTTTCAAGACCACAACTAAGAAAATGGATGTTTGAAAAAAGGAGTACTTTTATCCAGGCAAGCATTGGTCAAAAGTGATTAAACCCGATCAAAAACTGATAAAAACCTACCAAGAACAGCTAAAAATGCCGTAACCGGCTCAAATCATCCAAACCTAAGAAAAAACCTCTAAAATTATTTCCAGTCCATATAGACCACATAGAATCCGGGCATAATGTATTTGCCCGGATTCTTGATGGATAAAACACATCTATATGTTTCCTCTGTTTAGTTTTGGTTGTGTTTTATTGGTGTAAAAGTTGGTCAGCTAGTATTTGAGGTAGTTGTGAATGTAGTAGACAAAGAGCATCTCGACGGCACATTATAGTATATAGGTCAAGACATGAGTGTGCTCTAACAAAACGTCATGTTATTTGACCTAAAAATGATATTGTTTAACCTTGGGATGCCAACATAGGTGAATAATATGCAAAAGAAGGACAAGTATTTTTTGACATTTCATGTAGGATCAACTTGCTTATGTATTATATGACTCTGAAATATTTGATTCCATGTTTTATTCTATTAAAATTGAGAGCTATCAAGAAATAGATTACCAAACACAATCGCTAACATATAAAAACAAATTTATATTGAAATTATCTGAAAACATGGGTTGCAATAAAATGGTCATAACATGTGATACATGACTCCGTTTCAAGACCACAACTAAGAAAATGGATGCTTGAAAAAAGGAGTACTTTTATCCAGGCAAGCATTGGTCAAAAGTGACTAAACCCGATCAAAAACTGATAAAAACCTACCAAGAACAGCTAAAAATGCCGTAACCGGCTCAAATCATCCAAACCTAAGAAAAAACCTCTAAAATTATTTCCAGTCCATATAGACCACATAGAATCCGGACATAATGTATTTGCCCGGATTCTTGATGGATAAAACACATCTATATGTTTCCTCTGTTTAGTTTTGGTTGTGTTTTATTGGTGTAAAAGTTGGTCAGCTAGTATTTGAGGTAGTTGTGAATGTAGTAGACAAAGAGCATCTCGACGACACATTATAGTATATAGGTCAAGACATGAGTGTGCTCTAACAAAACGTCATGTTATTTGACCTAAAAATGATATTGTTTAACCTTGGGAAGCCAACATAGGTGAATAATATGCAAAAGAAGGACAATTATTTTTTGACATTTCATGTAGGATCAACTTGCTTATGTATTATATGACTCTGAAATATTTGATTCCATGTTTTATTCTATTAAAATTGAGAGCTATCAAGAAACAGATTACCAAACACAATCGCTAACATACAAAAACAAATTTATATTGAAATTATTTGAAAACGTGGGTTGCAATAAAATGGTCATAACATGTGATACATGACTCCGTTTCAAGACCACAACTAAGAAAATGGATGCTTGAAAAAAGGAGTACTTTTATCCAGGCAAGCATTGGTCAAAAGTGACTAAACCCGATCAAAAACTGATAAAAACCTACCAAGAACAGCTAAAAATGTCGTAACCGGCTCAAATCATCCAAACCTAAGAAAAAACCTCTAAAATTATTTCCAGTCCATATAGACCACATAGAATCCGGACATAATGTATTTGCCAGGATTCTTGATGGATAAAACACATCTATATGTTTCCTCTGTTTAGTTTTTGTTGTGTTTTATTGGTGTAAAAGTTGGTCAGCTAGTATTTGAGGTAGTTGTGAATGTAGTAGACAAAGAGCATCTCGACGGCACATTATAGTATATAGGTCAAGACATGAGTGTGCTCTAACAAAACGTCATGTTATTTGACCTAAAAATGATTGTTTAACCTTGGGAAGCCAACATAGGTGAATAATATGCAAAAGAAGGACAAGTATTTTTTGACATTTCATGTAGGATCAACTTGCTTATGTATTATATGACTCTGAAATATTTGATTCCATGTTTTATTCTATTAAAATTGAGAGCTATCAAGAAATAGATTACCAAACACAATCGCTAACATACAAAAACAAATTTATATTGAAATTATCTGAAAACGTGGGTTGCAATAAAATGGTCATAACATGTGATACATGACTCCGTTTCAAGACCACAACTAAGAAAATGGATGCTTGAAAAAAGGAGTACTTTTATCCAGGCAAGCATTGGTCAAAAGCGACTAAACCCGATCAAAAACTGATAAAAAACTACCAAGAACAGCTAAAAATGCCGTAACCGGCTCAAATCATCCAAACCTAAGAAAAAACCTCTAAAATTATTTCCAGTCCATATAGACCACATAGAATTCGGGCATAATGTATTTGCCCGGATTCTTGATGAATAAAACACATCTATATGTTTCCTCTGTTTAGTTTTGGTTGTGTTTTATTGGTGTAAAAGTTGGTCAGTTAGTATTGGAGGTAGTTGTGAATGTAGTAGACAAAGAGCATCTCGACGGCACATTATAGTATAAAGGTCAAGACATGAGTGTGCTCTAACAAAACGTCATGTTATTTGACCTAAAAATGATATTGTTTAACCTTGGGAAGCCTACATAGGTGAATAATTTGTAAAAGAAGGACAAGTATTTTTTGACATTTCATGTAGGATCAACTTGCTTATGTATTATATGACTCTGAAATATTTGATTCCATGTTTTATTCTATTAAAATTGAGAGCTATCAAGAAATAGATTACCAAACACAATCGCTAACATACAAAAACAAATTTATATTGAAATTATCTGAAAACGTGGGTTGCAATAAAATGGTCATAACATGTGATACATGACTCCGTTTCAAGACCACAACTAAGAAAATGGATGCTTGAAAAAAGGAGTACTTTTATCCAGACAAGCATTGGTCAAAAGTGACTAAACCCGATCAAAAACTGATAAAAACCTACTAAGAACAGCTAAAAATGCCGTAACCGGCTCAAATCATCCAAACCTAAGAAAAAACCTCTAAAATTATTTCCAGTCCATATAGACCACATAGAATCCGGGCATAATGTATTTGCCCGGATTCTTGATGGATAAAACACATCTATATGTTTCCTCTGTTTAGTTTTGGTTGTGTTTTATTGGTGTAAAAGTTGGTCAGCTAGTATTTGAGGTAGTTGTGAATGTAGTAGACAAAGAGCATCTCGACGGCACATTATAGTATATAGGTCAAGACATGAGTGTGTTCTAACAAAACGTCATGTTATTTGACCTAAAAATGATATTGTTTAACCTTAGGAAGCCAACATAGGTGAATAATATGCAAAAGAAGGACAAGTATTTTTTGACATTTCATGTAGGATCAACTTGCTTATGTATTATATGACTCTGAAATATTTGATTCCATGTTTTATTCTATTAAAATTGAGAGCTATCAAGAAATAGATTACCAAACACAATCGCTAACATACAAAAACAAATTTATATTGAAATTATCTGAAAATGTGGGTTGCAATAAAATGGTCATAACATGTGATACATGACTCTGTTTCAAGACCACAACTAAGAAAATGGATGCTTGAAAAAAGGAGTACTTTTATCCAGGCAATCATTGGTCAAAAGTGACTAAACCCGATCAAAAACTGATAAAAACCTACCAAGAACAGCTAAAAATGCCGTAACCGGCTCAAATCATCCAAACCTAAGAAAAAACCTATAAAATTATTTCCAGCCCATATAGACCACATAGAATCCGGGCATAATGTATTTGCCCGGATTCTTGATGGATAAAACACATCTATATGTTTCCTGTGTTTAGTTTTGGTTGTGTTTTATTGGTGTAAAAGTTGGTCAGCTAGTATTTGAGGTAGTTGTGAATGTAGTAGACAAAGAGCATCTCGACGACACATTATAGTATAAAGGTCAAGACATGAGTGTGCTCTAACAAAACGTCATGTTATTTGACCTAAAAATGATATTGTTTAACCTTGGGAAGCTAACATAGGTGAATAATATGCAAAAGAAGGACAAGTATTTTATGACATTTCATGTAGGATCAACTTGCTTATGTATTATATGACTCTGAAATATTTGATTCCATGTTTTATTCTATTAAAATTGAGAGCTATCAAGAAATAGATTACCAAACACAATCGCTAACATACAAAAACAAATTTATATTGAAATTATCTGAAAACGTGGGTTGCAATAAAATGGTCATAACATGTGATACATGACTCCGTTTCAAGACCACAACTAAGAAAATGGATGCTTGAAAAAAGGAGTACTTTTATCCAGGCAAGCATTGGTCAAAAGCGACTAAACCCGATCAAAAAATGATAAAAACCTACCAAGAACAGCTAAAAATGCCGTAACCGGCTCAAATCATCCAAACCTAAGAAAAAACCTCTAAAATTATTTCCAGTCCATATAGACCACATAGAATCCGGGCATAATGTATTTGCCCGGATTCTGGATGGATAAAACATATCTATATGTTTCCTCTGTTTAGTTTTGGTTGTGTTTTATTGGTGTAAAAGTTGGTCAGCTAGTATTTGAGGTAGTTGTGAATGTAGTAGACAAAGAGCATCTCGACGGCACATTATAGTATAAAGGTCAAGACATGAGTGTGCTCTAACAAAACGTCATGTTATTTGACCTAAAAATGATATTGTTTAACCTTGGGAAGCCTACATAGGTGAATAATATGCAAAAGAAGGACAGGTATTTTTTGACATTTCATGTAGGATCAACTTGCTTATGTATTATATGACTCTGAAATATTTGATTCCATGTTTTATTCTATTAAAATTGAGAGCTATCAAGAAATAGATTACCAAACACAATCGCTAACATACAAAAACAAATTTATATTGAAATTATCTGAAAACGTGGGTTGCAATAAAATGGTCATAACATGTGATACATGACTCCGTTTCAAGACCACAACTAAGAAAATGGATGCTTGAAAAAAAGAGTACTTTTATCCAGGCAAGCATTGGTCAAAAGCGACTAAACCCGATCAAAAACTGATAAAAACCTACCAAGAACAGCTAAAAATGTCGTAACCGGCTCAAATCATCCAAACCTAAGAAAAAATCTCTAAAATTATTTCTAATCCATATAGACCACATAGAATCCGGGCATAATGTATTTGCCCGAATTCTGGATGGATAAAACATATCTATATGTTTCCTCTGTTTAGTTTTGGTTGTGTTTTATCGGTGTAAAAGTTGGTCAGCTAGTGCTTGAGGTAGTTGTGAATGTAGTAGACAAAGAGCATATCGACGGCACATTATAGTACAAAGGTCAAGACATGAGTGTGCTCTAACAAAACGTCATGTTATTTGACCTAAAAATGATATTGTTTAACCTTGGGAAGCCTACATAGGTGAATAATATGCAAAAGAAGGACAAGTATTTTTTGACATTTCATGTAGGATCAACTTGCTTATGTATTATATGACTCTGAAATATTTGATTCCATGTTTTATTCTATTAAAATTGAGAGCTATCAAGAAATAGATTACCAAACACAATCGCTAACATACAAAAACAAATTTATATTGAAATTATCTGAAAACGTGGGTTGCAATAAAATGGTCATAACATGTGATACATGACTCCGTTTCAAGACCACAACTAAGAAAATGGATGCTTGAAAAAAGGAGTACTTTTATCCAGGCAAGCATTGGTCAAAAGTGACTAAACCCGATCAAAAACTGATAAAAACCTACCAAGAACAGCTAAAAATGCCGTAACCGGCTCAAATCATCCAAACCTAAGAAAAAACCTATAAAATTATTTCCAGTCCATATAGACAACATAGAATCCGGGTATAATGTATTTGCCCGGATTCTTGATGGATAAAACACATCTATATGTTTCCTCTGTTTAGTTTTGGTTGTGTTTTATTGGTGTAAAAGTTGTTCAGCTAGTATTTGAGGTAGTTGTGAATGTAGTAGACAAAGAGCATCTCGACGGCACATTATAGTATAAAGGTCAAGACATGAGTGTGCTCTAACAAAACGTCATGTTATTTGACCTAAAAATGATATTGTTTAACCTTGGGAAGCCAACATAGGTGAATAATATGCAAAAGAAGGACAAGTATTTTTTGACATTTCATGTAGGATCAACTTGCTTATGTATTATATGACTCTGAAATATTTGATTCCATGTTTTATTCTATTAAAATTGAGAGCTGTCAAGAAATAGATTACCAAACACAATCGCTAACATACAAAAACAAATTTATATTGAAATTATCTGAAAACGTGGGTTGCAATAAAATGGTCATAACATGTGATACATGACTCCGTTTCAAGACCACAACTAAGAAAATGGATGCTTGAAAAAAGGAGTACTTTTATCCAGGCAAGCATTGGTCAAAAGCGACTAAACCCGATCAAAAAATGATAAAAACCTACCAAGAACAGCTAAAAATGCCGTAACCGGCTCAAATCATCCGAACCTAAGAAAAAACCTCTAAAATTATTTCCAGTCCATATAGACCACATAGAATCCGGGCATAATGTATTTGCCCGGATTCTGGATGGATAAAACATATCTATATGTTTCCTCTGTTTAGTTTTGGTTGTGTTTTATTGGTGTAAAAGTTGGTCACCTAGTATTTGAGGTAGTTGTGAATGTAGTAGACAAAGAGCATCTCGACGGCACATTATAGTATAAAGGTCAAGACATGAGTGTGCTCTAACAAAACGTCATGTTATTTGACCTAAAAATGATATTGTTTAACCTTGGGAAGCCTACATAGGTGAATAATATGCAAAAGAAGGACAGGTATTTTTTGACATTTCATGTAGGATCAACTTGCTTATGTATTATATGACTCTGAAATATTTGATTCCATGTTTTATTCTATTAAAATTGAGAGCTATCAAGAAATAGATTACCAAACACAATCGCTAACATACAAAAACAAATTTATATTGAAATTATCTGAAAACGTGGGTTGCAAAAAAATGGTCATAACATGTGATACATGACTCCGTTTCAAGACCACAACTAAGAAAATGGATGCTTGAAAAAAGGAGTACTTTTATCCAGGCAAGCATTGGTCAAAAGCGACTAAACCCGATCAAAAACTGATAAAAACCTACCAAGAACAGCTAAAAATGTCGTAACCGGCTCAAATCATCCAAACCTAAGAAAAAATCTCTAAAATTATTTCTAATCCATATAGACCACATAGAATCCGGGCATAATGTATTTGCCCGAATTCTGGATAGATAAAACATATCTATATGTTTCCTCTGTTTAGTTTTGGTTGTATTTTATTGGTGTAAAAGTTGGTCAGCTAGTATTTGAGGTAGTTGTGAATGTAGTAGACAAAGAGCATATCGACGGCACATTATAGTACAAAGGTCAAGACATGAGTGTGCTCTAACAAAACGTCACGTTATTTGACCTAAAAATGATATTGTTTAACCTTGGGAAGCCTACATAGGTGAATAATATGCAAAAGAAGGACAAGTATTTTTTGACATTTCATGTAGGATCAACTTGCTTATGTATTATATGACTCTGAAATATTTGATTCCATGTTTTATTCTATTAAAATTGAGAGCTATCAAGAAATAGATTACCAAACACAATCGCTAACATACAAAAACAAATTTATATTGAAATTATCTGAAAACGTGGGTTGCAATAAAATGGTCATAACATGTGATACATGACTCCGTTTCAAGACCACAACTAAGAAAATGGATTCTTGAAAAAAGGAGTAATTTTATCCAGGCAAGCATTGGTCAAAAGTGACTAAACCCGATCAAAAACTGATAAAAACCTACCAAGAACAGCTAAAAATGCCGTAACCGGCTCAAATCATCCAAACCTAAGAAAAAACCTATAAAATTATTTCCAGTCCATATAGACCACATAGAATCCGGGCATAATGTATTTGCCCGGATTCTTGATGGATAAAACACATCTATATGTTTCCTAGTTTAGTTTTGGTTGTGTTTTATTGGTGTAAAAGTTGGTCAGCTAGTATTTGAGGTAGTTGTGAATGTAGTAGACAAATAGCATCTCGACGGCACATTATAGTATAAAGGTCAAGACATGAGTGTGCTCTAACAAAACGTCATGTTATTTGACCTAAAAATGATATTGTTTAACCTTGGGAAGCCAACATAGGTGAATAATATGCAAAAGAAGGACAAGTATTTTTTGACATTTCATGTAAGATCAACTTGCTTATGTATTATATGACTCTGAAATATTTGATTCCATGTTTTATTGTATTAAAATTGAGAGCTATCAAGAAATAGATTACCAAACACAATCGCTAACATACAAAAACAAATTTATATTGAAATTATCTGAAAACGTGGGTTGCAATAAAATGGTCATAACATGTGATACATGAATCCGTTTCAAGACCACAACTAAGAAAATGGATGCTTGAAAAAAGGAGTACTTTTATCCAGGCAAGCATTGGTCAAAAGCGACTAAACCCGATCAAAAAATGATAAAAACCTACCAAGAACAGCTAAAAATGCCGTAACCGGCTCAAATCATCCAAACCTAAGAAAAACCTCTAAAATTATTTCCAGTCCATATAGACCACATAGAATCCGGGCATAATGTATTTGCCCGGATTCTGGATGGATAAAACATATCTATATGTTTCCTCTGTTTAGTTTTGGTTGTGTTTTATTGGTGTAAAAGTTGGTCAGCTAGTATTTGAGGTAGTTGTGAATGTAGTAGACAAAGAGCATCTCGACGGCACATTATAGTATAAAGGTCAAGACATGAGTGTGATCTAACAAAACATCATGTTATTTGGCCTAAAAATGATATTGTTTAACCTTGGGAAGCCTACATAGGTGAATAATATGCAAAAGAAGGACATGTATTTTTGACATTTCATGTAGGATCAACTTGCTTATGTATTATATGACTCTGAAATATTTGATTCCATGTTTTATTCTATTAAAATTGAGAGCAATCAAGAAATAGATTACCAAACACAATCGCTAACATACAAAAACAAATTTATATTGAAATTATCTGAAAACGTGGGTTGCAATAAAATGGTCATAACATGTGATACATGACTCCGTTTCAAGACCACAACTAAGAAAATGGATGCTTGAAAAAAGGAGTACTTTTATCCAGGCAAGCATTGGTCAAAAGTGACTAAACCCGATCAAAAACTGATAAAAACCTACCAAGAACAGCTAAAAATGTCGTAACCGGCTCAAATCATCCAAACCTAAGAAAAAATCTCTAAAATTATTTCTAATCCATATAGACCACATAGAATCCGGGCATAATGTATTTGCCCGAATTCTGGATAGATAAAACATATCTATATGTTTCCTCTGTTTAGTTTTGGTTGTGTTTTATTGGTGTAAAAGTTGGTCAGCTAGTATTTGAGGTAGTTGTGAATGTAGTAGACAAATAGCATATCGACGGCACATTATAGTACAAAGGTCAAGACATGAGTGTGCTCTAACAAAACGTCACATTATTTGACCTAAAAATGATATTGTTTAACCTTGGGAAGCCTACATAGGTGAATAATATGCAAAAGAAGGACAAGTATTTTTTGACATTTCATGTAGGATCAACTTGCTTATGTATTATATGACTCTGAAATATTTGATTCCATGTTTTATTCTATTAAAATTGAGAGCTATCAAGAAATAGATTACCAAACACAATCGCTAACATACAAAAACAAATTTATATTGAAATTATCTGAAAACGTGGGTTGCAATAAAATGGTCATAACATGTGATACATGACTCCGTTTCAAGACCACAACTAAGAAAATGGATGCTTGAAAAAAGGAGTACTTTTATCCAGGCAAGCATTGGTCAAAAGTGACTAAACCCGATCAAAAACTGATAAAAACCTACCAAGAACAGCTAAAAATGCCGTAACCGGCTCAAATCATCCAAACCTAAGAAAAAACCTATAAAATTATTTCCAGTCCATATAGACCACATAGAATCCGGGCATAATGTATTTGCCCGGATTCTTGATGGATAAAACACATCTATATGTTTCCTAGTTTAGTTTTGGTTGTGTTTTATTGGTGTAAAAGTTGGTCAGCTAGTATTTGAGGTAGTTGTGAATGTAGTAGACAAAGAGCATCTCGACGACACATTATAGTATAAAGGTCAAGACATGAGTGTGCTCTAACAAAACGTCATGTTATTTGACCTAAAAATGATATTGTTTAACCTTGGGAAGCCAACATAGGTGAATAATATGCAAAAGAAGGACAAGTATTTTTTGACATTTCATGTAGGATCAACTTGCTTATGTATTATATGACTCTGAAATATTTGATTCCATGTTTTATTCTATTAAAATTGAGAGCTATCAAGAAATAGATTACCAAACACAATCGCTAACATACAAAAACAAATTTATATTGAAATTATCTGAAAACGTGGGTTGCAATAAAATGGTCATAACATGTGATACATGACTCCGTTTCAAGACCACAACTAAGAAAATGGATGCTTGAAAAAAGGAGTACTTTTATCCAGGCAAGCATTGGTCAAAAGTGACTAAACCCGATCAAAAACTGATAAAAACCTACCAAGAACAGCTAAAAATGCCGTAACCGGCTCAAATCATCCAAACCTAAGAAAAAACCTATAAAATTATTTCCAGTCCATATAGACCACATAGAATCCGGGCATAATGTATTTGCCCGGATTCTTGATGGATAAAACACATCTATATGTTTCCTAGTTTAGTTTTGGTTGTGTTTTATTGGTGTAAAAGTTGGTCAGCTAGTATTTGAGGTAGTTGTGAATGTAGTAGACAAAGAGCATCTCGACGGCACATTATAGTATAAAGGTCAAGACATGAGTGTGCTCTAACAAAACGTCATGTTATTTGACCTAAAAATGATATTGTTTAACCTTGGGAAGCCAACATAGGTGAATAATATGCAAAAGAAGGACAAGTATTTTTTGACATTTCATGTAGGATCAACTTGCTTATGTATTATATGACTCTGAAATATTTGATTCCATGTTTTATTCTATTAAAATTGAGAGCTATCAAGAAATAGATTACCAAACACAATCGCTAACATACAAAAACAAATTTATATTGAAATTATCTGAAAACGTGGGTTGTAATAAAATGGTCATAACATGTGATACATGACTCCGTTTCAAGACCACAACTAAGAAAATGGATGCTTGAAAAAAGGAGTACTTTTATCCAGGCAAGCATTGGTCAAAAGCGACTAAACCCGATCAAAAAATAATAAAAACCTACCAAGAACAGCTAAAAATGCCGTAACCAGCTCAAATCATCCAAACCTAAGAAAAAACCTCTAAAATTATTTCCAGTCCATATAGACCACATAGAATCCGGGCATAATGTATTTGCCCGGATTCTGGATGGATAAAACATATCTATATGTTTCCTCTGTTTAGTTTTGTTTTTGTTTTATTGGTGTAAAAGTTGGTCAGCTAGTATTTGAGGTAGTTGTGAATGTAGTAGACAAAGAGCATCTCGACGGCACATTATAGTATAAAGGTCAAGACATGAGTGTGCTCTAACAAAACATCATGTTATTTGACCTAAAAATGATATTGTTTAACCTTGGGAAGCCTACATAGGTGAATAATATGCAAAAGAAGGACATGTATTTTTTGACATTTCATGTAAGATCAACTTGCTTATGTATTATATGACTCTGAAATATTTGATTCCATGTTTTATTGTATTAAAATTGAGAGCTATCAAGAAATAGATTACCAAACACAATCGCTAACATACAAAAACAAATTTATATTGAAATTATCTGAAAACGTGGGTTGCAATAAAATGGTCATAACATGTGATACATGAATCCGTTTCAAGACCACAACTAAGAAAATGGATGCTTGAAAAAAGGAGTACTTTTATCCAGGCAAGCATTGGTCAAAAGCGACTAAACCCGATCAAAAAATGATAAAAACCTACCAAGAACAGCTAAAAATGCCGTAACCGGCTCAAATCATCCAAACCTAAGAAAAACCTCTAAAATTATTTCCAGTCCATATAGACCACATAGAATCCGGGCATAATGTATTTGCCCGGATTCTGGATGGATAAAACATATCTATATGTTTCCTCTGTTTAGTTTTGGTTGTGTTTTATTGGTGTAAAAGTTGGTCAGCTAGTATTTGAGGTAGTTGTGAATGTAGTAGACAAAGAGCATCTCGACGGCACATTATAGTATAAAGGTCAAGACATGAGTGTGATCTAACAAAACATCATGTTATTTGGCCTAAAAATGATATTGTTTAACCTTGGGAAGCCTACATAGGTGAATAATATGCAAAAGAAGGACATGTATTTTTGACATTTCATGTAGGATCAACTTGCTTATGTATTATATGACTCTGAAATATTTGATTCCATGTTTTATTCTATTAAAATTGAGAGCAATCAAGAAATAGATTACCAAACACAATCGCTAACATACAAAAACAAATTTATATTGAAATTATCTGAAAACGTGGGTTGCAATAAAATGGTCATAACATGTGATACATGACTCCGTTTCAAGACCACAACTAAGAAAATGGATGCTTGAAAAAAGGAGTACTTTTATCCAGGCAAGCATTGGTCAAAAGTGACTAAACCCGATCAAAAACTGATAAAAACCTACCAAGAACAGCTAAAAATGTCGTAACCGGCTCAAATCATCCAAACCTAAGAAAAAATCTCTAAAATTATTTCTAATCCATATAGACCACATAGAATCCGGGCATAATGTATTTGCCCGAATTCTGGATAGATAAAACATATCTATATGTTTCCTCTGTTTAGTTTTGGTTGTGTTTTATTGGTGTAAAAGTTGGTCAGCTAGTATTTGAGGTAGTTGTGAATGTAGTAGACAAATAGCATATCGACGGCACATTATAGTACAAAGGTCAAGACATGAGTGTGCTCTAACAAAACGTCACATTATTTGACCTAAAAATGATATTGTTTAACCTTGGGAAGCCTACATAGGTGAATAATATGCAAAAGAAGGACAAGTATTTTTTGACATTTCATGTAGGATCAACTTGCTTATGTATTATATGACTCTGAAATATTTGATTCCATGTTTTATTCTATTAAAATTGAGAGCTATCAAGAAATAGATTACCAAACACAATCGCTAACATACAAAAACAAATTTATATTGAAATTATCTGAAAACGTGGGTTGCAATAAAATGGTCATAACATGTGATACATGACTCCGTTTCAAGACCACAACTAAGAAAATGGATGCTTGAAAAAAGGAGTACTTTTATCCAGGCAAGCATTGGTCAAAAGTGACTAAACCCGATCAAAAACTGATAAAAACCTACCAAGAACAGCTAAAAATGCCGTAACCGGCTCAAATCATCCAAACCTAAGAAAAAACCTATAAAATTATTTCCAGTCCATATAGACCACATAGAATCCGGGCATAATGTATTTGCCCGGATTCTTGATGGATAAAACACATCTATATGTTTCCTAGTTTAGTTTTGGTTGTGTTTTATTGGTGTAAAAGTTGGTCAGCTAGTATTTGAGGTAGTTGTGAATGTAGTAGACAAAGAGCATCTCGACGACACATTATAGTATAAAGGTCAAGACATGAGTGTGCTCTAACAAAACGTCATGTTATTTGACCTAAAAATGATATTGTTTAACCTTGGGAAGCCAACATAGGTGAATAATATGCAAAAGAAGGACAAGTATTTTTTGACATTTCATGTAGGATCAACTTGCTTATGTATTATATGACTCTGAAATATTTGATTCCATGTTTTATTCTATTAAAATTGAGAGCTATCAAGAAATAGATTACCAAACACAATCGCTAACATACAAAAACAAATTTATATTGAAATTATCTGAAAACGTGGGTTGCAATAAAATGGTCATAACATGTGATACATGACTCCGTTTCAAGACCACAACTAAGAAAATGGATGCTTGAAAAAAGGAGTACTTTTATCCAGGCAAGCATTGGTCAAAAGTGACTAAACCCGATCAAAAACTGATAAAAACCTACCAAGAACAGCTAAAAATGCCGTAACCGGCTCAAATCATCCAAACCTAAGAAAAAACCTATAAAATTATTTCCAGTCCATATAGACCACATAGAATCCGGGCATAATGTATTTGCCCGGATTCTTGATGGATAAAACACATCTATATGTTTCCTAGTTTAGTTTTGGTTGTGTTTTATTGGTGTAAAAGTTGGTCAGCTAGTATTTGAGGTAGTTGTGAATGTAGTAGACAAAGAGCATCTCGACGGCACATTATAGTATAAAGGTCAAGACATGAGTGTGCTCTAACAAAACGTCATGTTATTTGACCTAAAAATGATATTGTTTAACCTTGGGAAGCCAACATAGGTGAATAATATGCAAAAGAAGGACAAGTATTTTTTGACATTTCATGTAGGATCAACTTGCTTATGTATTATATGACTCTGAAATATTTGATTCCATGTTTTATTCTATTAAAATTGAGAGCTATCAAGAAATAGATTACCAAACACAATCGCTAACATACAAAAACAAATTTATATTGAAATTATCTGAAAACGTGGGTTGTAATAAAATGGTCATAACATGTGATACATGACTCCGTTTCAAGACCACAACTAAGAAAATGGATGCTTGAAAAAAGGAGTACTTTTATCCAGGCAAGCATTGGTCAAAAGCGACTAAACCCGATCAAAAAATAATAAAAACCTACCAAGAACAGCTAAAAATGCCGTAACCAGCTCAAATCATCCAAACCTAAGAAAAAACCTCTAAAATTATTTCCAGTCCATATAGACCACATAGAATCCGGGCATAATGTATTTGCCCGGATTCTGGATGGATAAAACATATCTATATGTTTCCTCTGTTTAGTTTTGTTTTTGTTTTATTGGTGTAAAAGTTGGTCAGCTAGTATTTGAGGTAGTTGTGAATGTAGTAGACAAAGAGCATCTCGACGGCACATTATAGTATAAAGGTCAAGACATGAGTGTGCTCTAACAAAACATCATGTTATTTGACCTAAAAATGATATTGTTTAACCTTGGGAAGCCTACATAGGTGAATAATATGCAAAAGAAGGACATGTATTTTTTGACATTTCATGTAGGATCAACTTGCTTATGTATTATATGACTCTGAAATATTTGATTCCATGTTTTATTCTATTAAAATTGAGAGCTATCAAGAAATAGATTACCAAACACAATCGCTAACATACAAAAACAAATTTATATTGAAATTATCTGAAAATGTGGGTTGCAATAAAATGGTCATAACATGTGATACATGACTCCGTTTCAAGACCACAACTAAGAAAATGGATGCTTGAAAAAAGGAGTACTTTTATCCAGGAAAGCATTGGTCAAAAGCGACTAAACCCGATCAAAAACTGATAAAAACCTACCAAGAACAGCTAAAAATGTCGTAACCGGCTCAAATCATCCAAACCTAAGAAAAAATCTCTAAAATTATTTCTAATCCATATAGACCACATAGAATCCGGGCATAATGTATTTGCCCGAATTCTGGATGGATAAAACATATCTATATGTTTCCTCTGTTTAGTTTTGGTTGTGTTTTATTGGTGTAAAAGTTGGTCAGCTAGTATTTGAGGTAGTTGTGAATGTAGTAGACAAAGAGCATATCGACGGCACATTATAGTACAAAGGTCAAGACATGAGTGTGCTCTAACAAAACGTCATGTTATTTGACCTAAAAATGATATTGTTTAACCTTGGGAAGCCAACATAGGTGAATAATATGCAAAAGAAGGACAAGTATTTTTTGACATTTCATGTAGGATCAACTTGCTTATGTATTATATGACTCTGAAATATTTGATTCCATGTTTTATTCTATTAAAATTGAGAGCTATCAAGAAATAGATTACCAAACACAATCGCTAACATACAAAAACAAATTTATATTGAAATTATCTGAAAACGTGGGTTGCAATAAAATGGTCATAACATGTGATACATGACTCCGTTTCAAGACCACAACTAAGAAAATGGATGCTTGAAAAAAGGAGTACTTTTATCCAGGCAAGCATTGGTCAAAAGCGACTAAACCCGATCAAAAAATGATAAAAACCTACCAAGAACAGCTAAAAATGCCGTAACCGGCTCAAATCATCCAAACCTAAGAAAAAACCTCTAAAATTATTTCCAGTCCATATAGACCACATAGAATCCGGGCATAATGTATTTGCCCGGATTCTGGATGGATAAAACATATCTATATGTTTCCTCTGTTTAGTTTTGGTTGTGTTTTATTGGTGTAAAAGTTGGTCAGCTAGTATTTGAGGTAGTTGTGAATGTAGTAGACAAAGAGCATCTCGACGGCACATTATAGTATAAAGGTCAAGACATGAGTGTGCTCTAACAAAACGTCATGTTATTTGACCTAAAAATGATATTGTTTAACCTTGGGAAGCCTACATAGGTGAATAATATGCAAAAGAAGGACAAGTATTTTTTGACATTTCATGTAGGATCAACTTGCTTATGTATTATATGACTCTGAAATATTTGATTCCATGTTTTGTTCTATTAAAATTGAGAGCTATCTAGAAATAGATTACCAAACACAATCGCTAACATACAAAAACAAATTTATATTGAAATTATCTGAAAACGTGGGTTGCAATAAAATGGTCATAACATGTGATACATGACTCCGTTTCAAGACCACAACTAAGAAAATGGATGCTTGAAAAAAGGAGTACTTTTATCCAGGCAAGCATTGGTCAAAAGCGACTAAACCCGATCAAAAACAGATAAAAACCTACCAAGAACAGATAAAAATGTCGTAACCGGCTCAAATCATCCAAACCTAAGAAAAAATCTCTAAAATTATTTCTAATCCATATAGCCCACATAGAATCCGGGCATAATGTATTTGCCCGAATTCTGGATGGATAAAACATATCTATATGTTTCCTCTGTTTAGTTTTGGTTGTGTTTTATTGGTGTAAAAGTTTGTCAGCTAGTATTTGAGGTAGTTGTGAATGTAGTAGACAAAGAGCATATCGACGGCACATTATAGTACAAAGGTCAAGACATGAGTGTGCTCTAACAAAACGTCATGTTATTTGACCTAAAAATGATATTGTTTAACCTTGGGAAGCCTACATAGGTGAATAATATGCAAAAGAAGGACAGGTATTTTTTGACATTTCATGTAGGATCAACTTGCTTATGTATTATATGACTCTGAAATATTTGATTCCATGTTTTATTCTATTAAAATTGAGAGCTATCTAGAAATGGATTACCAAACACAATCGCTAACATACAAAAACAAATTTATATTGAAATTATCTGAAAACGTGGGTTGCAATAAAATGGTCATAACATGTGATACATGACTCCGTTTCAAGACCACAACTAAGAAAATGGATGCTTGAAAAAAGGAGTACTTTTATCCAGGCAAGCATTGGTCAAAAGCGACTAAACCCGATCAAAAAATGATAAAAACCTACCAAGAACAGCTAAAAATGCCGTAACCGGCTCAAATCATCCAAACTAAGAAAAAACCTCTAAAATTATTTCCAGTCCATATAGACCACATAGAATCCGGGCATAATGTATTTTCCAGGATTCTGGATGGATAAAACATATCTATATGTTTCCTCTGTTTAGTTTTGGTTGTGTTTTATTGGTGTAAAAGTTGGTCAGCTAGTATTTGAGGTAGTTGTGAATGTAGTAGACAAAGAGCATATCGACGGCACATTATAGTACAAAGGTCAAGACATGAGTGTGCTCTAACAAAACGTCATGTTATTTGACCTAAAAATGATATTGTTTAACCTTGGGAAGCCTACATAGGTGAATAATATGCAAAAGAAGGACAAGTATTTTTTGACATTTCATGTAGGATCAACTTGCTTATGTATTATATGACTCTGAAATATTTGATTTATTCTATTAAAATTGAGAGCTATCAAGAAATAGATTACCAAACACAATCGCTAACATACAAAAACAAATTTATATTGAAATTATCTGAAAACGTGGGTTGCAATAAAATGGTCATAACATGTGATACATGACTCCGTTTCAAGACCACAACTAAGAAAATGGATGCTTGAAAAAAGGAGTACTTTTATCCAGGCAAGCATTGGTCAAAAGCGACTAAACCCGATCAAAAAATGATAAAAACCTACCAAGAACAACTAAAAATGCCGTAACCGGCTCAAATCATCCAAACCTAAGAAAACACCTCTAAAATTATTTCCAGTCCATATAGACCACATAGAATCCGGGCATAATGAATTTGCCCGGATTCTGGATGGATAAAACATATCTATATGTTTCCTCTGTTTAGTTTTGGTTGTGTTTTATTGGTGTAAAAGTTGGTCAGCTAGTATTTGAGGTAGTTGTGAATGTAGTAGACAAAGAGCATCTCGACGGCACATTATAGTATAAAGGTCAAGACATGAGTGTGCTCTAACAAAACATCATGTTATTTGACCTAAAAATGATATTGTTTAACCTTGGGAAGCCTACATAGGTGAATAATATGCAAAAGAAGGACAGGTATTTTTTGACATTTCATGTAGGATCAACTTGCTTATGTATTATATGACTCTGAAATATTTGATTCCATGTTTTATTCTATTAAAATTGAGAGCTATCAAGAAATAGATTACCAAACACAATCGCTAACATACAAAAACAAATTTATATTGAAATTATCTGAAAATGTGGGTTGCAATAAAATGGTCATAACATGTGATACATGACTCCGTTTCAAGACCACAACTAAGAAAATGGATGCTTGAAAAAAGGAGTACTTTTATCCAGGCAAGCATTGGTCAAAAGCGACTAAACCCGATCAAAAATTGATAAAAACCTACCAAGAACAGCTAAAAATGTCGTAACCGGCTCAAATCATCCAAACCTAAGAAAAAATCTCTAAAATTATTTCTAATCCATATAGACCACATAGAATCCGGGCATAATGTATTTGCCCGAATTCTGGATGGATAAAACATATCTATATGTTTCCTCTGTTTAGTTTTGGTTGTGTTTTATTGGTGTAAAAGTTGGTCAGCTAGTATTTGAGGTAGTTGTGAATGTAGTAGACAAAGAGCATATCGACGGCACATTATAGTACAAAGGTCAAGACATGAGTGTGCTCTAACAAAACGTCATGTTATTTGACCTAAAAATGATATTGTTTAACCTTGGGAAGCCTACATAGGTGAATAATATGCAAAAGAAGGACAACTATTTTTTGACATTTCATGTAGGATCAACTTGCTTATGTATTATATGACTCTGAAATATTTGATTCCATGTTTTATTCTATTAAAATTGAGAGCTATCAAGAAATAGATTACCAAACACAATCGCTAACATACAAAAACAAATTTATATTGAAATTATCTGAAAACGTGGGTTGCAATAAAATGGTCATAACATGTGATACATGACTCCGTTTCAAGACCACAACTAAGAAAATGGATGCTTGAAAAAAGGAGTAATTTTATCCAGGCAAGCATTGGTCAAAAGCGACTAAACCCGATCAAAAAATGATAAAAACCTACCAAGAACAGCTAAAAATGCCGTAACCGGCTCAAATCATCCAAACCTAAGAAAAAACCTCTAAAATTATTTCCAGTCCATATAGACCACATAGAATCCGGGCATAATGTATTTGCCCGAATTCTGGATGGATAAAACATATCTATATGTTTCCTCTGTTTAGTTTTGGTTGTGTTTTATTGGTGTAAAAGTTGGTCAGCTAGTATTTGAGGTAGTTGTGAATGTAGTAGACAAAGAGCATATCGACGGCACATTATAGTACAAAGGTCAAGACATGAGTGTGCTCTAACAAAACGTCATGTTATTTGACCTAAAAATGATATTGTTTAACCTTGGGAAGCCTACATAGGTGAATAATATGCAAAAGAAGGACAAGTATTTTTTGACATTTCATGTAGGATCAACTTGCTTATGTATTATATGACTATGAAATATTTGATTCCATGTTTTATTCTATTAAAATTGAGAGCTATCAAGAAATAGATTACCAAACACAATCGCTAACATACAAAAACAAATTTATATTGAAATTATCTGAAAACGTGGGTTGCAATAAAATGGTCATAACATGTGATACATGACTCCGTTTCAAGACCACAACTAAGAAAATGGATGCTTGAAAAAAGGAGTACTTTTATCCAGGCAAGCATTGGTCAAAAGCGACTAAACCCGATCAAAAAATGATAAAAACCTACCAAGAACAGCTAAAAATGCCGTAACCGGCTCAAATCATCCAAACCTAAGAAAAAACCTCTAAAATTATTTCCAGTCCATATAGACCACATAGAATCCGGGCATAATGTATTTGCCCGAATTCTGGATGGATAAAACATATCTATATGGTTCCTCTGTTTAGTTTTGGTTGTGTTTTATTGGTGTAAAAGTTGGTCAGCTAGTATTTGAGGTAGTTGTGAATGTAGTAGACAAAGAGCATATCGACGGCACATTATAGTACAAAGGTCAAGACATGAGTGTGCTCTAACAAAACGTCATGTTATTTGACCTAAAAATGATATTGTTTAACCTTGGGAAGCCTACATAGGTGAATAGTATGCAAAAGAAGGACAAGTATTTTTTGACATTTCATGTAGGATCAACTTGCTTATGTATTATATGACTCTGAAATATTTGATTCCATGTTTTATTCTATTAAAATTGAGAGCTATCAAGAAATAGATTACCAAACACAATCGTTAACATACAAAAACAAATTTATATTGAAATTATCTGAAAACGTGGGTTGCAATAAAATGGTCATAACATGTGATACATGACTCCGTTTCAAGACCACAACTAAGAAAATGGATGCTTGAAAAAAGGAGTACTTTTATCCAGGAAAGCATTGGTCAAAAGCGACTAAACCCGATCAAAAAATGATAAAAACCTACCAAGAACAGCTAAAAATGCCGTAACCGGCTCAAATCATCCAAACCTAAGAAAAAACCTCTAAAATTATTTCCAGTCCATATAGACCACATAGAATCCGGGCATAATGTATTTGCCCGGATTCTGGATGGATAAAACATATCTATATGTTTCCTCTGTTTAGTTTTGGTTGTGTTTTATTGGTGTAAAAGTTGGTCAGCTAGTATTTGAGGTAGTTGTGAATGTAGTAGACAAAGAGCATCTCGACGGCACATTATAGTATAAAGGTCAATACATGAGTGTGCTCTAACAAAACATCATGTTATTTGACCTAAAAATGATATTGTTTAACCTTGGGAAGCCTACATAGGTGAATAATATGCAAAAGAAGGACAGGTATTTTTTGACATTTCATGTAGGATCAACTTGCTTATGTATTATATGACTCTGAAATATTTGATTCCATGTTTTATTCTATTAAAATTGAGAGCTATCAAGAAATAGATTACCAAACACAATCGCTAACATACAAAAACAAATTTATATTGAAATTATCTGAAAATGTGGGTTGCAATAAAATGGTCATAACATGTGATACATGACTCCGTTTCAAGACCACGACTAAGAAAATGGATGCTTGAAAAAAGGAGTACTTTTATCCAGGCAAGCATTGGTCAAAAGCGACTAAACCCGATCAAAAACTGATAAAAACCTACCAAGAACAGCTAAAAATGTCGTAACCGGCTCAAATCATCCAAACCTAAGAAAAAATCTCTAAAATTATTTCTAATCCATATAGACCACATAGAATCCGGGCATAATGTATTTGCCCGAATTCTGGATGGATAAAACATATCTATATGTTTCCTCTGTTTAGTTTTGGTTGTGTTTTATTGGTGTAAAAGTTGGTCAGCTAGTATTTGAGGTAGTTGTGAATGTAGTAGACAAAGAGCATATCGACGACACATTATAGTACAAAGGTCAAGACATGAGTGTGCTCTAAAAAAACGTCATGTTATTTGACCTAAAAATGATATTGTTTAACCTTAGGAAGCCTACATAGGTGAATAATATGCAAAAGAAGGACAGGTATTTTTTGACATTTCATGTAGGATCAACTTGCTTATGTATTATATGACTCTGAAATATTTGATTCCATGTTTTATTCTATTAAAATTGAGAGCTATCTAGAA
Organism: Glebionis coronaria; assembly: GCA_025667525.1. Classification (NCBI taxonomy): domain Eukaryota; kingdom Viridiplantae; phylum Streptophyta; class Magnoliopsida; order Asterales; family Asteraceae; genus Glebionis; species Glebionis coronaria. Next base: position 644,395,071 of record CM046876.1, read on the forward strand.
ATAGATTACCAAACACAATCGCTAACATACAAAAACAAATTTATATTGAAATTATCTGAAAACGTGGGTTGCAATAAAATGGTCATAACATGTGATACATGACTCCGTTTCAAGACCACAACTAAGAAAATGGATGCTTGAAAAAAGGAGTACTTTTATCCAGGCAAGCATTGGTCAAAAGCGACTAAACCCGATCAAAAAATGATAAAAACCTACCAAGAACAGCTAAAAATGCCGTAACCGGCTCAAATCATCCAAACCTAAGAAAAAACCTCTAAAATTATTTCCAGTCCATATAGACCACATAGAATCCGGGCATAATGTATTTGCCCGGATTCTGGATGGATAAAACATATCTATATGTTTCCTCTGTTTAGTTTTGGTTGTGTTTTATTGGTGTAAAAGTTGGTCAGCTAGTATTTGAGGTAGTTGTGAATGTAGTAGACAAAGAGCATATCGACGGCACATTATAGTACAAAGGTCAAGACATGAGTGTGCTCTAACAAAACGTCATGTTATTTGACCTAAAAATGATATTGTTTAACCTTGGGAAGCCTACATAGGAGAATAATATGCAAAAGAAGGACAAGTATTTTTTGACATTTCATGTAGGATCAACTTGCTTATGTATTATATGACTCTGAAATATTTGATTCCATGTTTTATTCTATTAAAATTGAGAGCTATCAAGAAATAGATTACCAAACACAATCGCTAACATACAAAAACAAATTTATATTGAAATTATCTGAAAACGTGGGTTGCAATAAAATGGTCATAACATGTGATACATGACTCCGTTTCAAGACCACCACTAAGAAAATGGATGCTTGAAAAAAGGAGTACTTTTATCCAGGCAAGCATTGGTCAAAAGCGACTAAACCCGATCAAAAACTGATAAAAACCTACCAAGAACAACTAAAAATGTCGTAACCGGCTCAAATCATCCAAACCTAAGAAAAATCTCTAAAATTATTTCTAATCCATATAGACCACATAGAATCCGGGCATAATGTATTTGCCCGAATTCTGGATGGATAAAACATATCTATATGTTTCCTCTGTTTAGTTTTGGTTGTGTTTTATTGGTGTAAAAGTTGGTCAGCTAGTATTTGAGGTAGTTGTGAATGTAGTAGACAAAGAGCATATCGACGGCACATTATAGTACAAAGGTCAAGACATGAGTGTGCTCTAACAAAACGTCATGTTATTTGACCTAAAAATGATATTGTTTAACCTTGGGAAGCCTACATAGGTGAATAATATGCAAAAGAAGGACAAGTATTTTTTGACATATCATGTAGGATCAACTTGCTTATGTATTATATGACTCTGAAATATTTGATTCCATGTTTTATTCTATTAAAATTGAGAGCTATCAAGAAATAGATTACCAAAAACAATCGCTAACATACAAAAACAAATTTATATTGAAATTATCTGAAAACGTGGGTTGCAATAAAATGGTCATAACATGTGATACATGACTCCGTTTCAAGACCACAACTAAGAAAATGGATGCTTGAAAAAAGGAGTACTTTTATCCAGGCAAGCATTGGTCAAAAGTGACTAAACCCGATCAAAAACTGATAAAAACCTACCAAGAACAGCTAAAAATGCCGTAACCGGCTCAAATCATCCAAACCTAATAAAAAACCTATAAAATTATTTCCAGTCCATATAGACCACATAGAATCCGGGCATAATGTATTTGCCCGGATTCTTGATGGATAAAACACATCTATATGTTTCCTCTGTTTAGTTTTGGTTGTGTTTTATTGGTGTAAAAGTTGGTCATCTAGTATTTGAAGTAGTTGTGAATGTAGTAGACAAAGAGCATCTCGACGGCACATTATAGTATAAAGGTCAAGACATGAGTGTGCTCTAACAAAACGTCATGTTATTTGACCTAAAAATGATATTGTTTAACCTTGGGAAGCCAACATAGGTGAATAATATGCAAAAGAAGGACAAGTATTTTTTGATATTTCATGTAGGATCAACTTGCTTATGTATTATATGACTCTGAAATATTTGATTCCATGTTTTATTCTATTAAAATTGAGAGCTATCAAGAAATAGATTACCAAACACAATCGCTAACATACAAAAACAAATTTATATTGAAATTATCTGAAAACGTGGGTTGCAATAAAATGGTCATAACATGTGATACATGACTCCGTTTCAAGACCACAACTAAGAAAATGGATGCTTGAAAAAAGGAGTACTTTTATCCAGGCAAGCATTGGTCAAAAGCGACTAAACCCGATCAAAAAATGATAAAAACCTACCAAGAACAGCTAAAAATGCCGTAACCGGCTCAAATCATCCAAACCTAAGAAAAAACCTCTAAAATTATTTCCAGTCCATATAGACCACATAGAATCCGGGCATAATGTATTTGCCCGGATTCTGGATGGATAAAACATATCTATATGTTTCCTCTGTTTAGTTTTGGTTGTGTTTTATTGGTGTAAAAGTTTGTCAGCTAGTATTTGAGGTAGTTGTGAATGTAGTAGACAAAGAGCATATCGACGGCACATTATAGTACAAAGGTCAAGACATGAGTGTGCTCTAACAAAACGTCATGTTATTTGACCTAAAAATGATATTGTTTAACCTTGGGAAGCCTACATAGGTGAATAATATGCAAAAGAAGGACAGGTATTTTTTGACATTTCATGTAGGATCAACTTGCTTATGTATTATATGACTCTGAAATATTTGATTCCATGTTTTATTCTATTAAAATTGAGAGCTATCTAGAAATAGATTACCAAACACAATCGCTAACATACAAAAACAAATTTATATTGAAATTATCTGAAAACGTGGGTTGCAATAAAATGGTCATAACATGTGATACATGACTCCGTTTCAAGACCACAACTAAGAAAATGGATGCTTGAAAAAAGGAGTACTTTTATCCATGCAAGCATTGGTCAAAAGCGACTAAACCCGATCAAAAACTAATAAAAACCTACCAAGAACAGCTAAAAATGCCGTAACCGGCTCAAATCATCCAAACCTAAGAAAAAACCTCTAAAATTATTTCCAGTCCATATAGACCACATAGAATCCGGGCATAATGTATTTGCCCAGATTCTGGATGGATAAAACATATCTATATGTTTCCTCTGTTTAGTTTTGGTTGTGTTTTATTGGTGTAAAAGTTGGTCAGCTAGTATTTGAGGTAGTTGTGAATGTAGTAGACAAAGAGCATATCGACGGCACATTATAGTACAAAGGTCAAGACATGAGTGTGCTCTAACAAAACGTCATGTTATTTGACCTAAAAATGATATTGTTTAACCTTGGGAAGCCTACATAGGTGAATAATATGCAAAAGAAGGACAAGTATTTTTTGACATTTCATGTAGGATCAACTTGCTTATGTATTATATGACTCTGAAATATTTGATTTATTCTATTAAAATTGAGAGCTATCAAGAAATAGATTACCAAACACAATCGCTAACATACAAAAACAAATTTATATTGAAATTATCTGAAAACGTGGGTTGCAATAAAATGGTCATAACATGTGATACATGACTCCGTTTCAAGACCACAACTAAGAAAATGGATGCTTGAAAAAAGGAGTACTTTTATCCAGGCAAGCATTGGTCAAAAGCGACTAAACCCGATCAAAAAATGATAAAAACCTACCAAGAACAACTAAAAATGCCGTAACCGGCTCAAATCATCCAAACCTAAGAAAAAACCTCTAAAATTATTTCCAGTCCATATAGACCACATAGAATCCGGGCATAATGTATTTGCCCGGATTCTTGATGGATAAAACATATCTATATGTTTCCTCTGTTTAGTTTTGGTTGTGTTTTATTGGTGTAAAAGTTGGTCAGCTAGTATTTGAGGTAGTTGTGAATGTAGTAGACAAAGAGCATCTCGACGGCACATTATAGTATAAAGGTCAAGACATGAGTGTGCTCTAACAAAACATCATGTTATTTGACCTAAAAATGATATTGTTTAACCTTGGGAAGCCTACATAGGTGAATAATATGCAAAAGAAGGACAGGTATTTTTTGACATTTCATGTAGGATCAACTTGCTTATGTATTATATGACTCTGAAATATTTGATTCCATGTTTTATTCTATTAAAATTGAGAGCTATCAAGAAATAGATTACCAAACACAATCGCTAACATACAAAAACAAATTTATATTGAAATTATCTGAAAATGTGGGTTGCAATAAAATGGTCATAACATGTGATACATGACTCCGTTTCAAGACCACAACTAAGAAAATGGATGCTTGAAAAAAGGAGTACTTTTATCCAGGCAAGCATTGGTCAAAAGCGACTAAACCCGATCAAAAATTGATAAAAACCTACCAAGAACAGCTAAAAATGTCGTAACCGGCTCAAATCATCCAAACCTAAGAAAAAATCTCTAAAATTATTTCTAATCCATATAGACCACATAGAATCCGGGCATAATGTATTTGCCCGAATTCTGGATGGATAAAACATATCTATATGTTTCCTCTGTTTAGTTTTGGTTGTGTTTTATTGGTGTAAAAGTTGGTCAGCTAGTATTTGAGGTAGTTGTGAATGTAGTAGACAAAGAGCATATCGACGGCACATTATAGTACAAAGGTCAAGACATGAGTGTGCTCTAACAAAACGTCATGTTATTTGACCTAAAAATGATATTGTTTAACCTTGGGAACCCTACATAGGTGAATAATATGCAAAAGAAGGACAACTATTTTTTGACATTTCATGTAGGATCAACTTGCTTATGTATTATATGACTCTGAAATATTTGATTCCATGTTTTATTCTATTAAAATTGAGAGCTATCAAGAAATAGATTACCAAACACAATCGCTAACATACAAAAACAAATTTATATTGAAATTATCTGAAAACGTGGGTTGCAATAAAATGGTCATAACATGTGATACATGACTCCGTTTCAAGACCACAACTAAGAAAATGGATGCTTGAAAAAAGGAGTAATTTTATCCAGGCAAGCATTGGTCAAAAGCGACTAAACCCGATCAAAAAATGATAAAAACCTACCAAGAACAGCTAAAAATGCCGTAACCGGCTCAAATCATCCAAACCTAAGAAAAAACCTCTAAAATTATTTCCAGTCCATATAGACCACATAGAATCCGGGCATAATGTATTTGCCCGAATTCTGGATGGATAAAACATATCTATATGTTTCCTCTGTTTAGTTTTGGTTGTGTTTTATTGGTGTAAAAGTTGGTCAGCTAGTATTTGAGGTAGTTGTGAATGTAGTAGACAAAGAGCATATCGACGGCACATTATAGTACAAAGGTCAAGACATGAGTGTGCTCTAACAAAACGTCATGTTATTTGACATAAAAATGATATTGTTTAACCTTGGGAAGCCTACATAGGTGAATAATATGCAAAAGAAGGACAAGTATTTTTTGACATTTCATGTAGGATCAACTTGCTTATGTATTATATGACTATGAAATATTTGATTCCATGTTTTATTCTATTAAAATTGAGAGCTATCAAGAAATAGATTACCAAACACAATCGCTAACATACAAAAACAAATTTATATTGAAATTATCTGAAAACGTGGGTTGCAATAAAATGGTCATAACATGTGATACATGACTCCGTTTCAAGACCACAACTAAGAAAATGGATGCTTGAAAAAAGGAGTACTTTTATCCAGGCAAGCATTGGTCAAAAGCGACTAAACCCGATCAAAAAATGATAAAAACCTACCAAGAACAGCTAAAAATGCCGTAACCGGCTCAAATCATCCAAACCTAAGAAAAAACCTCTAAAATTATTTCCAGTCCATATAGACCACATAGAATCCGGGCATAATGTATTTGCCCGAATTCTGGATGGATAAAACATATCTATATGGTTCCTCTGTTTAGTTTTGGTTGTGTTTTATTGGTGTAAAAGTTGGTCAGCTAGTATTTGAGGTAGTTGTGAATGTAGTAGACAAAGAGCATATCGACGGCACATTATAGTACAAAGGTCAAGACATGAGTGTGCTCTAACAAAAAGTCATGTTATTTGACCTAAAAATGATATTGTTTAACCTTGGGAAGCCTACATAGGTGAATAATATGCAAAAGAAGGACAAGTATTTTTTGACATTTCATGTAGGATCAACTTGCTTATGTATTATATGACTCTGAAATATTTGATTCCATGTTTTATTCTATTAAAATTGAGAGCTATCAAGAAATAGATTACCAAACACAATCGCTAACATACAAAAACAAATTTATATTGAAATTATCTGAAAACGTGGGTTGCAATAAAATGGTCATAACATGTGATACATGACTCCGTTTCAAGACCACAACTAAGAAAATGGATGCTTGAAAAAAGGAGTACTTTTATCCAGGAAAGCATTGGTCAAAAGCGACTAAACCCGATCAAAAAATGATAAAAACCTACCAAGAACAGCTAAAAATGCCGTAACCGGCTCAAATCATCCAAACCTAAGAAAAAACCTCTAAAATTATTTCTAGTCCATATAGACCACATAGAATCCGGGCATAATGTATTTGCCCGGATTCTGGATGGATAAAACATATCTATATGTTTCCTCTGTTTAGTTTTGGTTGTGTTTTATTGGTGTAAAAGTTGGTCAGCTAGTATTTGAGGTAGTTGTGAATGTAGTAGACAAAGAGCATCTCGACGGCACATTATAGTATAAAGGTCAATACATGAGTGTGCTCTAACAAAACATCATGTTATTTGACCTAAAAATGATATTGTTTAACCTTGGGAAGCCTACATAGGTGAATAATATGCAAAAGAAGGACAGGTATTTTTTGACATTTCATGTAGGATCAACTTGCTTATGTATTATATGACTCTGAAATATTTGATTCCATGTTTTATTCTATTAAAATTGAGAGCTATCAAGAAATAGATTACCAAACACAATCGCTAACATACAAAAACAAATTTATATTGAAATTATCTGAAAATGTGGGTTGCAATAAAATGGTCATAACATGTGATACATGACTCCGTTTCAAGACCACAACTAAGAAAATGGATGCTTGAAAAAAGGAGTACTTTTATCCAGGCAAGCATTGGTCAAAAGCGACTAAACCCGATCAAAAACTGATAAAAACCTACCAAGAACAGCTAAAAATGTCGTAACCGGCTCAAATCATCCAAACCTAAGAAAAAATCTCTAAAATTATTTCTAATCCATATAGACCACATAGAATCCGGGCATAATGTATTTGCCCGAATTCTGGATGGATAAAACATATCTATATGTTTCCTCTGTTTAGTTTTGGTTGTGTTTTATTGGTGTAAAAGTTGGTCAGCTAGTATTTGAGGTAGTTGTGAATGTAGTAGACAAAGAGCATATCGACGGCACATTATAGTACAAAGGTCAAGACATGAGTGTGCTCTAAAAAAACGTCATGTTATTTGACCTAAAAATGATATTGTTTAACCTTGGGAAGCCTACATAGGTGAATAATATGCAAAAGAAGGACAGGTATTTTTTGACATTTCATGTAGGATCAACTTGCTTATGTATTATATGACTCTGAAATATTTGATTCCATGTTTTATTCTATTAAAATTGAGAGCTATCAAGAAATAGATTACCAAACACAATCGCTAACATACAAAAACAAATTTATATTGAAATTATCTGAAAACGTGGGTTGCAATAAAATGGTCATAACATGTGATACATGACTCCGTTTCAAGACCACAACTAAGAAAATGGATGCTTGAAAAAAGGAGTACTTTTATCCAGGCAAGCATTGGTCAAAAGCGACTAAACCCGATCAAAAACTGATAAAAACCTACCAACAACAGCTAAAAATGTCGTAACCGGCTCAAATCATCCAAACCTAAGAAAAAATCTCTAAAATTATTTCTAATCCATATAGACCACATAGAATCCGGGCATAATGTATTTGCCCGAATTCTGGATGGATAAAACATATCTATATGTTTCCTCTATTTAGTTTTGGTTGTGTTTTATTGGTGTAAAAGTTGGTCAGCTAGTATTTGAGGTAGTTGTGAATGTAGTAGACAAAGAGCATATCGACGGCACATTATAGTACAAAGGTCAAGACATGAGTGTGCTCTAACAAAACGTCATGTTATTTGACCTAAAAATGATATTGTTTAACCTTGGGAAGCCTACATAGGTGAATAATATGCAAAAGAAGGACAAGTATTTTTTGACATTTCATGTAGGATCAACTTGCTTATGTATTATATGACTCTGAAATATTTGATTCCATGTTTTATTCTATTAAAATTGAGAGCTATCAAGAAATACATTACCAAAAACAATCGCTAACATACAAAAACAAATTTATATTGAAATTATCTGAAAACGTGGGTTGCAATAAAATGGTCATAACATGTGATACATGACTCCGTTTCAAGACCACAACTAAGAAAATGGATGCTTGAAAAAAGGAGTACTTTTATCCAGGCAAGCATTGGTCAAAAGCGACTAAACCCGATCAAAAACTGATAAAAACCTACCAAGAACAGCTAAAAATGTCGTAACCGGCTCAAATCATCCAAACCTAAGAAAAAATCTCTAAAATTATTTCTAATCCATATAGACCACATAGAATCCGGGCATAATGTATTTGCCCGAATTCTGGATGGATAAAACATATCTATATGTTTCCTCTGTTTAGTTTTGGTTGTGTTTTATTGGTGTAAAAGTTGGTCAGCTAGTATTTGAGGTAGTTGTGAATGTAGTAGACAAAGAGCATATCGACGGCACATTATAGTACAAAGGTCAAGACATGAGTGTGCTCTAAAAAAACGTCATGTTATTTGACCTAAAAATGATATTGTTTAACCTTGGGAAGCATACATAGGTGAATAATATGCAAAAGAAGGACAGGTATTTTTTGACATTTCATGTAGGATCAACTTGCTTATGTATTATATGACTCTGAAATATTTGATTCCATGTTTTATTCTATTAAAATTGAGAGCTACCTAGAAATAGATTACCAAACACAATCGCTAACATACAAAAACAAATTTATATTGAAATTATCTGAAAACGTGGGTTGCAATAAAATGGTCATAACATGTGATACATGACTCTGTTTCAAGACCACAACTAAGAAAATAGATGCTTGAAAAAAGGAGTACTTTTATCCAGGCAAGCATTGGTCAAAAGCGACTAAACCCGATCAAAAAATGATAAAAACCTACCAAGAACAGCTAAAAATGCCGTAACCGGCTCAAATCATCCAAACCTAAGAAAAAACCTCTAAAATTATTTCCAGTCCATATAGACCACATAGAATCCGGGCATAATGTATTTTCCCAGATTCTGGATGGATAAAACATATCTATATGTTTCCTCTGTTTAGTTTTGGTTGTGTTTTATTGGTGTAAAAGTTGGTCAGCTAGTATTTGAGGTAGTTGTGAATGTAGTAGACAAAGAGCATATCGACGGCACATTATAGTACAAAGGTCAAGACATGAGTGTGCTCTAACAAAACGTCATGTTATTTGACCTAAAAATGATATTGTTTAACCTTGGGAAGCCTACATAGGTGAATAATATGCAAAAGAAGGACAAGTATTTTTTGACATTTCATGTAGGATCAACTTGCTTATGTATTATATGACTTTGAAATATTTGATTCCATGTTTTATTCTATTAAAATTGAGAGCTATCAAGAAATAGATTACCAAACACAATCGCTAACATACAAAAACAAATTTATATTGAAATTATCTGAAAACGTGGGTTGCAATAAAATGGTCATAACATGTGATACATGACTCCGTTTCAAGACCACAACTAAGAAAATGGATGCTTGAAAAAAGGAGTACTTTTATCCAGGCAAGCATTGGTCAAAAGCGACTAAACCCGATCAAAAACTGATAAAAACCTACCAAGAACAGCTAAAAATGTCGTAACCGGCTCAAATCATCCAAACCTAAGAAAAAATCTCTAAAATTATTTCTAATCCATATAGACCACATAGAATCCGGGCATAATGTATTTGCCCGAATTCTGGATGGATAAAACATATCTATATGTTTCCTCTGTTTAGTTTTGGTTGTGTTTTATTGGTGTAAAAGTTGGTCAGCTAGTATTTGAGGTAGTTGTGAATGTAGTAGACAAAGAGCATATCGACGGCACATTATAGTACAAAGGTCAAGACATGAGTGTGCTCTAACAAAACGTCATGTTATTTGACCTAAAAATGATATTGTTTAACCTTGGGAAGCCTACATAGGTGAATAATATGCAAAAGAAGGACAAGTATTTTTTGACATTTCATGTAGGATCAACTTGCTTATGTATTATATGACTCTGAAATATTTGATTCCATGTTTTATTCTATTAAAATTGAGAGCTATCAAGAAATAGATTACCAAAAACAATCGCTAACATACAAAAACAAATTTATATTGAAATTATCTGAAAACGTGGGTTGCAATAAAATGGTCATAACATGTGATACATGACTCCGTTTCAAGACCACAACTAAGAAAATGGATGCTTGAAAAAAGGAGTACTTTTATCCAGGCAAGCATTGGTCAAAAGCGACTAAACCCGATCAAAAACTGATAAAAACCTACCAAGAACAGCTAAAAATGTCGTAACCGGCTCAAATCATCCAAACCTAAGAAAAAATCTCTAAAATTATTTCTAATCCATATAGACCACATAGAATCCGGGCATAATGTATTTGCCCGAATTCTGGATGGATAAAGCATATCTATATGTTTCCTCTGTTTAGTTTTGGTTGTGTTTTATTGGTGTAAAAGTTGGTCAGCTAGTATTTGAGGTAGTTGTGAATGTAGTAGACAAAGAGCATATCGACGGCACATTATAGTACAAAGGTCAAGACATGAGTGTGCTCTAACAAAACGTCATGTTATTTGACCTAAAAATGATATTGTTTAACCTTGGGAAGCCTACATAGGTGAATAATATGCAAAAGAAGGACAAGTATTTTTTGACATTTCATGTAGGATCAACTTGCTTATGTATTGTATGACTCTGAAATATTTGATTCCATGTTTTATTCTATTAAAATTGAGAGCTATCAAGAAATAGATTACCAAAAACAATCGCTAACATACAAAAACAAATTTATATTGAAATTATCTGAAAACGTGGGTTGCAATAAAATGGTCATAACATGTGATACATGACTCCGTTTCAAGACCACAACTAAGAAAATGGATGCTTGAAAAAAGGAGTACTTTTATCCAGGCAAGCATTGGTCAAAAGCGACTAAACCCGATCAAAAACTGATAAAAACCTACCAAGAACAGCTAAAAATGTCGTAACCGGCTCAAATCATCCAAACCTAAGAAAAAATCTCTAAAATTATTTCTAATCCATATAGACCACATAGAATCCGGGCATAATGTATTTGCCCGAATTCTGGATGGATAAAACATATCTATATGTTTCCTCTGTTTAGTTTTGGTTGTGTTTTATTGGTGTAAAAGTTGGTCAGCTAGTATTTGAGGTAGTTGTGAATGTAGTAGACAAAGAGCATATCGACGGCACATTATAGTACAAAGGTCAAGACATGAGTGTGCTCTAACAAAACGTCATGTTATTTGACCTAAAAATGATATTGTTTAACCTTGGGAAGCCTACATAGGTGAATAATATGCAAAAGAAGGACAAGTATTTTTTGACATTTCATGTAGGATCAACTTGCTTATGTATTATATGACTCTGAAATATTTGATTCCATGTTTTATTCTATTAAAATTGAGAGCTATCAAGAAATAGATTACCAAAAACAATCGCTAACATACAAAAACAAATTTATATTGAAATTATCTAAAAACGTGGGTTGCAATAAAATGGTCATAACATGTGATACATGACTCCGTTTCAAGACCACAACTAAGAAAATGGATGCTTGAAAAAAGGAGTACTTTTATCCAGGCAAGCATTGGTCAAAAGTGACTAAACCCGATCAAAAACTGATAAAAACCTACCAAGAACAGCTAAAAATGCCGTAACCGGCTCAAATCATCCAAACCTAATAAAAAACCTATAAAATTATTTCCAGTCCATATAGACCACAGAGAATCCGGGCATAATGTATTTGCCCGGATTCTTGATGGATAAAACACATCTATATGTTTCCTCTGTTTAGTTTTGGTTGTGTTTTATTGGTGTAAAAGTTGGTCAGCTAGTATTTGAAGTAGTTGTGAATGTAGTAGACAAAGAGCATCTCGACGGCACATTATAGTATAAAGGTCAAGACATGAGTGTGCTCTAACAAAACGTCATGTTATTTGACCTAAAAATGATATTGTTTAACCTTGGGAAGCCAACATAGGTGAATAATATGCAAAAGAAGGACAAGTATTTTTTGATATTTCATGTAGGATCAACTTGCTTATGTATTATATGACTCTGAAATATTTGATTCCATGTTTTATTCTATTAAAATTGAGAGCTATCAAGAAATAGATTACCAAACACAATCGCTAACATACAAAAACAAATTTATATTGAAATTATCTGAAAACGTGGGTTGCAATAAAATGGTCATAACATGTGATACATGACTCCGTTTCAAGACCACAACTAAGAAAATGGATGCTTGAAAAAAGGAGTACTTTTATCCAGGCAAGCATTGGTCAAAAGCGACTAAACCCGATCAAAAAATGATAAAAACCTACCAAGAACAGCTAAAAATGCCGTAACCGGCTCAAATCATCCAAACCTAAGAAAAAACCTCTAAAATTATTTCCAGTCCATATAGACCACATAGAATCCGGGCATAATGTATTTGCCCGGATTCTGGATGGATAAAACATATCTATATGTTTCCTCTGTTTAGTTTTGGTTGTGTTTTATTGGTGTAAAAGTTTGTCAGCTAGTATTTGAGGTAGTTGTGAATGTAGTAGACAAAGAGCATATCGACGGCACATTATAGTACAAAGGTCAAGACATGAGTGTGCTCTAACAAAACGTCATGTTATTTGACCTAAAAATGATATTGTTTAACCTTGGGAAGCCTACATAGGTGAATAATATGCAAAAGAAGGACAGGTATTTTTTGACATTTCATGTAGGATCAACTTGCTTATGTATTATATGACTCTGAAATATTTGATTCCATGTTTTATTCTATTAAAATTGAGAGCTATCTAGAAATAGATTACCAAACACAATCGCTAACATACAAAAACAAATTTATATTGAAATTATCTGAAAACGTGGGTTGCAATAAAATGGTCATAACATGTGATACATGACTCCGTTTCAAGACCACAACTAAGAAAATGGATGCTTGAAAAAAGGAGTACTTTTATCCAGGCAAGCATTGGTCAAAAGCGACTAAACCCGATCAAAAACTGATAAAAACCTACCAAGAACAGCTAAAAATGCCGTAACCGGCTCAAATCATCCAAACCTAAGAAAAAACCTCTAAAATTATTTCCAGTCCATATAGACCACATAGAATCCGGGCATAATGTATTTGCCCGGATTCTGGATGGATAAAACATATCTATATGTTTCCTCTGTTTAGTTTTGGTTGTGTTTTATTGGTGTAAAAGTTGGTCAGCTAGTATTTGAGGTAGTTGTGAATGTAGTAGACAAAGAGCATATCGACGGCACATTATAGTACAAAGGTCAAGACATGAGTGTGCTCTAACAAAACGTCATGTTATTTGACCTAAAAATGATATTGTTTAACCTTGGGAAGCCTACATAGGTGAATAATATGCAAAAGAAGGACAAGTATTTTTTGACATTTCATGTAGGATCAACTTGCTTATGTATTATATGACTCTGAAATATTTGATTTATTCTATTAAAATTGAGAGCTATCAAGAAATAGATTACCAAACACAATCGCTAACATACAAAAACAAATTTATATTGAAATTATCTGAAAACGTGGGTTGCAATAAAATGGTCATAACATGTGATACATGACTCCGTTTCAAGACCACAACTAAGAAAATGGATGCTTGAAAAAAGGAGTACTTTTATCCAGGCAAGCATTGGTCAAAAGCGACTAAACCCGATCAAAAACTGATAAAAACCTACCAAGAACAGCTAAAAATGTCGTAACCGGCTCAAATCATCCAAACCTAAGAAAAAATCTCTAAAATTATTTCTAATCCATATAGCCCACATAGAATCCGGGCATAATGTATTTGCCCGAATTCTGGATGGATAAAACATATCTATATGTTTCCTCTGTTTAGTTTTGGTTGTGTTTTATTGGTGTAAAAGTTTGTCAGCTAGTATTTGAGGTAGTTGTGAATGTAGTAGACAAAGAGCATATCGACGGCACATTATAGTACAAAGGTCAAGACATGAGTGTGCTCTAACAAAACGTCATGTTATTTGACCTAAAAATGATATTGTTTAACCTTGGGAAGCCTACATAGGTGAATAATATGCAAAAGAAGGACAGGTATTTTTTGACATTTCATGTAGGATCAACTTGCTTATGTATTATATGACTCTGAAATATTTGATTCCATGTTTTATTCTATTAAAATTGAGAGCTATCTAGAAATGGATTACCAAACACAATCGCTAACATACAAAAACAAATTTATATTGAAATTATCTGAAAACGTGGGTTGCAATAAAATGGTCATAACATGTGATACATGACTCCGTTTCAAGACCACAACTAAGAAAATGGATGCTTGAAAAAAGGAGTACTTTTATCCAGGCAAGCATTGGTCAAAAGCGACTAAACCCGATCAAGAAATGATAAAAACCTACCAAGAACAGCTAAAAATGCCGTAACCGGCTCAAATCATCCAAACCTAAGAAAAAACCTCTAAAATTATTTCCAGTCCATATAGACCACATAGAATCCGGGCATAATGTATTTGCCCGGATTCTGGATGGATAAAACATATCTATATGTTTCCTCTGTTTAGTTTTGGTTGTGTTTATTGGTGTAAAAGTTGGTCAGCTAGTATTTGAGGTAGTTGTGAATGTAGTAGACAAAGAGCATATCGACGGCACATTATAGTACAAAGGTCAAGACATGAGTGTGCTCTAACAAAACGTCATGTTATTTGACCTAAAAATGATATTGTTTAACCTTGGGAAGCCTACATAGGTGAATAATATGCAAAAGAAGGACAAGTATTTTTTGACATTTCATGTAGGATCAACTTGCTTATGTATTATATGACTCTGAAATATTTGATTTATTCTATTAAAATTGAGAGCTATCAAGAAATAGATTACCAAACACAATCGCTAACATACAAAAACAAATTTATATTGAAATTATCTGAAAACGTGGGTTGCAATAAAATGGTCATAACATGTGATACATGACTCCGTTTCAAGACCACAACTAAGAAAATGGATGCTTGAAAAAAGGAGTACTTTTATCCAGGCAAGCATTGGTCAAAAGCGACTAAACCCGATCAAAAAATGATAAAAACCTACCAAGAACAGCTAAAAATGCCGTAACCGGCTCAAATCATCCAAACCTAAGAAAAAACCTCTAAAATTATTTCCAGTCCATATAGACCACATAGAATCCGGGCATAATGTATTTGCCCGGATTCTGGATGGATAAAACATATCTATATGTTTCCTCTGTTTAGTTTTGGTTGTGTTTTATTGGTGTAAAAGTTGGTCAGCTAGTATTTGAGGTAGTTGTGAATGTAGTAGACAAAGAGCATCTCGACGGCACATTATAGTATAAAGGTCAAGACATGAGTGTGCTCTAACAAAACATCATGTTATTTGACCTAAAAATGATATTGTTTAACCTTGGGAAGCCTACATAGGTGAATAATATGCAAAAGAAGGACAGGTATTTTTTGACATTTCATGTAGGATCAACTTGCTTATGTATTATATGACTCTGAAATATTTGATTCCATGTTTTATTCTATTAAAATTGAGAGCTATCAAGAAATAGATTACCAAACACAATCGCTAACATACAAAAACAAATTTATATTGAAATTATCTGAAAATGTGGGTTGCAATAAAATGGTCATAACATGTGATACATGACTCCGTTTCAAGACCACAACTAAGAAAATGGATGCTTGAAAAAAGGAGTACTTTTATCCAGGCAAGCATTGGTCAAAAGCGACTAAACCCGATCAAAAACTGATAAAAACCTACCAAGAACAGCTAAAAATGTCGTAACCGGCTCAAATCATCCAAACCTAAGAAAAAATCTCTAAAATTATTTCTAATCCATATAGACCACATAGAATCCGGGCATAATGTATTTGCCCGAATTCTGGATGGATAAAACATATCTATATGTTTCCTCTGTTTAGTTTTGGTTGTGTTTTATTGGTGTAAAAGTTGGTCAGCTAGTATTTGAGGTAGTTGTGAATGTAGTAGACAAAGAGCATCTCGACGGAACATTATAGTATAAAGGTCAAGACATGAGTGTGCTCTAACAAAACGTCATGTTATTTGACCTAAAAATGATATTGTTTAACCTTGGGAAGCCTACATAGGTGAATAATATGCAAAAGAAGGACAGGTATTTTTTGACATTTCATGTAGGATCAACTTGCTTATGTATTATATGACTCTGAAATATTTGATTCCATGTTTTATTCTATTAAAATTGAGAGCTATCTAGAAATAGATTACCAAACACAATCGCTAACATACAAAAACAAATTTATATTGAAATTATCTGAAAACGTGGGTTGCAATAAAATGGTCATAACATGTGATACATGACTCCGTTTCAAGACCACAACTAAGAAAATGGATGCTTGAAAAAAGGAGTACTTTTATCCAGGCAAGCATTGGTCAAAAGCGACTAAACCCGATCAAAAAATGATAAAAACCTACCAAGAACAGCTAAAAATGCCGTAACCGGCTCAAATCATCCAAACCTAAGAAAAAACCTCTAAAATTATTTCCAGTCCATATAGACCACATAGAATCCGGGCATAATGTATTTGCCCGGATTCTGGATGGATAAAACATATCTATATGTTTCCTCTGTTTAGTTTTGGTTGTGTTTTATTGGTGTAAAAGTTGGTCAGCTAGTATTTGAGGTAGTTGTGAATGTAGTAGACAAAGAGCATATCGACGGCACATTATAGTACAAAGGTCAAGACATGAGTGTGCTCTAACAAAACGTCATGTTATTTGACCTAAAAATGCTATTGTTTAACCTTGGGAAGCCTACATAGGTGAATAATATGCAAAAGAAGGACAAGTATTTTTTGACATTTCATGTAGGATCAACTTGCTTATGTATTATATGACTCTGAAATATTTGATTTATTCTATTAAAATTGAGAGCTATCAAGAAATAGATTACCAAACACAATCGCTAACATACAAAAACAAATTTATATTGAAATTATCTGAAAACGTGGGTTGCAATAAAATGGTCATAACATGTGATACATGACTCCGTTTCAAGACCACAACTAAGAAAATGGATGCTTGAAAAAAGGAGTACTTTTATCCAGGCAAGCATTGGTCAAAAGCGACTAAAACCGATCAAAAAATGATAAAAACCTACCAAGAACAGCTAAAAATGCCGTAACCGGCTCAAATCATCCAAACCTAAGAAAAAACCTCTAAAATTATTTCCAGTCCATATAGACCACATAGAATCCGGGCATAATGTATTTGCCTGGATTCTGGATGGATAAAACATATCTATATGTTTCCTCTGTTTAGTTTTGGTTGTGTTTTATTGGTGTAAAAGTTGGTCAGCGAGTATTTGAGGTAGTTGTGAATGTAGTAGACAAAGAGCATATCGACGGCACATTATAGTACAAAGGTCAAGACATGAGTGTGCTCTAACAAAACGTCATGTTATTTGACCTAAAAATGATATTGTTTAACCTTGGAAACCTACATAGGTGAATAATATGCAAAAGAAGGACAAGTATTTTTTGACATTTCATGTAGGATCAACTTGCTTATGTATTATATGACTCTGAAATATTTGATTTATTCTATTAAAATTGAGAGCTATCAAGAAATAGATTACCAAACACAATCGCTAACATACAAAAACAAATTTATATTGAAATTATCTGAAAACGTGGGTTGCAATAAAATGGTCATAACATGTGATACATGACTCCGTTTCAAGACCACAACTAAGAAAATGGATGCTTGAAAAAAGGAGTACTTTTATCCAGGCAAGCATTGGTCAAAAGCGACTAAACCCGATCAAAAAATGATAAAAACCTACCAAGAACAGCTAAAAATGCCGTAACCGGCTCAAATCATCCAAACCTAAGAAAAAACCTCTAAAATTATTTCCAGTCCATATAGACCACATAGAATCCGGGCATAATGTATTTGCCCGGATTCTGGATGGATAAAACATATCTATATGTTTCCTCTGTTTAGTTTTGGTTGTGTTTTATTGGTGTAAAAGTTGGTCAGCTAGTATTTGAGGTAGTTGTGAATGTAGTAGACAAAGAGCATATCGACGGCACATTATAGTACAAAGGTCAAGACATGAGTGTGCTCTAACAAAACGTCATGTTATTTGACCTAAAAATGCTATTGTTTAACCTTGGGAAGCCTACATAGGTGAATAATATGCAAAAGAAGGACAAGTATTTTTTGACATATCATGTAGGATCAACTTGCTTATGTATTATATGACTCTGAAATATTTGATTTATTCTATTAAAATTGAGAGCTATCAAGAAATAGATTACCAAACACAATCGCTAACATACAAAAACAAATTTATATTGAAATTATCTGAAAACGTGGGTTGCAATAAAATGGTCATAACATGTGATACATGACTCCGTTTCAAGACCACAACTAAGAAAATGGATGCTTGAAAAAAGGAGTACTTTTATCCAGGCAAGCATTGGTCAAAAGCGACTAAAACCGATCAAAAAATGATAAAAACCTACCAAGAACAGCTAAAAATGCCGTAACCGGCTCAAATCATCCAAACCTAAGAAAAAACCTCTAAAATTATTTCCAGTCCATATAGACCACATAGAATCCGGGCATAATGTATTTGCCTGGATTCTGGATGGATAAAACATATCTATATGTTTCCTCTGTTTAGTTTTGGTTGTGTTTTATTGGTGTAAAAGTTGGTCAGCGAGTATTTGAGGTAGTTGTGAATGTAGTAGACAAAGAGCATATCGACGGCACATTATAGTACAAAGGTCAAGACATGAGTGTGCTCTAACAAAACGTCATGTTATTTGACCTAAAAATGATATTGTTTAACCTTGGGAAGCCTACATAGGTGAATAATATGCAAAAGAAGGACAAGTATTTTTTGACATTTCATGTAGGATCAACTTGCTTATGTATTATATGACTCTGAAATATTTGATTTATTCTATTAAAATTGAGAGCTATCAAGAAATAGATTACCAAACACAATCGCTAACATACAAAAACAAATTTATATTGAAATTATCTGAAAACGTGGGTTGCAATAAAATGGTCATAACATGTGATACATGACTCCGTTTCAAGACCACAACTAAGAAAATGGATGCTTGAAAAAAGGAGTACTTTTATCCAGGCAAGCATTGGTCAAAAGCGACTAAACCCGATCAAAAAATGATAAAAACCTACCAAGAACAGCTAAAAATGCCGTAACCGGCTCAAATCATCCAAACCTAAGAAAAAACCTCTAAAATTATTTCCAGTCCATATAGACCACATAGAATCCGGGCATAATGTATTTGCCCGGATTCTGGATGGATAAAACATATCTATATGTTTCCTCTGTTTAGTTTTGGTTGTGTTTTATTGGTGTAAAAGTTGGTCAGCTAGTATTTGAGGTAGTTGTGAATGTAGTAGACAAAGAGCATCTCGACGGCACATTATAGTATAAAGGTCAAGACATGAGTGTGCTCTAACAAAACATCATGTTATTTGACCTAAAAATGATATTGTTTAACCTTGGGAAGCCTACATAGGTGAATAATATGCAAAAGAAGGACAGGTATTTTTTGACATTTCATGTAGGATCAACTTGCTTATGTATTATATGACTCTGAAATATTTGATTCCATGTTTTATTCTATTAAAATTGAGAGCTATCAAGAAATAGATTACCAAACACAATCGCTAACATACAAAAACAAATTTATATTGAAATTATCTGAAAATGTGGGTTGCAATAAAATGGTCATAACATGTGATACATGACTCCGTTTCAAGACCACAACTAAGAAAATGGATGCTTGAAAAAAGGAGTACTTTTATCCAGGCAAGCATTGGTCAAAAGCGACTAAACCCGATCAAAAACTGATAAAAACCTACCAAGAACAGCTAAAAATGTCGTAACCGGCTCAAATCATCCAAACCTAAGAAAAAATCTCTAAAATTATTTCTAATCCATATAGACCACATAGAATCCGGGCATAATGTATTTGCCCGAATTCTGGATGGATAAAACATATCTATATGTTTCCTCTGTTTAGTTTTGGTTGTGTTTTATTGGTGTAAAAGTTGGTCAGCTAGTATTTGAGGTAGTTGTGAATGTAGTAGACAAAGAGCATATCGACGGCACATTATAGTACAAAGGTCAAGACATGAGTGTGCTCTAACAAAACGTCATGTTATTTGACCTAAAAATGATATTGTTTAACCTTGGGAAGCCTACATAGGTGAATAATATGCAAAAGAAGGACAAGTATTTTTTGACATTTCATGTAGGATCAACTTGCTTATGTATTATATGACTCTGAAATATTTGATTCCATGTTTTATTCTATTAAAATTGAGAGCTATCAAGAAATAGATTACCAAACACAATCGCTAACATACAAAAACAAATTTATATTGAAATTATCTGAAAACGTGGGTTGCAATAAAATGGTCATAACATGTGATACATGACTCCGTTTCAAGACCACAACTAAGAAAATGGATGCTTGAAAAAAGGAGTACTTTTATCCAGGCAAGCATTGGTCAAAAGCGACTAAACCCGATCAAAAAATGATAAAAACCTACCAAGAACAGCTAAAAATGCCGTAACCGGCTCAAATCATCCAAACCTAAGAAAAAACCTCTAAAATTATTTCCAGTCCATATAGACCACATAGAATCCGGGCATAATGTATTTGCCCGAATTCTGGATGGATAAAACATATCTATATGTTTCCTCTGTTTAGTTTTGGTTGTGTTTTATTGGTGTAAAAGTTGGTCAGCTAGTATTTGAGGTAGTTGTGAATGTAGTAGACAAAGAGCATATCGACGGCACATTATAGTACAAAGGTCAAGACATGAGTGTGCTCTAACAAAACGTCATGTTATTTGACCTAAAAATGATATTGTTTAACCTTGGGAAGCCTACATAGGTGAATAATATGCAAAAGAAGGACAAGTATTTTTTGACATTTCATGTAGGATCAACTTGCTTATGTATTATATGACTCTGAAATATTTGATTCCATGTTTTATTCTATTAAAATTGAGAGCTATCAAGAAATAGATTACCAAACACAATCGCTAACATACAAAAACAAATTTATATTGAAATTATCTGAAAACGTGGGTTGCAATAAAATGGTCATAACATGTGATACATGACTCCGTTTCAAGACCACAACTAAGAAAATGGATGCTTGAAAAAAGGAGTACTTTTATCCAGGCAAGCATTGGTCAAAAGCGACTAAACCCGATCAAAAAATGATAAAAACCTACCAAGAACAGCTAAAAATGCCGTAACCGGCTCAAATCATCCAAACCTAAGAAAAAACCTCTAAAATTATTTCCAGTCCATATAGACC
Organism: Glebionis coronaria; assembly: GCA_025667525.1. NCBI lineage: Eukaryota > Viridiplantae > Streptophyta > Magnoliopsida > Asterales > Asteraceae > Glebionis > Glebionis coronaria. The sequence continues at coordinate 644,416,797 of CM046876.1, forward strand.
ACATAGAATCCGGGCATAATGTATTTGCCCGAATTCTGGATGGATAAAACATATCTATATGTTTCCTCTGTTTAGTTTTGGTTGTGTTTTATTGGTGTAAAAGTTGGTCAGCTAGTATTTGAGGTAGTTGTGAATGTAGTAGACAAAGAGCATATCGACGGCACATTATAGTACAAAGGTCAAGACATGAGTGTGCTCTAACAAAACGTCATGTTATTTGACCTAAAAATGATATTGTTTAACCTTGGGAAGCCTACATAGGTGAATAATATGCAAAAGAAGGACAAGTATTTTTTGACATTTCATGTAGGATCAACTTGCTTATGTATTATATGACTCTGAAATATTTGATTCCATGTTTTATTCTATTAAAATTGAGAGCTATCAAGAAATAGATTACCAAACACAATCGCTAACATACAAAAACAAATTTATATTGAAATTATCTGAAAACGTGGGTTGCAATAAAATGGTCATAACATGTGATACATGACTCCGTTTCAAGACCACAACTAAGAAAATGGATGCTTGAAAAAAGGAGTACTTTTATCCAGGCAAGCATTGGTCAAAAGCGACTAAACCCGATCAAAAAATGATAAAAACCTACCAAGAACAGCTAAAAATGCCGTAACCGGCTCAAATCATCCAAACCTAAGAAAAAACCTCTAAAATTATTTCCAGTCCATATAGACCACATAGAATCCGGGCATAATGTATTTGCCCGAATTCTGGATGGATAAAACATATCTATATGTTTCCTCTGTTTAGTTTTGGTTGTGTTTTATTGGTGTAAAAGTTGGTCAGCTAGTATTTGAGGTAGTTGTGAATGTAGTAGACAAAGAGCATATCGACGGCACATTATAGTACAAAGGTCAAGACATGAGTGTGCTCTAACAAAACGTCATGTTATTTGACCTAAAAATGATATTGTTTAACCTTGGGAAGCCTACATAGGTGAATAATATGCAAAAGAAGGACAAGTATTTTTTGACATTTCATGTAGGATCAACTTGCTTATGTATTATATGACTCTGAAATATTTGATTCCATGTTTTATTCTATTAAAATTGAGAGCTATCAAGAAATAGATTACCAAACACAATCGCTAACATACAAAAACAAATTTATATTGAAATTATCTGAAAACGTGGGTTGCAATAAAATGGTCATAACATGTGATACATGACTCCGTTTCAAGACCACAACTATGAAAATGGATGCTTGAAAACAGGAGTACTTTTATCCAGGCAAGCATTGGTCAAAAGCGACTAAACCCGATCAAAAAATGATAAAAACCTACCAAGAACAGCTAAAAATGCCGTAACCGGCTCAAATCATCCAAACCTAAGAAAAAACCTCTAAAATTATTTCCAGTCCATATAGACCACATAGAATCCGGGCATAATGTATTTGCCCGGATTCTGGATGGATAAAACATATCTATATGTTTCCTCTGTTTAGTTTTGGTTGTGTTTTATTGGTGTAAAAGTTGGTCAGCTAGTATTTGAGGTAGTTGTGAATGTAGTAGACAAAGAGCATCTCGACGGCACATTATAGTATAAAGGTCAATACATGAGTGTGCTCTAACAAAACATCATGTTATTTGACCTAAAAATGATATTGTTTAACCTTGGGAAGCCTACATAGGTGAATAATATGCAAAAGAAGGACAGGTATTTTTTGACATTTCATGTAGGATCAACTTGCTTATGTATTATATGACTCTGAAATATTTGATTCCATGTTTTATTCTATTAAAATTGAGAGCTATCAAGAAATAGATTACCAAACACAATCGCTAACATACAAAAACAAATTTATATTGAAATTATCTGAAAATGTGGGTTGCAATAAAATGGTCATAACATGTGATACATGACTCCGTTTCAAGACCACAACTAAGAAAATGGATGCTTGAAAAAAGGAGTACTTTTATCCAGGCAAGCATTGGTCAAAAGCGACTAAACCCGATCAAAAACTGATAAAAACCTACCAAGAACAGCTAAAAATGTCGTAACCGGCTCAAATCATCCAAACCTAAGAAAAAATCTCTAAAATTATTTCTAATCCATATAGACCACATAGAATCCGGGCATAATGTATTTGCCCGAATTCTGGATGGATAAAACATATCTATATGTTTCCTCTGTTTAGTTTTGGTTGTGTTTTATTGGTGTAAAAGTTGGTCAGCTAGTATTTGAGGTAGTTGTGAATGTAGTAGACAAAGAGCATATCGACGGCACATTATAGTACAAAGGTCAAGACATGAGTGTGCTCTAACAAAACGTCATGTTATTTGACCTAAAAATGATATTGTTTAACCTTGGGAAGCCTACATAGGTGAATAATATGCAAAAGAAGGACAGGTATTTTTTGACATTTCATGTAGGATCAACTTGCTTATGTATTATATGACTCTGAAATATTTGATTCCATGTTTTATTCTATTAAAATTGAGAGCTATCTAGAAATAGATTACCAAACACAATCGCTAACATACAAAAACAAATTTATATTGAAATTATCTGAAAACGTGGGTTGCAATAAAATGGTCATAACATGTGATACATGACTCCGTTTCAAGACCACAACTAAGAAAATGGATGCTTGAAAAAAGGAGTACTTTTATCCAGGCAAGCATTGGTCAAAAGCTACTAAACCCGATCAAAAAATGATAAAAACCTACCAAGAACAGCTAAAAATGCCGTAACCGGCTCAAATCATCCAAACCTAAGAAAAAACCTCTAAAATTATTTCCAGTCCATATAGACCACATAGAATCCGGGCATAATGTATTTGCCCGGATTCTGGATGGATAAAACATATCTATATGTTTCCTCTGTTTAGTTTTGGTTGTGTTTTATTGGTGTAAAAGTTGGTCAGCTAGTATTTGAGGTAGTTGTGAATGTAGTAGACAAAGAGCATATCGACGGCACATTATAGTACAAAGGTCAAGACATGAGTGTGCTCTAACAAAACGTCATGTTATTTGACCTAAAAATGATATTGTTTAACCTTGGGAAGCCTACATAGGTGAATAATATGCAAAAGAAGGACAAGTATTTTTTGACATTTCATGTAGGATCTACTTGCTTATGTATTATATGACTCTGAAATATTTGATTCCATGTTTTATTCTATTAAAATTGAGAGCTATCAAGAAATAGATTACCAAACACAATCGCTAACATACAAAAACAAATTTATATTGAAATTATCTGAAAACGTGGGTTGCAATAAAATGGTCATAACATGTGATACATGACTCCGTTTCAAGACCACAACTAAGAAAATGGATGCTTGAAAAAAGGAGTACTTTTATCCAGGCAAGCATTGGTCAAAAGCGACTAAACCCGATCAAAAAATGATAAAAACCTACCAAGAACAGCTAAAAATGCCGTAACCGGCTCAAATCATCCAAACCTAAGAAAAAACCTCTAAAATTATTTCCAGTCCATATAGACCACATATAATCCGGGCATAATGTATTTGCCCGGATTCTGGATGGATAAAACATATCTATATGTTTCCTCTGTTTAGTTTTGGTTGTGTTTTATTGGTGTAAAAGTTGGTCAGCTAGTATTTGAGGTAGTTGTGAATGTAGTAGACAAAGAGCATATCGACGGCACATTATAGTACAAAGGTCAAGACATGAGTGTGCTCTAACAAAACGTCATGTTATTTGACCTAAAAATGATATTGTTTAACCTTGGGAAGCCTACATAGGTGAATAATATGCAAAAGAAGGACAAGTATTTGTTGACATTTCATGTAGGATCAACTTGCTTATGTATTATATGACTCTGAAATATTTGATTCCATGTTTTATTCTATTAAAATTGAGAGCTATCAAGAAATTGATTACCAAACACAATCGCTAACATACAAAAACAAATTTATATTGAAATTATCTGAAAACGTGGGTTGCAATAAAATGGTCATAACATGTGATACATGACTCCGTTTCAAGACCACAACTAAGAAAATGGATGCTTGAAAAAAGGAGTACTTTTATCCAGGCAAGCATTGGTCAAAAGCGACTAAACCCGATCAAAAAATGATAAAAACCTACCAAGAACAGCTAAAAATGCCGTAACCGGCTCAAATCATCCAAACCTAAGAAAAAACCTCTAAATTTATTTCCAATCCATATAGACCACATAGAATCCGGGCATAATGTATTTGCCCGGATTCTGGATGGATAAAACATATCTATATGTTTCCTCTGTTTAGTTTTGGTTGTGTTTTATTGGTGTAAAAGTTGGTCAGCTAGTATTTGAGGTAGTTGTGAATGTAGTAGACAAAGAGCATCTCGACGGCACATTATAGTATAAAGGTCAAGACATGAGTGTGCTCTAACAAAACGTCATGTTATTTGACCTAAAAATGATATTGTTTAACCTTGGGAAGCCTACATAGGTGAATAATATGCAAAAGAAGGACAGGTATTTTTTGACATTTCATGTAGGATCAACTTGCTTATGTATTATATGACTCTGAAATATTTGATTCCATGTTTTATTCTATTAAAATTGAGAGCTATCTAGAAATAGATTACCAAACACAATCGCTAACATACAAAAACAAATTTATATTGAAATTATCTGAAAACGTGGGTTGCAATAAAATGGTCATAACATGTGATACATGACTCCGTTTCAAGACCACAACTAAGAAAATGGATGCTTGAAAAAAGGAGTACTTTTATCCAGGCAAGCATTGGTCAAAAGCGACTAAACCCGATCAAAAACTGATAAAAACCTACCAAGAACAGCTAAAAATGTCGTAACCGGCTCAAATCATCCAAACCTAAGAAAAAATCTCTAAAATTATTTCTAATCCATATAGACCACATAGAATCCGGGCATAATGTATTTGCCCGAATTCTGGATGGATAAAACATATCTATATGTTTCCTCTGTTTAGTTTTGGTTGTGTTTTATTGGTGTAAAAGTTGGTCAGCTAGTATTTGAGGTAGTTGTGAATGTAGTAGACAAAGAGCATATCGACGGCACATTATAGTACAAAGGTCAAGACATGAGTGTGCTATAACAAAACGTCATGTTATTTGACCTAAAATGATATTGTTTAACCTTGGGAAGCCTACATAGGTGAATAATATGCAAAAGAAGGACAAGTATTTTTTGACATTTCATGTAGGATCAACTTGCTTATGTATTATATGACTCTGAAATATTTGATTTCATGTTTTATTCTATTAAAATTGAGAGCTATCAAGAAATAGATTACCAAACACAATCGCTAACATACAAAAACAAATTTATATTGAAATCATCTGAAAACGTGGGTTGCAATAAAATGGTCATAACATGTGATACATGACTCCGTTTCAAGACCACAACTAAGAAAATGGATGCTTGAAAAAAGGAGTACTTTTATCCAGGCAAGCATTGGTCAAAAGCGACTAAACCCGATCAAAAAATGATAAAAACCTACCAAGAACAGCTAAAAATGCCGTAACCGGCTCAAATCATCCAAACCTAAGAAAAAACCTCTAAAATTATTTCCAGTCCATATAGACCACATATAATCCGGGCATAATGTATTTGCCCGGATTCTGGATGGATAAAACATATCTATATGTTTCCTCTGTTTAGTTTTGGTTGTGTTTTATTGGTGTAAAAGTTGGTCAGCTAGTATTTGAGGTAGTTGTGAATGTAGTAGACAAAGAGCATATCGACGGCACATTATAGTACAAAGGTCAAGACATGAGTGTGCTCTAACAAAACGTCATGTTATTTGACCTAAAAATGATATAGTTTAACCTTGGGAAGCCTACATAGGTGAATAATATGCAAAAGAAGGACAAGTATTTTTTGACATTTCATGTAGGATCAACTTGCTTATGTATTATATGACTCTGAAATATTTGATTCCATGTTTTATTCTATTAAAATTGAGAGCTATCAAGAAATTGATTACCAAACACAATCGCTAACATACAAAAACAAATTTATATTGAAATTATCTGAAAACGTGGGTTGCAATAAAATGGTCATAACATGTGATACATGACTCCGTTTCAAGACCACAACTAAGAAAATGGATGCTTGAAAAACGGAGTACTTTTATCCACGCAAGCATTGGTCAAAAGCGACTAAACCCGATCAAAAAATGATAAAAACCTACCAAGAACAGCTAAAAATGCCGTAACCGGCTCAAATCATCCAAACCTAAGAAAAAACCTCTAAATTTATTTCCAATCCATATAGACCACATAGAATCCGGGCATAATGTATTTGCCCGGATTCTGGATGGATAAAACATATCTATATGTTTCCTCTGTTTAGTTTTGGTTGTGTTTTATTGGTGTAAAAGTTGGTCAGCTAGTATTTGAGGTAGTTGTGAATGTAGTAGACAAAGAGCATCTCGACGGCACATTATAGTATAAAGGTCAAGACATGAGTGTGCTCTAACAAAACGTCATGTTATTTGACCTAAAAATGATATTGTTTAACCTTGGGAAGCCTACATAGGTGAATAATATGCAAAAGAAGGACAGGTATTTTTTGACATTTCATGTAGGATCAACTTGCTTATGTATTATATGACTCTGAAATATTTGATTCCATGTTTTATTCTATTAAAATTGAGAGCTATCTAGAAATAGATTACCAAACACAATCGCTAACATACAAAAACAAATTTATATTGAAATTATCTGAAAACGTGGGTTGCAATAAAATGGTCATAACATGTGATACATGACTCCGTTTCAAGACCACAACTAAGAAAATGGATGCTTGAAAAAAGGAGTACTTTTATCCAGGCAAGCATTGGTCAAAAGCGACTAAACCCGATCAAAAACTGATAAAAACCTACCAAGAACAGCTAAAAATGTCGTAACCGGCTCAAATCATCCAAACCTAAGAAAAAATCTCTAAAATTATTTCTAATCCATATAGACCACATAGAATCCGGGCATAATGTATTTGCCCGAATTCTGGATGGATAAAACATATCTATATGTTTCCTCTGTTTAGTTTTGGTTGTGTTTTATTGGTGTAAAAGTTGGTCAGCTAGTATTTGAGGTAGTTGTGAATGTAGTAGACAAAGAGCATATCGACGGCACATTATAGTACAAAGGTCAAGACATGAGTGTGCTCTAACAAAACGTCATGTTATTTGACCTAAAAATGATATTGTTTAACCTTGGGAAGCCTACATAGGTGAATAATATGCAAAAGAAGGACAAGTATTTTTTGACATTTCATGTAGGATCAACTTGCTTATGTATTATATGACTCTGAAATATTTGATTTCATGTTTTATTCTATTAAAATTGAGAGCTATCAAGAAATAGATTACCAAACACAATCGCTAACATACAAAAACAAATTTATATTGAAATCATCTGAAAACGTGGGTTGCAATAAAATGGTCATAACATGTGATACATGACTCCGTTTCAAGACCACAACTAAGAAAATGGATGCTTGAAAAAAGGAGTACTTTTATCCAGGCAAGCATTGGTCAAAAGCGACTAAACCCGATCAAAAAATGATAAAAACCTACCAAGAACAGCTAAAAATGCCGTAACCGGCTCAAATCATCCAAACCTAAGAAAAAACCTCTAAAATTATTTCCTGTCCATATAGACCACATAGAATCCGGGCATAATGTATTTGCCCGGATTCTGGATGGATAAAACATATCTATATGTTTCCTCTGTTTAGTTTTGGTTGTGTTTTATTGGTGTAAAAGTTGGTCAGCTAGTATTTGAGGTAGTTGTGAATGTAGTAGACAAAGAGCATCTCGACGGCACATTATAGTATAAAGGTCAAGACATGAGTGTGCTCTAACAAAACGTCATGTTATTTGACCTAAAAATGATATTGTTTAACCTTGGGAAGCCTACATAGGTGAATAATATGCAAAAGAAGGACAGGTATTTTTTGACATTTCATGTAGGATCAACTTGCTTATGTATTATGTGACTCTAAAATATTTGATACCATGTTTTATTCTATTAAAATTGAGAGCTATCTAGAAATAGATTACCAAACACAATCGCTAACATACAAAAACAAATTTATATTGAAATTATCTGAAAACGTGGGTTGCAATAAAATGGTCATAACATGTGATACATGACTCCGTTTCAAGACCACAACTAAGAAAATGGATGCTTGAAAAAAGGAGTACTTTTATCCAGGCAAGCATTGGTCAAAAGCGACTAAACCCGATCAAAAACTGATAAAAACCTACCAAGAACAGCTAAAAATGTCGTAACCGGCTCAAATCATCCAAACCTAAGAAAAAATCTCTAAAATTATTTCTAATCCATATAGACCACATAGAATCCGGGCATAATGTATTTGCCCGAATTCTGAATGGATAAAACATATCTATATGTTTCCTCTGTTTAGTTTTGGTTGTGTTTTATTGGTGTAAAAGTTGGTCAGCTAGTATTTGAGGTAGTTGTGAATGTAGTAGACAAAGAGCATATCGACGGCACATTATAGTACAAAGGTCAAGACATGAGTGTGCTCTAACAAAACGTCATGTTATTTGACCTAAAAATGATATTGTTTAACCTTGGGAAGCCTACATAGGTGAATAATATGCAAAAGAAGGACAGGTATTTTTTGACATTTCATGTAGGATCAACTTGCTTATGTATTATATGACTCTGAAATATTTGATTCCATGTTTTATTCTATTTAAATTGAGAGCTATCTAGAAATAGATTACCAAACACAATCGCTAACATACAAAAACAAATTTATATTGAAATTATCTGAAAACATGGGTTGCAATAAAATGGTCATAACATGTGATACATGACTCCGTTTCAAGACCACAACTAAGAAAATGGATGCTTGAAAAAAGGAGTACTTTTATCCAGGCAAGCATTGGTCAAAAGCGACTAAACCCGATCAAAAACTGATAAAAACCTACCAAGAACAGCTAAAAATGTCGTAACCGGCTCAAATCATCCAAACCTAAGAAAAAATCTCTAAAATTATTTCTAATCCATATAGACCACATAGAATCCGGGCATAATGTATTTGCCCGAATTCTGGATGGATAAAACATATCTATATGTTTCTTCTGTTTAGTTTTGGTTGTGTTTTATTGGTGTAAAAGTTGGTCAGCTAGTATTTGAGGTAGTTGTGAATGTAGTAGACAAAGAGCATATCGACGGCACATTATAGTACAAAGGTCAAGACATGAGTGTGCTCTAACAAAACGTCATGTTATTTGACCTAAAAATGATATTGTTTAACCTTGGGAAGCCTACATAGGTGAATAATATGCAAAAGAAGGACAAGTATTTTTTGACATTTCATGTAGGATCAACTTGCTTATGTATTATATGACTCTGAAATATTTGATTCCATGTTTTATTCTATTAAAATTGAGAGCTATCAAGAAATAGATTACCAAACACAATCGCTAACATACAAAAACAAATTTATATTGAAATTATCTGAAAACGGGGTTGTAATAAAATGGTCATAACATGTGATACATGACTCCGTTTCAAGACCACAACTAAGAAAATGGATGCTTGAAAAAAGGAGTACTTTTATCCAGGCAAGCATTGGTCAAAAGTGACTAAACCCGATCAAAAACTGATAAAAACCTACCAAGAACAGCTAAAAATGCCGTAACCGGCTCAAATCATCCAAACCTAAGAAAAAACCTATAAAATTATTTGCAGTCCATATAGACCACATAGAATCCGGGCATAATGTATTTGCCCGGATTCTTGATGGATAAAACACATCTATATGTTTCCTCTGTTTAGTTTTGGTTGTGTTTTATTGGTGTAAAAGTTGGTCAGCTAGTATTTGAGGTAGTTGTGAATGTAGTAGACAAAGAGCATCTCGACGGCACATTATAGTATAAAGGTCAAGACATGAGTGTGCTCTAACAAAACGTCATGTTATTTGACCTAAAAATGATATTGTTTAACCTTGGGAAGCCAACATAGGTGAATAATATGCAAAAGAAGGACAAGTATTTTTTGACATTTCATGTAGGATCAACTTGCTTATGTATTATATGACTCTGAAATATTTGATTCCATGTTTTATTCTATTAAAATTGAGAGCTATCAAGAAATAGATTACCAAACACAATCACTAACATACAAAAACAAATTTATATTGAAATTATATGAAAACGTGGGTTGCAATAAAATGGTCATAACATGTGATACATGACTCCGTTTCAAGACCACAACTAAGAAAATGGATGTTTGAAAAAAGGAGTACTTTTATCCAGGCAAGCATTGGTCAAAAGCGACTAAACCCGATCAAAAAATGATAAAAACCTACCAAGAATAGCTAAAAATGCCGTAACCGGCTCAAATCATCCAAACCTAAGAAAAAACCTCTAAAATTATTTCTAGTCCATATAGACCACATAGAATCCGGGCATAATGTATTTGCCCGGATTCTGGATGGATAAAACATATCTATATGTTTCCTCTGTTTAGTTTTGGTTGTGTTTTATTGGTGTAAAAGTTGGTCAGCTAGTATTTGAGGTAGTTGTGAATGTAGTAGACAAAGAGCATCTCGACGGCACATTATAGTATAAAGGTCAAGACATGAGTGTGCTCTAACAAAACGTCATGTTATTTGACCTAAAAATGATATTGTTTAACCTTGGGAAGCCTACATAGGTGAATAATATGCAAAAGAAGGACAGGTATTTTTTGACATTTCATGTAGGATCAACTTGCTTATGTATTATATGACTCTAAAATATTTGATTCCATGTTTTATTCTATTAAAATTGAGAGCTATCTAGAAATAGATTACCAAACACAATCGCTAACATACAAAAACAAATTTATATTGAAATTATCTGAAAACGTGGGTTGCAATAAAATGGTCATAACATGTGATACATGACTCCGTTTCAAGACCACAACTAAGAAAATGGATGCTTGAAAAAAGGAGTACTTTTATCCAGGCAAGCATTGGTCAAAAGCGACTAAACCCGATCAAAAATTGATAAAAACCTACCAAGAACAGCTAAAAATGTCGTAACCGGCTCAAATCATCCAAACCTAAGAAAAAATCTCTAAAATTATTTCTAATCCATATAGACCACATAGAATCCGGGCATAATGTATTTGCCCGAATTCTGGATGGATAAAACATATCTATATGTTTCCTCTGTTTAGTTTTGGTTGTGTTTTATTGGTGTAAAAGTTGGTCAGCTAGTATTTGAGGTAGTTGTGAATGTAGTAGACAAAGAGCATATCGACGGCACATTATAGTACAAAGGTCAAGACATGAGTGTGCTCTAACAAAACGTCATGTTATTTGACCTAAAAATGATATTGTTTAACCTTGGGAAGCCTACATAGGTGAATAATATGCAAAAGAAGGACAGGTATTTTTTGACATTTCATGTAGGATCAACTTGCTTATGTATTATATGACTCTAAAATATTTGATTCCATGTTTTATTCTATTAAAATTGAGAGCTATCTAGAAATAGATTACCAAACACAATCGCTAACATACAAAAACAAATTTATATTGAAATTATCTGAAAACGTGGGTTGCAATAAAATGGTCATAACATGTGATACATGACTCCGTTTCAAGACCACAACTAAGAAAATGGATGCTTGAAAAAAGGAGTACTTTTATCCAGGCAAGCATTGGTCAAAAGCGACTAAACCCGATCAAAAACTGATAAAAACCTACCAAGAACAGCTAAAAATGTCGTAACCGGCTCAAATCATCCAAACCTAAGAAAAAATCTCTAAAATTATTTCTAATCCATATAGACCACATAGAATCCGGGCATAATGTATTTGCCCGAATTCTGGATGGATAAAACATATCTATATGTTTCCTCTGTTTAGTTTTGGTTGTGTTTTATTGGTGTAAAAGTTGGTCAGCTAGTATTTGAGGTAGTTGTGAATGTAGTAGACAAAGAGCATATCGACGGCACATTATAGTACAAAGGTCAAGACATGAGTGTGCTCTAACAAAACGTCATGTTATTTGTCCTAAAAATGATATTGTTTAACCTTGGGAAGCCTACATAGGTGAATAATATGCAAAAGAAGGACAGGTATTTTTTGACATTTCATGTAGGATCAACTTGCTTATGTATTATATGACTCTGAAATATTTGATTCCATGTTTTATTCTATTTAAATTGAGAGCTATCTAGAAATAGATTACCAAACACAATCGCTAACATACAAAAACAAATTTATATTGAAATTATCTGAAAACATGGGTTGCAATAAAATGGTCATAACATGTGATACATGACTCCGTTTCAAGACCACAACTAAGAAAATGGATGCTTGAAAAAAGGAGTACTTTTATCCAGGCAAGCATTGGTCAAAAGCGACTAAACCCGATCAAAAACTGATAAAAACCTACCAAGAACAGCTAAAAATGTCGTAACCGGCTCAAATCATCCAAACCTAAGAAAAAATCTCTAAAATTATTTCTAATCCATATAGACCACATAGAATCCGGGCATAATGTATTTGCCCGAATTCTGGATGGATAAAACATATCTATATGTTTCGTCTGTTTAGTTTTGGTTGTGTTTTATTGGTGTAAAAGTTGGTCAGCTAGTATTTGAGGTAGTTGTGAATGTAGTAGACAAAGAGCATATCGACGGCACATTATAGTACAAAGGTCAAGACATGAGTGTGCTCTAACAAAACGTCATGTTATTTGACCTAAAAATGATATTGTTTAACCTTGGGAAGCCTACATAGGTGAATAATATGCAAAAGAAGGACAAGTATTTTTTGACATTTCATGTAGGATCAACTTGCTTATGTATTATATGACTCTGAAATATTTGATTCCATGTTTTATTCTATTAAAATTGAGAGCTATCAAGAAATAGATTACCAAACACAATCGCTAACATACAAAAACAAATTTATATTGAAATTATCTGAAAACGGGGTTGTAATAAAATGGTCATAACATGTGATACATGACTCCGTTTCAAGACCACAACTAAGAAAATGGATGCTTGAAAAAAGGAGTACTTTTATCCAGGCAAGCATTGGTCAAAAGTGACTAAACCCGATCAAAAACTGATAAAAACCTACCAAGAACAGCTAAAAATGCCGTAACCGGCTCAAATCATCCAAACCTAAGAAAAAACCTATAAAATTATTTGCATTCCATATAGACCACATAGAATCCGGGCATAATGTATTTGCCCGGATTCTTGATGGATAAAACACATCTATATGTTTCCTCTGTTTAGTTTTGGTTGTGTTTTATTGGTGTAAAAGTTGGTCAGCTAGTATTTGAGGTAGTTGTGAATGTAGTAGACAAAGAGCATCTCGACGGCACATTATAGTATAAAGGTCAAGACATGAGTGTGCTCTAACAAAACGTCATGTTATTTGACCTAAAAATGATATTGTTTAACCTTGGGAAGCCAACATAGGTGAATAATATGCAAAAGAAGGACAAGTATTTTTTGACATTTCATGTAGGATCAACTTGCTTATGTATTATATGACTCTGAAATATTTGATTCCATGTTTTATTCTATTAAAATTGAGAGCTATCAAGAAATAGATTACCAAACACAATCGCTAACATACAAAAACAAATTTATATTGAATTTATATGAAAACGTGGGTTGCAATAAAATGGTCATAACATGTGATACATGACTCCGTTTCAAGACCACAACTAAGAAAATGGATGTTTGAAAAAAGGAGTACTTTTATCCAGGCAAGCATTGGTCAAAAGCGACTAAACCCGATCAAAAAATGATAAAAACCTACCAAGAATAGCTAAAAATGCCGTAACCGGCTCAAATCATCCAAACCTAAGAAAAAACCTCTAAAATTATTTCCAGTCCATATAGACCACATAGAATTCGGGCATAATGTATTTGCCCGGATTCTGGATGGATAAAACATATCTATATGTTTCCTCTGTTTAGTTTTGGTTGTGTTTTATTGGTGTAAAAGTTGGTCAGCTAGTATTTGAGGTAGTTGTGAATGTAGTAGACAAAGAGCATCTCGACGGCATATTATAGTATAAAGGTCAAGACATGAGTGTGCTCTAACAAAACGTCATGTTATTTGACCTAAAAATGATATTGTTTAACCTTGGGAAGCCTACATAGGTGAATAATATGCAAAAGAAGGACAGGTATTTTTTGACATTTCATGTAGGATCAACTTGCTTATGTATTATATGACTCTGAAATATTTGATTCCATGTTTTATTCTATTAAAATTGAGAGCTATCAAGAAATAGATTACCAAACACAATCGCTAACATACAAAAACAAATTTATATTGAAATTATCTGAAAACGTGGGTTGCAATAAAATGGTCATAACATGTGATACATGACTCCGTTTCAAGACCACAACTAAGAAAATGGATGCTTGAAAAAAGGAGTACTTTTATCCAGGCAAGCATTGGTCAAAAGTGACTAAACCCGATCAAAAACTGATAAAAACCTACCAAGAACAGCTAAAAATGCCGTAACCGGCTCAAATCATCCAAACCTAAGAAAAAACCTATAAAATTATTTCCAGTCCATATAGACCACATAGAATTCGGGCATAATGTATTTGCCCGGATTCTTGATGGATAAAACACATCTATATGTTTCCTCTGTTTAGTTTTGGTTGTGTTTTATTGGTGTAAAAGTTGGTCAGCTAGTATTTGAGGTAGTTGTGAATGTAGTAGACAAAGAGCATCTCGACGGCACATTATAGTATAAAGGTCAAGACATGAGTGTGCTCTAACAAAACGTCATGTTATTTGACCTAAAAATGATATTGTTTAACCTTGGGAAGCCAACATAGGTGAATAATATGCAAAAGAAGGACAAGTATTTTTTGACATTTCATGTAGGATCAACTTGCTTATGTATTATATGACTCTGAAATATTTGATTCCATGTTTTATTCTATTAAAATTGAGAGCTATCAAGAAATAGATTACCAAACACAATCGCTAACATACAAAAACAAATTTATATTGAAATTATATGAAAACGTGGGTTGCAATAAAATGGTCATAACATGTGATACATGACTCCGTTTCAAGACCACAACTAAGAAAATGGATGTTTGAAAAAAGGAGTACTTTTATCCAGGCAAGCATTGGTCAAAAGCGACTAAACCCGATCAAAAAATGATAAAAACCTACCAAGAATAGCTAAAAATGCCGTAACCGGCTCAAATCATCCAAACCTAAGAAAAAACCTCTAACATTATTTCCAGTCCATATAGACCACATAGAATTCGGGCATAATGTATTTGCCCGGATTCTGGATGGATAAAACATATCTATATGTTTCCTCTGTTTAGTTTTGGTTGTGTTTTATTGGTGTAAAAGTTGGTCAGCTAGTACTTGAGGTAGTTGTGAATGTAGTAGACAAAGAGCATCTCGACGGCATATTATAGTATAAAGGTCAAGACATGAGTGTGCTCTAACAAAACGTCATGTTATTTGACCTAAAAATGATATTGTTTAACCTTGGGAAGCCTACATAGGTGAATAATATGCAAAAGAAGGACAGGTATTTTTTGACATTTCATGTAGGATCAACTTGCTTATGTATTATATGACTCTGAAATATTTGATTCCATGTTTTATTCTATTAAAATTGAGAGCTATCAAGAAATAGATTACCAAACACAATCGCTAACATACAAAAACAAATTTATATTGAAATTATCTGAAAACGTGGGTTGCAATAAAATGGTCATAACATGTGATACATGACTCCGTTTCAAGACCACAACTAAGAAAATGGATGCTTGAAAAAAGGAGTACTTTTATCCAGGCAAGCATTGGTCAAAAGCGACTAAACCCGATCAAAAACTGATAAAAACCTACCAAGAACAGCTAAAAATGTCGTAACCGGCTCAAATCATCCAAACCTAAGAAAAATCTTTAAAATTATTTCTAATCCATATAGACCACATAGAATCCGGGCATAATGTATTTGCCCGAATTCTGGATGGATAAAACATATCTATATGTTTCCTCTGTTTAGTTTTGGTTGTGTTTTATTGGTGTAAAAGTTGGTCAGCTAGTATTTGAGGTAGTTGTGAATGTAGTAGACAAAGAGCATATCGACGGCACATTATAGTACAAAGGTCAAGACATGAGTGTGCTCTAACAAAACGTCATGTTATTTGACCTAAAAATGATATTGTTTAACCTTGGGAAGCCTACATAGGTGAATAATATGCAAAAGAAGGACAAGTATTTTTTGACATTTCATGTAGGATCAACTTGCTTATGTATTATATGACTCTGAAATATTTGATTCCATGTTTTATTCTATTAAAATTGAGAGCTATCAAGAAATAGATTACCAAACACAATCGCTAACATACAAAAACAAATTTATATTGAAAATATCTGAAAACGTGGGTTGCACTAAAATGGTCATAACATGTGATACATGACTCCGTTTCAAGACCACAACTAAGAAAATGGATGCTTGAAAAAAGGAGTACTTTTATCCAGGCAAGCATTGGTCAAAAGCGACTAAACCCGATCAAAAACTGATAAAAACCTACCAAGAACAGCTAAAAATGCCGTAACTGGCTCAAATCATCCAAACCTAAGAAAAAACCTCTAAAATTATTTCTAATCCATATAGACCACATAGAATCCGGGCATAATGTATTTGCCCAAATTCTGGATGGATAAAACATATCTATATGTTTCCTCTGTTTAGTTTTGGTTGTGTTTTATTGGTGTAAAAGTTGGTCAGCTAGTATTTGAGGTAGTTGTGAATGTAGTAGACAAAGAGCATATCGACGGCACATTATAGTACAAAGGTCAAGACATGAGTGTGATCAAACAAAACGTCATGTTATTTGACCTAAAAATGATATTGTTTAACCTTGGGAAGCCTACATAGGTGAATAATATGCAAAAGAAGGACAAGTATTTTTTGACATTTCATGTAGGATCAACTTGCTTATGTATTATATGACTCTGAAATATTTGATTCCATGTTTTATTCTATTAAAATTGAGAGCTATCAAGAAATAGATTACCAAACACAATCGCTAACATACAAAAACAAATTTATATTGAAATTATCTGAAAACGTGGGTTGCAATAAAATGGTCATAACATGTGATACATGGCTCCGTTTCAAGACCACAACTAAGAAAATGGATGTTTGAAAAAAGGAGTACTTTTATCCAGGCAAGCATTGGTCAAAAGCGACTAAACCCGATCAAAAAATGATAAAACCCTACCAAGAATAGCTAAAAATGCCGTAACCGGCTCAAATCATCCAAACCTAAGAAAAAACCTCTAAAATTATTTCCAGTCCATATAGACCACATAGAATTCGGGCATAATGTATTTGCCCGGATTCTGGATGGATAAAACATATCTATATGTTTCCTCTGTTTAGTTTTGGTTGTGTTTTATTGGTGTAAAAGTTGCTCAGCTAGTATTTGAGGTAGTTGTGAATGTAGTAGACAAAGAGCATCTCGACGGCATATTATAGTATAAAGGTCAAGACATGAGTGTGCTCTAACAAAACGTCATGTTATTTGACCTAAAAATGATATTGTTTAACCTTGGGAAGCCTACATAGGTGAATAATATGCAAAAGAAGGACAGGTATTTTTTGACATTTCATGTAGGATCAACTTGCTTATGTATTATATGACTCTGAAATATTTGATTCCATGTTTTATTCTATTAAAATTGAGAGCTATCAAGAAATAGATTACCAAACACAATCGCTAACATACAAAAACAAATTTATATTGAAATTATCTGAAAACGTGGGTTGCAATAAAATGGTCATAACATGTGATACATGACTCCGTTTCAAGACCACAACTAAGAAAATGGATGCTTGAAAAAAGGAGTACTTTTATCCAGGCAAGCATTGGTCAAAAGTGACTAAACCCGATCAAAAACTGATAAAAACCTACCAAGAACAGCTAAAAATGCCGTAACCGGCTCAAATCATCCAAACCTAAGAAAAAACCTATCAAATTATTTCCAGTCCATATAGACCACATAGAATTCGGGCATAATGTATTTGCCCGGATTCTTGATGGATAAAACACATCTATATGTTTCCTCTGTTTAGTTTTGGTTGTGTTTTATTGGTGTAAAAGTTGGTCAGCTAGTATTTGAGGTAGTTGTGAATGTAGTAGACAAAGAGCATCTCGACGGCACATTATAGTATAAAGGTCAAGACATGAGTGTGCTCTAACAAAACGTCATGTTATTTGACCTAAAAATGATATTGTTTAACCTTGGGAAGCCAACATAGGTGAATAATATGCAAAAGAAGGACAAGTATTTTTTGACATTTCATGTAGGATCAACTTGCTTATGTATTATATGACTCTGAAATATTTGATTCCATGTTTTATTCTATTAAAATTGAGAGCTATCAAGAAATAGATTACCAAACACAATCGCTAACATACAAAAACAAATTTATATTGAAATTATATGAAAACGTGGGTTGCAATAAAATGGTCATAACATGTGATACATGACTCCGTTTCAAGACCACAACTAAGAAAATGGATGTTTGAAAAAAGGAGTACTTTTATCCAGGCAAGCATTGGTCAAAAGCGACTAAACCCGATCAAAAAATGATAAAAACCTACCAAGAATAGCTAAAAATGCCGTAACCGGCTCAAATCATCCAAACCTAAGAAAAAACCTCTAACATTATTTCCAGTCCATATAGACCACATAGAATTCGGGCATAATGTATTTGCCCGGATTCTGGATGGATAAAACATATCTATATGTTTCCTCTGTTTAGTTTTGGTTGTGTTTTATTGGTGTAAAAGTTGGTCAGCTAGTATTTGAGGTAGTTGTGAATGTAGTAGACAAAGAGCATCTCGACGGCATATTATAGTATAAAGGTCAAGACATGAGTGTGCTCTAACAAAACGTCATGTTATTTGACCTAAAAATGATATTGTTTAACCTTGGGAAGCCTACATAGGTGAATAATATGCAAAAGAAGGACAGGTATTTTTTGACATTTCATGTAGGATCAACTTGCTTATGTATTATATGACTCTGAAATATTTGATTCCATGTTTTATTCTATTAAAATTGAGAGCTATCAAGAAATAGATTACCAAACACAATCGCTAACATACAAAAACAAATTTATATTGAAATTATCTGAAAACGTGGGTTGCAATAAAATGGTCATAACATGTGATACATGACTCCGTTTCAAGACCACAACTAAGAAAATGGATGCTTGAAAAAAGGAGTACTTTTATCCAGGTAAGCATTGGTCAAAAGCGACTAAACCCGATCAAAAACTGATAAAAACCTACCAAGAACAGCTAAAAATGTCGTAACCGGCTCAAATCATCCAAACCTAAGAAAAAATCTTTAAAATTATTTCTAATCCATATAGACCACATAGAATCCGGGCATAATGTATTTGCCCGAATTCTGGATGGATAAAACATATCTATATGTTTCCTCTGTTTAGTTTTGGTTGTGTTTTATTGGTGTAAAAGTTGGTCAGCTAGTATTTGAGGTAGTTGTGAATGTAGTAGACAAAGAGCATATCGACGGCACATTATAGTACAAAGGTCAAGACATGAGTGTGCTCTAACAAAACGTCATGTTATTTGACCTAAAAATGATATTGTTTAACCTTGGGAAGCCTACATAGGTGAATAATATGCAAAAGAAGGACAAGTATTTTTTGACATTTCATGTAGGATCAACTTGCTTATGTATTATATGACTCTGAAATATTTGATTCCATGTTTTATTCTATTAAAATTGAGAGCTATCAAGAAATAGATTACCAAACACAATCGCTAACATACAAAAACAAATTTATATTGAAAATATCTGAAAACGTGGGTTGCACTAAAATGGTCATAACATGTGATACATGACTCCGTTTCAAGACCACAACTAAGAAAATGGATGCTTGAAAAAAGGAGTACTTTTATCCAGGCAATCATTGGTCAAAAGCGACTAAACCCGATCAAAAACTGATAAAAACCTACCAAGAACAGCTAAAAATGCCGTAACTGGCTCAAATCATCCAAACCTAAGAAAAAACCTCTAAAATTATTTCTAATCCATATAGACCACATAGAATCCGGGCATAATGTATTTGCCCAAATTCTGGATGGATAAAACATATCTATATGTTTCCTCTGTTTAGTTTTGGTTGTGTTTTATTGGTGTAAAAGTTGGTCAGCTAGTATTTGAGGTAGTTGTGAATGTAGTAGACAAAGAGCATATCGACGGCACATTATAGTACAAAGGTCAAGACATGAGTGTGATCAAACAAAACGTCATGTTATTTGACCTAAAAATGATATTGTTTAACCTTGGGAAGCCTACATAGGTGAATAATATGCAAAAGAAGGACAAGTATTTTTTGACATTTCATGTAGGATCAACTTGCTTATGTATTATATGACTCTGAAATATTTGATTCCATGTTTTATTCTATTAAAATTGAGAGCTATCAAGAAATAGATTACCAAACACAATCGCTAACATAACAAAACAAATTTATATGGAAATTATCTGAAAACGTGGGTTGCAATAAAATGGTCATAACATGTGATACATGACTCCGTCTCAAGACCACAACTAAGAAAATGGATGCTTGAAAAAAGGAGTACTTTTATCCAGGCAAGCATTGGTCAAAAGCGACTAAACCCGATCAAAAACTGATAAAAACCTACCAAGAACAGCTAAAAATGCCGTAACTGGCTCAAATCATCCAAACCTAAGAAAAAACCTCTAAAATTATTTCTAATCCATATAGACCACATAGAATCCGGGCATAATGTATTTGCCCAAATTCTGGATGGATAAAACATATCTATATGTTTCCTCTGTTTAGTTTTGGTTGTGTTTTATTGGTGTAAAAGTTGGTCAGCTAGTATTTGAGGTAGTTGTGAATGTAGTAGACAAAGAGCATATCGACGGCACATTATAGTACAAAGGTCAAGACATGAGTGTGATCTAACAAAACGTCATGTTATTTGACCTAAAAATGATATTGTTTAACCTTGGGAAGCCTACATAGGTGAATAATATGCAAAAGAAGGACAAGTATTTTTTGACATTTCATGTAGGATCAACTTGCTTATGTATTATATGACTCTGAAATATTTTATTCCATGTTTTATTCTATTAAAATTGAGAGCTATCAAGAAATAGATTACCAAACACAATCGCTAACATACAAACACAAATTTATATGGAAATTATCTGAAAACGTGGGTTGCAATAAAATGGTCATAACATGTGATACATGACTCCGTTTCAAGACCACAACTAAGAAAATGGATTCTTGAAAAAAGGAGTACTTTTATCCAGGCAAGCATTGGTCAAAAGCGACTAAACCCGATCAAAAACTGATAAAAACCTACCAAGAACAGCTAAAAATGCCGTAACTGGCTCAAATCATCCAAACCTAAGAAAAAACCTCTAAAATTATTTCTAATCCATATAGACCACATAGAATCCGGGCATAATGTATTTGCCCAAATTCTGGATGGATAAAACATATCTATATGTTTCCTCTGTTTAGTTTTGGTTGTGTTTTATTGGTGTAAAAGTTGGTTAGCTAGTATTTGAGGTAGTTGTGAATGTAGTAGACAAAGAGCATATCGACGGCACTTTATAGTACAAAGGTCAAGACATGAGTGTGATCTAACAAAACGTCATGTTATTTGACCTAAAAATGATATTGTTTAACCTTGGGAAGCCTACATAGGTGAATAATATGCAAAAGAAGGACAAGTATTTTTTGACATTTCATGTAGGATCAACTTGCTTATGTATTATATGACTCTGAAATATTTGATTCCATGTTTTATTCTATTAAAATTGAGAGCTATCAAGAAATAGATTACCAAACACAATCGCTAACATACAAAAACAAATTTATATTGAAAATATCTGAAAACGTGGGTTGCACTAAAATGGTCATAACATGTGATACATGACTCCGTTTCAAGACCACAACTAAGAAAATGGATGCTTGAAAAAAGGAGTACTTTTATCCAGGCAATCATTGGTCAAAAGCGACTAAACCCGATCAAAAACTGATAAAAACCTACCAAGAACAGCTAAAAATGCCGTAACTGGCTCAAATCATCCAAACCTAAGAAAAAACCTCTAAAATTATTTCTAATCCATATAGACCACATAGAATCCGGGCATAATGTATTTGCCCAAATTCTGGATGGATAAAACATATCTATATGTTTCCTCTGTTTAGTTTTGGTTGTGTTTTATTGGTGTAAAAGTTGGTCAGCTAGTATTTGAGGTAGTTGTGAATGTAGTAGACAAAGAGCATATCGACGGCACATTATAGTACAAAGGTCAAGACATGAGTGTGATCAAACAAAACGTCATGTTATTTGACCTAAAAATGATATTGTTTAACCTTGGGAAGCCTACATAGGTGAATAATATGCAAAAGAAGGACAAGTATTTTTTGACATTTCATGTAGGATCAACTTGCTTATGTATTATATGACTCTGAAATATTTGATTCCATGTTTTATTCTATTAAAATTGAGAGCTATCAAGAAATAGATTACCAAACACAATCGCTAACATAACAAAACAAATTTATATGGAAATTATCTGAAAACGTGGGTTGCAATAAAATGGTCATAACATGTGATACATGACTCCGTCTCAAGACCACAACTAAGAAAATGGATGCTTGAAAAAAGGAGTACTTTTATCCAGGCAAGCATTGGTCAAAAGCGACTAAACCCGATCAAAAACTGATAAAAACCTACCAAGAACAGCTAAAAATGCCGTAACTGGCTCAAATCATCCAAACCTAAGAAAAAACCTCTAAAATTATTTCTAATCCATATAGACCACATAGAATCCGGGCATAATGTATTTGCCCAAATTCTGGATGGATAAAACATATCTATATGTTTCCTCTGTTTAGTTTTGGTTGTGTTTTATTGGTGTAAAAGTTGGTCAGCTAGTATTTGAGGTAGTTGTGAATGTAGTAGACAAAGAGCATATCGACGGCACATTATAGTACAAAGGTCAAGACATGAGTGTGATCTAACAAAACGTCATGTTATTTGACCTAAAAATGATATTGTTTAACCTTGGGAAGCCTACATAGGTGAATAATATGCAAAAGAAGGACAAGTATTTTTTGACATTTCATGTAGGATCAACTTGCTTATGTATTATATGACTCTGAAATATTTTATTCCATGTTTTATTCTATTAAAATTGAGAGCTATCAAGAAATAGATTACCAAACACAATCGCTAACATACAAACACAAATTTATATGGAAATTATCTGAAAACGTGGGTTGCAATAAAATGGTCATAACATGTGATACATGACTCCGTTTCAAGACCACAACTAAGAAAATGGATTCTTGAAAAAAGGAGTACTTTTATCCAGGCAAGCATTGGTCAAAAGCGACTAAACCCGATCAAAAACTGATAAAAACCTACCAAGAACAGCTAAAAATGCCGTAACTGGCTCAAATCATCCAAACCTAAGAAAAAACCTCTAAAATTATTTCTAATCCATATAGACCACATAGAATCCGGGCATAATGTATTTGCCCAAATTCTGGATGGATAAAACATATCTATATGTTTCCTCTGTTTAGTTTTGGTTGTGTTTTATTGGTGTAAAAGTTGGTTAGCTAGTATTTGAGGTAGTTGTGAATGTAGTAGACAAAGAGCATATCGACGGCACTTTATAGTACAAAGGTCAAGACATGAGTGTGATCTAACAAAACGTCATGTTATTTGACCTAAAAATGATATTGTTTAACCTTGGGAAGCCTACATAGGTGAATAATATGCAAAAGAAGGACAAGTATTTTTTGACATTTCATGTAGGATCAACTTGCTTATGTATTATATGACTCTGAAATATTTGATTCCATGTTTTATTCTATTAAAATTGAGAGCTATCAAGAAATAGATTACCAAACACAATCGCTAACATACAAAAACAAATTTATATTGAAAATATCTGAAAACGTGGGTTGCACTAAAATGGTCATAACATGTGATACATGACTCCGTTTCAAGACCACAACTAAGAAAATGGATGCTTGAAAAAAGGAGTACTTTTATCCAGGCAATCATTGGTCAAAAGCGACTAAACCCGATCAAAAACTGATAAAAACCTACCAAGAACAGCTAAAAATGCCGTAACTGGCTCAAATCATCCAAACCTAAGAAAAAACCTCTAAAATTATTTCTAATCCATATAGACCACATAGAATCCGGGCATAATGTATTTGCCCAAATTCTGGATGGATAAAACATATCTATATGTTTCCTCTGTTTAGTTTTGGTTGTGTTTTATTGGTGTAAAAGTTGGTCAGCTAGTATTTGAGGTAGTTGTGAATGTAGTAGACAAAGAGCATATCGACGGCACATTATAGTACAAAGGTCAAGACATGAGTGTGATCAAACAAAACGTCATGTTATTTGACCTAAAAATGATATTGTTTAACCTTGGGAAGCCTACATAGGTGAATAATATGCAAAAGAAGGACAAGTATTTTTTGACATTTCATGTAGGATCAACTTGCTTATGTATTATATGACTCTGAAATATTTGATTCCATGTTTTATTCTATTAAAATTGAGAGCTATCAAGAAATAGATTACCAAACACAATCGCTAACATAACAAAACAAATTTATATGGAAATTATCTGAAAACGTGGGTTGCAATAAAATGGTCATAACATGTGATACATGACTCCGTCTCAAGACCACAACTAAGAAAATGGATGCTTGAAAAAAGGAGTACTTTTATCCAGGCAAGCATTGGTCAAAAGCGACTAAACCCGATCAAAAACTGATAAAAACCTACCAAGAACAGCTAAAAATGCCGTAACTGGCTCAAATCATCCAAACCTAAGAAAAAACCTCTAAAATTATTTCTAATCCATATAGACCACATAGAATCCGGGCATAATGTATTTGCCCAAATTCTGGATGGATAAAACATATCTATATGTTTCCTCTGTTTAGTTTTGGTTGTGTTTTATTGGTGTAAAAGTTGGTCAGCTAGTATTTGAGGTAGTTGTGAATGTAGTAGACAAAGAGCATATCGACGGCACATTATAGTACAAAGGTCAAGACATGAGTGTGATCAAACAAAACGTCATGTTATTTGACCTAAAAATGATATTGTTTAACCTTGGGAAGCCTACATAGGTGAATAATATGCAAAAGAAGGACAAGTATTTTTTGACATTTCATGTAGGATCAACTTGCTTATGTATTATATGACTCTGAAATATTTGATTCCATGTTTTATTCTATTAAAATTGAGAGCTATCAAGAAATAGATTACCAAACACAATCGCTAACATAACAAAACAAATTTATATGGAAATTATCTGAAAACGTGGGTTGCAATAAAATGGTCATAACATGTGATACATGACTCCGTCTCAAGACCACAACTAAGAAAATGGATGCTTGAAAAAAGGAGTACTTTTATCCAGGCAAGCATTGGTCAAAAGCGACTAAACCCGATCAAAAACTGATAAAAACCTACCAAGAACAGCTAAAAATGCCGTAACTGGCTCAAATCATCCAAACCTAAGAAAAAACCTCTAAAATTATTTCTAATCCATATAGACCACATAGAATCCGGGCATAATGTATTTGCCCAAATTCTGGATGGATAAAACATATCTATATGTTTCCTCTGTTTAGTTTTGGTTGTGTTTTATTGGTGTAAAAGTTGGTCAGCTAGTATTTGAGGTAGTTGTGAATGTAGTAGACAAAGAGCATATCGACGGCACATTATAGTACAAAGGTCAAGACATGAGTGTGATCTAACAAAACGTCATGTTATTTGACCTAAAAATGATATTGTTTAACCTTGGGAAGCCTACATAGGTGAATAATATGCAAAAGAAGGACAAGTATTTTTTGACATTTCATGTAGGATCAACTTGCTTATGTATTATATGACTCTGAAATATTTTATTCCATGTTTTATTCTATTAAAATTGAGAGCTATCAAGAAATAGATTACCAAACACAATCGCTAACATACAAACACAAATTTATATGGAAATTATCTGAAAACGTGGGTTGCAATAAAATGGTCATAACATGTGATACATGACTCCGTTTCAAGACCACAACTAAGAAAATGGATTCTTGAAAAAAGGAGTACTTTTATCCAGGCAAGCATTGGTCAAAAGCGACTAAACCCGATCAAAAACTGATAAAAACCTACCAAGAACAGCTAAAAATGCCGTAACTGGCTCAAATCATCCAAACCTAAGAAAAAACCTCTAAAATTATTTCTAATCCATATAGACCACATAGAATCCGGGCATAATGTATTTGCCCAAATTCTGGATGGATAAAACATATCTATATGTTTCCTCTGTTTAGTTTTGGTTGTGTTTTATTGGTGTAAAAGTTGGTTAGCTAGTATTTGAGGTAGTTGTGAATGTAGTAGACAAAGAGCATATCGACGGCACTTTATAGTACAAAGGTCAAGACATGAGTGTGATCTAACAAAACGTCATGTTATTTGACCTAAAAATGATATTGTTTAACCTTGGGAAGCCTACATAGGTGAATAATATGCAAAAGAAGGACAAGTATTTTTTGACATTTCATGTAGGATCAACTTGCTTATGTATTATATGACTCTGAAATATTTGATTCCATGTTTTATTCTATTAAAATTGAGAGCTATCAAGAAATAGATTACCAAACACAATCGCTAACATACAAAAACAAATTTATATTGAAATTATCTGAAAACGTGGGTTGCAATAAAATGGTCATAACATGTGATACATGACTCCGTTTCAAGACCACAACTAAGAAAATGGATGCTTGAAAAAAGGAGTACTTTTATCCAGGCAAGCATTGGTCAAAAGCGACTAAACCCGATCAAACACTGATAAGAACCTACCAAGAACAGCTAAAAATGCCGTAACTGGCTCAAATCATCCAAACCTAAGAAAAAACCTCTAAACTTATTTCTAATCCATATAGACCACATAGAATCCGGGCATAATGTATTTGCCCGAATTCTGGATGGATAAAACATATCTATATGTTTCCTCTGTTTAGTTTTGGTTGTGTTTTATTGGTGTAAAAGTTGGTCAGCTAGTATTTGAGGTAGTTGTGAATGTAGTAGACAAAGAGCATATCGACGGCACATTATAGTACAAAGGTCAAGACATGAGTGTGCTCTAACAAAACGTCATATTATTTGACCTAAAAATGATATTGTTTAACCTTGGGAAGCCTACATAGGTGAATAATATGCAAAAGAAGGACAAGTATTTTTTGACATTTCATGTAGGATCAACTTGCTTATGTATTATATGACTCTGAAATATTTGATTCCATGTTTTATTCTATTAAAATTGAGAGCTATCAAGAAATAGATTACCAAACACAATCGCTAACATACAAAAACAAATTTATATTGAAATTATCTGAAAACGTGGGTTGCAATAAAATGGTCATAACATGTGATACATGACTCCGTTTCAAGACCACAACTAAGAAAATAGATGCTTGAAAAAAGGAGTACTTTTATCCAGGCAAGCATTGGTCAAAAGCGACTAAACCCGATCAAAAACTGATAAAAACCTACCAAGAACAGCTAAAAATGTCGTAACCGGCTCAAATCATCCAAACCTAAGAAAAAATCTTTAAAATTATTTCTAATCCATATAGACCACATAGAATCCGGGCATAATGTATTTGCCCGAATTCTGGATGGATAAAACATATCTATATGTTTCCTCTGTTTAGTTTTGGTTGTGTTTTATTGGTGTAAAAGTTGGTCAGCTAGTATTTGAGGTAGTTGTGAATGTAGTAGACAAAGAGCATATCGACGGCACATTATAGTACAAAGGTCAAGACATGAGTGTGCTCTAACAAAACGTCATGTTATTTGACCTAAAAATGATATTGTTTAACCTTGGGAAGTCTACATAGGTGAATAATATGCAAAAGAAGGACAAGTATTTTTTGACATTTCATGTAGGATCAACTTGCTTATGTATTATATGACTCTGAAATATTTGATTCCATGTTTTATTCTATTAAAATTGAGAGCTATCAAGAAATAGATTACCAAACACAATCGCTAACATACAAAAACAAATTTATATTGAAATTATCTGAAAACGTGGGTTGCAATAAAATGGTCATAAAATGTGATACATGACTCCGTTTCAAGACCACAACTAAGAAAATGGATGCTTGAAAAAAGGAGTACTTTTATCCAGGCAAGCATTGGTCAAAAGCGACTAAACCCGATCAAAAACTGATAAAAACCTACCAAGAACAGCTAAAAATGCCGTAACTGGCTCAAATCATCCAAACCTAAGAAAAAACCTCTAAAATTATTTCTAATCCATATAGACCACATAGAATCCGGGCATAATGTATTTGCCCAAATTCTGGATGGATAAAACATATCTATATGTTTCCTCTGTTTAGTTTTGGTTGTGTTTTATTGGTGTAAAAGTTGGTCAGCTAGTATTTGAGGTAGTTGTGAATGTAGTAGACAAAGAGCATATCGACGGCACATTATAGTACAAAGGTCAAGACATGAGTGTGATCTAACAAAACGTCATGTTATTTGACCTAAAAATGATATTGTTTAACCTTGGGAAGCCTACATAGGTGAATAATATGCAAAAGAAGGACAAGTATTTTTTGACATTTCATGTAGGATCAACTTGCTTATGTATTATATGACTCTGAAATATTTGATTCCATGTTTTATTCTATTAAAATTGAGAGCTATCAAGAAATATATTACCAAACACAATCGCTAACATACAAAAACAAATTTATATTGAAATTATCTGAAAACGTGGGTTGCAATAAAATGGTCATAACATGTGATACATGACTCCGTTTCAAGACCACAACTAAGACTATGGATGCTTGAAAAAAGGAGTACTTTTATCCAGGCAAGCATTGGTCAAAAACGACTAAACCCGATCAAAAACTGATAAAAATCTACCAAGAACAGCTAAAAATGTCGTAACCGGCTCAAATCATCCAAACCTAAGAAAAAATCTCTAAAATTATTTCTAATCCATATAGACCACATAGAATCCGGGCATAATGTATTTGCCTGAATTCTGGATGGATAAAACATATCTATATGTTTCCTCTGTTTAGTTTTGGTTGTGTTTTATTGGTGTAAAAGTTGGTCAGCTAGTATTTGAGGTAGTTGTGAATGTAGTATACAAAGAGCATATCGACGGCACATTATAGTACAAAGGTCAAGACATGAGTGTGCTCTAACAAAACGTCATGTTATTTGACCTAAAAATGATATTGTTTAACCTTGGGAAGCCTACATAGGTGAATAATATGCAAAAGAAGGACAAGTATTTTTTGACATTTCATGTAGGATCAACTTGCTTATGTATTATATGACTCTGAAATATTTGATTCCATGTTTTATTCTATTAAAATTGAGAGCTATCAAGAAATAGATTACCAAACACAATCGCTAACATACAAAAACAAATTTATATTGAAATTATCTGAAAACGTGGGTTGCAATAAAATGGTCATAACATGTGATACATGACTCCGTTTCAAGACCACAACTAAGAAAATGGATGCTTGAGTACTTTTATCCAGGCAAGCATTGGTCAAAAGCGACTAAACCCGATCAAAAACTGATAAAAACCTACCAAGAACAGCTAAAAATGTCGTAACCGGCTCAAATCATCCAAACCTAAGAAAAAATCTCTAAAATTATTTCTAATCCATATAGACCACATAGAATCCGGGCATAATGTATTTGCCCGAATTCTGGATGGATAAAACATATCTATATGTTTCCTCTGTTTAGTTTTGGTTGTGTTTTATTGGTGTAAAAGTTGGTCAGCTAGTATTTGAGGTAGTTGTGAATGTAGTAGACAAAGAGCATATCGACGGCACATTATAGTACAAAGGTCAAGACATGAGTGTGCTCTAACAAAACGTCATGTTATTTGACCTAAAAATGATATTGTTTAACCTTGGGAAGCCTACATAGGTGAATAATATGCAAAAGAAGGACAAGTATTTTTTGACATTTCATGTAGGATCAACTTGCTTATGTATTATATGACTCTGAAATATTTGATTCCATGTTTTATTCTATTAAAATTGAGAGCTATCAAGAAATAGATTACCAAACACAATCGCTAACATACAAAAACAAATTTATATTGAAATTATCTGAAAACGTGGGTTGCAATAAAATGGTCATAACAAGTGATACATGACTCCGTTTCAAGACCACAACTAAGAAAATGGATGCTTGAAAAAAGGAGTACTTTTATCCAGGCAAGCATTGGTCAAAAGCGACTAAACCCGATCAAAAACTGATAAAAACCTACCAAGAACAGCTAAAAATGCCGTAACTGGCTCAAATCATCCAAACCTAAGAAAAAACCTCTAAAATTATTTCTAATCCATATAGACCACATAGAATCCGGGCATAATGTATTTGCCCAAATTCTGGATGGATAAAACATATCTATATGTTTCCTCTGTTTAGTTTTGGTTGTGTTTTATTGGTGTAAAAGTTGGTCAGCTAGTATTTGAGGTAGTTGTGAATGTAGTAGACAAAGAGCATATCGACGGCACATTATAGTACAAAGGTCAAGACATGAGTGTGATCTAACAAAACGTCATGTTATTTGACCTAAAAATGATATTGTTTAACCTTGGGAAACCTACATAGGTGAATAATATGCAAAAGAAGGACAAGTATTTTTTGACATTTCATGTAGGATCAACTTGCTTATGTATTATATGACTCTGAAATATTTGATTCCATGTTTTATTCTATTAAAATTGAGAGCTATCAAGAAATAGATTACCAAACACAATCGCTAACATACAAAAACAAATTTATATTGAAATTATCTGAAAACGTGGGTTGCAATAAAATGGTCATAACATGTGATACATGACTCCGTTTCAAGACCACAACTAAGAAAATGGATGCTTGAAAAAAGGAGTACTTTTATCCAGGCGAGCATTGGTCAAAAACGACTAAATCCGATCAAAAACTGATAAAAATCTACCAAGAACAGCTAAAAATGTCGTAACCGGCTCAAATCATCCAAACCTAAGAAAAAATCTCTAAAATTATTTCTAATCCATATAGACCACATAGAATCCGGGCATAATGTATTTTCCCGAATTCTGGATGGATAAAACATATCTATATGTTTCCTCTGTTTTGTTCTGGTTGTGTTTTATTGGTGTAAAAGTTGGTCAGCTAGTATTTGAGGTAGTTGTGAATGTAGTAGACAAAGAGCATATCGACGGCACATTATAGTACAAAGGTCAAGACATGAGTGTGCTCTAACAAAACGTCATGTTATTTGACCTAAAAATGATATTGTTTAACCTTGGGAAGCCTACATAGGTGAATAATATGCAAAAGAAGGACAAGTATTTTTTGACATTTCATGTAGGATCAACTTGCTTATGTATTATATGACTCTGAAATATTTGATTCCATGTTTTATTCTATTAAAATTGAGAGCTATCAAGAAATATATTACCAAACACAATCGCTAACATACAAAAACAAATTTATATTGAAATTATCTGAAAACGTGGGTTGCAATAAAATGGTCATAACATGTGATACATGACTCCGTTTCAAGACCACAACTAAGAAAATGGATGCTTGAAAAAAGGAGTACTTTTATCCAGGCAAGCATTGGTCAAAAGCGACTAAACCCGATCAAAAACTGATAAAAACCTACCAAGAACAGCTAAAAATGCCGTAACTGGCTCAAATCATCCAAACCTAAGAAAAAACCTCTAAACTTATTTCTAATCCATATAGACCACATAGAATCCGGGCATAATGTATATGCCCGAATTCTGGATGGATAAAACATATCTATATGTTTCCTCTGTTTAGTTTTGGTTGTGTTTTATTGGTGTAAAAGTTGGTCAGCTAGTATTTGAGGTAGTTGTGAATGTAGTAGACAAAGAGCATATCGACGGCACATTATAGTATAAAGGTCAAGACATGAGTGTGCTCTAACAAAACGTCATGCTATTTGACCTAAAAATGATAGTGTTTAACCTTGGGAAGCCAACATAGGTGAATAATATGCAAAAGAAGGACAAGTATTTTTTGACATTTCATGTAGGATCAACTTGCTTATGTATTATATGACTCTGAAATATTTGATTCCATGTTTTATTCTATTAAAATTGAGAGCTATCAAGAAATATATTACCAAACACAATCGCTAACATACAAAAACAAATTTATATTGAAATTATCTGAAAACGTGGGTTGCAATAAAATGGTCATAACATGTGATACATGACTCCGTTTCAAGACCACAACTAAGAAAATGGATGCTTGAAAAAAGGAGTACTTTTATCCAGGCAAGCATTGGTCAAAAGCGACTAAACCCGATCAAAAACTGATAAAAACCTACCAAGAACAGCTAAAAATGCCGTAACTGGCTCAAATCATCCAAACCTAAGAAAAAACCTCTAAACTTATTTCTAATCCATATAGACCACATAGAATCCGGGCATAATGTATTTGCCCGAATTCTGGATGGATAAAACATATCTATATGTTTCCTCTGTTTAGTTTTGGTTGTGTTTTATTGGTGTAAAAGTTGGTCAGCTAGTATTTGAGGTAGTTGTGAATGTAGTAGACAAAGAGCATATCGACGGCACATTATAGTACAAAGGTCAAGACATGAGTGTGATCTAACAAAACGTCATGTTATTTGACCTAAAAATGATATTGTTTAACCTTGGGAAACCTACATAGGTGAATAATATGCAAAAGAAGGACAAGTATTTTTTGACATTTCATGTAGGATCAACTTGCTTATGTATTATATGACTCTGAAATATTTGATTCCATGTTTTATTCTATTAAAATTGAGAGCTATCAAGAAATAGATTACCAAACACAATCGCTAACATACAAAAACAAATTTATATTGAAATTATCTGAAAACGTGGGTTGCAATAAAATGGTCATAACATGTGATACATGACTCCGTTTCAAGACCACAACTAAGAAAATGGATGCTTGAAAAAAGGAGTACTTTTATCCAGGCGAGCATTGGTCAAAAACGACTAAATCCGATCAAAAACTGATAAAAATCTACCAAGAACAGCTAAAAATGTCGTAACCGGCTCAAATCATCCAAACCTAAGAAAAAATCTCTAAAATTATTTCTAATCCATATAGACCACATAGAATCCGGGCATAATGTATTTTCCCGAATTCTGGATGGATAAAACATATCTATATGTTTCCTCTGTTTTGTTCTGGTTGTGTTTTATTGGTGTAAAAGTTGGTCAGCTAGTATTTGAGGTAGTTGTGAATGTAGTAGACAAAGAGCATATCGACGGCACATTATAGTACAAAGGTCAAGACATGAGTGTGCTCTAACAAAACGTCATGTTATTTGACCTAAAAATGATATTGTTTAACCTTGGGAAGCCTACATAGGTGAATAATATGCAAAAGAAGGACAAGTATTTTTTGACATTTCATGTAGGATCAACTTGCTTATGTATTATATGACTCTGAAATATTTGATTCCATGTTTTATTCTATTAAAATTGAGAGCTATCAAGAAATAGATTACCAAACACAATCGCTAACATACAAAAACAAATTTATATTGAAATTATCTGAAAACGTGGGTTGCAATAAAATGGTCATAACAAGTGATACATGACTCCGTTTCAAGACCACAACTAAGAAAATGGATGCTTGAAAAAAGGAGTACTTTTATCCAGGCAAGCATTGGTCAAAAGCGACTAAACCCGATCAAAAACTGATAAAAACCTACCAAGAACAGCTAAAAATGTCGTAACTGGCTCAAATCATCCAAACCTAAGAAAAAACCTCTAAAATTATTTCTAATCCATATAGACCACATAGAATCCGGGCATAATGTATTTGCCCAAATTCTGGATGGATAAAACATATCTATATGTTTCCTCTGTTTAGTTTTGGTTGTGTTTTATTGGTGTAAAAGTTGGTCAGCTAGTATTTGAGGTAGTTGTGAATGTAGTAGACAAAGAGCATATCGACGGCACATTATAGTACAAAGGTCAAGACATGAGTGTGATCTAACAAAACGTCATGTTATTTGACCTAAAAATGATATTGTTTAACCTTGGGAAACCTACATAGGTGAATAATATGCAAAAGAAGGACAAGTATTTTTTGACATTTCATGTAGGATCAACTTGCTTATGTATTATATGACTCTGAAATATTTGATTCCATGTTTTATTCTATTAAAATTGAGAGCTATCAAGAAATAGATTACCAAACACAATCGCTAACATACAAAAACAAATTTATATTGAAATTATCTGAAAACGTAGGTTGCAATAAAATGGTCATAACATGTGATACATGACTCCGTTTCAAGACCACAACTAAGAAAATGGATGCTTGAAAAAAGGAGTACTTTTATCCAGGCGAGCATTGGTCAAAAACGACTAAATCCGATCAAAAACTGATAAAAATCTACCAAGAACAGCTAAAAATGTCGTAACCGGCTCAAATCATCCAAACCTAAGAAAAAATCTCTAAAATTATTTCTAATCCATATAGACCACATAGAATCCGGGCATAATGTATTTTCCCGAATTCTGGATGGATAAAACATATCTATATGTTTCCTCTGTTTTGTTCTGGTTGTGTTTTATTGGTGTAAAAGTTGGTCAGCTAGTATTTGAGGTAGTTGTGAATGTAGTAGACAAAGAGCATATCGACGGCACATTATAGTACAAAGGTCAAGACATGAGTGTGCTCTAACAAAACGTCATGTTATTTGACCTAAAAATGATATTGTTTAACCTTGGGAAGCCTACATAGGTGAATAATATGCAAAAGAAGGACAAGTATTTTTTGACATTTCATGTAGGATCAACTTGCTTATGTATTATATGACTCTGAAATATTTGATTCCATGTTTTATTCTATTAAAATTGAGAGCTATCAAGAAATATATTACCAAACACAATCGCTAACATACAAAAACAAATTTATATTGAAATTATCTGAAAACGTGGGTTGCAATAAAATGGTCATAACATGTGATACATGACTCCGTTTCAAGACCACAACTAAGAAAATGGATGCTTGAAAAAAGGAGTACTTTTATCCAGGCAAGCATTGGTCAAAAGCGACTAAACCCGATCAAAAACTGATAAAAACCTACCAAGAACAGCTAAAAATGCCGTAACTGGCTCAAATCATCCAAACCTAAGAAAAAACCTCTAAACTTATTTCTAATCCATATAGACCACATAGAATCCGGGCATAATGTATTTGCCCGAATTCTGGATGGATAAAACATATCTATATGTTTCCTCTGTTTAGTTTTGGTTGTGTTTTATTGGTGTAAAAGTTGGTCAGCTAGTATTTGAGGTAGTTGTGAATGTAGTAGACAAAGAGCATATCGACGGCACATTATAGTATAAAGGTCAAGACATGAGTGTGCTCTAACAAAACGTCATGCTATTTGACCTAAAAATGATAGTGTTTAACCTTGGGAAGCCAACATAGGTGAATAATATGCAAAAGAAGGACAAGTATTTTTTGACATTTCATGTAGGATCAACTTGCTTATGTATTATATGACTCTGAAATATTTGATTCCATGTTTTATTCTATTAAAATTGAGAGCTATCAAGAAATAGATTACCAAACACAATCGCTAACATACAAAAACAAATTTATATTGAAATTATCTGAAAACGTGGGTTGCAATAAAATGGTCATAACATGTGATACATGACTCCGTTTCAAGACCACAACTAAGAAAATGGATGCTTGAAAAAAGGAGTACTTTTATCCAGGCAAGCATTGGTCAAAAGCGACTAAACCCGATCAAAAACTGATAAAAACCTACCAAGAATAGCTAAAAATGCCGTAACTGGCTCAAATCATCCAAACCTAAGAAAAAACCTCTAAACTTATTTCTAATCCATATAGACCACATAGAATCCGGGCATAATGTATTTGCCCGAATTCTGGATGGATAAAACATATCTATATGTTTCCTCTGTTTAGTTTTGGTTGTGTTTTATTGATGTAAAAGTTGGTCAGCTAGTATTTGAGGTAGTTGTGAATGTAGTAGACAAAGAGCATATCGACGGCACATTATATTACAAAGGTCAAGACATGAGTGTGCTCTAACAAAACGTCATGTTATTTGACCTAAAAATGATATTGTTTAACCTTGGGAAGCCTACATAGGTGAATAATATGCAAAAGAAGGACAAGTATTTTTTGACATTTCATGTAGGATCAACTTGCTTATGTATTATATGACTCTGAAATATTTGATTCCATGTTTTATTCTATTAAAATTGAGAGCTATCAAGAAATAGATTACCAAACACAATCGCTAACATACAAAAACAAATTTATATTGAAATTATCTGAAAACGTGGGTTGCAATAAAATGGTCATAACATGTGATACATGACTCCGTTTCAAGACCACAACTAAGAAAATGGATGCTTGAAAAAAGGAGTACTTTTATCCAGGCAAGCATTGGTCAAAAGCGACTAAACCCGATCAAAAACTGATAAAAACCTACCAAGAATAGCTAAAAATGCCGTAACTGGCTCAAATCATCCAAACCTAAGAAAAAACCTCTAAACTTATTTCTAATCCATATAGACCACATAGAATCCGGGCATAATTTATTTGCCCGAATTCTGGATGGATAAAACATATCTATATGTTTCCTCTGTTTAGTTTTGGTTGTGTTTTATTGGTGTAATTGTTGGTCAGCGAGTATTTGAGGTAGTTGTGAATGTAGTAGACAAAGAGCATATCGACGGCACATTATATTACAAAGGTCAAGACATGAGTGTGCTCTAACAAAACGTCATGTTATTTGACCTAAAAATGATATTGTTTAACCTTGGGAAGCCTACATAGGTGAATAATATGCAAAAGAAGGACAAGTATTTTTTGACATTTCATGTAGGATCAACTTGCTTATGTATTATATGACTTTGAAATATTTGATTCCATGTTTTATTCTATTAAAATTGAGAGCTATCAAGAAATAGATTACCAAACACAATCGCTAACATACAAAAACAAATTTATATTGAAATTATCTGAAAACGTGGGTTGCAATAAAATGGTCATAACATGTGATACATGACTCCGTTTCAAGACCACAACTAAGAAAATGGATGCTTGAAAAAAGGAGTACTTTTATCCAGGCAAGCATTGGTCAAAAGTGACTAAACCCGCTCAAAAACTGATAAAAACCTACCAAGAACAGCTAAAAATGCCGTAACCGGCTCAAATCATCCAAACCTAAGAAAAAACCTATAAAATTATTTCTAGTCCATATAGACCACATAGAATCCGGGCATAATGTATTTGCCCGGATTCATGATGGATAAAACACATCTATATGTTTCCTCTGTTTAGTTTTGGTTGTGTTTTATTGGTGTAAAAGTTGGTCAGCTAGTATTTGAGGTAGTTGTGAATGTAGTAGACAAAGAGCATCTCGACGGTAGATTATAGTATAAAGGTCAAGTCATGAGTGTGCTCTAACAAAACGTCATGCTATTTGACCTAAAAATGATAGTGTTTAACCTTGGGAAGCCAACATAGGTGAATAATATACAAAAGAAGGACAAGTATTTTTTGACATTTCATGTAGGATCAACTTGCTTATGTATTATATGACTCTGAAATATTTGATTCCATGTTTTATTCTATTAAAATTGAGAGCTATCAAGAAATAGATTACCAAACACAATCGCTAACATACAAAAACAAATTTATATTGAAATTATCTGAAAACGTGGGTTGCAATAAAATGGTCATAACATGTGATACATGACTCCGTTTCAAGACCACAACTAAGAAAATGGATGCTTGAAAAAAGGCGTACTTTTATCCAGGCAAGCATTGGTCAAAAGCGACTAAACCCGATCAAAAACTGATAAAAACCTACCAAGAACAGCTAAAAATGCCGTAACCGGCTCAAATCATCCAAACCTAAGAAAAAACCTCTAAAATTATTTCTAATCCATATAGACCACATAGAATCTGGGCATAATGTATTTGCCCGGATTCTGGATGGATAAAACATATCTATATGTTTCCTCTGTTTAGTTTTGGTTGTGTTTTATTGGTGTAAAAGTTGGTCAGCTAGTATTTGAGGTAGTTGTGAATGTAGTAGACAAAGAGCATCTCGACGGCACATTATAGTATAAAGGTCAAGACATGAGTGTGCTCTAACAAAACGTCATGTTATTTGACCTAAAAATGATATTGTTTAACCTTGGGAAGCCAACATAGGTGAATAATATGCAAAAGAAGGACAAGTATTTTTTGACATTTCATGTAGGATCAACTTGCTTATGTATTATATGACTCTGAAATATTTGATTCCATGTTTTATTCTATTAAAATTGAGAGCTATCAAGTAATAGATTACCAAACACAATCGCTAACATACAAAAACAAATTTATATTGAAATTATCTGAAAACGTGGGTTGCAATAAAATGGTCATAACATGTGATACATGACTCCGTTTGAAGACCACAACTAAGAAAATGGATGCTTGAAAAAAGGAGTACTTTTATCCAGGCAAGCATTGGTCAAAAGCGACTAAACCCGATCAAAAAATGATAAAAACCTACCAAGAACAGCTAAAAATGTCGTAACCGGCTCAAATCATCCAAACCTAAGAAAAAACCTCTAAAATTATTTCCAGTCCATATAGACCACATAGAATCCGGGCATAATGTATTTGCCCGGATTCTGGATGGATAAAACATATCTATATGTTTCCTCTGTTTAGTTTTGGTTGTGTTTTATTGGTGTAAAAGTTGGTCAGCTAGTATTTGAGGTAGTTGTGAATGTAGTAGACAAAGAGCATCTCGACGGCACATTATAGTATAAAGGTCAAGACATGAGTGTGCTCTAACAAAACGTCATGTTATTTGACCTAAAAATGATATTGTTTAACCTTGGGAAGCCAACATAGGTGAATAATATGCAAAAGAAGGACAAGTATTTTTTGACATTTCATGTAGGATCAACTTGCTTATGTATTATATGACTCTGAAATATTTGATTCCATGTTTTATTCTATTAAAATTGAGAGCTATCAAGAAAAAGATTACCAAACACAATCGCTAACATACAAAAACAAATTTATATTGAAATTATCTGAAAACGTGGGTTGCAATAAAATGGTCATAACATGTGATACATGACTCCGTTTCAAGACCACAACTAAGAAAATGGATGCTTGAAAAAAGGAGTACTTTTATCCAGGCAAGCATTGGTCAAAAGCGACTAAACCCGATCAAAAACTGATAAAAACCTACCAAGAACAGCTAAAAATGTCGTAACCGGCTCAAATCACCCAAACCTAAGAAAAAATCTCTAAAATTATTTCTAATCCATATAGACCACATAGAATCCGGGCATAATGTATTTGCCCGAATTCTGGATGGATAAAACATATCTATATGTTTCCTCTGTTTAGTTTTGGTTGTGTTTTATTTGTGTAAAAGTTGGTCAGCTAGTATTTGAGGTAGTTGTGAATGTAGTAGACAAAGAGCATATCAACGGCACATTATAGTACAAAGGTCAAGACATGAGTGTGCTCTAACAAAACGTCATGTTATTTGACCTAAAAATGATATTGTTTAACCTTGGGAAGCCTACATAGGTGAATAATATGCAAAAGAAGGACAAGTATTTTTTGACATTTCATGTAGGATCAACTTGCTTATGTATTATATGACTCTGAAATATTTGATTCCATGTTTTATTCTATTAAAATTTAGAGCTATCAAGAAATAGATTACCAAACACAATCGCTAACATACAAAAACAAATTTATATTGAAATTATCTGAAAACGTGGGTTGCAATAAAATGGTCATAACATGTGATACATGACTCCGTTTCAAGACCACAACTAAGAAAATGGATGCTTGAAAAAAGGAGTACTTTTATCCAGGCAAGCATTGGTCAAAAGCGACTAAACCCGATCAAAAACTGATAAAAACCTACCAAGAATAGCTAAAAATGCCGTAACTGGCTCAAATCATCTTAACCTAAGAAAAAACCTCTAAAATTATTTCTAATCCATATAGACCACATAGAATCCGGGCATAATGTATTTGCCCGAATTCTGGATGGATAAAACATATCTATATGTTTCCTCTGTTTAGTTTTGGTTGTGTTTTATTGGTGTAAAAGTTGGTCAGCTAGTATTTGAGGTAGTTGTGAATGTAGTAGACAAAGAGCATATCGACGGCACATTATAGTACAAAGGTCAAGACATGAGTGTGCTCTAACAAAACGTCATGTTATTTGACCTAAAAATGATATTGTTTAACCTTGGGAAGCCTACATAGGTGAATAATATGCAAAAGAAGGACAAGTATTTTTTGACATTTCATGTAGGATCAACTTGCTTATGTATTATATGACTCTGAAATATTTGATTCCATGTTTTATTCTATTAAAATTGAGAGCTATCAAGAAATAGATTGCCAAACACAATCGCTAACATAGAAAAACAAATTTATATTGAAATTATCTGAAAACGTGGGTTGCAATAAAATGGTCATAACATGTGATACATGACTCCGTTTCAAGACCACAACTAAGAAAATGGATGCTTGAAAAAAGGAGTACTTTTATCCAGGCAAGCATTGGTCAAAAGTGACTAAACCCGATCAAAAACTGATAAAAACCTACCAAGAACAGCTAAAAATGCCGTAACCGGCTCAAATCATCCAAACCTAAGAAAAAACCTATAAAATTATTTCCAGTCCATATAGACCACATAGAATCCGGGCATAATGTATTTTCCCGGATTCTTGATGGATAAAACACATCTATATGTTTCCTCTGTTTAGTTTTGGTTGTGTTTTATTGGTGTAAAAGTTGGTCAGCTAGTATTTGAGGTAGTTGTGAATGTAGTAGACAAAGAGCATCTCGACGGCACATTATAGTATAAAGGTCAAGACATGAGTGTGCTCTAACAAAACGTCATGTTATTTGACCTAAAAATGATATTGTTTAACCTTGGGAAGCCAACATAGGTGAATAATATGCAAAAGAAGGACAAGTATTTTTTGACATTTCATGTAGGATCAACTTGCTTATGTATTATATGACTCTGAAATATTTGATTCCATGTTTTATTCTATTAAAATTGAGAGCTAT
This sequence comes from Glebionis coronaria, assembly GCA_025667525.1. Lineage (NCBI taxonomy): Eukaryota > Viridiplantae > Streptophyta > Magnoliopsida > Asterales > Asteraceae > Glebionis > Glebionis coronaria. The sequence continues at coordinate 644,458,057 of CM046876.1, forward strand.
CAAGAAATAGATTACCAAACACAATCGCTAACATACAAAAACAAATTTATATTGAAATTATCTGAAAACGTGGGTTGCAATAAAATGGTCATAACATGTGATACATGACTCCGTTTCAAGACCACAACTAAGAAAATGGATGCTTGAAAAAAGGAGTACTTTTATCCAGGCAAGCATTGGTCAAAAGCGACTAAACCCGATCAAAAAATGATAAAAACCTACCAAGAACAGCTAAAAATGCCGTAACCGGCTCAAATCATCCAAACCTAAGAAAAAACCTCTAAAATTATTTCCAGTCCATATAGACCACATAGAATCCGGGCATAATGTATTTGCCCGGATTCTGGATGGATAAAACATATCTATATGTTTCCTCTGTTTAGTTTTGGTTGTGTTTTATTGGTGTAAAAGTTGGTCAGCTAGTATTTGAGGTAGTTGTGAATGTAGTAGACAAAGAGCATCTCGACGGCACATTATAGTATAAAGGTCAAGACATGAGTGTGCTCTAACAAAACGTCATGTTATTTGACCTAAAAATGATATTGTTTAACCTTGGGAAGCCTACATAGGTGAATAATATGCAAAAGAAGGACAGGTATTTTTTGACATTTCATGTAGGATCAACTTGCTTATGTATTATATGACTCTGAAATATTTGATTCCATGTTTTATTCTATTAAAATTGAGAGCTATCAAGAAATAGATTACCAAACACAATCGCTAATATACAAAAACAAATTTATATTGAAATTATCTGAAAACGTGGGTTGCAATAAAATGGTCATAACATGTGATACATGACTCCGTTTCAAGACCACAACTAAGAAAATGGATGCTTGAAAAAAGGAGTACTTTTATCCAGGCAAGCATTGGTCAAAAGCGACTAAACCCGATCAAAAACTGATAAAAACCTACCAAGAACAGCTAAAAATGTCGTAACCGGCTCAAATCATCCAAACCTAAGAAAAAATCTCTAAAATTATTTCTAATCCATATAGACCACATAGAATCCGGGCATAATGTATTTGCCCGAATTCTGGATGGATAAAACATATCTATATGTTTCCTCTGTTTAGGTTTGGTTGTGTTTTATTGGTGTAAAAGTTGGTCAGCTAGTATTTGAGGTAGTTGTGAATGTAGTAGACAAAGAGCATATCGACGGCACATTATAGTACAAAGGTCAAGACATGAGTGTGCTCTAACAAAACGTCATGTTATTTGACCTAAAAATGATATTGTTTAACCTTGGGAAGCCTACATAGGTGAATAATATGCAAAAGAAGGACAAGTATTTTTTTACATTTCATGTAGGATCAACTTGCTTATGTATTATATGACTCTGAAATATTTGATTCCATGTTTTATTCTATTAAAATTGAGAGCTATCAAGAAATAGATTACCAAACACAATCGCTAACATACAAAAACAAATTTATATTGAAATTATCTGAAAAAGTGGGTTGCAATAAAATGGTCATAACATGTGATACATGACTCCGTTTCAAGACCACAACTAAGAAAATGGATGCTTGAAAAAAGGAGTACTTTTATCCAGGCAAGCATTGGTCAAAAGCGACTAAACCCGATCAAAAACTGATAAAAACCTACCAAGAACAGCTAAAAATGCCGTAACTGGCTCAAATCATCCAAACCTAAGAAAAAACCTCTAAAATTATTTCTAATCCATATAGACCACATAGAATCCGGGCATAATGTATTTGCCCGAATTCTGGATGGATAAAACATATCTATATGTTTCCTCTGTTTAGTTTTGGTTGTGTTTTATTGGTGTAAAAGTTGGTCAGCTAGTATTTGAGGTAGTTGTGAATGTAGTAGACAAAGAGCATATCGACGACACATTATAGTACAAAGGTCAAGACATGAGTGTGCTCTAACAAAACGTCATGTTATTTGACCTAAAAATGATATTGTTTAACCTTGGGAAGCCAACATAGGTGAATAATATGCAAAAGAAGGACAAGTATTTTTTGACATTTCATGTAGGATCAACTTGCTTATGTATTATATGACTCTGAAATATTTGATTCCATGTTTTATTCTATTAAAATTGAGAGCTATCAAGAAATAGATTACCAAACACAATCGCTAACATACAAAAACAAATTTATATTGAAATTATCTGAAAACGTGGGTTGCAATAAAATGGTCATAACATGTGATACATGACTCCGTTTCAAGACCACAACTAAGAAAATGGATGCTTGAAAAAAGGAGTACTTTTATCCAGGCAAGAATTGGTCAAAAGCGACTAAACCCGATCAAAAAATGATAAAAACCTACCAAGAACAGCTAAAAATGCCGTAACCGGCTCAAATCATCCAAACCTAAGAAAAAACCTCTAAAATTATTTCCAGTCCATATAGACCACATAGAATCCGGGCATAATGTATTTGCCCGGATTCTGGATGGATAAAACATATCTATATGTTTCCTCTGTTTAGTTTTGGTTGTGTTTTATTGGTGTAAAAGTTGGTCAGCTAGTATTTGAGGTAGTTGTGAATGTAGTAGACAAAGAGCATCTCGACGGCACATTATAGTACAAAGGTCAAGACATGAGTGTGCTCTAACAAAACGTCATGTTATTTGACCTAAAAATGATATTTTTTAACCTTGGGAAGCCTACATAGGTGAATAATATGCAAAAGAAGGACAAGTATTTTTTGATATTTCATGTAGGATCAACTTGCTTATGTATTATATGACTCTGAAATATTTGATTCCATGTTTTATTCTATTAAAATTGAGAGCTATCAAGAAATAGATTACCAAACACAATCGCTAACATACAAAAACAAATTTAGATTGAAATTATCTGAAAAAGTGGGTTGCAATAAAATGGTCATAACATGTGATACATGACTCCGTTTCAAGACCACAACTAAGAAAATGGATGCTTGAAAAAAGGAGTACTTTTATCCAGGCAAGCATTGGTCAAAAGCGACTAAACCCGATCAAAAACTGATAAAAACCTACCAAGAACAGCTAAAAATGCCGTAACTGGCTCAAATCATCCAAACCTAAGAAAAAACCTCTAAAATTATTTCAAATCCATATAGACCACATAGAATCCGGGCATAATGTATTTGCCCGAATTCTGGATGGATAAAACATATCTATATGTTTCCTCTGTTTAGTTTTTGTTGTGTTTTATTGGTGTAAAAGTTGGTCAGCTAGTATTTGAGGTAGTTGTGAATGTAGTAGACAAAGAGCATATCGACGGCACATTATAGTACAAAGGTCAAGACATGAGTATGCTCTAACAAAACGTCATGTTATTTGACCTAAAAATGATATTGTTTAACCTTGGGAAGCCTACATAGGTGAATAATATGCAAAAGAAGGACAAGTATTTTTTGACATTTCATGTAGGATCAACTTGCTTATGTATTATATGACTCTGAAATATTTGATTCCATGTTTTATTCTATTAAAATTGAGAGCTATCAAGAAATAGATTACCAAACACAATCGCTAACATACAAAAACAAATTTATATTGAAATTATCTAAAAACGTGGGTTGCAATAAAATGGTCATAACATGTGATACATGACTCCGTTTCAAGACCACAACTAAGAAAATGGATGCTTGAAAAAAGGAGTACTTTTATCCAGGCAAGCATTGGTCAAAGTGACTAAACCCGATCAAAAACTGATAAAAACCTACCAAGAACAGCTAAAAATGCCGTAACTCGCTCAAATCATCCAAACCTAAGAAAAAACCTATAAAATTATTTCCAGTCCATATAGACCACATAGAATCTGGGCATAATGTATTTGCCCGGATTCTTGATGGATAAAACACATCTATATGTTTCCTCTGTTTAGTTTTGGTTGTGTTTTATTGGTGTAAAAGTTGGTCAGCTAGTATTTGAGGTAGTTGTGAATGTAGTAGACAAAGAGCATCTCGACGGCACATTATAGTATAAAGGTCAAGACATGAGTGTGCTCTAACAAAACGTCATGTTATTTGACCTAAAAATGATATTGTTTAACCTTGGGAAGCCAACATAGGTGAATAATATGCAAAAGAAGGACAAGTATTTTTTGACATTTCATGTAGGATCAACTTGCTTATGTATTATATGACTCTGAAATATTTGATTCCATGTTTTATTCTATTAAAATTGAGAGCTATCAAGAAATAGATTACCAAACACAATCGCTAACATACAAAAACAAATTTATATTGAAATTATCTGAAAACGTGGGTTGCAATAAAATGGTCATAACATGTGATACATGACTCCGTTTCAAGACCACAACTAAGAAAATGGATGCTATAAAAAAGGAGTACTTTTATCCAGGCAAGCATTGGTCAAAAGCGACTAAACCCGATCAAAAACTGATAAAAACCTACCAAGAACAGCTAAAAATGCCGTAACCGGCTCAAATCATCCAAACCTAAGAAAAAACCTCTAAAATTATTTCCAGTCCATATAGACCACAAAGAATCCGGGCATAATGTATTTGCCCGGATTCTGGATGGATAAAACATATCTATATGTTTCCTCTGTTTAGTTTTGGTTGTGTTTTATTGGTGTAAAAGTTGGTCAGCTAGTATTTGAGGTAGTTGTGAATGTAGTAGACAAAGAGCATCTCGACGGCACATTATAGTATAAAGGTCAAGACATGAGTGTGCTCTAACAAAACGTCATGTTATTTGACCTAAAAATGATATTGTTTAACCTTGGGAAGCCTACATAGGTGAATAATATGCAAAAGAAGGACAAGTATTTTTTGACATTTCATGTAGGATCAACTTGCTTATGTATTATATGACTCTGAAATATTTGATTCCATGTTTTATTCTATTAAAATTGAGAGCTATCAAGAAATAGATTACCAAACACAATCGCTAACATACAAAAACAAATTTATATTGAAATTATCTGAAAACGTGGGTTGCAATAAAATGGTCATAACAAGTGATACATGACTCCGTTTCAAGACCACAACTAAGAAAATGGATGCTTGAAAAAAGGAGTACTTTTATCCAGGCAAGCATTGGTCAAAAGCGACTAAACCCGATCAAAAAATGATAAAAACCTACCAAGAACAGCTAAAAATGCCGTAACCGGCTCAAATCATCCAAACCTAAGAAAAAACCTCTAAAATTATTTCCAGTCCATATAGACCACATAGAATCCGGGCTTAATGTATTTGCCCGGATTCTGGATGGATAAAACATATCTATATGTTTCCTCTGTTTAGTTTTGGTTGTGTTTTATTGGTGTAAAAGTTAGTCAGCTAGTATTTGAGGTAGTTGTGAATGTAGTAGACAAAGAGCATCTCGACGGCACATTATAGTATAAAGGTCAAGACATGAGTGTGCTCTAACAAAACGTCATGTTATTTGACCTAAAAATGATATTGTTTAACCTTGGGAAGCCTACATAGGTGAATAATATGCAAAAGAAGGACAAGTATTTTTTGACATTTCATGTAGGATCAACTTGCTTATGTATTATATGACTCTGAAATATTTGATTCCATGTTTTATTCTATTAAAATTGAGAGCTATCAAGAAATAGATTACCAAACACAATCGCTAACATACAAAAACAAATTTATATTGAAATTATCTAAAAACGTGGGTTGCAATAAAATGGTCATAACATGTGATACATGACTCCGTTTCAAGACCACAACTAAGAAAATGGATGCTTGAAAAAAGGAGTACTTTTATCCAGGCAAGCATTGGTCAAAGTGACTAAACCCGATCAAAAACTGATAAAAACCTACCAAGAACAGCTAAAAATGCCGTAACTCGCTCAAATCATCAAAACCTAAGAAAAAACCTATAAAATTATTTCCAGTCCATATAGACCACATAGAATCTGGGCATAATGTATTTGCCCGGATTCTTGATGGATAAAACACATCTATATGTTTCCTCTGTTTAGTTTTGGTTGTGTTTTATTGGTGTAAAAGTTGGTCAGCTAGTATTTGAGGTAGTTGTGAATGTAGTAGACAAAGAGCATCTCGACGGCACATTATAGTATAAAGGTCAAGACATGAGTGTGCTCTAACAAAACGTCATGTTATTTGACCTAAAAATGATATTGTTTAACCTTGGGAAGCCAACATAGGTGAATAATATGCAAAAGAAGGACAAGTATTTTTTGACATTTCATGTAGGATCAACTTGCTTATGTATTATATGACTCTGAAATATTTGATTCCATGTTTTATTCTATTAAAATTGAGAGCTATCAAGAAATAGATTACCAAACACAATCGCTAACATACAAAAACAAATTTATATTGAAATTATCTGAAAACGTGGGTTGCAATAAAATGGTCATAACATGTGATACATGACTCCGTTTCAAGACCACAACTAAGAAAATGGATGCTATAAAAAAGGAGTACTTTTATCCAGGCAAGCATTGGTCAAAAGCGACTAAACCCGATCAAAAACTGATAAAAACCTACCAAGAACAGCTAAAAATGCCGTAACCGGCTCAAATCATCCAAACCTAAGAAAAAACCTCTAAAATTATTTCCAGTCCATATAGACCACAAAGAATCCGGGCATAATGTATTTGCCCGGATTCTGGATGGATAAAACATATCTATATGTTTCCTCTGTTTAGTTTTGGTTGTGTTTTATTGGTGTAAAAGTTGGTCAGCTAGTATTTGAGGTAGTTGTGAATGTAGTAGACAAAGAGCATCTCGACGGCACATTATAGTATAAAGGTCAAGACATGAGTGTGCTCTAACAAAACGTCATGTTATTTGACCTAAAAATGATATTGTTTAACCTTGGGAAGCCTACATAGGTGAATAATATGCAAAAGAAGGACAAGTATTTTTTGACATTTCATGTAGGATCAACTTGCTTATGTATTATATGACTCTGAAATATTTGATTCCATGTTTTATTCTATTAAAATTGAGAGCTATCAAGAAATAGATTACCAAACACAATCGCTAACATACAAAAACAAATTTATATTGAAATTATCTGAAAACGTGGGTTGCAATAAAATGGTCATAACAAGTGATACATGACTCCGTTTCAAGACCACAACTAAGAAAATGGATGCTTGAAAAAAGGAGTACTTTTATCCAGGCAAGCATTGGTCAAAAGCGACTAAACCCGATCAAAAAATGATAAAAACCTACCAAGAACAGCTAAAAATGCCGTAACCGGCTCAAATCATCCAAACCTAAGAAAAAACCTCTAAAATTATTTCCAGTCCATATAGACCACATAGAATCCGGGCTTAATGTATTTGCCCGGATTCTGGATGGATAAAACATATCTATATGTTTCCTCTGTTTAGTTTTGGTTGTGTTTTATTGGTGTAAAAGTTAGTCAGCTAGTATTTGAGGTAGTTGTGAATGTAGTAGACAAAGAGCATCTCGACGGCACATTATAGTATAAAGGTCAAGACATGAGTGTGCTCTAACAAAACGTCATGTTATTTGACCTAAAAATGATATTGTTTAACCTTGGGAAGCCTACATAGGTGAATAATATGCAAAAGAAGGACAAGTATTTTTTGACATTTCATGTAGGATCAACTTGCTTATGTATTATATGACTCTGAAATATTTGATTCCATGTTTTATTCTATTAAAATTGAGAGCTATCAAGAAATAGATTACCAAACACAATCGCTAACATACAAAAACAAATTTATATTGAAATTATCTGAAAACGTAGGTTGCAATAAAATGGTCATAACATGTGATACATGACTCCGTTTCAAGACCACAACTAAGAAAATGGATGCTTGAAAAAAGGAGTACTTTTATCCAGGCAAGCATTGGTCAAAAGCGACTAAACCCGATCAAAAACTGATAAAAACCTACCAAGAACAGCTAAAAATGCCGTAACCGGCTCAAATCATCCAAACCTAAAAAAAACCTCTAAAATTATTTCTAATCCATATAGACCACATAGAATCCGGGCATAATGTATTTGCCCGGATTCTGGATGGATAAAACATATATATATGTTTCCTCTGTTTAGTTTTGGTTGTGTTTTATTGGTGTAAAAGTTGGTCAGCTAGTATTTGAGGTAGTTGTGAATGTAGTAGACAAAGAGCATCTCGACGGCACATTATAGTACAAAGGTCAAGACATGAGTGTGCTCTAACAAAACGTCATGTTATTTGACCTAAAAATGATATTGTTTAACCTTGGGAAGCCTACATAGGTGAATAATATGCAAAAGAAGGACAAGTATTTTTTGACATTTCATGTAGGATCAACTTGCTTATGTATTATATGACTCTGAAATATTTGATTCCATGTTTTATTCTATTAAAATTGAGAGCTATCAAGAAATAGATTACCAAACACAATCGCTAACATACAAAAACAAATTTATATTGAAATTATCTGAAAACGTGGGTTGCAATAAAATGGTCATAACATGTGATACATGACTCCGTTTCAAGACCACAACTAAGAAAATGGATGCTTGAAAAAAGGAGTACTTTTATCCAGGCAAACATTGGTCAAAAGCGACTAAACCCGATCAAAAATTGATAAAAACCTACCAAGAACAACAAAAAATGCCGTAACCGGCTCAAATCATCCAAACCTAAGAAAAAACCTCTAAAATTATTTCCAGTCCATATAGACCACATAGAATCCGTGCATAATGTATTTGCCCGGATTCTGGATGGATAAAACATATCTATATGTTTCCTCTGTTTAGTTTTGGTTGTGTTTTATTGGTGTAAAAGTTGGTCAGCTAGTATTTGAGGTATTTGTGAATGTAGTAGACAAAGAGCATCTCGACGGCACATTATAGTATAAAGGTCAAGACATGAGTGTGCTCTAACAATACGTCATGTTATTTGACCTAAAAATGATATTGTTTAACCTTGGGAAGCCTACATAGGTGAATAATATGCAAAAGAAGGACAAGTATTTTTTGACATTTCATGTAGGATCAACTTGCTTATGTATTATATGACTCTGAAATATTTGATTCCATGTTTTATTCTATTAAAATTGAGAGCTATCAAGAAATAGATTACCAAACACAATCGCTAACATACAAAAACAAATTTATATTGAAATTATCTGAAAACATGGGTTGCAATAAAATGGTCATAACATGTGATACATGACTCCATTTCAAGACCACAACTAAGAAAATGGATGCTTGAAAAAAGGAGTACTTTTATCCAGGCAAGCATTGGTCAAAAGCGACTAAACCCGATCAAAAACTGATAAAAACCTACCAAGAACAGCTAAAAATGCCGTAACCGGCTCAAATCATCCAAACCTAAAAAAAAACTCTAAAATTATTTCTAATCCATATAGACCACATAGAATCCGGGCATAATGTATTTGCCCGGATTCTGGATGGATAAAACATATCTATATGTTTCCTCTGTTTAGTTTTGGTTGTGTTTTATTGGTGTAAAAGTTGGTCAGCTAGTATTTGAGGTAGTTGTGAATGTAGTAGACAAAGAGCATCTCGACGGCACATTATAGTACAAAGGTCAAGACATGAGTGTGCTCTAACAAAACGTCATGTTATTTGACCTAAAAATGATATTGTTTAACCTTGGGAAGCCTACATAGGTGAATAATATGCAAAAGAAGGACAAGTATTTTTTGACATTTCATGTAGGATCAACTTGCTTATGTATTATATGACTCTGAAATATTTGATTCCATGTTTTATTCTATTAAAATTGAGAGCTATCAAGAAATAGATTACCAAACACAATCGCTAACATACAAAAACAAATTTATATTGAAATTATTTGAAAACGTGGGTTGCAATAAAATGGTCATAACATGTGATACATGACTCCGTTTCAAGACCACAACTAAGAAAATGGATGCTTGAAAAAAGGAGTACTTTTATCCAGGCAAGCATTGGTCAAAAGCGACTAAACCCGATCAAAAACTGATAAAAACCTACCAAGAACAGCAAAAAATGCCGTAACCGGCTCAAATCATCCAAACCTAAGAAAAAACCTCTAAAATTATTTCCAGTCCATATAGACCACATAGAATCCATGCATAATGTATTTGCCCGGATTCTGGATGGATAAAACATATCTATATGTTTCCTCTGTTTAGTTTTGGTTGTGTTTTATTGGTGTAAAAGTTGGTCAGCTAGTATTTGAGGTAGTTGTGAATGTAGTAGACAAAGAGCATCTCGACGGCACATTATAGTATAAAGGTCAAGACATGAGTGTTATCTAACAAAACGTCATGTTATTTGACCTAAAAATGATATCGTTTAACCTTGGGAAGCCTACATAGGTGAATAATATGAAAAAAAAGGACAAGTATTTTTTGACATTTCATGTAGGATCAACTTGCTTATATATTATATGACTCTGAAATATTTGATTCCATGTTTTATTCTATTAAAATTGAGAGCTATCAAGAAATAGATTACCAAACACAATCGCTAACATACAAAAACAAATTTATATTGAAATTATCTGAAAACGTGGGTTGCAATAAAATGGTCATAACATGTGATACATGACTCCGTTTCAAGACCACAACTAAGAAAATGGATGCTTGAAAAAAGGAGTACTTTTATCCAGGCAAGCATTGGTCAAAAGCGACTAAACCCGATTAAAAACTGATAAAAACCTACCAAGAACAGCTAAAAATGCCGTAACCGGCACAAATCATCCAAACCTAAAAAAAAACCTCTAAAATTATTTATAATCCATATAGACCACATAGAATCCGGGCATAATGTATTTGCCCGGATTCTGGATGGAAAAAACATATCTATATGTTTCCTCTATTTAGTTTTGGTTGTGTTTTATTGGTGTAAAAGTTGGTCAGCTAGTATTTGAGGTAGTTGTGAATGTAGTAGACAAAGAGCATCTCGACGGCACATTATAGTACAAAGGTCAAGACATGAGTATGCTCTAACAAAACGTCATGTTATTTGACCTAAAAATGATATTGTTTAACCTTGGGAAGCCTACATAGGTGAATAATATGCAAAAGAAGGACAAGTATTTTTTGACATTTCATGTAGGATCAACTTGCTTATGTATTATATGACTCTGAAATATTTGATTCCATGTTTTATTCTATTAAAATTGAGAGCTATCAAGAAATAGATTACCAAACACAATCGCTAACATACAAAAACAAATTTATATTGAAATTATCTGAAAACGTGGGTTGCAATAAAATGGTCATAACATGTGATACATGACTCCGTTTCAAGACCACAACTAAGAAAATGGATGCTTGAAAAAAGGAGTACTTTTATCCAGGCAAGCATTGGTCAAAAGCGACTAAACCCGATCAAAAACTGATAAAAACCTACCAAGAACAGCTAAAAATGCCGTAACCGGCTCAAATCAGCCAAACCTAAGAAAAAACCTCTAAAATTATTTCTAATCCATATAGACCACATAGAATCCGGGCATAATGTATTTGCCCGGATTCTGGATGGATAAAACATATCTATATGTTTCCTCTGTTTAGTTTTGGTTGTGTTTTATTGGTGTAAAAGTTGGTCAGCTAGTATTTGAGGTAGTTGTGAATGTAGTAGACAAAGAGCATCTTGACGGCACATTATAGTACAAAGGTCAAGACATGAGTGTGCTCTAACAAAACGTCATGTTATTTGACCTAAAAATGATATTGTTTAACCTTGGGAAGCCTACATAGGTGAATAATATGCAAAAGAAGGACAAGTATTTTTTGACATTTCATGTAGGATCAACTTGCTTATGTATTATATGACTCTGAAATATTTGATTCCATGTTTTATTCTATTAAAATTGAGAGCTATCAAGAAATAGATTACCAAACACAATCGCTAACATACAAAAACAAATTTATATTGAAATTATCTGAAAACGTGGGTTGCAATAAAACGGTCATAACATGTGATATATGACTCCGTTTCAAGACCACAACTAAGAAAATGGATGCTTGAAAAAAGGAGTACTTTTATCCAGGCAAGCATTGGTCAAAAGTGACTAAACCCGATCAAAAACTGATAAAAACCTACCAAGAACAGCTAAAAATGCCGTAACCGGCTCAAATCATCCAAACCTAAGAAAAAACCTCTAAAATTATTTCCAGTCCATATAGACCACATAGAATCCGGGCATAATGTATTTGCCCGGATTCTTGATGGATAAAACACATCTATATGTTTCCTCTGTTTAGTTTTGGTTGTGTTTTATTGGTGTAAAGGTTGGTCAGCTAGTATTTGAGGTAGTTGTGAATGTAGTAGACAAAGAGCATCTCGACGGCACATTATAGTATAAAGGTCAAGACATGAGTGTACTCTAACAAAACGTCATGTTATTTGACCTAAAAATGATATTGTTTAACCTTGGGAAGCCAACATAGGTGAATAATATGCAAAAGAAGGACAAGTATTTTTTGACATTTCATGTAGGATCAACTTGCTTATGTATTATATGACTCTGAAATATTTTATTCCATGTTTTATTCTATTAAAATTGAGAGCTATCAAGAAATAGATTACCAAACACAATCGCTAACATACAAAAACAAATTTATATTGAAATTATCTGAAAACATGGGTTGCAATAAAATGGTCATAACATGTGATACATGACTCCGTTTCAAGACCACAACTAAGAAAATGGATGCTTGAAAAAATGAGTACTTTTATCCAGGCAAGCATTGGTCAAAAGCGACTAAACCCGATCAAAAACTGATAAAAACCTACCAAGAACAGCTAAAAATGCCGTAACCGGCTCAAATCATCCAAACCTAAAAAAAACCTCTAAAATTATTTCTAATCCGTATAGACCACATAGAATCCGGGCATAATGTATTTGCCCGGATTCTGGATGGATAAAACATATCTATATGTTTCCTCTGTTTAGTTTTGGTTGTGTTTTATTGGTGTAAAAGTTGGTCAGCTAGTATTTGAGGTAGTTGTGAATGTAGTAGACAAAGAGCATCTCGACGGCACATTATAGTATAAAGGTCAAGACATGAGTGTGCTCTAACAAAACGTCATGTTATTTGACCTAAAAATGATATTGTTTAACCTTGGGAAGCCTACATAGGTGAATAATATGCAAAAGAAGGACAAGTATTTTTTGACATTTCATGTAGGATCAACTTGCTTATGTATTATATGACTCTGAAATATTTGATTCCATGTTTTATTCTATTAAAATTGAGAGCTATCAAGAAATAGATTACCAAACACAATCGCTAACATACAAAAACAAATTTATATTGAAATTATCTGAAAACGTGGGTTGCAATAAAATGGTCATAACATGTGATACATGACTCCGTTTCCAGACCACAACTAAGAAAATGGATGCTTGAAAAAAGGAGTACTTTTATCCAGGCAAGCATTGGTCAAAAGCGACTAAACCCGATCAAAAACTGATAAAAACCTACCAAGAACAGCTAAAAATGCCGTAACCGGATCAAATCATCCAAACCTAAAAAAAAACCTCTAAAATTATTTCTAATCCATATAGACCACATAGAATCCGGGCATAATGTATTTGCTCGGATTCTGGATGGATAAAACATATCTATATGTTTCCTCTGTTTAGTTTTGGTTGTGTTTTATTGGTGTAAAAGTTGGTCAGCTAGTATTTGAGGTAGTTGTGAATGTAGTAGACAAAGAGCATCTCGACGGCACATTATAGTACAAAGGTCAAGACATGAGTGTGCTCTAACAAAACGTCATGTTATTTGACCTAAAAATGATATTGTTTAACCTTGGGAAGCCTACATAGGTGAATAATATGCAAAAGAAGGACAAGTATTTTTTGACATTTCATGTAGGATCAACTTGCTTATGTATTATATGACTCTGAAATATTTGATTCCATGTTTTATTCTATTAAAATTGAGAGCTATCAAGAAATAGATTAGCAAACACAATCGCTAACATACAAAAACAAATTTATATTGAAATTATCTGAAAACGTGGGTTGCAATAAAATGGTCATAACATGTGATACATGACTCCGTTTCAAGACCACAACTAAGAAAATGGATGCTTGAAAAAAGGAGTACTTTTATCCAGGCAAGCATTGGTCAAAAGCGACTAAACCCGATCAAAAACTGATAAAAACCTACCAAGAACAGCTAAAAATGCCGTAACCGGCTCAAATCATCCAAACCTAAAAAAAACCTCTAAAATTATTTCTAATCCGTATAGACCACATAGAATCCGGGCATAATATATTTGCCCGGATTCTTGATGGATAAAACACATCTATATGTTTCCTCTGTTTAGTTTTGGTTGTGTTTTATTGGTGTAAAGGTTGGTCAGCTAGTATTTGAGGTAGTTGTGAATGTAGTAGACAAAGAGCATCTCGACGGCACATTATAGTATAAAGGTCAAGACATGAGTGTACTCTAACAAAACGTCATGTTATTTGACCTAAAAATGATATTGTTTAACCTTGGGAAGCCAACATAGGTGAATAATATGCAAAAGAAGGACAAGTATTTTTTGACATTTCATGTAGGATCAACTTGCTTATGTATTATATGACTCTGAAATATTTTATTCCATGTTTTATTCTATTAAAATTGAGAGCTATCAAGAAATAGATTACCAAACACAATCGCTAACATACAAAAACAAATTTATATTGAAATTATCTGAAAACATGGGTTGCAATAAAATGGTCATAACATGTGATACATGACTCCGTTTCAAGACCACAACTAAGAAAATGGATGCTTGAAAAAATGAGTACTTTTATCCAGGCAAGCATTGGTCAAAAGCGACTAAACCCGATCAAAAACTGATAAAAACCTACCAAGAACAGCTAAAAATGCCGTAACCGGCTCAAATCATCCAAACCTAAAAAAAACCTCTAAAATTATTTCTAATCCGTATAGACCACATAGAATCCGGGCATAATGTATTTGCCCGGATTCTGGATGGATAAAACATATCTATATGTTTCCTCTGTTTAGTTTTGGTTGTTTTTTATTGGTGTAAAAGTTGGTCAGCTAGTATTTGAGGTAGTTGTGAATGTAGTAGACAAAGAGCATCTCGACGGCACATTATAGTATAAAGGTCAAGACATGAGTGTGCTCTAACAAAACGTCATGTTATTTGACCTAAAAATGATATTGTTTAACCTTGGGAAGCCTACATAGGTGAATAATATGCAAAAGAAGGACAAGTATTTTTTGACATTTCATGTAGGATCAACTTGCTTATGTATTATATGACTCTGAAATATTTGATTCCGTGTTTTATTCTATTAAAATTGAGAGCTATCAAGAAATAGATTACCAAACACAATCGCTAACATACAAAAACAAATTTATATTGAAATTATCTGAAAACGTGGGTTGCAATAAAATGGTCATAACATGTGATACATGACTCCGTTTCCAGACCACAACTAAGAAAATGGATGCTTGAAAAAAGGAGTACTTTTATCCAGGCAAGCATTGGTCAAAAGCGACTAAACCCGATCAAAAACTGATAAAAACCTACCAAGAACAGCTAAAAATGCCGTAACCGGATCAAATCATCCAAACCTAAAAAAAAACCTCTAAAATTATTTCTAATCCATATAGACCACATAGAACCCGGGCATAATGTATTTGCTCGGATTCTGGATGGATAAAACATATCTATATGTTTCCTCTGTTTAGTTTTGGTTGTGTTTTATTGGTGTAAAAGTTGGTCAGCTAGTATTTGAGGTAGTTGTGAATGTAGTAGACAAAGAGCATCTCGACGGCACATTATAGTACAAAGGTCAAGACATGAGTGTGCTCTAACAAAACGTCATGTTATTTGACCTAAAAATGATATTGTTTAACCTTGGGAAGCCTACATAGGTGAATAATATGCAAAAGAAGGACAAGTATTTTTTGACATTTCATGTAGGATCAACTTGCTTATGTATTATATGACTCTGAAATATTTGATTCCATGTTTTATTCTATTAAAATTGAGAGCTATCAAGAAATAGATTAGCAAACACAATCGCTAACATACAAAAACAAATTTATATTGAAATTATCTGAAAACGTGGGTTGCAATAAAATGGTCATAACATGTGATACATGACTCCGTTTCAAGACCACAACTAAGAAAATGGATGCTTGAAAAAAGGAGTACTTTTATCCAGGCAAGCATTGGTCAAAAGCGACTAAACCCGATCAAAAACTGATAAAAACCTACCAAGAACAGCTAAAAATGCCGTAACCGGCTCAAATCATCCAAACCTAAAAAAAACCTCTAAAATTATTTATAATCCATATAGACCACATAGGATCCGGGCATAATGTATTTGCCCGGATTCTGGATGGATAAAACATATCTATATTTTTCCTCTGTTTAGTTTTGGTTGTGTTTTATTGGTGTAAAAGTTGGTCAACTAGTATTTGAGGTAGTTGTGAATGTAGTAGACAAAGAGCATCTCGACGGCACATTATAGTACAAAGGTCAAGACCTGAGTGTGCTCTAACAAAACGTCATGTTATTTGACCTAAAAATGATATTGTTTAACCTTGGGAAGCCTACATAGGTGAATAATATGCAAAAGAAGGACAAGTATTTTTTGACATTTCATGTAGGATCAACTTGCTTATGTATTATATGACTCTGAAATATTTGTTTCTATGTTTTATTCTATTAAAATTGAGAGCTATCAATAAATAGATTACCAAACACAATCGCTAACATACAAAAACAAATTTATATTGAAATTATCTGAAAACGTGGGTTGCAATAAAATGGTCATAACATGTGATACATGACTCCGTTTCAAGACCACAACTAAGAAAATGGATGCTTGAAAAAAGGAGTACTTTTATCCAGGCAAGCATTGGTCAAAAGCGACTAAACCCGATCAAAAACTGATAAAAACCTACCAAGAACAGCTAAAAATGCCGTAACCGGCTCAAATCATCCAAACCTAAAAAAAACCTCTAAAATTATTTCTAATCCGTATATACCACATAGAATCCGGGCATAATGTATTTGCCTGGATTCTGGATGGATAAAACATATCTATATGTTTCCTCTGTTTAGTTTTGGTTGTGTTTTATTGGTGTAAAAGTTGGTCAGCTAGTATTTGAGGTAGTTGTGAATGTAGTAGACAAAGAGCATCTCGACGGCAGATTATAGTACAAAGGTCAAGACATGAGTGTGCTCTAACAAAACGTCATGTTATTTGACCTAAAAATGATATTGTTTAACCTTGGGAAGCCTACATAGGTGAATAATATGCAAAAGAAGGACAAGTATTTTTTGACATTTCATGTAGGATCAACTTGCTTATGTATTATATGACTCTGAAATATTTGATTCCATGTTTTATTCTATTAAAATTGAGAGCTATCAAGAAATAGATTACCAAACACAATCGCTAACATACAAAAACAAATTTATATTGAAATTATCTGAAAACGTGGGTTGCAATAAAATGGTCATAACATGTGATACATGACTACGTTTCAAGACCACATCTAAGAAAATGGATGCTTGAAAAAAGGAGTACTTTTATCCAGGCAAGCATTGGTCAAAAGCGACTAAACCCGATCAAAAACTGATAAAAACCTACCAAGAACAGCTAAAAATGTCGTAACCGGCTCAAATCATCCAAACCTAAGAAAAAACCTCTAAAATTATTTCTAATCCATATAGACCACATAGAATCCGGGCATAATGTATTTGCCCGGATTCTGGATGGATAAAACATATCTATATGTTTCCTCTGTTTAGTTTTGGTTGTGTTTTATTGGTGTAAAAGTTGGTCAGCTAGTATTTGAGGTAGTTGTGAATGTAGTAGACAAAGAGCATCTCGACGGCACATTATAGTACAAAGGTCAAGACATGAGTGTGCTCTAACAAAACGTCATGTTATTTGACCTAAAAATGATATTGTTTAACCTTGGGAAGCCTACATAGGTGAATAATATGCAAAAGAAGGACAAGTATTTTTTGACATTTCATGTAGGATCAACTTGCTTATGTATTATATGACTCTGAAATATTTGATTCCATGTTTTATTCTATTAAAATTGAGAGCTATCAAGAAATAGATTACCAAACACAATCGCTAACATACAAAAACAAATTTATATTGAAATTATCTGAAAATGATATTGTTTAACCTTGGGAAGCCTACATAGGTGAATAATATGCAAAAGAAGGACAAGTATTTTTTGACATTTCATGTAGGATCAACTTGCTTATGTATTATATGACTCTGAAATATTTGATTCCATGTTTTATTCTATTAAAATTGAGAGCTATCAAGAAATAGATTACCAAACACAATCGCTAACATACAAAAACAAATTTATATTGAAATTATCTGAAAACGTGGGTTGCAATAAAATGGTCATAACATGTGATACATGACTCCGTTTCCAGACCACAACTAAGAAAATGGATGCTTGAAAAAAGGAGTACTTTTATCCAGGCAAGCATTGGTCAAAAGTGACTAAACCCGATCAAAAACTGATAAAAACCTACCAAGAACAGCTAAAAATGCCGTAACCGGATCAAATCATCCAAACCTAAAAAAAAACCTCTAAAATTATTTCTAATCCATATAGACCACATAGAATCCGGGCATAATGTATTTGCTCGGATTCTGGATGGATAAAACATATCTATATGTTTCCTCTGTTTAGTTTTGGTTGTGTTTTATTGGTGTAAAAGTTGGTCAGCTAGTATTTGAGGTAGTTGTGAATGTAGTAGACAAAGAGCATCTCGACGGCACATTATAGTACAAAGGTCAAGACATGAGTGTGCTCTAACAAAACGTCATGTTATTTGACCTAAAAATGATATTGTTTAACCTTGGGAAGCCTACATAGGTGAATAATATGCAAAAGAAGGACAAGTATTTTTTGACATTTCATGTAGGATCAACTTGCTTATGTATTATATGACTCTGAAATATTTGATTCCATGTTTTATTCTATTAAAATTGAGAGCTATCAAGAAATAGATTACCAAACACAATCGCTAACATACAAAAACAAATTTATATTGAAATTATCTGAAAACGTGGGTTGCAATAAAATGGTCATAACATGTGATACATGACTCCGTTTCAAGACCACAACTAAGAAAACGGATGCTTGAAAAAAGGAGTACTTTTATCCAGGCAAGCATTGGTCAAAAGCGACTAAACCCGATAAAAAACTGATAAAAACCTACCAAGAACAGCTAAAAATGCCGTAACCGGCTCAAATCATCCAAACCTAAGAAAAAACCTCTAAAATTATTTCCAGTCCATATAGACCACATAGAATCCGGGCATAATGTATTTGCCCGGATTCTGGATGGATAAAACATATCTATATGTTTCCTCTGTTTAGTTTTGGTTGTGTTTTATTGGTGTAAAAGTTGGTCAGCTAGTATTTGAGGTAGTTGTGAATGTAGTAGACAAAGAGCATCTCGACGGCACATTATAGTAAAAAGGTCAAGACATGAGTGTGCTCTAACAAAACGTCATGTTATTTGACCTAAAAATGATATTGTTTAACCTTGGGAAGCCTACATAGGTGAATAATATGCAAAAGAAGGACAAGTATTTTTTGACATTTCATGTAGGATCAACTTGCTTATGTATTATATGACTCTGAAATATTTGATTCCATGTTTTATTCTATTAAAATTGAGAGCTATCAAGAAATAGATTAGCAAACACAATCGCTAACATACAAAAACAAATTTATATTGAAATTATCTGAAAACGTGGGTTGCAATAAAATGGTCATAACATGTGATACATGACTCCGTTTCAAGACCACAACTAAGAAAATGGATGCTTGAAAAAAGGAGTACTTTTATCCAGGCAAGCATTGGTCAAAAGCGACTAAACCCGATCAAAAACTGATAAAAACCTACCAAGAACAGCTAAAAATGCCGTAACCGGCTCAAATCATCCAAACCTAAAAAAAAACCTCTAAAATTATTTATAATCCATATAGACCACATAGAATCCGGGCATAATGTATTTGCCCGGATTCTGGATGGATAAAACATATCTATATTTTTCCTCTGTTTAGTTTTGGTTGTGTTTTATTGGTGTAAAAGTTGGTCAACTAGTATTTGAGGTAGTTGTGAATGTAGTAGACAAAGAGCATCTCGACGGCACATTATAGTACAAAGGTCAAGACCTGAGTGTGCTCTAACAAAACGTCATGTTATTTGACCTAAAAATGATATTGTTTAACCTTGGGAAGCCTACATAGGTGAATAATATGCAAAAGAAGGACAAGTATTTTTTGACATTTCATGTAGGATCAACTTGCTTATGTATTATATGACTCTGAAATATTTGATTCTATGTTTTATTCTATTAAAATTGAGAGCTATCAAGAAATAGATTACCAAACACAATCGCTAACATACAAAAACAAATTTATATTGAAATTATCTGAAAACGTGGGTTGCAATAAAATGGTCATAACATGTGATACATGACTCCGTTTCAAGACCACAACTAAGAAAATGGATGCTTGAAAAAAGGAGTACTTTTATCCAAGCAAGCATTGGTCAAAAGCGACTAAACCCGATCAAAAACTGATAAAAACCTACCAAGAACAGCTAAAAATGCCGTAACCGGCTCAAATCATCCAAACCTAAAAAAAAACCTCTAAAATTATTTCTAATCCGTATAGACCACATAGAATCCGGGCATAATGTATTTGCCCGGATTCTGGATGGATAAAACATATCTATATGTTTCCTCTGTTTAGTTTTGGTTGTGTTTTATTGGTGTAAAAGTTGGTCAGCTAGTATTTGAGGTAGTTGTGAATGTAGTAGACAAAGAGCATCTCGACGGCAGATTATAGTACAAAGGTCAAGACATGAGTGTGCTCTAACAAAACGTCATGTTATTTGACCTAAAAATGATATTGTTTAACCTTGGGAAGCCTACATAGGTGAATAATATGCAAAAGAAGGACAAGTATTTTTTGACATTTCATGTAGGATCAACTTGCTTATGTATTATATGACTCTGAAATATTTGATTCCATGTTTTATTCTATTAAAATTGAGAGCTATCAAGAAATAGATTACCAAACACAATCGCTAACATACAAAAACAAATTTATATTGAAATTATCTGAAAACGTGGGTTGCAATAAAATGGTCATAACATGTGATACATGACTACGTTTCAAGACCACAACTAAGAAAATGGATGCTTGAAAAAAGGAGTACTTTTATCCAGGCAAGCATTGGTCAAAAGCGACTAAACCCGATCAAAAACTGATAAAAACCTACCAAGAACAGCTAAAAATGTCGTAACCGGCTCAAATCATCTAAACCTAAGAAAAAACCTCTAAAATAATTTCTAATCCATATAGACCACATAGAATCCGGGCATAATGTATTTGCCCGGATTCTGGATGGATAAAACATATCTATATGTTTCCTCTGTTTAGTTTTGGTTGTGTTTTATTGGTGTAAAAGTTGGTCAGCTAGTATTTGAGGTAGTTGTGAATGTAGTAGACAAAGAGCATCTCGACGGCACATTATAGTACAAAGGTCAAGAAATGAGTGTGCTCTAACAAAACGTCATGTTATTTGACCTAAAAATGATATTGTTTAACCTTGGGAAGCCTACATAGGTGAATAATATGCAAAAGAAGGACAAGTATTTATTGACATTTCATGTAGGATCAACTTGCTTATGTATTATATGACTCTGAAATATTTGATTCCATGTTTTATTCTATTAAAATTGAGAGCTATCAAGAAATAGATTACCAAACACAATCGCTAACATACAAAAACAAATTTATATTGAAATTATCTGAAAATGATATTGTTTAACCTTGGGAAGCCAACATAGGTGAATAATATGCAAAAGAAGGACAAGTATTTTTGACATTTCATGTAGGATCAACTTGCTTATGTATTATATGACTCTGAAATATTTGATTCCATGTTTTATTCTATTAAACATGAGAGCTATCAAGAAATAGATTACCAAACACAATCGCTAACATACAAAAACAAATTTATATTGAAATTATCTGAAAACGTGGGTTGCAATAAAATGGTCATAACATGTGATACATGACTCCGTTTCAAGACCACAACTAAGAAAATGGATGCTTGAAAAAAGGAGTACTTTTATCCAGGCAAGCATTGGTCAAAAGCGACTAAACCCGATCAAAAACTGATAAAAACCTACCAAGAACAGCTAAAAATGCCGTAACCGGATCAAATCATCCAAACCTAAAAAAAACCTCTAAAATTATTTCTAATCCATATAGACCACATAGAATCCGGGCATAATGTATTTGCTCGGATTCTGGATGGATAAAACATATCTATATGTTTCCTCTGTTTAGTTTTGGTTGTGTTTTATTGGTGTAAAAGTTGGTCAGCTAGTATTTGAGGTAGTTGTGAATGTAGTAGACAAAGAGCATCTCGACGGCACATTATAGTACAAAGGTCAAGACATGAGTGTGCTCTAACAAAACGTCATGTTATTTGACCTAAAAATGATATTGTTTAACCTTGGGAAGCCTACATAGGTGAATAATATGCAAAAGAAGGACAAGTATTTTTTGACATTTCATGTAGGATCAACTTGCTTATGTATTATATGACTCTGAAATATTTGATTCCATGTTTTATTCTATTAAAATTGAGAGCTATCAAGAAATAGATTACCAAACACAATCGCTAACATACAAAAACAAATTTATATTGAAATTATCTGAAAACGTGGGTTGCAATAAAATGGTCATAACATGTGATACATGACTCCGTTTCATGACCACAACTAAGAAAACGGATGCTTGAAAAAAGGAGTACTTTTATCCAGGCAAGCATTGGTCAAAAGCGACTAAACCTGATCAAAAACTGATAAAAACCTACCAAGAACAGCTAAAAATGTCGTAACCGGCTCAAATCATCCAAACCTAAGAAAAAACCTCTAAAATTATTTCCAGTCCATATAGACCACATAGTATCCGGGCATAATGTATTCGCCCGGATTCTGGATGGATAAAACATATCTATATGTTTCCTCTGTTTAGTTTTGGTTGTGTTTTATTGGTGTAAAAGTTGGTCAGCTAGTATTTGAGGTAGTTGTGAATGTAGTAGACAAAGAGAATCTCGACGGCACATTATAGTATAAAGGTCAAGACATGAGTGTGCTCTAACAAAACGTCATGTTATTTGACCTAAAAATGATATTGTTTAACCTTGGGAAGCCTACATAGGTGAATAATATGCAAAAGAAGGACAAGTATTTTTTGACATTTCATGTAGGATCAACTTGCTTATGTATTATATGACTCTGAAATATTTGATTCCATGTTTTATTCTATTAAAATTGAGAGCTATCAAGAAATAGATTACCAAACACAATAGCTAACATATAAAAACAAATTTATATTGAAATTATCTGAAAACGTGGGTTGCAATAAAATGGTCATAACATGTGATACATGACTCCGTTTCAAGACCACAACTAAGAAAATGGATGCTTGAAAAAAGGAGTACTTTTATCCAGGCAAGCATTGGTCAAAAGCGACTAAACCCGATCAAAAACTGATAAAAACCTACCAAGAACAGCTAAAAATGCCGTAACCGGCTCAAATCATCCAAACCTAAAAAAAACCTCTAAAATTATTTCTAATCCATATAGACCACATAGAATCCGGGCATAATGTATTTGCCCGGATTCTGGATGGATAAAACATATCTATATGTTTCCTCTGTTTAGTTTTGGTTGTGTTTTATTGGTGTAAAAGTTGGTCAGCTAGTATTCGAGGTAGTTGTGAATGGAGTAGACAAAGAGCATCTCGACGGCACATTATAGTACAAAGGTCAAGACATGAGTGTGCTCTAACAAAACGTCATGTTATTTGACCTAAAAATGATATTGTTTAACCTTGGGAAGCCTACATAGGTGAATAATATGCAAAAGAAGGACAAGTATTTTTTGACATTTCATGTAGGATCAACTTGCTTATGTATTATATGACTCTGAAATATTTGATTCCATGTTTCATTCTATTAAAATTGAGAGCTATCAAGAAATAGATTACCAAACACAATCGCTAACATACAAAAACAAATTTATATTGAAATTATCTAAAAACGTGGGTTGCAATAAAATGGTCATAACATGTGATACATGACTCCGTTTCATGACCACAACTAAGAAAACGGATGCTTGAAAAAAGGAGTACTTTTATCCAGGCAAGCATTGGTCAAAAGCGACTAAACCCGATCAAAAACTGATAAAAACCTACCAAGAACAGCTAAAAATGCCGTAACCGGCTCAAATCATCCAAACCTAAGAAAAAACCTCTAAAATTATTTCCAGTCCATATAGACCACATAGAATCCGGGCATAATGTATTTGCCCGGATTCTGGATGGATAAAACATATCTATATGTTTCCTCTGTTTAGTTTTGGTTGTGTTTTATTGGTGTAAAAGTTGGTCAGCTAGTATTTGAGGTAGTTGTGAATGTAGTAGACAAAGAGCATCTCGACGGCACATTATAGTATAAAGGTCAAGACATGAGTGTGCTCTAACAAAACGTCATGTTATTTGACCTAAAAATGATATTGTTTAACCTTGGGAAGCCTACATAGGTGAATAATATGCAAAAGAAGGACAAGTATTTTTTGACATTTCATGTAGGATCAACTTGCTTATGTATTATATGACTCTGAAATATTTGATTCCATGTTTTATTCTATTAAAATTGAGAGCTATCAAGAAATGGATTACCAAACACAA
This sequence comes from Glebionis coronaria, assembly GCA_025667525.1. Classification (NCBI taxonomy): domain Eukaryota; kingdom Viridiplantae; phylum Streptophyta; class Magnoliopsida; order Asterales; family Asteraceae; genus Glebionis; species Glebionis coronaria. Next base: position 644,482,772 of record CM046876.1, read on the forward strand.
TCACTAACATATAAAAACAAATTTATATTGAAATTATCTGAAAACGTGGGTAGCAATAAAATGGTCATAACATGTGATACATGACTCCGTTTCAAGACCACAACTAAGAAAATGGATGCTTGAAAAAAGGAGTACTTTTATCCAGGCAAGCATTGGTCAAAAGCGACTAAACCCGATCAAAAACTGATAAAAACCTACCAAGAACAGCTAAAAATGCCGTAACCAGCTCAAATCATCCAAACCTAAAAAAAACCTCTAAAATTATTTCTAATCCATATAGACCACATAGAATCCGGGCATAATGTATTTACCCGGATTCTGGATGGATAAAACATATCTATATGTTTCCTCTGTTTAGTTTTGGTTGTGTTTTATTGGTGTAAAAGTTGGTCAGCTAGTATTTGAGGTAGTTGTGAATGTAGTAGACAAAGAGCATCTCGACGGCACATTATAGTACAAAGGTCAAGACATGAGTGTGCTCTAACAAAACGTCATGTTATTTGACCTAAAAATGATATTTTTTAACCTTGGGAAGCCTACATAGGTGAATAATATGCAAAAGAAGGACAAGTATTTTTTGACATTTCATGTAGGATCAACTTGCTTATGTATTATATGACTCTGAAATATTTGATTCCATGTTTTATTCTATTAAAATTGAGAGCTATCAAGAAATAGATTACCAAACACAATCGCTAACATACAAAAACAAATTTATATTGAAATTATTTGAAAACGTGGGTTGCAATAAAATGGTCATAACATGTGATACATGACTCCGTTTCAAGACCACAACTAAGAAAATGGATGCTTGAAAAAAGGAGTACTTTTATCCAGGCAAGCATTGGTCAAAAGCGACTAAACCCGATCAAAAACTGATAAAAACCTACCAAGAACAGCTAAAAATGCCGTAACCGGCTCAAATAATCCAAACCTAAAAAAAACCTCTAAAATTATTTCTAATCCATATAGACCACATAGAATCCGGGCATAATGTATTTGCCCGGCTTCTGGATGGATAAAACATATCTATATTTTTCCTCTGTTTAGTTTTGGTTGTGTTTTATTGGTGTAAAAGTTGGTCAGCTAGTATTTGAGGTAGTTGTGAATGTAGTAGACAAAGAGCATCTCGACGGCAGATTATAGTACAAAGGTCAAGACATGAGTGTGCTCTAACAAAACGTCATGTTATTTGACCTAAAAATGATATTGTTTAACCTTGGGAAGCCTACATAGGTGAATAATATGCAAAAGAAGGACAAGTATTTTTTGACATTTCATGTAGGATCAACTTGCTTATGTATTATATGACTCTGAAATATTTGATTCCATGTTTTATTCTATTAAAATTGAGAGCTATCAAGAAATAGATTACCAAACACAATCTCTAACATACAAAAACAAATTTATATTGAAATTATCTGAAAACGTGGGTTGCAATAAAATGGTCATAACATGTGATACATGACTACGTTTCAAGACCACAACTAAGAAAATGGATGCTTGAAAAAAGGAGTACTTTTATCCAGGCAAGCATTGGTCAAAAGCGACTAAACCCGATCAAAAACTGATAAAAACCTACCAAGAACAGCTAAAAATGCCGTAACCGGCTCAAATCATCCAAACCTAAGAAAAAACCTCTAAAATTATTTCCAGTCCATATAGACCACATAGAATCCGGGCATAATGTATTTGCCCGGAATCTGGATGGATAAAACATATCTATATGTTTCCTCTGTTTAGTTTTGGTTGTGTTTTATTGGTGTAAAAGTTGGTCAGCTAGTATTTGAGGTAGTTGTGAATGTAGTAGACAAAGAGCATCTCGACGGCACATTATAGTATAAAGGTCAAGACATGAGTGTGCTCTAACAAAACGTCATGTTATTTGACCTAAAAATGATATTGTTTAACCTTGGGAAGCCTACATAGGTGAATAATATGCAAAAGAAGGACAAGTATTTTTTGACATTTCATGTAGGATCAACTTGCTTATGTATTATATGACTCTGAAATATTTGATTCCATGTTTTATTCTATTAAAATTGAGAGCTATCAAGAAATGGATTACCAAACACAATCGCTAACATATAAAAACAAATTTATATTGAAATTATCTGAAAACGTGGGTTGCAATAAAATGGTCATAACATGTGATACATGACTCCGTTTCAAGACCACAACTAAGAAAATGGATGCTTGAAAAAAGGAGTACTTTTATCCAGGCAAGCATTGGTCAAAAGCGACTAAACCCGATCAAAAACTGATAAAAACCTACCAAGAACAGCTAAAAATGCCGTAACCAGCTCAAATCATCCAAACCTAAAAAAAACCTCTAAAATTATTTCTAATCCATATAGACCACATAGAATCCGGGCATAATGTATTTGCCCGGATTCTGGATGGATAAAACATATCTATATGTTTCCTCTGTTTAGTTTTGGTTGTGTTTTATTGGTGTAAAAGTTGGTCAGCTAGTATTTGAGTTAGTTGTGAATGTAGTAGACAAAGAGCATCTCGACGGCACATTATAGTACAAAGGTCAAGACATGAGTGTGCTCTAACAAAACGTCATGTTATTTGACCTAAAAATGATATTTTTTAACCTTGGGAAGCCTACATAGGTGAATAATATGCAAAAGAAGGACAAGTATTTTTTGACATTTCATGTAGGATCAACTTGCTTATGTATTATATGACTCTGAAATATTTGATTCCATGTTTTATTCTATTAAAATTGAGAGCTATCAAGAAATAGATTACCAAACACAATCACTAACATACAAAAACAAATTTATATTGAAATTATCTGAAAACGTGGGTTGCAATAAAATGGTCATAACATGTGATACATGACTCCGTTTCAAGACCACAACTAAGAAAATGGATGCTTGAAAAAAGGAGTACTTTTATCCAGGCAAGCATTGGTCAAAAGCGACTAAACCCGATCAAAAACTGATAAAAACCTACCAAGAACAGCTAAAAATGCCGTAACCGGCTCAAATAATCCAAACCTAAAAAAAACCTCTAAAATTATTTCTAATCCATATAGACCACATAGAATCCGGGCATAATGTATTTGCCCGGATTCTGGATGGATAAAACATATCTATATGTTTCCTCTGTTTAGTTTTGGTTGTGTTTTATTGGTGTAAAAGTTGGTCAGCTAGTATTTGAGGTAGTTGTGAATGTAGTAGACAAAGAGCATCTCGACGGCAGATTATAGTACAAAGGTCAAGACATGAGTGTGCTCTAACAAAACGTCATGTTATTTGACCTAAAAATGATATTGTTTAACCTTGGGAAGCCTACATAGGTGAATAATATGCAAAAGAAGGACAAGTATTTTTTGACATTTCATGTAGGATCAACTTGCTTATGTATTATATGACTCTGAAATATTTGATTCCATGTTTTATTCTATTAAAATTGAGAGCTATCAAGAAATAGATTACCAAACACAATCGCTAACATACAAAAACAAATTTATATTGAAATTATCTGAAAACGTGGGTTGCAATAAAATGGTCATAACATGTGATACATGACTACGTTTCAAGACCACAACTAAGAAAATGGATGCTTGAAAAAAGGAGTACTTTTATCCAGGCAAGCATTGGTCAAAAGCGACTAAACCCGATCAAAAACTGATAAAAACCTACCAAGAACAGCTAAAAATGCCGTAACCGGCTCAAATCATCCAAACCTAAGAAAAAACCTCTAAAATTATTTCTAATCCATATAGACCACATAGAATCCGGGCATAATGTATTTGCCCGGATTCTTGATGGATAAAACACATCTATATATTTCCTCTGTTTAGTTTTGGTTGTGTTTTATTGGTGTAAAGATTGGTCAGCTAGTATTTGAGGTAGTTGTGAATGTAGTAGACAAAGAGCATCTCGACGACACATTATAGTATAAAGGTCAAGACATGAGTGTGCTCTAACAAAACGTCATGTTATTTGACCTAAAAATGATATTGTTTAACCTTGGGAAGCCAACATAGGTGAATAATATGCAAAAGAAGGACAAGTATTTTTGACATTTCATGTAGGATCAACTTGCTTATGTATTATATGACTCTGAAATATTTGATTCCATGTTTTATTCTATTAAACATGAGAGCTATCAATAAATAGATTACCAAACACAATCGCTAACATACAAAAACAAATTTATATTGAAATTATCTGAAAACGTGGGTTGCAATAAAATGGTCATAACATGTGATACATGACTCCGTTTCAAGACCACAACTAAGAAAATGGATGCTTGAAAAAAGGAGTACTTTTATCCAGGCAAGCATTGGTCAAAAGTGACTAAACCCGATCAAAAACTGATAAAAACCTAACAAGAACAACTAAAAATGCCGTAACCGGCTCAAATCATCCAAACCGAAGAAAAAACCTCTAAGATTATTTCCAGTCCATATAGACCACATAGAATCCGGGCATAATGTATTTGCCCGGATTCTTGATGGATAAAACACATCTATATGTTTCCTCTGTTTAGTTTTGGTTGTGTTTTATTGGTGTAAAAGTTGGTCAGCTAGTATTTGAGGTAGTTGTGAATATAGTAGATAAAGAGCATCTCGACGGCACATTATAGTATAAAGGTCAAGACATGAGTGTGCTCTAACAAACCTTGGGAAGCCAACATAGGTGAATAATATGCAAAAGAAGGACAAGTATTTTTTGACATTTCATGTAGGATCAACTTGCTTATGTATTATATGACTCTGAAATATTTGATTCCATGTTTTATTCTATTAAAATTGAGAGCTATCAAGAAATAGATTACCAAACACAATCACTAACATACAAAAACATTTTTATATTGAAATTATCTGAAAACGTGGGTTGCAATAAAATGGTCATAACATGTGATACATGACTCCGTTTCAAGACCACAACTAAGAAAATGGATGCTTGAAAAAAGGAGTACTTTTATCCAGGCAAGCATTGGTCAAAAGCGACTAAACCCGATCAAAAACTGATAAAAACCTACCAAGAACAGCTAAAAATGCCGTAACCGGCTCAAATCATCCAAACCTAAAAAAAACCTCTAAAATTATTTCTAATCCATATAGACCACATAGAATCCGGGCATAATGTATTTGCCCGGATTCTGGATGGATAAAACATATCTATATGTTTCCTCTGTTTAGTTTTGGTTGTGTTTTATTGGTGTAAAAGTTGGTCAGCTAGTATTTGAGGTAGTTGTGAATGTAGTAGACAAAGAGCATCTCGACGGCAGATTATAGTACAAAGGTCAAGACATGAGTGTGCTCTAACAAAACGTCATGTTATTTGACCTAAAAATGATATTGTTTAACCTTGGGAAGCCTACATAGGTGAATAATATGCAAAAGAAGGACAAGTATTTTTTGACATTTCATGTAGGATCAACTTGCTTATGTATTATATGACTCTGAAATATTTGATTCCATGTTTTATTCTATTAAAACTGAGAGCTATCAAGAAATAGATTACCAAACACAATCGCTAACATACAAAAACAAATTTATATTAAAATTATCTGAAAACGTGGGTTGCAATAAAATGGTCATAACATGTGATACATGACTACGTTTCAAGACTACAACTAAGAAAATGGATGCTTGAAAAAAGGAGTACTTTTATCCAGGCAAGCATTGGTCAAAAGCGACTAAACCCGATCAAAAACTGATAAAAACCTACCAAGAACAACTAAAAAAGCCGTAACCGGCTCAAATCATCCAAACCGAAGAAAAAACCTCTAAGATTATTTCCAGTCCATATAAACCACATAGAATTCGGGCATAATGTATTTGCCCGGATTCTTGATGGATAAAACACATCTATATGTTTCCTCTGTTTAGTTTTGGTTGTGTTTTATTGGTGTAAAAGTTGGTCAGCTAGTATTTGAGGTAGTTGTGAATGTAGTAGACAAAGAGCATCTCGACGGCACATTATAGTATAAAGGTCAAGACATGAGTGTGCTCTAACAAAACGTCATGTTATTTGACCTAAAAATGATATTGTTTAACCTTGGGAAGCCAACATAGTTGAATAATATGCAAAAGAAGGACAAGTATTTTTGACATTTCATGTAGGATCAACTTGCTTATGTATTATATGACTCTGAAATATTTGATTCCATGTTTTATTCTATTAAACATGAGAGCTATCAAGAAATAGATTACCAAACACAATCGCTAACATACAAAAACAAATTTATATTGAAATTATCTGAAAACGTGGGTTGCAATAAAATGGCCATAACATGTGATACATGACTCCGTTTCAAGACCACAACTAAGAAAATGGATGCTTGAAAAAAGGAGTACTTTTATCCAGGCAAGCATTGGTCAAAAGTGACTAAACCCGATCAAAAACTGATAAAAAACTACCAAGAACAACTAAAAATGCCGTAACCGGCTCAAATCATCCAAACCGAAGAAAAAACCTCTAAGATTATTTCCAGTCCATATAGACCACATAGAATCCGGGCATAATGTATTTGCCCGGATTCTTGATGGATAAAACACATCTATATGTTTCCTCTGTTTAGTTTTGGTTGTGTTTTATTGGTGTAAAAGTTGGTCAGCTAGTATTTGAGGTAGTTGTGAATATAGTAGATAAAGAGCATCTCGACGGCACATTATAGTATAAAGGTCAAGACATGAGTGTGCTCTAACAAAACGTCATGTTATTTGACCTAAAAATGATATTGTTTAACCTTGGGAAGCCAACATAGGTGAATAATATGCAAAAGAAGGACAAGTATTTTTTGACATTTCATGTAGGATCAACTTGCTTATGTATTATATGACTCTGAAATATTTGATTCCATGTTTTGTTCTATTAAAATTGAGAGCTATCAAGAAATAGATTACCAAACACAATCGCTAACATACAAAAACATTTTTATATTGAAATTATCTGAAAACGTGGGTTGCAATAAAATGGTCATAACATGTGATACATGACTCCGTTTCAAGACCACAACTAAGAAAATGGATGCTTGAAAAAAGGAGTACTTTTATCCAGGCAAGCATTGGTCAAAAGCGACTAAACCCGATCAAAAACTGATAAAAACCTACCAAGAACAGCTAAAAATGCCGTAACCGGCTCAAATCATCCAAACCTAAAAAAAACCTCTAAAATTATTTCTAATCCATATAGACCACATAGAATCCGGGCATAATGTATTTGCCCGGATTCTGGATGGATAAAACATATCTATATGTTTCCTCTGTTTAGTTTTGGTTGTGTTTTATTGGTGTAAAAGTTGGTCAGCTAGTATTTGAGGTAGTTGTGAATGTAGTAGACAAAGAGCATCTCGACGGCAGATTATAGTACAAAGGTCAAGACATGAGTGTGCTCTAACAAAACGTCATGTTATTTGACCTAAAAATGATATTGTTTAACCTTGGGAAGCCTACATAGGTGAATAATATGCAAAAGAAGGACAAGTATTTTTTGACATTTCATGTAGGATCAACTTGTGATGACGTATAGTCCCCAGCCGGGTCATGAACCCGGCCCAAGGGTACTACCCGTATCCGGCCCATCACATACGGGTGGGATAAATCAGTTAGGCTTATGGGCTTGAATGAACAGTAACCGCACACACGTGTGCGGCCCACGGCCCGGTACGGCCGACACGGCCGACATAGGGTTAGACAAAATGATATTCTGTCTAGGAATATCTTTACCCCAATAAGAGAGGATATTCACTACCAGAATTAGAAGATAACAATCATTCTAATTCTGGTGCTTATCTCTTACTTGGGGCCGAAGGATCAGTGAAAGCCCACTAGGGTTTCACTGCCTATAAAAGGAACCCCCAAGGGTTCCACAAAGGTATCACAATTCTCTCTAAACTCACATATAACCCTAAATCGATTACTTACTCTCACGCCGGAGTCTAATCGTGGGAAACCTTCCCACGGTAAGCTTAACGCGTGTTGTTTAGTGTGCAGGATCCCAACCAGACGATTCACTTGGTGCAGGAGCCGGTACCCAGCCAACCCGAATTAAACCTAATTCGGGTCTAGCAAGGATCAACCAACTTTTGCATCAACAAGTTGGCGCCATCCGTGGGACCTTAACACTAAGCTAGAACAAAAACCTCATCTCGATCTTTTTCAATGACGAAGGGGCATCCGCCAGTTAACCCCAGGAACGTGAATCCTGGGAACCGGAAGTCCCCAGGGGAAGGGATTCTTATTCCCAACCAATCACCTAGCCGCCTCGCAGGCGGGCCAGGTAACCGTAGCGGTCTTCAGTCCGCAGGAGTGACGAGCACGATCTCGGTGACACCTCCGCCCACTTCAACCCTGGATAACCCCGATCCGGGAAGTGCGCCAGACCCTCCTAACAAGGAGCCACGTAGACCCTTAATGGAGGAAGAACATGAAGCTCAACCACTCAACGAGGATGAGCTCACTCGAGTCCTCACTCAGATTTTTGAAAGGATCGTCCCAGGGATCGCATCAAGATTGAGCCTGGGGAGGAACCTTTCAGCCCGACTCAACTTTGGCGACAGTGGACCATCCACCCCTTCCCGGAATCGGAGGAAAAGGAGGACTCAGCCTCGGGAGCAGGAAACCTTTGAGGAAGACCCTCAACCCCGGAATGTCTTTGAACGCATAGCGGATCGCATTATGCAAGAATTAACGCAGACCCAAGATGGAGAAAGGCCGGATGGCTCCCCCGAGCGGCCAGATCGAGAGCTGACCAGAACCACACGCCGCCCAAGTGTGTGGGATAGGATGAACACAGGGAGAAAGGCTCCTGGTTCATCTCAGAAAAGTGGTCCCTATTCAAAAGGTCGGGCACCACCACCGTCCCCAGATCCGTCTGGGGAAGACTCGGATGACCATCCACCCAAGCGCCGCCGGCCTAGGCGCACGCCTCCGCCACCAAACAATGATGAGTATTATGGTGGCCCCTACTATCGGGATACGGAAGCAGAGGACCTCTCGCGTCCGTGGTGTGAGCCGTGGGATGACCCTAGACTCACACGGCCATGGGCGGATCCCAGGGAAGATCCGTTTACCCTCCGCATACGGAATTATTCTGAGGACACCAAACGTCGCATGCCGGCATGTATCAAGACGTATGATGGGTCCGGTGATCCGGTCGATCACCTCAAAATATTCGATACTCAGGCTAAAATTGAACGATGGCCCATGCCTATATGGTGCCAAATGTTTCATTCGACCTTGATTGGAAACGCTCGTGACTGGTTCGAGGCACTTCCCCCACGCAGCATTGATAGTTTCATGGAACTACGCACTGCGTTTGAGAACAATTATACTCAAAGGAAGAAGTATAATAGGGATCCGGTCTCATTGGCAACTGTCAAGCAACGGCCGGGGGAGTCCACAGAAGCCTTCACTGAGCGCTTCAACGATGAGTGCACACGCACGAGAACCATGCCAGAGCTCCTGAAAATCTCTGACTATATGCATGCCATAACAGACAGAGAACTGATCAGGCGTCTCAATGACAAGCGTCCAGAAAGATATGATGACCTCATGGAGAGAGTGAGGAATTTCATAGAGGGAGAGACAGCGGTTGCCGCAGCCTACCCATCCCGAGGAAATGGGTACCGTTCAAATGACCAGTCCAGGAGACAGTCGGGCGGTCAAGGCAACCAGAACAATAACAAGGGCTCGGACTATAAGAGCCAGAGCAAAGGCGGACGGTCGGACGACAAGTTCACCCCCCTAAAGATGTCCTACCGGGAGATCTTGTTGACTGAAGGGGCGAATTTTCCAAGGCCTCCCCCAATGACCACACCCCCGGAACGTCGGCAGGGAAGTCGCTTCTGCGAATTCCATAATGACAAAGGACACGGCACGGAGGAGTGTATCCAGCTGAAGAAGCATATTGAGTCGCTAATCAAATCAGGCAAACTCAAGCACCTGGTTAAGGATTGGAAAGACGGAAAGGACAACAACAAGAAGTATGATAAGAAGGACCCCCAAAAGGACAAGCCTTCTACCATATACATGATCCAATCCAGACAGCGCCGCACGAGACAGAAAATTGGCCAAAAATTTTCCCGCGGCAAGGAAATCTCATTCCCTCTCATCACAGCAAGTGACGTGGTTGATGCGCCTCTCACCATTGAGATAAGCATTGGAACACACAATGTCCGCCGCATGTATGTGGATGGAGGGTCGTCAGCAGAGGTATTATATGAACACTGCTTTGTGCAGTTATGCCCAGAAATAAGAAGCCAATTAGTACCGGCCACGTCGCCGCTTACTGGCTTTAGTGGAGATACTATCTGGCCAATAGGGCAGTTGCGTCTGCTTGTCACCATTGGGAATGAGGAACATTCCACTACAACGTGGATGAACTTCATGGTGATACGTTCACACTCTCCTTATAATGGAATCATAGGCAGACCAGGCATTTTGGCTATCCGGGCAGTACCCTCTACGACACACGGAATGATTAAATTCCCCGTTGATGGGGGAATCGTTACTATTTATAACACAGTCGTGCCAACGTCCGAGTGTCACACTGTGACAACACCGGCACCACCTGTACCACCCAAGGACGGAGCACCACCACCCAATTGGAAGGTGGCCATTCACCCTGACTACCCGGAACAGGAAGTATCCATAGGAGGGGCGCTCTCAGATAGCGGCAAAAGGGCCATGTGTGCACTTTTAAGTGCAAACCTGGACATATTCGCGTGGGAACCAAAACATATGACGGGTGTGCCACGTGCCATAGCAGAGCATAAGCTCCAGATCCGCCAAGGGTACCAACCCATCAAGCAAAAGAAGCGCGGCCAGGCGCCCGAGAGAAGTCAAGTTATATTGGAGGAAGTGCGGAAACTGGTGGACGCAGGCATTATGCGCGAGGTATACTACCACGAGTGGTTATCCAATCCAGTCATGGTCAAGAAACATGACGGAAGTTGGCGCATGTGCGTGGATTTCACGGACCTGAACAAGGCCTGCCCACATGACTGTTACCCGCTACCAGAAATCGACTGGAAAGTAGAATCCTTGTGTGGATACCCTTTCAAATGCTTCTTGGACGCATATAAAGGGTATCACCAAATCCAGATGGCGGAGGAGGATGAAGAAAAAACGGCGTTCCACACAAGCCAGGGCGTATATTGATATACGAAAATGCCGTTTGGATTAAAGAACGTCGGCGCTACGTATCAGCGGTTGGTGGATAAAGCTTTCGAATCACAAATAGGACGCAACTTGGAAGTATATGTTGATGACTTGGTGATAAAAAGCTACACGGAGGAGGCACTCCTCCGGGATGTCCAGGAGACATTCGACACGCTGAGAAGGATTAATATGAAGTTAAATCCAAAGAAATGTACGTTTGGTGCAACAGAAGGAATGTTCTTGGGATATTTGATTGACCCAAACGGCATAAAACCTTGTCCAGAGAAGACGGACGCAGTGATACGGCTACCGTCCCCGCAGACACGGAAAGAGGTGCAATCCCTGAATGGGAAGTTAGCCGGATTAAATAGATTTCTATCCAAATCCGCAGAGAAGTCATTGCCTTTATTTAAGACGCTCAAGAAGTGTATTAGAAAAGGAGACTTCCGTTGGACGAAGGAAGCTGAGGAAGCCTTTGCCCAACTCAAGAAGCATCTCGCATCTCTCCCCATGTTGGTAGCTCCCCGCCCAAAGGAGGACCTTGTTATGTATCTCTCGGCTACTCATGGCGCAATAAGCGCGGTACTTATGACGGATAGAGACACAATACAGACCCCGGTCTACTTTATAAGTAGAACATTACAAGGAGCGGAACTGAATTATTCCCCCATGGAAAAATTGGTGCTAGCACTAGTATTTGCTACAAAGCGGCTGCGCCGGTACTTTCAGGCGCACCCGATTGTCGTGATTACGGATCAGCCAATCAAGCAGGTTATATCTAGACCAGACGTGGCAGGGAGACTAGAAAAGTGGAGCATCCTACTGGGAGGGCATAATATATCTTACAGACCAAGAACGGCTGTTAAAGGCCAGATCTTGGCAGATTTCCTGATTGAAAAGCCGGATGAGGAAGAACCAATCATTAAGCAAGAGGAGGTCCCAGCGGAACCTTGGGTGCTATTCACGGACGGATCCTCATGCACAGACGGGTCCGGGGCAGGCCTCATCCTCACAAATCCAGAAGGCATGGAATTCACGTACGCCCTCCGTTTTGAGTTCACGGCCACCAATAACGAAGCGGAATATGAAGCATTAATTGCGGGTTTAAAAATCGCCGCTAGAATGGGAGTCCGCAACCTTGAGGCCTACGTGGACTCACGGCTTGTCACGAACCATATTCTAGGTGGGTATGTGGCTAAGGAGGACAACATGGTCAGGTATTTGGAAAAAGTCAAGACGTTAATCGCAACTTTCAGTAAGTTTTCCATCAAGCAGGTGCCAAGGGGCGAGAACAAGAAAGCGGACGCCCTCAGTAAAATCGCATCCACAAGCTTCGCCCACTTGTCTAAACAGGTTTTGGTGGAAATACTCAAGGAAAAGTCTATCACGGAAGGGGAAGTGACTGCTATAGTTGAAGAGGAGGGACCTACGTGGATGACCCCAATCATCAACTATCTGGCTAGTGAAACCCTCCCAGGCGAGGAAAAAGCAGCAAGGCGCGTTAAAAGGAAGTCACAACATTTCAAACTCCGGGAAGGCATCCTTTACAAACGCTCTTTCCTGCAGCCGTGGCTGCGGTGTGTTGGACCACGCCAGGCGGCCTATGTGATCAGTGACATACACGAAGGGTTGTGCGGCATGCATGCAGGCCCACGATCCGTGGTAGCCCGAGCCTTACGAACAGGATACTATTGGCCCACTATGCACAGAGACGCGCGCGACATGATTCGCAGGTGCAATGATTGCCAAGTGCATAGGCCAGTACCGCGGCACCCGCAGCAGGAGCTTACACCTATCACGTCCCCATGGCCGTTTTACAAGTGGGGAATTGACATTGCAGGACCATTTCCTGTAGCTGCGGGAGGGGTTAAATTCTTGATTGTTGCAATGGATTACTTTACACGATGGATAGAAGCCAAGGCAGTAAAATCTATCACGGGTAAGCAGGTCAAAAAGTTCGTGTGGGAACACATCGTATTCCGTTTCGGTCTACCTGGAGAAATTATATCGGACAACGGCAAACAGTTCACGGATAACCCATTCAAAGACTGGTGTGCATCATTGAACATCAAGCGGCGCTTCGCGTCTGTTAAGCATCCACAAACAAACGGCCTTGTCGAACGAGCAAATAGGAGCTTGGGGAATGGAATCAAGGCGCGGCTGGATGAACGACAGGGCAAATGGGTCGATGAACTGTCGCACGTGCTATGGGCACATAGAACCATGATAAAAACAGCCAATGGAGATACTCCGTTTGCATTGGCTTACGGCACTGAAGCCGTTATACCAGCAGAAATAGGGATGCCTACCATCCGCACGGCGGAGGTTAATGCCGTCACAAATGATGAACAACTGCGAATCAACCTGGATCTGTTGGAAGAAAAAAGGGAAGTAGCAGCCATCAATGAAGCTAAGTCCAAGGCTAAGATGAAGGCTTATTACGACGCCAAGGTCAAGGGTGTTTCTTTTCGACCGGGAGACTACGTCTATCGTGCTAACGAAGCAAGTCGAGTGGAAAATACAGGAAAATTGGGCCCTAAATGGGAAGGACCGTATGAAGTCATTGAAACCTTGGGACGAGGCGCGTACAAGTTACGCGACATGGATGGCCGCGACCTAGAGCGCACATGGAACATCGCCAATCTAAAAAGGTGCTATCTTTGAAAACTACGGCTCCCGCATGGATACTTCGCTATAAGCGGTTTCAATAAAGACCATGCGGGTTATTTGTCTTATTTGTTTTTCTTATGTTTGTTTTAGTTTCCCTTATGGACCTTTTTTAAGGACTTGTCGTCATTATCCAAACAAAAATGTAAATGTTCTAATAAAATGCCGTGGTGCCTAGCTAGCTCCACGGCCTGTTTCGTGCAAATTATTGTCCTCTTTGTTAGATTCTTTGTTAGCCGTATGAATTTTACTTGTGTTATAATATGCCATGTTTCTTTCATATGCATTCTCTCGAAATACCGTACATGTACCATACGCCTCCAGGTGGGGTAAGAGGATTAAGTGAACCTACTAATTCAACTTGCCGCGTAAGAGGGATGCAACCCCAGCCGCACGGATCACGTATCCTTACTAGACACCTTACTCACAAGACGTTGGGGTAAGTTTCATATGCTATAGCCATACCGTGCTCCGCATAATAAAGACGCACGTCGCACGTCTAGTAAATTATAGACTTGAATGTATTTTCTTTGTGAGTAAGACATGGTATCATGCAGTATTGAACTACAATATTTCAAACACAAGCACAAATACACAAGTTTCCAAACAAATCAAAATTGCCGTGGTTACCCACGGACTTATATACAAAACATAAAAATTGTTAGCCGTGTACATACACGGACGAATCGAAACAATACATATTCATAGATTACAAAACAAGTGTTTGATTGTGGACAAAGGAGCATCCTAAATTGAGGGGAGAAACCTACCCATCTCTGCTTGTTCTTCCACCAGACGCGGCAACCATTCATCACGCTCCCCCCGCTTCTGGGCTTGGGCCGCGGTCCTTTCCAACACCACGTCTAGGGGTTCCTCGTCAAGTACGACCCTGGTTACGTCCTCATATACAGGAAGGGTTAGAGGAAAGTTAGCAGTGGAAGGCATGCTAGGACTGAGCTTCTCCATGATTTCAGTGTTCGGGGCATCTTTGGTGGCCTCTAGCTCATCCAGGAATGGGTAATGCAGATCTTGCATCGCGGCCATGGAGGTAGTCATCTTGCTGGCGGCTTCGGGCTTAAAGAAGGTATGACGGGCGATGTCCCCACCTTTGGTGATCAGTTCAGCAGCCTCAACCATTCCTTCGTGCCGTCCATGGTCGATACCATCAGATACAAGGTTGGCAAATTGTTGTACAAAGGATGGGGCCTCTAGCACCTTCGTCACGGCCAGGCGTGCTCCATGCCCAACCATCCACCTACGGCCCGCAATGGCTGTTAGCAGTTGGGGGCACAATACATTGTCACGCTCAGCGGTCAGGGCATCTATCACCAATTCCTTTTGGGCAACTGCCTCTTTCAGCTCTTGGGTGATGGCCCTTTCCTCAGCAAGGTCTGTCTGCATTTTTTCCATGTTTTGGACGGCCAAATGCGCGTCCTTTAGCTTCTGGTTCAGATCATCTACTTGGCTGGCGTAAGAATGGGCAGAAGCTTCGGCCGTGGTCACCTATAGTAAAAGACGTGTTAGTACATTCATTGTTTGGTATGTATGGGTGGTGCGGCACGGATATGTACCTTGGTGTTTGCAGCATCTAGTTGAGACTCAAGGTGGGCTACTTGCCGATCGTGTTCACTCGCACGGGCCGATTGTGTCTTGATTGGATTGGAGGTCAGCAATCAGGGCTTCATTATCTTCAATCATTTTTTCCCTCCGTCCAACTTTCCTCTTAAGAGATTCGACGTGCCCAAGGGCAGCTTCAAACCTGACTCTCATCGCGGTTCCCATCGCCATTTGATGTACAAGCGTCCCATTATACTCATCAGCCAAATCCGCATGATTGAGTGAGTTTACCTCTTGCACCAAGCTTGGTGGTATGCAGTTGTTAAGGTACTCACGACACTCCTCAGCACTCCTCAATCGCGACGCTGTGGTAATAGTCCATATCGGGTTAAAAGGTTCGGGAACGCCGGATGTGGGGAAGTCTTGGGAAAGCAGGGGTGAACCATCTTCAAACACAGGGCCGGACTTTGTGGGGGCCGCAGGATTTTCTTCGACAGCTTTTCCTTTCTCCTTATTCACTTGGGTGTCAGAAGGAGGTGCGGCATCAGCTTGGTTGTCCCTGCGACATGAGTATCATGAAATATCTTAAGTATGGCTTAAAAAAAAAAAAGAGAAGACATTCTTGCATATTGGGATAGTTTCTTACATATGGCTTCTTGCTCCTTCGGAGGCGGTTGGGGCAATTTGGGTGACGGGATCGACATGAGTGACCCGGTTAGCCTCGGAACCCTGGGTGCCACTCTCAACAGATTGATACATAGGGTGGTCTTCTCGAAGCCTCTTGGGGGGAGCATTATGTTCACCAATCTCGGCCGATGCAGTCTCGCCTGCACGGTTCCCCCTCTTCCGGGTGCGCCTAGTGAGGGGCTGTGCTGTGATTTCAGCAATCTCCTCTTCGGCTTCCTCATCTTCGTCCAAGTTAACATACTGTTGCACTTCATCATCATCGTCATCGCCCATCAGTCGGCGAATGGTGGAGTCGGTTTCGATATTGTCTCCCTGTTGTTCCCTATGTGGTGAGGAAGGCCCGGCTCCCCCTTGGTTCATCTGGTCATTGTCATCACCATGATCTCCATGTTCTTCGTCAGAATGAGGATCAGGCACGGCTTCCAAGGCAACCGTCACTGGTCGGGTGTGCTCAAAGAGGGGCTGTTCATTTTCACGAAGAGGACGGAGACCTTCCGGCACAAGTCTTGGATCGCCCTGGCGCAACAGTCCAAAAAAGTTCATCTTTGTCCAGCACAAAACAATAGATGTTAGTTATTATACAAACACATGTATACATTCTTATTGACGTACGGATGATTAGCCTACCTTCGCCCTGCCTTCTCCAAAAAACAGGATACCTATTGGAGGGACCAAAGTAATTGCGGCTAATTCCTAGCAAGCATAAGAATGATTCCGGTAGGTTTCTGTGGAATCCAGTCCTATTTAGATCTAACTCTTGAGAGTGAAGGGAATTGTATGTACTGGCGTGCGGCTTAGGGTCGTGCGGGAGTCTGGTCCTAATGATGAAATCACCCGGCCATACCACTGCGTCAATGAAAAAATAATGGTCATACCAGTTTTTCAGTGAATCCATTGGTTTGTTGTGTGATTGTGGGCTGTTGGAGGCTCGTTTTTTGAAAGATACCCAACCGTTCACTAAGTTTGGGGTGTAAAACAACCTAAATAACTCTACGGTTGGGGGGATTCTCCTAGCACGGCAAAGAATCTCGAATTGGCTAATTTTACAGGCACCTATGCAGTGGAGTTGGCTAATGTGTACATTGTAATATCCTAACAAATCTACGAGAAAGTGGGTGAAAGGAATACGGTAATTCGCCGCGTCAAACAGGCGAGTATAGAGGCCTATCTTACCCGCTGGAGCCTCAGTTATGAGGTCTCCGACGCCAGGAAGTGAGGGGTGTAGATTGGAAGGGATGAAGTAATTTGTACAAAAATGGTTTAACTGGTCTTGGGTCATGACATTTAGCACGGATCCGATGGTAGGGCTGTTTCTATTAGCCATTACTAAAAAAAGAGGGTAAGGACGTGGTATTCTAACCTGCGTGTGAAGGGATCCGTGCGTACTTGGTTCAAGATAAGAGAAAAGCTTTAAATGGCAGAAATGGAGGTTGTGAACTGTGTGTTTCACACAGCCGTAGGGGTGGCTTATTTATAGGGTTACCTTGAGGATCACAGCCTGTTGGATATGTGACACGTGTTGGCCACTATTCTTAATCGTGTGGCTAGGGGGCAAGTGGCAAGTGAAACGTCAGATGGGACCCACGGGTCATATCTGACCCACACGTTTGCACTGCTCAATGTTCTGACTGTCTGCACTTTTGTCAGTCAAACAAGTCAGATGAACAGTTGTTCATGTCGGGTTATGCGGCTCTAACGTAAGACTTGACATTTAATGATATATTTAATTTGTCTCGGCGACTATGTATCGAGCATCATTGTCCTTTGTTATGAATTCCTTGGTACGTCCGGGAGCATCTTTGTAGTCTAGAGGTTCCACCTACGGTTGTAACAACTAGACTAGGGGGACATGATGACGTATAGTCCCCAGCCGGGTCATGAACCCGGCCCAAGGGTACTACCCGTATCCGGCCCATCACATACGGGTGGGATAAATCAGTTAGGCTTATGGGCTTGAATGAACAGTAACCGCACACACGTGTGCGGCCCACGGCCCGGTACGGCCGACACGGCCGACATAGGGTTAGACAAAATGATATTCTGTCTAGGAATATCTTTACCCCAATAAGAGAGGATATTCACTACCAGAATTAGAAGATAACAATCATTCTAATTCTGGTGCTTATCTCTTACTTGGGGCCGAAGGATCAGTGAAAGCCCACTAGGGTTTCACTGCCTATAAAAGGAACCCCCAAGGGTTCCACAAAGGTATCACAATTCTCTCTAAACTCACATATAACCCTAAATCGATTACTTACTCTCACGCCGGAGTCTAATCGTGGGAAACCTTCCCACGGTAAGCTTAACGCGTGTTGTTTAGTGTGCAGGATCCCAACCAGACGATTCACTTGGTGTAGGAGCCGGTACCCAGCCAACCCGAATTAAACCTAATTCGGGTCTAGCAAGGATCAACCAACTTTTGCATCAACAACTTGCTTATGTATTATATGACTCTGAAATATTTGATTCCATGTTTTATTCTATTAAAACTGAGAGCTATCAAGAAATAGATTACCAAACACAATCGCTAACATACAAAAACAAATTTATATTGAAATTATCTGAAAACGTGGGTTGCAATAAAATGGTCATAACATGTGATACATGACTACGTTTCAAGACTACAACTAAGAAAATGGATGCTTGAAAAAAGGAGTACTTTTATCCAGGCAAGCATTGGTCAAAAGCGACTAAACCCGATCAAAAACTGATAAAAACCTACCAAGAACAACTAAAAAAGCCGTAACCGGCTCAAATCATCCAAACCGAAGAAAAAACCTCTAAGATTATTTCCAGTCCATATAAACCACATAGAATTCGGGCATAATGTATTTGCCCGGATTCTTGATGGATAAAACACATCTATATGTTTCCTCTGTTTAGTTTTGGTTGTGTTTTATTGGTGTAAAAGTTGGTCAGCTAGTATTTGAGGTAGTTGTGAATGTAGTAGACAAAGAGCATCTCGACGGCACATTATAGTATAAAGGTCAAGACATGAGTGTGCTCTAACAAAACGTCATGTTATTTGACCTAAAAATGATATTGTTTAACCTTGGGAAGCCAACATAGGTGAATAATATGCAAAAGAAGGACAAGTATTTTTTGACATTTCATGTAGGATCAACTTGCTTATGTATTATATGACTCTGAAATATTTGATTCCATGTTTTATTCTATTAAAATTGAGAGCTATCAAGAAATAGATTACCAAACACAATCGCTAACATACAAAAACAAATTTATATTGAAATTATCTGAAAACGTGGGTTGCAATAAAATGGTCATAACATGTGATACATGACTCCGTTTCAAGACCACAACTAAGAAAATGGATGCTTGAAAAAAGGAGTACTTTTATCCAGGCAAGCATTGGTCAAAAGCGACTAAACCCGATCAAAAACTGATAAAAACCTACCAAGAACAGCTAAAAATGCCGTAACCGGCTCAAATCATCCAAACCTAAGAAAAAACCTCTAAAATTATTTCTAATCCATATAGACCACATAGAATCCGGGCATAATGTATTTGCCCGGATTCTTGATGGATAAAACACATCTATATGTTTCCTCTGTTTAGTTTTGGTTGTGTTTTATTGGTGTAAAGGTTGGTCAGCTAGTATTTGAGGTAGTTGTGAATGTAGTAGACAAAGAGCATCTCGACGGCACATTATAGTATAAAGGTCAAGACATGAGTGTGCTCTAACAAAACGTATGTTATTTGACCTAAAAATGATATTGTTTAACCTTGGGAAGCCAACATAGGTGAATTATATGCAAAAGAAGGACAAGTATTTTTGACATTTCATGTAGGATCAACTTGCTTATGTATTATATGACTCTGAAATATTTGATTCCATGTTTTATTCTATTAAACATGAGAGATATCAAGAAATAGATTACCAAACACAATCGCTAACATACAAAAACAAATTTATATTGAAATTATCTGAAAACGTGGGTTGCAATAAAATGGTCATAACATGTGATACATGACTCCGTTTCAAGACCACAACTAAGAAAATGGATTCTTGAAAAAAGGAGTACTTTTATCCAGGCAAGCATTGGTCAAAAGTGACTAAACCCGATCAAAAACTGATAAAAATCTACCAAGAACAACTAAAAATGCCGTAACCGGCTCAAATCATCCAAACCGAAGAAAAAACCTCTAAGATTATTTCCAGTCCATATAGACCACATAGATTCCGGGCATAATGTATTTGCCCGGATTCTTGATGGATAAAACACATCTATATGTTTCCTTTGTTTAGTTTTGGTTGTGTTTTATTGGTGTAAAAGTTGGTCAGCTAGTATTTGAGGTAGTTGTGAATGTAGTAGACAAAGAGCATCTCGACGGCACATTATAGTATAAAGGTCAAGACATGAGTGTGCTCTAACAAAACGTCATGTTATTTGACCTAAAAATGATATTGTTTAACCTTGGGAAGCCAACATAGGTGAATAATATGCAAAAGAAGGACAAGTATTTTTTGACATTTCATGTAGGATCAACTTGCTTATGTATTATATGACTCTGAAATATTTGATTCCATGTTTTATTCTATTAAAATTGAGAGCTATCAAGAAATAGATTACCAAACACAATCGCTAACATACAAAAACAAATTTATATTGAAATTATCTGAAAACGTGGGTTGCAATAAAATGGTCATAACATGTGATACATGACTATGTTTCAAGACCACAACTAAGAAAATGGATGCTTGAAAAAAGGAGTACTTTTATCCAGGCAAGCATTGGTCAAAAGTGACTAAACCCGATCAAAAACTGATAAAAACCTACCAAGAACAACTAAAAATGCCGTAACCGGCTCAAATCATCCAAACCGAAGAAAAAACCTCTAAGATTATTTCCAGTCCATATAGACCACATAGAATCCGGGCATAATGTATTTGCCCGGATTCTTGATGGATAAAACACATCTATATGTTTCCTCTGTTTAGTTTTGGTTGTGTTTTATTGGTGTAAAAGTTGGTCAGCTAGTATTTGAGGTAGTTGTGAATATAGTAGATAAAGAGCATCTCGACGGCACATTATAGTATAAAGGTCAAGACATGAGTGTGCTCTAACAAAACGTCATGTTATTTGACCTAAAAATGATATTGTTTAACCTTGGGAAGCCAACATAGGTGAATAATATGCAAAAGAAGGACAAGTATTTTTTGACATTTCATGTAGGATCAACTTGCTTATGTATTATATGACTCTGAAATATTTGATTCCATGTTTTATTCTATTAAAATTGAGAGCTATCAAGAAATAGATTACCAAACACAATCGCTAACATACAAAAACAAATTTATATTGAAATTATCTGAAAACGTGGGTTGCAATAAAATGGTCATAACATGTGATACATGACTCCGTTTCAAGACCACAACTAAGAAAATGGATGCTTGAAAAAAGGAGTACTTTTATCCAGGCAAGCATTGGTCAAAAGCGACTAAACCCGATCAAAAACTGATAAAAACCTACCAAGAACAGCTAAAAATGCCGTAACCGGCTCAAATCATCCAAACCTAAAAAAAACCTCTAAAATTATTTCTAATCCATATAGACCACATAGAATCCGGGCATAATGTATTTGCCTGGATTCTGGATGGATAAAACATATCTATATGTTTCCTCTGTTTAGTTTTGGTTGTGTTTTATTGGTGTAAAAGTTGGTCAGCTAGTATTTGAGGTAGTTGTGAATGTAGTAGACAAAGAGCATCTCGACGGCAGATTATAGTACAAAGGTCAAGACATGAGTGTGCTCTAACAAAACGTCATGTTATTTGACCTAAAAATTATATTGTTTAACCTTGGGAAGCCTACATAGGTGAATAATATGCAAAAGAAGGACAAGTATTTTTTGACATTTCATGTAGGATCAACTTGCTTATGTATTATATGACTCTGAAATATTTGATTCCATGTTTTAGTCTATTAAAATTGAGAGCTATCAAGAAATAGATTACCAAACACAATCGCTAACATACAAAAACAAATTTATATTGAAATTATCTGAAAACGTGGGTTGCAATAAAATGGTCATAACATGTGATACATGACTACGTTTCAAGACCACAACTAAGAAAATGGATGCTTGAAAAAAGGAGTACTTTTATCCAGGCAAGCATTGGTCAAAAGTGACTAAACCCGATCAAAAACTGATAAAAACCTACCAAGAACAACTAAAAATGCCGTAACCGGCTCAAATCATCCAAACCGAAGAAAAAACCTCTAAGATTATTTCCAGTCCATATAGACCACATAGAATCCGGGCATAATGTATTTGCCCGGATTCTTGATGGATAAAACACATCTATATGTTTCCTCTGTTTAGTTTTGGTTGTGTTTTATTGGTGTAAAAGTTGGTCAGCTAGTATTTGAGGTAGTTGTGAATATAGTAGATAAAGAGCATCTCGACGGCACATTATAGTATAAAGGTCAAGACATGAGTGTGCTCTAACAAAACGTCATGTTATTTGACCTAAAAATGATATTGTTTAACCTTGGGAAGCCAACATAGGTGAATAATATGCAAAAGAAGGACAAGTATTTTTTGACATTTCATGTAGGATCAACTTGCTTATGTATTATATGACTCTGAAATATTTGATTCCATGTTTTATTCTATTAAAATTGAGAGCTATCAAGAAATAGATTACCAAACACAATCGCTAACATACAAAAAGAAATTTATATTGAAATTATCTGAAAACGTGGGTTGCAATAAAATGGTCATAACATGTGATACATGACTCCGTTTCAAGACCACAACTAAGAAAATGGATGCTTGAAAAAAGGAGTACTTTTATCCAGGCAAGCATTGGTCAAAAGCGACTAAACCCGATCAAAAACTGATAAAAACCTACCAAGAACAGCTAAAAATGCCGTAACCGGCTCAAATCATCCAAACCTAAAAAAAACCTCTAAAATTATTTCTAATCCATATAGACCACATAGAATCCAGGCATAATGTATTTGCCCGGATTCTGGATGGATAAAACATATCTATATGTTTCCTCTGTTTAGTTTTGGTTGTGTTTTATTGGTGTAAAAGTTGGTCAGCTAGTATTTGAGGTAGTTGTGAATGTAGTAGACAAAGAGCATCTCGACTGCAGATTATAGTACAAAGGTCAAGACATGAGTGTGCTCTAACAAAACGTCATGTTATTTGACCTAAAAATGATATTGTTTAACCTTGGGAAGCCTACATAGGTGAATAATATGCAAAAGAAGGACAAGTATTTTTTGACATTTCATGTAGGATCAACTTGCTTATGTATTATATGACTCTGAAATATTTGATTCCATGTTTTATTCTATTAAAATTGAGAGCTATCAAGAAATAGATTACCAAACACAATCGCTAACATACAAAAACAAATTTATATTGAAATTATCTGAAAACGTGGGTTGCAATAAAATGGTCATAACATGTGATACATGACTACGTTTCAAGACCACAACTAAGAAAATGGATGCTTGAAAAAAGGAGTACTTTTATCCAGGCAAGCATTGGTCAAAAGCGACTAAACCCGATCAAAAACTGATAAAAACCTACCAAGAACAACTAAAAATGCCGTAACCGGCTCAAATCATCCAAACCGAAGAAAAAACCTCTAAGATTATTTCCAGTCCATATAAACCACATAGAATCCGGGCATAATGTATTTGCCCGGATTCTTGATGGATAAAACACATCTATATGTTTCCTCTGTTTAGTTTTGGTTGTGTTTTATTGGTGTAAAAGTTGGTCAGCTAGTATTTGAGGTAGTTGTGAATGTAGTAGACAAAGAGCATCTCGACGGCACATTATAGTATAAAGGTCAAGACATGAGTGTGCTCTAACAAAACGTCATGTTATTTGACCTAAAAATGATATTGTTTAACCTTGGGAAGCCAACATAGGTGAATAATATGCAAAAGAAGGACAAGTATTTTTTGACATTTCATGTAGGATCAACTTGCTTATGTATTATATGACTCTGAAATATTTGATTCCATGTTTTATTCTATTAAAATAGAGAGCTATCAAGAAATAGATTACCAAACACAATCGCTAACATACAAAAACAAATTTATATTGAAATTATCTGAAAACGTGGGTTGCAATAAAATGGTCATAACATGTGATACATGACTCCGTTTCAAGACCACAACTAAGAAAATGGATGCTTGAAAAAAGGAGTACTTTTATCCAGGCAAGCATTGGTCAAAAGCGACTAAACCCGATCAAAAACTGATAAAAACCTACCAAGAACAGCTAAAAATGCCGTAACCGGCTCAAATCATCCAAACCTAAGAAAAAACCTCTAAAATTATTTCTAATCCATATAGACCACATAGAATCCGGGCATAATGTATTTGCCCGGATTCTTGATGGATAAAACACATCTATATGTTTCCTCTGTTTAGTTTTGGTTGTGTTTTATTGGTGTAAAGGTTGGTCAGCTAGTATTTGAGGTAGTTGTGAATGTAGTAGACAAAGAGCATCTCGACGGCACATTATAGTATAAAGGTCAAGACATGAGTGTGCTCTAACAAAACGTCATGTTATTTGACCTAAAAATGATATTGTTTAACCTTGGGAAGCCAACATAGGTGAATAATATGCAAAAGAAGGACAAGTATTTTTTGACATTTCATGTAGGATCAACTTGCTTATGTATTATATGACTCTGAAATATTTGATTCCATGTTTTATTCTATTAAAATTGAGAGCTATCAAGAAATAGATTACCAAACACAATCGCTAACATACAAAAACAAATTTATATTGAAATTATCTGAAAACGTGGGTTGCAATAAAATGGTCATAACATGTGATACATGACTCCGTTTCAAGACCACAACTAAGAAAATGGATGCTTGAAAAAAGGAGTACTTTTATCCAGGCAAGCATTGGTCAAAAGCGACTAAACCCGATCAAAAACTGATAAAAACCTACCAAGAACAGCTAAAAATGCCGTAACCGGCTCAAATCATCCAAACCTAAAAAAAACCTCTAAAATTATTTCTAATCCATATAGACCACATAGAATCCGGGCATAATGTATTTGCCTGGATTCTGGATGGATAAAACATATCTATATGTTTCCTCTGTTTAGTTTTGGTTGTGTTTTATTGGTGTAAAAGTTGGTCAGCTAGTATTTGAGGTAGTTGTGAATGTAGTAGACAAAGAGCATCTCGACGGCAGATTATAGTACAAAGGTCAAGACATGAGTGTGCTCTAACAAAACGTCATGTTATTTGACCTAAAAATTATATTGTTTAACCTTGGGAAGCCTACATAGGTGAATAATATGCAAAAGAAGGACAAGTATTTTTTGACATTTCATGTAGGATCAACTTGCTTATGTATTATATGACTCTGAAATATTTGATTCCATGTTTTATTCTATTAAAATTGAGAGCTATCAAGAAACAGATTACCAAACACAATCGCTAACATAAAAAAACAAATTTATATTGAAATTATCTGAAAACGTGGGTTGCAATAAAATGGTCATAACATGTGATACATGACTACGTTTCAAGACCACAACTAAGAAAATGGATGCTTGAAAAAAGGAGTACTTTTATCCAGGCAAGCATTGGTCAAAAGTGACTAAACCCGATCAAAAACTGATAAAAACCTACCAAGAACAACTAAAAATGCCGTAACCGGCTCAAATCATCCAAACCGAAGAAAAAACCTCTAAGATTATTTCTAGTCCATATAGACCACATAGAATCCGGGCATAATGTATTTGCCCGGATTCTTGATGGATAAAACACATCTATATGTTTCCTCTGTTTAGTTTTGGTTGTGTTTTATTGGTGTAAAAGTTGGTCAGCTAGTATTTGAGGTAGTTGTGAATATAGTAGATAAAGAGCATCTCGACGGCACATTATAGTATAAAGGTCAAGACATGAGTGTGCTCTAACAAAACGTCATGTTATTTGACCTAAAAATGATATTGTTTAACCTTGGGAAGCCAACATAGGTGAATAATATGCAAAAGAAGGACAAGTATTTTTTGACATTTCATGTAGGATCAACTTGCTTATGTATTATATGACTCTGAAATATTTGATTCCATGTTTTATTCTATTAAAATTGAGAGCTATCAAGAAATAGATTACCAAACACAATCGCTAACATACAAAAATAAATTTATATTGAAATTATCTGAAAACGTGGGTTGCAATAAAATGGTCATAACATGTGATACATGACTCCGTTTCAAGACCACAACTAAGAAAATGGATGCTTGAAAAAAGGAGTACTTTTATCCAGGCAAGCATTGGTCAAAAGCGACTAAACCCGATCAAAAACTGATAAAAACCTACCAAGAACAGCTAAAAATGCCGTAACCGGCTCAAATCATCCAAACCTAAAAAAAACCTCTAAAATTATTTCTAATCCATATAGACCACATAGAATCCGGGCATAATGTATTTGCCCGGATTCTGGATGGATAAAACATATCTATATGTTTCCTCTGTTTAGTTTTGGTTGTGTTTTATTGGTGTAAAAGTTGGTCAGCTAGTATTTGAGGTAGTTGTGAATGTAGTAGACAAAGAGCATCTCGACGGCAGATTATAGTACAAAGGTCAAGACATGAGTGTGCTCTAACAAAACGTCATGTTATTTGACCTAAAAATGATATTGTTTAACCTTGGGAAGCCTACATAGGTGAATAATATGCAAAAGAAGGACAAGTAT
This sequence comes from Glebionis coronaria, assembly GCA_025667525.1. NCBI lineage: Eukaryota > Viridiplantae > Streptophyta > Magnoliopsida > Asterales > Asteraceae > Glebionis > Glebionis coronaria. The sequence goes on from CM046876.1 coordinate 644,509,533, forward strand.
TTTTTGACATTTCATTTAGGATCAACTTGCTTATGTATTATATGACTCTGAAATATTTGATTCCATGTTTTATTCTATTAAAATTGAGAGCTATCAAGAAATAGATTACCAAACACAATCGCTAACATAGAAAAACAAATTTATATTGAAATTATCTGAAAACGTGGGTTGCAATAAAATGGTCATAACATGTGATACATGACTACGTTTCAAGACCACAACTAAGAAAATGGATGCTTGAAAAAAGGAGTACTTTTATCCAGGCAATCATTGGTCAAAAGCGACTAAACCCGATCAAAAACTGATAAAAACCTACCAAGAACAACTAAAAATGCCGTAACCGGCTCAAATCATCCAAACCGAAGAAAAAACCTCTAAGATTATTTCCAGTCCATATAAACCACATAGAATCCGGGCATAATGTATTTGCCCGGATTCTTGATGGATAAAACACATCTATATGTTTCCTCTGTTTAGTTTTGGTTGTGTTTTATTGGTGTAAAAGTTGGTCAGCTAGTATTTGAGGTAGTTGTGAATGTAGTAGACAAAGAGCATCTCGACGGCACATTATAGTATAAAGGTCAAGACATGAGTGTGCTCTAACAAAACGTCATGTTATTTGACCTAAAAATGATATTGTTTAACCTTGGGAAGCCAACATAGGTGAATAATATGCAAAAGAAGGACAAGTATTTTTTGACATTTCATGTAGGATCAACTTGCTTATGTATTATATGACTCTGAAATATTTGATTCCATGTTTTATTCTATTAAAATTGAGAGCTATCAAGAAATAGATTACCAAACACAATCGCTAACATACAAAAACAAATTTATATTGAAATTATCTGAAAACGTGGGTTGCAATAAAATGGTCATAACATGTGATACATGACTCCGTTTCAAGACCACAACTAAGAAAATGGATGCTTGAAAAAAGGAGTACTTTTATCCAGGCAAGCATTGGTCAAAAGCGACTAAACCCGATCAAAAACTGATAAAAACCTACCAAGAACAGCTAAAAATGCCGTAACCGGCTCAAATCATCCAAACCTAAGAAAAAACCTCTAAAATTATTTCTAATCCATATAGACCACATAGAATCCGGGCATAATGTATTTGCCCGGATTCTTGATGGATAAAACACATCTATATGTTTCCTCTGTTTAGTTTTGGTTGTGTTTTATTGGTGTAAAGGTTGGTCAGCTAGTATTTGAGGTAGTTGTGAATGTAGTAGACAAAGAGCATCTCGACGGCACATTATAGTATAAAGGTCAAGACATGAGTGTGCTCTAACAAAACGTCATGTTATTTGACCTAAAAATGATATTGTTTAACCTTGGGAAGCCAACATAGGTGAATAATATGCAAAAGAAGGACAAGTATTTTTGACATTTCATGTAGGATCAACTTGCTTATGTATTATATGACTCTGAAATATTTGATTCCATGTTTTATTCTATTAAACATGAGAGATATCAAGAAATAGATTACCAAACACAATCGCTAACATACAAAAACAAATTTATATTGAAATTATCTGAAAACGTGGGTTGCAATAAAATGGTCATAACATGTGATACATGACTCCGTTTCAAGACCACAACTAAGAAAATGGATTCTTGAAAAAAGGAGTACTTTTATCCAGGCAAGCATTGGTCAAAAGTGACTAAACCCGATCAAAAACTGATAAAAATCTACCAAGAACAACTAAAAATGCCGTAACCGGCTCAAATCATCCAAACCGAAGAAAAAACCTCTAAGATTATTTCCAGTCCATATAGACCACATAGATTCCGGGCATAATGTATTTGCCCGGATTCTTGATGGATAAAACACATCTATATGTTTCCTTTGTTTAGTTTTGGTTGTGTTTTATTGGTGTAAAAGTTGGTCAGCTAGTATTTGAGGTAGTTGTGAATGTAGTAGACAAAGAGCATCTCGACGGCACATTATAGTATAAAGGTCAAGACATGAGTGTGCTCTAACAAAACGTCATGTTATTTGACCTAAAAATGATATTGTTTAACCTTGGGAAGCCAACATAGGTGAATAATATGCAAAAGAAGGACAAGTATTTTTTGACATTTCATGTAGGATCAACTTGCTTATGTATTATATGACTCTGAAATATTTGATTCCATGTTTTATTCTATTAAAATTGAGAGCTATCAAGAAATAGATTACCAAACACAATCGCTAACATACAAAAACAAATTTATATTGAAATTATCTGAAAACGTGGGTTGCAATAAAATGGTCATAACATGTGATACATGACTACGTTTCAAGACCACAACTAAGAAAATGGATGCTTGAAAAAGGAGTACTTTTATCCAGGCAAGCATTGGTCAAAAGCGACTAAACTCGATCAAAAACTGATAAAAACCTACCAAGAACAGCTAAAAATGCCGTAACCGGATCAAATCATCCAAACCTAAAAAAAAACCTCTAAAATTATTTCTAATCCATATAGACCACATAGAATCCGGGCATAATGTATTTGCCCGGATTCTGGATGGATAAAACATATCTATATGTTTCCTCTGTTTAGTTTTGGTTGTGTTTTATTGGTGTAAAAGTTGGTCAGCTAGTATTTGAGGTAGTTGTGAATGTAGTAGACAAAGAGCATCTCGACGGCAGATTATAGTACAAAGGTCAAGACATGAGTGTGCTCTAACAAAACGTCATGTTATTTGACTTAAAAATGATATTGTTTAACCTTGGGAAGCCTACATAGGTGAATAATATGCAAAAGAAGGACAAATATTTTTTGACATTTCATGTAGGATCAACTTGCTTATGTATTATATGACTCTGAAATATTTGATTCCATGTTTTATTCTATTAAAATTGAGAGCTATCAAAAAATAGATTACCAAACACAATCGCTAACATACAAAAACAAATTTATATTGAAATTATCTGAAAACGTGGGTTGCAATAAAATGGTCATAACATGTGATACATGACTACGTTTCAAGACCACAACTAACAAAATGGATGCTTGAAAAAAGGAGTACTTTTATCCAGGCAAGCATTGGTCAAAAGCGACTAAACCCGATCAAAAACTGATAAAAACCAACCAAGAACAGCTAAAAATGCCGTAACCGGCTCAAATCATCCAAACCTAAGAAAAAACCTCTAAAATTATTTCTAATCCATATAGACCACATAGAATCCGGGCATAATGTATTTGCCCGGATTCTGGATGGATAAAACATATCTATATGTTTCCTCTGTTTAGTTTTGGTTGTGTTTTATTGGTGTAAAAGTTGGTCAGCTAGTATTTGAGGTAGTTGTGAATGTAGTAGATAAAGAGCATCTCGACGGCAGATTATAGTACAAAGGTCAAGACATGAGTGTGCTCTAACAAAACGTCATGTTATTTGACCAAAAAATGATATTGTTTAACCTTGGGAAGCCTACATAGGTGAATAATATGCAAAAGAAGGACAAGTATTTTTTGACATTTCATGTAGGATCAACTTGCTTATGTATTATATGACTCTGAAATATTTGATTCCATGTTTTATTCTATTAAAATTGAGAGCTATCAAGAAATAGATTACCAAACACAATCGCTAACATACAAAAACAAATTTATATTGAAATTATCTGAAAACGTGGGTTGCAATAAAATGGTCATAACATGTGATACATGACTACGTTTCAAGACCACAACTAAGAAAATGGATGCTTGAAAAAAGGAGTACTTTTATCCAGGCAAGCATTGGTCAAAAGCGACTAAACCCGATCAAAAACTGATAAAAACCAACCAAGAACAGCTAAAAATGCCGTAACCGGCTCAAATCATCCAAACCTAAGAAAAAACCTCTAAAATTATTTCTAATCCATATAGACCACATAGAATCCGGGCATAATGTATTTGCCCGGATTCTGGATGGATAAAACATATCTATATGTTTCCTCTGTTTAGTTTTGGTTGTGTTTTATTGGTGTAAAAGTTGGTCAGCTAGTATTTGAGGTAGTTGTGAATGTAGTAGACAAAGAGCATCTCGACGGCAGATTATAGTACAAAGGTCAAGACATGAGTGTGCTCTAACAAAACGTCATGTTATTTGACTTAAAAATGATATTGTTTAACCTTGGGAAGCCTACATAGGTGAATAATATGCAAAAGAAGGACAAATATTTTTTGACATTTCATGTAGGATCAACTTGCTTATGTATTATATGACTCTGAAATATTTGATTCCATGTTTTATTCTATTAAAATTGAGAGCTATCAAAAAATAGATTACCAAACACAATCGCTAACATACAAAAACAAATTTATATTGAAATTATCTGAAAACGTGGGTTGCAATAAAATGGTCATAACATGTGATACATGACTACGTTTCAAGACCACAACTAAGAAAATGGATGCTTGAAAAAAGGAGTACTTTTATCCAGGCAAGCATTGGTCAAAAGCGACTAAACCCGATCAAAAACTGATAAAAACCAACCAAGAACAGCTAAAAATGCCGTAACCGGCTCAAATCATCCAAACCTAAGAAAAAACCTCTAAAATTATTTCTAATCCATATAGACCACATAGAATCCGGGCATAATGTATTTGCCCGGATTCTGGATGGATAAAACATATCTATATGTTTCCTCTGTTTAGTTTTGGTTGTGTTTTATTGGTGTAAAAGTTGGTCAGCTAGTATTTGAGGTAGTTGTGAATGTAGTAGACAAAGAGCATCTCGACGGCAGATTATAGTACAAAGGTCAAGACATGAGTGTGCTCTAACAAAACGTCATGTTATTTGACTTAAAAATGATATTGTTTAACCTTGGGAAGCCTACATAGGTGAATAATATGCAAAAGAAGGACAAATATTTTTTGACATTTCATGTAGGATCAACTTGCTTATGTATTATATGACTCTGAAATATTTGATTCCATGTTTTATTCTATTAAAATTGAGAGCTATCAAAAAATAGATTACCAAACACAATCGCTAACATACAAAAACAAATTTATATTGAAATTATCTGAAAACGTGGGTTGCAATAAAATGGTCATAACATGTGATACATGACTACGTTTCAAGACCACAACTAACAAAATGGATGCTTGAAAAAAGGAGTACTTTTATCCAGGCAAGCATTGGTCAAAAGCGACTAAACCCGATCAAAAACTGATAAAAACCAACCAAGAACAGCTAAAAATGCCGTAACCGGCTCAAATCATCCAAACCTAAGAAAAAACCTCTAAAATTATTTCTAATCCATATAGACCACATAGAATCCGGGCATAATGTATTTGCCCGGATTCTGGATGGATAAAACATATCTATATGTTTCCTCTGTTTAGTTTTGGTTGTGTTTTATTGGTGTAAAAGTTGGTCAGCTAGTATTTGAGGTAGTTGTGAATGTAGTAGACAAAGAGCATCTCGACGGCAGATTATAGTACAAAGGTCAAGACATGAGTGTGCTCTAACAAAACGTCATGTTATTTGACCAAAAAATGATATTGTTTAACCTTGGGAAGCCTACATAGGTGAATAATATGCAAAAGAAGGACAAGTATTTTTTGACATTTCATGTAGGATCAACTTGCTTATGTATTATATGACTCTGAAATATTTGATTCCATGTTTTATTCTATTAAAATTGAGAGCTATCAAGAAATAGATTACCAAACACAATCGCTAACATACAAAAACAAATTTATATTGAAATTATCTGAAAACGTGGGTTGCAATAAAATGGTCATAACATGTGATACATGACTACGTTTCAAGACCACAACTAAGAAAATGGATGCTTGAAAAAAGGAGTACTTTTATCCAGGCAAGCATTGGTCAAAAGCGACTAAACCCGATCAAAAACTGATAAAAACCTACCAAGAACAGCTATAAATGCCGTAACCGGCTCAAATCATCCAAACCTAAGAAAAAACCTCTAAAATTATTTCTAATCCATATAGACCACATAGAATCCGGGCATAATGTATTTGCCCGGATTCTGGATGGATAAAACATATCTATATGTTTCCTCTGTTTAGTTTTGGTTGTGTTTTATTGGTGTAAAAGTTGGTCAGCTAGTATTTGAGGTAGTTGTGAATGTAGTAGACAAAGAGCATCTCGACGGCAGATTATAGTACAAAGGTCAAGACATGAGTGTGCTCTAACAAAACGTCATGTTATTTGACTTAAAAATGATATTGTTTAACCTTGGGAAGCCTACATAGGTGAATAATATGCAAAAGAAGGACAAGTATTTTTTGACATTTCATGTAGGATCAACTTGCTTATGTATTATATGACTCTGAAATATTTGATTCCATGTTTTATTCTATTAAAATTGAGAGCTATCAAGAAATAGATTACCAAACACAATCGCTAACATACAAAAACAAATTTATATTGAAATTATCTGAAAACGTGGGTTGCAATAAAATGGTCATAACATGTGATACATGACTACGTTTCAAGACCACAACTAAGAAAATGGATGCTTGAAAAAAGGAGTACTTTTATCCAGGCAAGCATTGGTCAAAAGCGACTAAACCCGATCAAAAACTGATAAAAACCAACCAAGAACAGCTAAAAATGCCGTAACCGGCTCAAATCATCCAAACCGAAGAAAAAACCTCTAAGATTATTTCTAATCCATATAGACCACATAGAATCCGGGCATAATGTATTTGCCCGGATTCTTGATGGATAAAACACATCTATATGTTTCCTCTGTTTAGTTTTGGTTGTGTTTTATTGGTGTAAAAGTTGGTCAGCTAGTATTTGAGGTAGTTGTGAATGTAGTAGACAAAGAGCATCTCGACGGCAGATTATAGTACAAAGGTCAAGACATGAGTGTGCTCTAACAAAACGTCATGTTATTTGACTTAAAAATGATATTGTTTAACCTTGGGAAGCCTACATAGGTGAATAATATGCAAAAGAAGGACAAATATTTTTTGACATTTCATGTAGGATCAACTTGCTTATGTATTATATGACTCTGAAATATTTGATTCCATGTTTTATTCTATTAAAATTGAGAGCTATCAAAAAATAGATTACCAAACACAATCGCTAACATACAAAAACAAATTTATATTGAAATTATCTGAAAACGTGGGTTGCAATAAAATGGTCATAACATGTGATACATGACTACGTTTCAAGACCACAACTAACAAAATGGATGCTTGAAAAAAGGAGTACTTTTATCCAGGCAAGCATTGGTCAAAAGCGACTAAACCCGATCAAAAACTGATAAAAACCAACCAAGAACAGCTAAAAATGCCGTAACCGGCTCAAATCATCCAAACCTAAGAAAAAACCTCTAAAATTATTTCTAATCCATATAGACCACATAGAATCCGGGCATAATGTATTTGCCCGGATTCTGGATGGATAAAACATATCTATATGTTTCCTCTGTTTAGTTTTGGTTGTGTTTTATTGGTGTAAAAGTTGGTCAGCTAGTATTTGAGGTAGTTGTGAATGTAGTAGATAAAGAGCATCTCGACGGCAGATTATAGTACAAAGGTCAAGACATGAGTGTGCTCTAACAAAACGTCATGTTATTTGACCAAAAAATGATATTGTTTAATCTTGGGAAGCCTACATAGGTGAATAATATGCAAAAGAAGGACAAGTATTTTTTGACATTTCATGTAGGATCAACTTGCTTATGTATTATATGACTCTGAAATATTTGATTCCATGTTTTATTCTATTAAAATTGAGAGCTATCAAGAAATAGATTACCAAACACAATCGCTAACATACAAAAACAAATTTATATTGAAATTATCTGAAAACGTAGGTTGCAATAAAATGGTCATAACATGTGATACATGACTACGTTTCAAGACCACAACTAAGAAAATGGATGCTTGAAAAAAGGAGTACTTTTATCCAGGCAAGCATTGGTCAAAAGCGACTAAACCCGATCAAAAACTGATAAAAACCTACCAAGAACAGCTATAAATGCCGTAACCGGCTCAAATCATCCAAACCTAAGAAAAAACCTCTAAAATTATTTCTAATCCATATAGACCACATAGTATCCGGGCATAATGTATTTGCCCGGATTCTGGATGGATAAAACATATCTATATGTTTCCTCTGTTTAGTTTTGGTTGTGTTTTATTGGTGTAAAAGTTGGTCAGCTAGTATTTGAGGTAGTTGTGAATGTAGTAGACAAAGAGCATCTCGACGGCAGATTATAGTACAAAGGTCAAGACATGAGTGTGCTCTAACAAAACGTCATGTTATTTGACCAAAAAATGATATTGTTTAACCTTGGGAAGCCTACATAGGTGAATAATATGCAAAAGAAGGACAAGTATTTTTTGACATTTCATGTAGGATCAACTTGCTTATGTATTATATGACTCTGAAATATTTGATTCCATGTTTTATTCTATTAAAATTGAGAGCTATCAAGAAATAGATTACCAAACACAATCGCTAACATACAAAAACAAATTTATATTGAAATTATCTGAAAACGTGGGTTGCAATAAAATGGTCATAACATGTGATACATGACTACGTTTCAAGACCACAACTAAGAAAATGGATGCTTGAAAAAAGGAGTACTTTTATCCAGGCAAGCATTGGTCAAAAGCGACTAAACCCGATCAAAAACTGATAAAAACCTACCAAGAACAGCTATAAATGCCGTAACCGGCTCAAATCATCCAAACCTAAGAAAAAACCTCTAAAATTATTTCTAATCCATATAGACCACATAGTATCCGGGCATAATGTATTTGCCCGGATTCTGGATGGATAAAACATATCTATATGTTTCCTCTGTTTAGTTTTGGTTGTGTTTTATTGGTGTAAAAGTTGGTCAGCTAGTATTTGAGGTAGTTGTGAATGTAGTAGACAAAGAGCATCTCGACGGCAGATTATAGTACAAAGGTCAAGACATGAGTGTGCTCTAACAAAACGTCATGTTATTTGACCTAAAAATGATATTGTTTAACCTTGGGAAGCCTACATAGGTGAATAATATGCAAAAGAAGGACAAGTATTTTTTGACATTTCATGTAGGATCAACTTGCTTATGTATTATATGACTCTGAAATATTTGATTCCATGTTTTATTCTATTAAAATTGAGAGCTATCAAGAAACAGATTACCAAACACAATCGCTAACATACAAAAACAAATTTATATTGAAATTATCTGAAAACGTGGGTTGCAATAAAATGGTCATAACATGTGATACATGACTACGTTTCAAGACCACAACTAAGAAAATGGATGCTTGAAAAAAGGAGTACTTTTATCCAGGCAAGCATTGGTCAAAAGCGACTAAACCCGATCAAAAACTGATAAAAAACTACCAAGAACAGCTAAAAATGCCGTAACCGGCTCAAATCATCCAAACCGAAGAAAAAACCTCTAAGATTATTTCTAATCCATATAGACCACATAGAATCCGGGCATAATGTATTTGCCCGGATTCTTGATGGATAAAACACATCTATATGTTTCCTCTGTTTAGTTTTGGTTGTGTTTTATTGGTGTAAAGGTTGGTCAGCTAGTATTTGAGGTAGTTGTGAATGTAGTAGACAAAGAGCATCTCGACGGCACATTATAGTATAAAGGTCAAGACATGAGTGTGCTCTAACAAAACGTCATGTTATTTGACCTAAAAATGATATTGTTTAACCTTGGGAAGCCAACATAGGTGAATAATATGCAAAAGAAGGACAAGTATTTTTGACATTTCATGTAGGATCAACTTGCTTATGTATTATATGACTCTGAAATATTTGATTCCATGTTTTATTCTATTAAACATGAGAGCTATCAAGAAATAGATTACCAAACACAATCGCTAACATACAAAAACAAATTTATATTGAAATTATCTGAAAACGTGGGTTGCAATAAAATGGTCATAACATGTGATACATGACTCCGTTTCAAGACCACAACTAAGAAAATGGATGCTTGAAAAAAGGAGTACTTTTATCCAGGCAAGCATTGGTCAAAAGTGACTAAACCCGATCAAAAACTGATAAAAACCTACCAAGAACAACTAAAAATGCCATAACCGGCTCAAATCATCCAAACCGAAGAAAAAACCTCTAAGATTATTTCCAGTCCATATAGACCACATAGAATCCAGGCATAATGTATTTGCCCGGATTCTTGATGGATAAAACACATCTATATGTTTCCTCTATTTAGTTTTGGTTGTGTTTTATTGGTGTAAAAGTTGGTCAGCTAGTATTTGAGGTAGTTGTGAATGTAGTAGACAAAGAGCATCTCGACGACACATTATAGTATAAAGGTCAAGACATGAGTGTGCTCTAACAAAACGTCATGTTATTTGACCTAAAAATGATATTGTTTAACCTTGGGAAGCCAACATAGGTGAATAATATGCAAAAGAAGGACAAGTATTTTTTGACATTTCATGTAGGATCAACTTGCTTATGTATTATATGACTCTGAAATATTTGATTCCATGTTTTATTCTATTAAAATTGAGAGCTATCAAGAAATAGATTACCAAACACAATCGCTAACATACAAAAACAAATTTATATTGAAATTATCTGAAAACGTGGGTTGCAATAAAATGGTCATAACATGTGATACATGACTCCGTTTCAAGACCACAACTAAGAAAATGGATGCTTGAAAAAAGGAGTACTTTTATCCAGGCAAGCATTGGTCAAAAGCGACTAAACCCGATCAAAAACTGATAAAAACCAACCAAGAACAGCTAAAAATGCCGTAACCGGCTCAAATCATCCAAACCTAAGAAAAAACCTCTAAAATTATTTCTAATCCATATAGACCACATAGAATCCGGGCATAATGTATTTGCCCGGATTCTGGATGGATAAAACATATCTATATGTTTCCTCTGTTTAGTTTTGGTTGTGTTTTATTGGTGTAAAAGTTGGTCAGCTAGTATTTGAGGTAGTTGTGAATGTAGTAGACAAAGAGCATCTCGACGGCAGATTATAGTACAAAGGTCAAGACATGAGTGTGGTCTAACAAAACGTCATGTTATTTGACCAAAAAATGATATTGTTTAACCTTGGGAAGCCTACATAGGTGAATAATATGCAAAAGAAGGACAAGTATTTTTTGACATTTCATGTAGGATCAACTTGCTTATGTATTATATGACTCTGAAATATTTGATTCCATGTTTTATTCTATTAAAATTGAGAGCTATCAAGAAATAGATTACCAAACACAATCGCTAACGTACAAAAACAAATTTATATTGAAATTATCTGAAAACGTGGGTTGCAATAAAATGGTCATAACATGTGATACATGACTACGTTTCAAGACCACAACTAAGAAAATGGATGCTTGAAAAAAGGAGTACTTTTATCCAGGCAAGCATTGGTCAAAAGCGACTAAACCCGATCAAAAACTGATAAAAACCTACCAAGAACAGCTATAAATGCCGTAACCGGTTCAAATCATCCAAACCTAAGAAAAAACCTCTAAAATTATTTCTAATCCATATAGACCACATAGTATCCGGGCATAATGTATTTGCCCGGATTCTGGATGGATAAAACATATCTATATGTTTCCTCTGTTTAGTTTTGGTTGTGTTTTATTGGTGTAAAAGTTGGTCAGCTAGTATTTGAGGTAGTTGTGAATGTAGTAGACAAAGAGCATCTCGACGGCAGATTATAGTACAAAGGTCAAGACATGAGTGTGCTCTAACAAAACGTCATGTTATTTGACCTAAAAATGATATTGTTTAACCTTGGGAAGCCTACATAGGTGAATAATATGCAAAAGAAGGACAAGTATTTTTTGACATTTCATGTAGGATCAACTTGCTTATGTATTATATGACTCTGAAATATTTGATTCCATGTTTTATTCTATTAAAATTGAGAGCTATCAAGAAATAGATTACCAAACACAATCGCTAACATACAAAAACAAATTTATATTGAAATTATCTGAAAACGTGGGTTGCAATAAAATGGTCATAACATGTGATACATGACTACGTTTCAAGACCACAACTAAGAAAATGGATGCTTGAAAAAAGGAGTACTTTTATCCAGGCAAGCATTGGTCAAAAGCGACTAAACCCGATCAAAAACTGATAAAAAACTACCAAGAACAGCTAAAAATGCCGTAACCGGCTCAAATCATCCAAACCGAAGAAAAAACCTCTAAGATTATTTCTAATCCATATAGACCACATAGAATCCGGGCATAATGTATTTTCCCGGATTCTTGATGGATAAAACACATCTATATGTTTCCTCTGTTTAGTTTTGGTTGTGTTTTATTGGTGTAAAGGTTGGTCAGCTAGTATTTGAGGTAGTTGTGAATGTAGTAGACAAAGAGCATCTCGACGGCACATTATAGTATAAAGGTCAAGACATGAGTGTGCTCTAACAAAACGTCATGTTATTTGACCTAAAAATGATATTGTTTAACCTTGGGAAGCCAACATAGGTGAATAATATGCAAAAGAAGGACAAGTATTTTTGACATTTCATGTAGGATCAACTTGCTTATGTATTATATGACTCTGCAATATTTGATTCCATGTTTTATTCTATTAAACATGAGAGCTATCAAGAAATAGATTACCAAACACAATCGCTAACATACAAAAACAAATTTATATTGAAATTATCTGAAAACGTGGGTTGCAATAAAATGGTCATAACATGTGATACATGACTCCGTTTCAAGACCACAACTAAGAAAATGGATGCTTGAAAAAAGGAGTACTTTTATCCAGGCAAGCATTGGTCAAAAGTGACTAAACCCGATCAAAAGCTGATAAAAACCTACCAAGAACAACTAAAAATGCCATAACCGGCTCAAATCATCCAAACCGAAGAAAAAACCTCTAAGATTATTTCCAGTCCATATAGACCACATAGAATCCAGGCATAATGTATTTGCCCGGATTCTTGATGGATAAAACACATCTATATGTTTCCTCTGTTTAGTTTTGGTTGTGTTTTATTGGTGTAAAAGTTGGTCAGCTAGTATTTGAGGTAGTTGTGAATGTAGTAGACAAAGAGCATCTCGACGACACATTATAGTATAAAGGTCAAGACATGAGTGTGCTCTAACAAAACGTCATGTTATTTGACCTAAAAATGATATTGTTTAACCTTGGGAAGCCAACATAGGTGAATAATATGCAAAAGAAGGACAAGTATTTTTTGACATTTCATGTAGGATCAACTTGCTTATGTATTATATGACTCTGAAATATTTGATTCCATGTTTTATTCTATTAAAATTGAGAGCTATCAAGAAATAGATTACCAAACACAATCGCTAACATACAAAAACAAATTTATATTGAAATTATCTGAAAACGTGGGTTGCAATAAAATGGTCATAACATGTGATACATGACTCCGTTTCAAGACCACAACTAAGAAAATGGATGCTTGAAAAAAGGAGTACTTTTATCCAGGCAAGCATTGGTCAAAAGCGACTAAACTCGATCAAAAACTGATAAAAACCTACCAAGAACAGCTAAAAATGCCATAACCAGATCAAATCATCCAAACCTAAAAAAAACCTCTAAAATTATTTCTAATCCATATAGACCACATAGAATCCGGGCATAATGTATTTGCCCGGATTCTGGATGGATAAAACATATCTATATGTTTCCTCTGTTTAGTTTTGGTTGTGTTTTATTGGTGTAAAAGTTGGTCAGCTAGTATTTGAGGTAGTTGTGAATGTAGTAGACAAAGAGCATCTCGACGGCAGATTATAGTACAAAGGTCAAGACATGAGTGTGCTCTAACAAAACGTCATGTTATTTGACCTAAAAATGATATTGTTTAACCTTGGGAAGCCTACATAGGTGAATAATATGCAAAAGAAGGACAAGTATTTTTTGACATTTCATGTAGGATCAACTTGCTTATGTATTATATGACTCTGAAATATTTGATTCCATGTTTTATTCTATTAAAATTGAGAGCTATCAAGAAATAGATTACCAAACACAATCGCTAACATACAAAAACAAATTTATATTGAAATTATCTGAAAACGTGGGTTGCAATAAAATGGTCATAACATGTGATACATGACTACGTTTCAAGACCACAACTAAGAAAATGGATGCTTGAAAAAAGGAGTACTTTTATCCAGGCAAGCATTGGTCAAAAGCGACTAAACTCGATCAAAAACTGATAAAAACCTACCAAGAACAGCTAAAAATGCCATAACCAGATCAAATCATCCAAACCTAAAAAAACCTCTAAAATTATTTCTAATCCATATAGACCACATAGAATCCGGGCATAATGTATTTGCCCGGATTCTGGATGGATAAAACATATCTATATGTTTCCTCTGTTTAGTTTTGGTTGTGTTTTATTGGTGTAAAAGTTGGTCAGCTAGTATTTGAGGTAGTTGTGAATGTAGTAGACAAAGAGCATCTCGACGGCAGATTATAGTACAAAGGTCAAGACATGAGTGTGCTCTAACAAAACGTCATGTTATTTGACCTAAAAATGATATTGTTTAACCTTGGGAAGCCTACATAGGTGAATAATATGCAAAAGAAGGACAAGTATTTTTTGACATTTCATGTAGGATCAACTTGCTTATGTATTATATGACTCTGAAATATTTGATTCCATGTTTTATTCTATTAAAATTGAGAGCTATCAAGAAATAGATTACCAAACACAATCGCTAACATACAAAAACAAATTTATATTGAAATTATCTGAAAACGTGGGTTGCAATAAAATGGTCATAACATGTGATACATGACTACGTTTCAAGACCACAACTAAGAAAATGGACTCTTGAAAAAAGGAGTACTTTTATCCAGGCAAGCATTGGTCAAAAGCGACTAAACCCGATCAAAAACTGATAAAAACCTACCAAGAACAGCTAAAAATGCCGTAACCGGCTCAAATCATCCAAACCTAAGAAAAAACCTCTAAAATTATTTCTAATCCATATAGACCACATAGAATCCGGGATAATGTATTTGCCCGGATTCTGGATGGATAAAACATATCTATATGTTTCCTCTGATTAGTTTTGGTTGTGTTTTATTGGTGTAAAAGTTGGTCAGCTAGTATTTGAGGTAGTTGTGAATGTAGTAGACAAAGAGCATCTCGACGGCAGATTATAGTACAAAGGTCAAGACATGAGTGTGCTCTAACAAAACGTCATGTTATTTGACCTAAAAATGATATTGTTTAACCTTGGGAAGCCTACATAGGTGAATAATATGCAAAAGAAGGACAAATATTTTTTGACATTTCATGTAGGATCAACTTGCTTATGTATTATATGACTCTGAAATATTTGATTCCATGTTTTATTCTATTAAAATTGAGAGCTATCAAGAAATAGATTACCAAACACAATCGCTAACATACAAAAACAAATTTATATTGAAATTATCTGAAAATGATATTGTTTAACCTTAGGAAGCCAACATAGGTGAATAATATGCAAAAGAAGGACAAGTATTTTTGACATTTCATGTAGGATCAACTTGCTTATGTATTATATGACTCTGAAATATTTGATTCCATGTTTTATTCTATTAAACATGAGAGCTATCAAGAAATAGATTACCAAACACAATCGCTAACATACAAAAACAAATTTATATTGAAATTATCTGAAAACGTGGGTTGCAATAAAATGGTCATAACATGTGATACATGACTACGTTTCAAGACCACAACTAAGAAAATGGATGCTTGAAAAAAGGAGTACTTTTATCCAGGCAAGCATTGGTCAAAAGCGACTAAACCCGATCAAAAACTGATAAAAATCTACCAAGAACAGCTAAAAATGCCGTAACTGGCTCAAATCATCCAAACCTAAGAAAAAACCTCTAAAATTATTTCTAATCCATATAGACCACATAGAATCCGGGCATAATGTATTTGCCCGGATTCTTGATGGATAAAACACATCTATATGTTTCCTCTGTTTAGTTTTGGTTGTGTTTTATTGGTGTAAAGGTTGGTCAGCTAGTATTTGAGGTAGTTGTGAATGTAGTAGACAAAGAGCATCTCGACGGCACATTATAGTATAAAGGTCAAGACATGAGTGTGCTCTAACAAAACGTCATGTTATTTGACCTAAAAATGATATTGTTTAACTTTGGGAAGCCAACATAGGTGAATAATATGCAAAAGAATGACAAGTATTTTTGACATTTCATGTAGGATCAACTTGCTTATGTATTATATGACTCTGAAATATTTGATTCCATGTTTTATTCTATTAAACATGAGAGCTATCAAGAAATAGATTACCAAACACAATCGCTAACATAAAAAAACAAATTTATATTAAAATTATCATAAAACGTGGGTTGCAATAAAATGGTCATAACATGTGATACATGACTCCGTTTCAAGACCACAACTAAGAAAATGGATGCTTGAAAAAAGGAGTACTTTTATCCAGGCAAGCATTGGTCAAAAGTGACTAAACCCGATCAAAAACTAATAAAAACCTACCTAGAACAACTAAAAATGCCGTAACCGGCTCAAATCATCCAAACCGAAGAAAAAACCTCTAAGATTATTTCCAGTCCATATAGACCACATAGAATCCAGGCATATTGTATTTGCCCGGATTCTTGATGGATAAAACACATCTATATGTTTCCTCTGTTTAGTTTTGGTTGTGTTTTATTGGTGTAAAAGTTGGTCAGCTAGTATTTGAGGTAGTTGTGAATGTAGTAGACAAAGAGCATCTCGACGGCACATTATAGTATAAATGTCAAGACATGAGTGTGCTCTAACAAAACGTCATGTTATTTGACCTAAAAATGATATTGTTTAACCTTGGGAAGCCAACATAGGTGAATAATATGCAAAAGAAGGACAAGTATTTTTTGACATTTCATGTAGGATCAACTTGCTTATGTATTATATGACTCTGAAATATTTGATTCCATGTTTTATTCTATTAAACATGAGAGCTATCAAGAAATAGATTACCAAACACAATCGCTAACATACAAAAACAAATTTATATTGAAATTATCTGAAAACGTGGGTTGCAATAAAATGGTCATAACATGTGATACATGACTACGTTTCAAGACCACAACTAAGAAAATGGATGCTTGAAAAAAGGAGTACTTTTATCCAGGCAAGCATTGGTCAAAAGCGACTAAACCCGATCAAAAACTGATAAAAACTTACCAAGAACAGCTAAAAATGCCGTAACTGGCTCAAATCATCCAAACCTAAGAAAAAACCTCTAAAATTATTTCTAATCCATATAGACCACATAGAATCTGGGCATAATGTATTTGCCCGGATTCTTGATGGATAAAACACATCTATATGTTTCCTCTGTTTAGTTTTGGTTGTGTTTTATTGGTGTAAAGGTTGGTCAGCTAGTATTTGAGGTAGTTGTGAATGTAGTAGACAAAGAGCATCTCGACGGCACATTATAGTATAAAGGTCAAGACATGAGTGTGCTCTAACAAAACGTCATGTTATTTGACCTAAAAATGATATTGTTTAACTTTGGGAAGCCAACATAGGTGAATAATATGCAAAAGAATGACAAGTATTTTTGACATTTCATGTAGGATCAACTTGCTTATGTATTATATGACTCTGAAATATTTGATTCCATGTTTTATTCTATTAAACATGAGAGCTATCAAGAAATAGATTACCAAACACAATCGCTAACATAAAAAAACAAATTTATATTGAAATTATCATAAAACGTGGGTTGCAATAAAATGGTCATAACATGTGATACATGACTCCGTTTCAAGACCACAACTAAGAAAATGGATGCTTGAAAAAAGGAGTACTTTTATCCAGGCAAGCATTGGTCAAAAGTGACTAAACCCGATCAAAAACTAATAAAAACCTACCTAGAACAACTAAAAATGCCGTAACCGGCTCAAATCATCCAAACCGAAGAAAAAACCTCTAAGATTATTTCCAGTCCATATAGACCACATAGAATCCAGGCATAATGTATTTGCCCGGATTCTTGATGGATAAAACACATCTATATGTTTCCTCTGTTTAGTTTTGGTTGTGTTTTATTGGTGTAAAAGTTGGTCAGCTAGTATTTGAGGTAGTTGTGAATGTAGTAGACAAAGAGCATCTCGACGGCACATTATAGTATAAATGTCAAGACATGAGTGTGCTCTAACAAAACGTCATGTTATTTGACCTAAAAATGATATTGTTTAACCTTGGGAAGCCAACATAGGTGAATAATATGCAAAAGAAGGACAAGTATTTTTTGACATTTCATGTAGGATCAACTTGCTTATGTATTATATGACTCTGAAATATTTGATTCCATGTTTTATTCTATTAAATTTGAGAGCTATCAAGAAATAGATTACCAAACACAATCGCTAACATACAAAAACAAATTTATATTGAAATTATCTGAAAACGTGGGTTGCAATAAAATGGTCATAACATGTGATACATGACTCCGTTTCAAGACCACAACTAAGAAAATGGATGCTTGAAAAAAGGAGTACTTTTATCCAGGCAAGCATTGGTCAAAAGCGACTAAACCCGATCAAAAACTGATAAAAACCTACCAAGAACAGCTAAAAATGCCGTAACCGGCTCAAATCATCCAAACCTAAAAAAAACCTCTAAAATTATTTCTAATCCATATAGATCACATAGAATCCGGGCATAATGTATTTGCCCGGATTCTGGATGGATAAAACATATCTATATGTTTCCTCTGTTTAGTTTTGGTTGTGTTTTATTGGTGTAAAAGTTGGTCAGCTAGTATTTGAGGTAGTTGTGAATGTAGTAGACAAAGAGCATCTCGACGACACATTATAGTATAAAGGTCAAGACATGAGTGTGCTCTAACAAAACGTCATGTTATTTGACCTAAAAATGATATTGTTTAACCTTGGGAAGCCTACATAGGTGAATAATATGCAAAAGAAGGACAAGTATTTTTTGACATTTCATGTAGGATCAACTTGCTTATGTATTATATGACTCTGAAATACTTGATTCCATGTTTTATTCTATTAAAATTGAGAGCTATCAAGAAATAGATTACCAAACACAATCGCTAACATACAAAAACAAATTTATATTGAAATTATCTGAAAACGTGGGTTGCAATAAAATGGTCATAACATGTGATACATGACTACGTTTCAAGACCACAACTAAGAAAATGGATGCTTGAAAAAAGGAGTACTTTTATCCAGGCAAGCATTGGTCAAAAGCGACTAAACCCGATCAAAAACTGATAAAAACCTACCAAGAACAAATAAAAATGCCGTAACCGGCTCAAATCATCCAAACCGAAGAAAAAACCTCTAAGATTATTTCCAGTCCGTATAAACCACATAGAATCCGGGCATAATATATTTGCCCGGATTCTTGATGGATAAAACATATCTATATGTTTCCTCTGTTTAGTTTTGGTTGTGTTTTATTGGTGTAAAAGTTGGTCAGCTAGTATTTGAGGTAGTTGTGAATGTAGTAGACAAAGAGTATCTCGACGGCACATTATAGTATAAAGGTCAAGACATGAGTGTGCTCTAACAAAACGTCATGTTATTTGACCTAAAAATGATATTGTTTAACCTTGGGAAGCCAACATAGGTGAATAATATGCAAAAGAAGGACAAGTATTTTTTGACATTTCATGTAGGATCAACTTGCTTATGTATTATATGACTCTGAAATATTTGATTCCATGTTTTATTCTATTAAACATGAGAGCTATCAAGAAATAGATTACCAAACACAATCGCTAACATACAAAAACAAATTTATATTGAAATTATCTGAAAACGTGGGTTGCAATAAAATGGTCATAACATGTGATACATGACTCCGTTTCAAGACCACAACTAAGAAAATGGATGCTTGAAAAAAGGAGTACTTTTATCCAGGCAAGCATTGGTCAAAAGCGACTAAACCCGATCAAAAACTGATAAAAACCTACCAAGAACAGCTAAAAATGCCGTAACCGGCTCAAATCATCCAAACCTAAAAAAAACCTCTAAAATTATTTCTAATCCATATAGACCACATAGAATCCGGGCATAATGTATTTGCCCGGATTCTGGATGGATAAAACATATCTATATGTTTCCTCTGTTTAGTTTTGGTTGTGTTTTATTGGTGTAAAAGTTGGTCAGCTAGTATTTGAGGTAGTTGTGAATGTAGTAGACAAAGAGCATCTCGACGACATATTATAGTATAAAGGTCAAGACATGAGTGTGCTCTAACAAAACGTCATGTTATTTGACCTAAAAATGATATTGTTTAACCTTGGGAAGCCTACATAGGTGAATAATATGCAAAAGAAGGACAAGTATTTTTTGACATTTCATGTAGGATCAACTTGCTTATGTATTATATGACTCTGAAATATTTGATTCCATGTTTTATTCTATTAAAATTGAGAGCTATCAAGAAATAGATTACCAAACACAATCGCTAACATACAAAAACAAATTTATATTGAAATTATCTGAAAACGTGGGTTGCAATAAAATGGTCATAACATGTGATACATGACTACGTTTCAAGACCACAACTAAGAAAATGGATGCTTGAAAAAAGGAGTACTTTTATCCAGGCAAGCATTGGTCAAAAGCGACTAAACCCGATCAAAAACTGATAAAAACCTACCAAGAACAGCTAAAAATGCCGTAACCGGCTCAAATCATCCAAACCTAAAAAAAAACCTCTAAAATTATTTCTAATCCATATAGACCACATAGAATCCGGGCATAATGTATTTGCCCGGATTCTGGATGGATAAAACATATCTATATGTTTCCTCTGTTTAGTTTTGGTTGTGTTTTATTGGTGTAAAAGTTGGTCAGCTAGTATTTGAGGTAGTTGTGAATGTAGTAGACAAAGAGCATCTCGACGACACATTATAGTATAAAGGTCAAGACATGAGTGTGCTCTAACAAAACGTCATGTTATTTGACCTAAAAATGATATTGTTTAACCTTGGGAAGCCTACATAGGTGAATAATATGCAAAAGAAGGACAAGTATTTTTTGACATTTCATGTAGGATCAACTTGCTTATGTATTATATGACTCTGAAATACTTGATTCCATGTTTTATTCTATTAAAATTGAGAGCTATCAAGAAATAGATTACCAAACACAATCGCTAACATACAAAAACAAATTTATATTGAAATTATCTGAAAACGTGGGTTGTAATAAAATGATCATAACATGTGATACATGACTACGTTTCAAGACCACAACTAAGAAAATGGATGCTTGAAAAAAGGAGTACTTTTATCCAGGCAAGCATTGGTCAAAAGCGACTAAACCCGATCAAAAACTGATAAAAACCTACCAAGAACAAATAAAAATGCCGTAACCGGCTCAAATCATCCAAACCGAAGAAAAAACCTCTAAGATTATTTCCAGTCCGTATAAACCACATAGAATCCGGGCATAATATATTTGCCCGGATTCGTGATGGATAAAACACATCTATATGTTTCCTCTGTTTAGTTTTGGTTGTGTTTTATTGGTGTAAAAGTTGGTCAGCTAGTATTTGAGGTAGTTGTGAATGTAGTAGACAAAGAGTATCTCGACGGCACATTATAGTATAAAGGTCAAGACATGAGTGTGCTCTAACAAAACGTCATGTTATTTGACCTAAAAATGATATTGTTTAACCTTGGGAAGCCAACATAGGTGAATAATATGCAAAAGAAGGACAAGTATTTTTTGACATTTCATGTAGGATCAACTTGCTTATGTATTATATGACTCTGAAATATTTGATTCCATGTTTTATTCTATTAAACATGAGAGCTATCAAGAAATAGATTACCAAACACAATCGCTAACATACAAAAACAAATTTATATTGAAATTATCTGAAAACGTGGGTTGCAATAAAATGGTCATAACATGTGATACATGACTCCGTTTCAAGACCACAACTAAGAAAATGGATGCTTGAAAAAAGGAGTACTTTTATCCAGGCAAGCATTGGTCAAAAGCGACTAAACCCGATCAAAAACTGATAAAAACCTACCAAGAACAGCTAAAAATGCCGTAACCGGCTCAAATCATCCAAACCTAAAAAAAAACCTCTAAAATTATTTCTAATCCATATAGACCACATAGAATCCGGGCATAATGTATTTTCCCGGATTCTGGATGGATAAAACATATCTATATGTTTCCTCTGTTTAGTTTTGGTTGTGTTTTATTGGTGTAAAAGTTGGTCAGCTAGTATTTGAGGTAGTTGTGAATGTAGTAGACAAAGAGTATCTCGACGGCACATTATAGTATAAAGGTCAAGACATGAGTGTGCTCTAACAAAACGTCATGTTATTTGACCTAAAAATGATATTGTTTAACCTTGGGAAGCCAACATAGGTGAATAATATGCAAAAGAAGGACAAGTATTTTTTGACATTTCATGTAGGATCAACTTGCTTATGT
This sequence comes from Glebionis coronaria, assembly GCA_025667525.1. Lineage (NCBI taxonomy): Eukaryota > Viridiplantae > Streptophyta > Magnoliopsida > Asterales > Asteraceae > Glebionis > Glebionis coronaria. The sequence goes on from CM046876.1 coordinate 644,531,956, forward strand.
ATTATATGACTCTGAAATATTTGATTCCATGTTTTATTCTATTAAACATGAGAGCTATCAAGAAATAGATTACCAAACACAATCGCTAACATACAAAAACAAATTTATATTGAAATTATCTGAAAACGTGGGTTGCAATAAAATGGTCATAACATGTGATACATGACTCCGTTTCAAGACCACAACTAAGAAAATGGATGCTTGAAAAAAGGAGTACTTTTATCCAGGCAAGCATTGGTCAAAAGCGACTAAACCCGATCAAAAACTGATAAGAACCTACCAAGAACAGCTAAAAATGCCGTAACCGGCTCAAATCATCCAAACCTAAAAAAAAACCTCTAAAATTATTTCTAATCCATATAGACCACATAGAATCCGGGCATAATGTATTTGCCCGGATTCTGGATGGATAAAACATATCTATATGTTTCCCCTGTTTAGTTTTGGTTGTGTTTTATTGGTGTAAAAGTTGGTCAGCTAGTATTTGAGGTAGTTGTGAATGTAGTAGACAAAGAGCATCTCGACGACACATTATAGTATAAAGGTCAAGACATGAGTGTGCTCTAACAAAACGTCATGTTATTTGACCTAAAAATGATATTGTTTAACCTTGGGAAGCCTACATAGGTGAATAATATGCAAAAGAAGGACAAGTATTTTTTGACATTTCATGTAGGATCAACTTGCTTATGTATTATATGACTCTGAAATATTTGATTCCATGTTTTATTCTATTAAAATTGAGAGCTATCAAGAAATAGATTACCAAACACAATCGCTAACATACAAAAACAAATTTATATTGAAATTATCTGAAAACGTGGGTTGCAATAAAATGGTCATAACATGTGATACATGACTACGTTTCAAGACCACAACTAAGAAAATGGATGCTTGAAAAAAGGAGTACTTTTATCCAGGCAAGCATTGGTCAAAAGCGACTAAACCCGATCAAAAACTGATAAAAACCTACCAAGAACAAATAAAAATGCCGTAACCGGCTCAAATCATCCAAACCGAAGAAAAAACCTCTAAGATTATTTCCAGTCCGTATAAACCACATAGAATCCGGGCATAATATATTTGCCCGGATTCTTGATGGATAAAACACATCTATATGTTTCCTCTGTTTAGTTTTGGTTGTGTTTTATTGGTGTAAAAGTTGGTCAGCTAGTATTTGAGGTAGTTGTGAATGTAGTAGACAAAGAGTATCTCGACGGCACATTATAGTATAAAGGTCAAGACATGAGTGTGCTCTAACAAAATGTCATGTTATTTGACCTAAAAATGATATTGTTTAACCTTGGGAAGCCAACATAGGTGAATAATATGCAAAAGAAGGACAAGTATTTTTTGACATTTCATGTAGGATCAACTTGCTTATGTATTATATGACTCTGAAATATTTGATTCCATGTTTTATTCTATTAAACATGAGAGCTATCAAGAAATAGATTACCAAACACAATCGCTAACATACAAAAACAAATTTATATTGAAATTATCTGAAAACGTGGGTTGCAATAAAATGGTCATAACATGTGATACATGACTCCGTTTCAAGACCACAACTAAGAAAATGGATGCTTGAAAAAAGGAGTACTTTTATCCAGGCAAGCATTGGTCAAAAGTGACTAAACCCGATCAAAAACTGATAAAAACCTACCAAGAACAACTAAAAATGCCGTAACCGGCTCAAATCATCCAAACCGAAGAAAAAACCTCTAAGATTATTTCCAGTCCATATAGACCACATAGAATCCAGGCATAATGTATTTGCCCGGATTCTTGATGGATAAAACACATCTATATGTTTCCTCTGTTTAGTTTTGGTTGTGTTTTATTGGTGTAAAAGTTGGTCAGCTAGTATTTGAGGTAGTTGTGAATGTAGTAGACAAAGAGCATCTCGACGGCACATTATAGTATAAAGGTCAAGACATGAGTGTGCTCTAACAAAACGTCATGTTATTTGACCTAAAAATGATATTGTTTAACCTTGGGAAGCCAACATAGGTGAATAATATGCAAAAGAAGGACAAGTATTTTTTGACATTTCATGTAGGATCAACTTGCTTATGTATTATATGACTCTGAAATATTTGATTCCATGTTTTATTCTATTAAAATTGAGAGCTATCAAGAAATAGATTACCAAACACAATCGCTTACATACAAAAACAAATTTATATTGAAATTATCTGAAAACGTGGGTTGCAATAAAATGGTCATAACATGTGATACATGACTCCGTTTCAAGACCACAACTAAGAAAATGGATGCTTGAAAAAAGGAGTACTTTTATCCAGGCAAGCATTGGTCAAAAGTGACTAAACCCGATCAAAAACTGATAAAAACCTACCAAGAACAGCTAAAAATGCCGTAACCGGCTCAAATCATCCAAACCTAAAAAAAAACCTCTAAAATTATTTCTAATCCTTATAGACCACATAGAATCCGGGCATAATGTATTTGCCCGGATTCTGGATGGATAAAACATATCTATATGTTTCCTCTGTTTAGTTTTGGTTGTGTTTTATTGGTGTAAAAGTTGGTCAGCTAGTATTTGAGGTAGTTGTGAATGTAGTAGACAAAGAGCATCTCGACGACACATTATAGTATAAAGGTCAAGACATGAGTGTGCTCTAACAAAACGTCATGTTATTTGACCTAAAAATGATATTGTTTAACCTTGGGAAGCCTACATAGGTGAATAATATGCAAAAGAAGGACAAGTATTTTTTGACATTTCATGTAGGATCAACTTGCTTATGTATTATATGACTCTGAAATATTTGATTCCATGTTTTATTCTATTAAAATTGAGAGCTATCAAGAAATAGATTACCAAACACAATCGCTAACATACAAAAACAAATTTATATTGAAATTATCTGAAAACGTGGGTTGCAATAAAATGGTCATAACATGTGATACATGACTACGTTTCAAGACCACAACTAAGAAAATGGATGCTTGAAAAAAGGAGTACTTTTATCCAGGCAAGCATTGGTCAAAACCTACTAAATCCGATCAAAAACTGATAAAAAACTACCAAGAACAACTAAAAATGCCGTAACCGGCTCAAATCATCCAAACCGAAGAAAAAACCTCTAAGATTATTTCCAGTCCGTATAGACCACATAGAATCCGGGCATAATGTATTTGCCCGGATTCTTGATGGATAAAACACATCTATATGTTTCCTCTGTTTAGTTTTGGTTGTGTTTTATTGGTGTAAAAGTTGGTCAGCTAGTATTTGAGGTAGTTGTGAATGTAGTAGACAAAGAGCATCTCGACGGCACATTATAGTATAAAGGTCAAGACATGAGTGTGCTCTAACAAAACGACATGTTATTTGACCTAAAAATGATATTGTTTAACCTTGGGAAGCCAACATAGGTGAATAATATGCAAAAGAAGGACAAGTATTTTTTGACATTTCATGTAGGATCAACTTGCTTATGTATTATATGACTCTGAAATATTTGATTCCATGTTTTATTCTATTAAAATTGAGAGCTATCAAGAAATAGATTACCAAACACAATCACTAACATACAAAAACAAATTTATATTGAAATTATCTGAAAACGTGGGTTGCAATAAAATGGTCATAACATGTGATACATGACTCCGTTTCAAGACCACAACTAAGAAAATGGATGCTTGAAAAAAGGAGTACTTTTATCCAGGCAAGCATTGGTCAAAAGTGACTAAACCCGATCAAAAACTGATAAAAACCTACCAAGAACAGCTAAAAATGCCGTAACCGGCTCAAATCATCCAAACCTAAGAAAAAACCTCTAAAATTATTTCCAGTCCATATAGACCACATAGAATCCGGGCATAATGTATTTGCCCGGATTCTTGATGGATAAAACACATCTATATGTTTCCTCTGTTTAGTTTTGGTTGTGTTTTATTGGTGTAAAGGTTGGTCAGCTAGTATTTGAGGTAGTTGTGAATGTAGTAGACAAAGAGCATCTCGACGGCACATTATAGTATAAAGGTCAAGACATGAGTGTGCTCTAACAAAACGTCATGTTATTTGACCTAAAAATGATATTGTTTAACCTTGGGAAGCCAACATAGGTGAATAATATGCAAAAGAAGGACAAGTATTTTTGACATTTCATGTAGGATCAACTTGCTTATGTATTATATGACTCTGAAATATTTTATTCCATGTTTTATTCTATTAAACATGAGAGCTATCAAGAAATAGATTACCAAACACAATCGCTAACATACAAAAACAAATTTATATTGAAATTATCTGAAAACGTGGGTTGCAATAAAATGGTCATAACATGTGATACATGACTCTATTTCAAGACCACAACTAAGAAAATGGATGCTTGAAAAAAGGAGTACTTTTATCCAGGCAAGCATTGGTCAAAAGTGACTAAACCCGATCAAAAACTGATAAAAACCTACCAAGAACAACTAAAAATGCCGTAACAGGCTCAAATCATCCAAACCGAAGAAATAACCTCTAAGATTATTTCCAGTCCATATAGACCACATAGAATCCGGGCATAATGTATTTGCCCGGATTCTTGATGGATAAAACACATCTATATGTTTCCTCTGTTTAGTTTTGGTTGTGTTTTATTGGTGTAAAAGTTGGTCAGCTAGTATTTGAGGTAGTTGTGAATGTAGTAGACAAAGAGCATCTCGACGGCACATTATAGTATAAAGGTCAAGACATGAGTGTGCCCTAACAAAACGTCATGTTATTTGACCTAAAAATGATATTGTTTAACCTTGGGAAGCCAACATAGGTGAATAATATGCAAAAGAAGGACAAGTATTTTTTGACATTTCATGTAGGATCAACTTGCTTATGTATTATATGACTCTGAAATATTTGATTCCATGTTTTATTCTATTAAAATTGAGAGCTATCTAGAAATAGATTACCAAACACAATCGCTAACATACAAAAACAAATTTATATTGAAATTATCTGAAAACGTGGGTTGCAATAAAATGGTCATAACATGTGATACATGACTCCGTTTTAAGACCACAACTAAGAAAATGGATGCTTGAAAAAAGAAGTACTTTTATCCAGGCAAGCATTGGTCAAAAGCGACTAAACCCGATCAAAAACTGATAAAAACCTACCAAGAACAGCTAAAAATGCCGTAACCGGATCAAATCATCCAAACCTAAAAAAAACCTCTAAAATTATTTCTAATCCATATAGACCACATAGAATCCGGCCATAATGTATTTGCCCGGATTCTGGATGGATAAAACATATCTATATGTTTCCTCTGTTTAGTTTTGGTTGTGTTTTATTGGTGTAAAAGTTGGTCAGCTAGTATTTGAGGTAGTTGTGAATGTAGTAGACAAAGAGCATCTCGACGGCAGATTATAGTACAAAGGTCAAGACATGAGTGTGCTCTAACAAAACGTCATGTTATTTGACCTAAAAATGATATTGTTTAACCTTGGGAAGCCTACATAGGTGAATAATATGCAAAAGAAGGACAAGTATTTTTTGACATTTCATGTAGGATCAACTTGCTTATGTATTATATGACTCTGAAATATTTGATTCCATGTTTTATTCTATTAAAATTGAGAGCTATCAAGAAATAGATTACCAAACACAATCGCTAACATACAAAAACAAATTTATATTGAAATTATCTGAAAACGTGGGTTGCATTAAAATGGTCATAACATGTGATACATGACTACGTTTCAAGACCACAACTAAGAAAATGGATGCTTGAAAAAAGGAGTACTTTTATCCAGGCAAGCATTGGTCAAAAGCGACTAAACCCGATCAAAAACTGATAAAAACCTACCAAGAACAGCTAAAAATGCCGTAACCGGCTCAAATCATCCAAACCTAAGAAAAAACCTCTAAAATTATTTCTAATCCATATAGACCACATAGAATCCGGGCATAATGTATTTGCCCGGATTCTGGATGGATAAAACATATCTATATGTTTCCTTTGTTTAGTTTTGGTTGTGTTTTATTGGTGTAAAAGTTGGTCAGCTAGTATTTGAGGTAGTTGTGAATGTAGTAGACAAAGAGCATCTCGACGGCAGATTATAGTACAAAGGTCAAGACATGAGTGTGCTCTAACAAAACGTTATGTTATTTGACCTAAAAATGATATTGTTTAACCTTGGGAAGCCTACATAGGTGAATAATATGCAAAAGAAGGACAAGTATTTTTTGACATTTCATGTAGGATCAACTTGCTTATGTATTATATGACTCTGAAATATTTGATTCCATGTTTTATTCTATTAAAATTGAGAGCTATCAAGAAATAGATTACCAAACACAATCGCTAACATACAAAAACAAATTTATATTGAAATTATCTGAAAACATGGGTTGCAATAAAATGGTCATAACATGTGATACATGACTACGTTTCAAGACCACAACTAAGAAAATGGATGCTTGAAAAAAGGAGTACTTTTATCCAGGCAAGCATTGGTCAAAAGCGACTAAACCCGATCAAAAACTGATAAAAACCTACCAAGAACAGCTAAAAATGCCGTAACCGGCTCAAATCATCCAAACCGAAGAAAAAACCTCTAAGATTATTTCAAATCCATATAGACCACATAGAATCCGGGCATAATGTATTTGCCCGGATTCTTGATGGATAAAACACATCTATATGTTTCCTCTGTTTAGTTTTGGTTTTGTTTTATTGGTGTAAAGGTTGGTCAGCTAGTATTTGAGGTAGTCGTGAATGTAGTAAACAAAGAGCATCTCGACGGCACATTATAGTATAAAGGTCAAGACATGAGTGTGCTCTAACAAAACGTCATGTTATTTGACCTAAAAATGATATTGTTTAACCTTGGGAAGCCAACATAGGTGAATAATATGCAAAAGAAGGACAAGTATTTTTGACATTTCATGTAGAATCAACTTGCTTATGTATTATATGACTCTGAAATATTTGATTCCATGTTTTATTCTATTAAACATGAGAGCTATCAAGAAATAGATTACCAAACACAATCGCTAACATACAAAAACAAATTTATATTGAAATTATCTGAAAACGTGGGTTGCAATAAAATGGTCATAACATGTGATACATGACTCCGTTTCAAGACCACAACTAAGAAAATGGATGCTTGAAAAAAGGAGTACTTTTATCCAGGCAAGCATTGGTCAAAAGTGACTAAACCCGATCAAAACTGATAAAAACCTACCAAGAACAACTAAAAATGCCGTAACCGGCTCAAATCATCCAAACCGAAGAAAAAACCTCTAAGATTATTTCCAGTCCATATAGACCACATAGAATCCGGGCATAATGTATTTGCCCGGATTCTTGATGGATAAAACACATCTATATGTTTCCTCTGTTTAGTTTTGGTTGTGTTTTATTGGTGTAAAAGTTGGTCAGCTAGTATTTGAGGTAGTTGTGAATGTAGTAGACAAAGAGCATCTCGACGGCACATTATAGTATAAAGGTCAAGACATGAGTGTGCTCTAACAAAACGTCATGTTATTTGACCTAAAAATGATATTGTTTAACCTTGGGAAGCCAACATAGGTGAATAATATGCAAAAGAAGGACAAGTATTTTTTGACATTTCATGTAGGATCAACTTGCTTATGTATTATATGACTCTGAAATATTTGATTCCATGTTTTATTCTATTAAAATTGAGAGCTATCAAGAAATAGATTACCAAACATAATCGCTAACATACAAAAACAAATTTATATTGAAATTATCTGAAAACGTGGGTTGCAATAAAATGGTCATAACATGTGATACATGACTCCGTTTCAAGACCACAACTAAGAAAATGGATGCTTGAAAAAAGGAGTACTTTTATCCAGGCAAGCATTGGTCAAAAGTGACTAAACCCGATCAAAAACTGATAAAAACCTACCAAGAACAGCTAAAAATGCCGTAACCGGCTCAAATCATCCAAACCTAAGAAAAAACCTCTAAAATTATTTCCAGTCCATATAGACCACATAGAATCCGGGCATAATGTATTTGCCCGGATTCTTGATGGATAAAACACATCTATATGTTTCCTCTGTTTAGTTTTGGTTGTGTTTTATTGGTGTAAAGGTTGGTCAGCTAGTATTTGAGGTAGTTGTGAATGTAGTAGACAAAGAGCATCTCGACGGCACATTATAGTATAAAGGTCAAGACATGAGTGTGCTCTAACAAAACGTCATGTTATTTGACCTAAAAATGATATTGTTTAACCTTGGGAAGCCAACATAGGTGAATAATATGCAAAAGAAGGACAAGTATTTTTGACATTTCATGTAGGATCAACTTGCTTATGTATTATATTACTCTGAAATATTTTATTCCATGTTTTATTCTATTAAACATGAGAGCTATCAAGAAATAGATTACCAAACACAATCGCTAACATACAAAAACAAATTTATATTGAAATTATCTGAAAACGTGGGTTGCAATAAAATGGTCATAACATGTGATACATGACTCTGTTTCAAGACCACAACTAAGAAAATGGATGCTTGAAAAAAGGAGTACTTTTATCCAGGCAAGCATTGGTCAAAAGTGACTAAACCCGATCAAAAACTGATAAAAACCTACCAAGAACAACTAAAAATGCCGTAACCGGCTCAAATCATCCAAACCGAAGAAAAAACCTCTAAGATTATTTCCAGTCCATATAGACCACATAGAATCCGGGCATAATGTATTTGCCCGGATTCTTGATGGATAAAACACATCTATATGTTTCCTCTGTTTAGTTTTGGTTGTGTTTTATTGGTGTAAAAGTTGGTCAGCTAGTATTTGAGGTAGTTGTGAATGTAGTAGACAAAGAGCATCTCGACGGCACATTATAGTATAAAGGTCAAGACATGAGTGTGCCCTAACAAAACGTCATGTTATTTGACCTAAAAATGATATTGTTTAACCTTGGGAAGCCAACATAGGTGAATAATATGCAAAAGAAGGACAAGTATTTTTTGACATTTCATGTAGGATCAACTTGCTTATGTATTATATGACTCTGAAATATTTGATTCCATGTTTTATTCTATTAAAATTGAGAGCTATCAAGAAATAGATTACCAAACACAATCGCTAACATACAAAAACAAATTTATATTGAAATTATCTGAAAACGTGGGTTGCAATAAAATGGTCATAACATGTGATACATGACTCCGTTTCAAGACCACAACTAAGAAAATGGATGCTTGAAAAAAGGAGTACTTTTATCCAGGCAAGCATTGGTCAAAAGCGACTAAACCCGATCAAAAACTGATAAAAACCTACCAAGAACAGCTAAAAATGCCGTAACCGGATCAAATCATCCAAACCTAAAAAAAAACCTCTAAAATTATTTCTAATCCATATAGACCACATAGAATCCGGGCATAATGTATTTGCCCGGATTCTGGATGGATAAAACATATCTATATGTTTCCTCTGTTTAGTTTTGGTTGTGTTTTATTGGTGTAAAAGTTGGTCAGCTAGTATTTGAGGTAGTTGTGAATGTAGTAGACAAAGAGCATCTCGACGGCAGATTATAGTACAAAGGTCAAGACATGAGTGTGCTCTAACGAAACGTTATGTTATTTGACCTAAAAATGATATTGTTTAACCTTGGGAAGCCTACATAGGTGAATAATATGCAAAAGAAGGACAAGTATTTTTTGACATTTCATGTAGGATCAACTTGCTTATGTATTATATGACTCTGAAATATTTGATTCCATGTTTTATTCTATTAAAATTGAGAGCTATCAAGAAATAGATTACCAAACACAATCGCTAACATACAAAAACAAATTTATATTGAAATTATCTGAAAACGTGGGTTGCATTAAAATGGTCATAACATGTGATACATGACTACGTTTCAAGACCACAACTAAGAAAATGGATGCTTGAAAAAAGGAGTACTTTTATCCAGGCAAGCATTGGTCAAAAGCGACTAAACCCGATCAAAAACTGATAAAAACCTACCAAGAACAGCTAAAAATGTCGTAACCGGCTCAAATCATCCAAACCTAAGAAAAAACCTCTAAAATTATTTCTAATCCATATAGACCACATAGAATCCGGGCATAATGTATTTGCCCGGATTCTGGATGGATAAAACATATCTATATGTTTCCTCTGTTTAGTTTTGATTGTGTTTTATTGGTGTAAAAGTTGGTCAGCTAGTATTTGAGGTAGTTGTGAATGTAGTAGACAAAGAGCATCTCGACGGCAGATTATAGTACAAAGGTCAAGACATGAGTGTGCTCTAACAAAACGTCATGCTATTTGACCTAAAAATGATATTGTTTAACCTTGGGAAGCCTACATAGGTGAATAATATGCAAAAGAAGGACAAGTATTTTTTGACATTTCATGTAGGATCAACTTGCTTATGTATTATATGACTCTGAAATATTTGATTCCATGTTTTATTCTATTAAAATTGAGAGCTATCAAGAAATAGATTACCAAACACAATCGCTAACATACAAAAACAAATTTATATTGAAATTATCTGAAAACGTGGGTTGCAATAAAATGGTCATAACATGTGATACATGACTACGTTTCAAGACCACAACTAAGAAAATGGATGCTTGAAAAAAGGAGTACTTTTATCCAGGCAAGCATTGGTCAAAAGCGACAAACCCGATCAAAAACTGATAAAAACCTACCAAGAACAGCTAAAAATGCCGTAACCGGCTCAAATCATCCAAACCGAAGAAAAAACCTCTAAGATTATTTCTAATCCATATAGACCACATAGAATCCGGGCATAATGTATTTGCCCGGATTCTTGATGGATAAAACACATCTATATGTTTCCTCTGTTTAGTTTTGGTTGTGTTTTATTGGTGTAAAGGTTGGTCAGCTAGTATTTGAGGTAGTTGTGAATGTAGTAGACAAAGAGCATCTCGACGGCACATTATAGTATAAAGGTCAAGACATGAGTGTGCTCTAACAAAACGTCATGTTATTTGACCTAGAAATGATATTGTTTAACCTTGGGAAGCCAACATAGGTGAATAATATGCAAAAGAAGGACAAGTATTTTTGACATTTCATGTAGGATCAACTTGCTTATGTATTATATGACTCTGAAATATTTGATTCCATGTTTTATTCTATTAAACATGAGAGCTATCAAGAAATAGATTACCAAACACAATCGCTAACATACAAAAACAAATTTATATTGAAATTATCTGAAAACGTGGGTTGCAATAAAATGGTCATAACATGTGATACATGACTCCGTTTCAAGACCACAACTAAGAAAATGGATGCTTGAAAAAAGGAGTACTTTTATCCAGGCAAGCATTGGTCAAAAGTGACTAAACCCGATCAAAAACTGATAAAAACCTACCAAGAACAACTAAAAATGCCGTAACCGGCTCAAATCATCCAAACCGAAGAAAAAACCTCTAAGATTATTTCCAGTCCATATAGACCACATAGAATCCGGGCATAATGTATTTGCCCGGATTCTTGATGGATAAAACACATCTATATGTTTCCTCTGTTTAGTTTTGGTTGTGTTTTATTGGTGTAAAAGTTGGTCAGCTAGTATTTGAGGTAGTTGTGAATGTAGTAGACAAAGAGCATCTCGACGGCACATTATAGTATAAAGGTCAAGACATGAGTGTGCTCTAACAAAACGTCATGTTATTTGACCTAAAAATGATATTGTTTAACCTTGGGAAGCCAACATAGGTGAATAATATGCAAAAGAAGGACAAGTATTTTTTGACATTTCATGTAGGATCAACTTGCTTATGTATTATATGACTCTGAAATATTTGATTCCATGTTTTATTCTATTAAAATTGAGAGCTATCAAGAAATAGATTACCAAACACAATCGCTAACATACAAAAACAAATTTATATTGAAATTATCTGAAAACGTGGGTTGCAATAAAATGGTCATAACATGTGATACATAACTCCGTTTCAAGACCACAACTAAGAAAATGGATGCTTGAAAAAAGGAGTACTTTTATCCAGGCAAGCATTGGTCAAAAGTGACTAAACCCGATCAAAAACTGATAAAAACCTACCAAGAACAGCTAAAAATGCCGTAACCGGCTCAAATCATCCAAACCTAAGAAAAAACCTCTAAAATTATTTCCAGTCCATATAGACCACATAGAATCCGGGCATAATGTATTTGCCTGGATTCTTGATGGATAAAACACATCTATATGTTTCCTCTGTTTAGTTTTGGTTGTGTTTTATTGGTGTAAAGGTTGGTCAGCTAGTATTTGAGGTAGTTGTGAATGTAGTAGACAAAGAGCATCTCGACGGCACATTATAGTATAAAGGTCAAGACATGAGTGTGCTCTAACAAAACGTCATGTTATTTGACCTAAAAATGATATTGTTTAACCTTGGGAAGCCAACATAGGTGAATAATATGCAAAAGAAGGACAAGTATTTTTGACATTTCATGTAGGATCAACTTGCTTATGTATTATATGACTCTGAAATATTTTATTCCATGTTTTATTCTATTAAACATGAGAGCTATCAAGAAATAGATTACCAAACAAAATCGCTAACATACAAAAACAAATTTATATTGAAATTATCTGAAAACGTGGGTTGCAATAAAATGGTCATAACATGTGATACATGACTCTGTTTCAAGACTACAACTAAGAAAATGGATGCTTGAAAAAAGGAGTACTTTTATCCAGGCAAGCATTGGTCAAAAGTGACTAAACCCGATCAAAAACTGATAAAAACCTACCAAGAACAACTAAAAATGCCGTAACCGGCTCAAATCATCCAAACCGAAGAAAAAACCTCTAAGATTATTTCCAGTCCATATAGACCACATAGAATCCGGGCATAATGTATTTGCCCGGATTCTTGATGGATAAAACACATCTATATGTTTCCTCTGTTTAGTTTTGGTTGTGTTTTATTGGTGTAAAAGTTGGTCAGCTAGTATTTGAGGTAGTTGTGAATGTAATAGACAAAGAGCATCTCGACGGCACATTATAGTATAAAGGTCAAGACATGAGTGTGCCCTAACAAAACGTCATGTTATTTGACCTAAAAATGATATTGTTTAACCTTGGGAAGCCAACATAGGTGAATAATATGCAAAAGAAGGACAAGTATTTTTTGACATTTCATGTAGGATCAACTTGCTTATGTATTATATGACTCTGAAATATTTGATTCCATGTTTTATTCTATTAAAATTGAGAGCTATCAAGAAATAGATTACCAAACACAATCGCTAACATACAAAAACAAATTTATATTGAAATTATCTGAAAACGTGGGTTGCAATAAAATGGTCATAACATGTGATACATGACTCCGTTTCAAGACCACAACTAAGAAAATGGATGCTTGAAAAAAGGAGTACTTTTATCCAGGCAAGCATTGGTCAAAAGCGACTAAACCCGATCAAAAACTGATAAAAACCTACCAAGAACAGCTAAAAATGCCGTAACCGGATCAAATCATCCAAACCTAAAAAAAACCTCTAAAATTATTTCTAATCCATATTGACCACATAGAATCCGGGCATAATGTATTTGCCCGGATTCTGGATGGATAAAACATATCTATATGTTTCCTCTGTTTAGTTTTGGTTGTGTTTTATTGGTGTAAAAGTTGGTCAGCTAGTATTTGAGGTAGTTGTGAATGTAGTAGACAAAGAGCATCTCGACGGCAGATTATAGTACAAAGGTCAAGACATGAGTGTGCTCTAACAAAACGTCATGTTATTTGACCTAAAAATGATATTGTTTAACCTTGGGAAGCCTACATAGGTGAATAATATGCAAAAGAAGGACAAGTATTTTTTGACATTTCATGTAGGATCAACTTGCTTATGTATTATATGACTCTGAAATATTTGATTCCATGTTTTATTCTATTAAAATTGAGAGCTATCAAGAAATAGATTACCAAACACAATCGCTAACATACAAAAACAAATTTATATTGAAATTATCTGAAAACGTGGGTTGCATTAAAATGGTCATAACATGTGATACATGACTACGTTTCAAGACCACAACTAAGAAAATGGATGCTTGAAAAAAAGAGTACTTTTATCCAGGCAAGCATTGGTCAAAAGCGACTAAACCCGATCAAAAACTGATAAAAACCTACCAAGAACAGCTAAAAATGCCGTAACCGGCTCAAATCATCCAAACCTAAGACAAAACCTCTAAAATTATTTCTAATCCATATAGACCACATAGAATCCGGGCATAATGTATTTGCCCGGATTCTGGATGGATAAAACATATCTATATGTTTCCTCTGTTTAGTTTTGGTTGTGTTTTATTGGTGTAAAAGTTGGTCAGCTAGTATTTGAGGTAGTTGTGAATGTAGTAGACAAAGAGCATCTCGACGGCAGATTATAGTACAAAGGTCAAGACATGAGTGTGCTCTAACAAAACGTCATGTTATTTGACCTAAAAATTATATTGTTTACCTTGGGAAGCCTACATAGGTGAATAATATGCAAAAGAAGGACAAGTATTTTTTGACATTTCATGTAGGATCAACTTGCTTATGTATTATATGACTCTGAAATATTTGATTCCATGTTTTATTCTATTAAAATTGAGAGCTATCAAGAAATAGATTACCAAACACAATCGCTAACATACAAAAACAAATTTATATTGAAATTATCTGAAAACGTGGGTTGCAATAAAATGGTCATAACATGTGATAAATGACTACGTTTCAAGACCACAACTAAGAAAATGGATGCTTGAAAAAAGGAGTACTTTTATCCAGGCAAGCATTGGTCAAAAGCGACTAAACCCGATCAAAAACTGATAAAAACCTACCAAGAACAGCTAAAAATGCCGTAACCGGCTCAAATCATCCAAACCGAAGAAAAAACCTCTAAGATTATTTCTAATCCATATAGACCACATAGAATCCGGGCATAATGTATTTGCCCGGATTCTTGATGGATAAAACACATCTATATGTTTCCTCTGTTTAGTTTTGGTTGTGTTTTATTGGTGTAAAGGTTGGTCAGCTAGTATTTGAGGTAGTTGTGAATGTAGTAGACAAAGAGCATCTCGACGGCACATTATAGTATAAAGGTCAAGACATGAGTGTGCTGTAACAAAACGTCATGTTATTTGACCTAAAAATGATATTGTTTAACCTTGGGAAGCCAACATAGGTGAATAATATGCAAAAGAAGGACAAGTATTTTTGACATTTCATGTAGGATCAACTTGCTTATGTATTATATGACTCTGAAATATTTGATTCCATGTTTTATTCTATTAAACATGAGAGCTATCAAGAAATAGATTATCAAACACAATCGCTAACATACAAAAACAAATTTATATTGAAATTATCTGAAAACGTGGGTTGCAATAAAATGGTCATAACATGTGATACATGACTCCGTTTCAAGACCACAACTAAGAAAATGGATGCTTGAAAAAAGGAGTACTTTTATCCAGGCAAGCATTGGTCAAAAGTGACTAAACCCGATCAAAAACTGATAAAAACCTACCAAGAACAACTAAAAATGCCGTAACCGGCTCAAATCATCCAAACCGAAGAAAAAACCTCTAAGATTATTTCCAGTCCATATAGACCACATAGAATCCGGGCATAATGTATTTGCCCGGATTCTTGATGCATAAAACACATCTATATGTTTCCTCTGTTTAGTTTTGGTTGTGTTTTATTGGTGTAAAAGTTGGTCAGCTAGTATTTGAGGTAGTTGTGAATGTAGTAGACAAAGAGCATCTCGACGGCACATTATAGTATAAAGGTCAAGACATGAGTGTGCTCTAACAAAACGTCATGTTATTTGACCTAAAAATGATATTGTTTAACCTTGGGAAGCCAACATAGGTGAATAATATGCAAAAGAAGGACAAGTATTTTTTGACATTTCATGTAGGATCAACTTGCTTATGTATTATATGACTCTGAAATATTTGATTCCATGTTTTATTCTATTAAAATTGAGAGCTATCAAGAAATAGATTACCAAACACAATCGCTAACATACAAAAACAAATTTATATTGAAATTATCTGAAAACGTGGGTTGCAATAAAATGGTCATAACATGTGATACATGACTCCGTTTCAAGACCACAACTAAGAAAATGGATGCTTGAAAAAAGGAGTACTTTTATCCAGGCAAGCATTGGTCAAAAGAGACTAAACCCGATCAAAAACTGATAAAAACCTACCAAGAACAGCTAAAAATGCCGTAACCGGCTCAAATCATCCAAACCTAAAAAAAACCTCTAAAATTATTTCTAATCCATATAGACCACATAGAATCCGGGCATAATGTATTTGCCCGGATTCTGGATGGATAAAACATATTTATATGTTTCCTCTGTTTAGTTTTGGTTGTGTTTTATTGGTGTAAAAGTTGGTCAGCTAGTATTTGAGGTAGTTGTGAATGTAGTAGACAAAGAGCATCTCGACGGCAGATTATAGTACAAAGGTCAAGACATGAGTGTGCTCTAACAAAACGTCATGTTATTTGACCTAAAAATGATATTGTTTAACCTTGGGAAGCCTACATAGGTGAATAATATGCAAAAGAAGGACAAGTATTTTTTGACATTTCATGTAGGATCAACTTGCTTATGTATTATATGACTCTGAAATATTTGATTCCATGTTTTATTCTATTAAAATTGAGAGCTATCAAGAAATAGATTACCAAACACAATCGCTAACATACAAAAACAAATTTATATTGAAATTATCTGAAAACGTGGGTTGCAATAAAATGGTCATAACATGTGATACATGACTACGTTTCAAGACCACAACTAAGAAAATGGATGCTCGAAAAAAGGAGTACTTTTATCCAGGCAAGCATTGGTCAAAAGCGACTAAACCCGATCAAAAACTGATAAAAACCTACCAAGAACAGCTAAAAATGCCGTAACCGGCTCAAATCATCCAAACCTAAGAAAAAACCTCTAAAATTATTTCTAATCCATATAAACCACATAGAATCCGGGCATAATGTATTTGCCCGGATTCTGGATGGATAAAACATATCTATATGTTTCCTCTGTTTAGTTTTGGTTGTGTTTTATTGGTGTAAAAGTTGGTCAGCTAGTATTTAAGGTAGTTGTGAATGTAGTAGACAAAGAGCATCTTGACGGCACATTATAGTACAAAGGTCAAGACATGAGTGTGCTCTAACAAAACGTCATGTTATTTGACCTAAAAATGATATTGTTTAACCTTGGGAAGCCTACATAGGTGAATAATATGCAAAAGAAGGACAAGTATTTTTTGACATTTCATGTAGGATCAACTTGCTTATGTATTATATGACTCTGAAATATTTGATTCCATGTTTTATTCTATTAAAATTGAGAGCTATCAAGAAATAGATTACCAAACACAATCGCTAACATACAAAAACAAATTTATATTGAAATTACCTGAAAACGTGGGTTGCAATAAAATGGTCATAACATGTGATACATGACTCCGTTTCAAGACCACAACTAAGAAAATGGATGCTTGAAAAAAGGAGTACTTTTATCCAGGCAAGCATTGGTCAAAAGTGACTAAACCCGATCAAAAACTGATAAAAACCTACCAAGAACAGCTAAAAATGCCGTAACCGGCTCAAATCATCCAAACCTAAGAAAAAACCTCTAAAATTATTTCCAGTCCATATAGACCACATAGAATCCGGGCATAATGTATTTTCCCGGATTCTTGATGGATAAAACACATCTATATGTTTCCTCTGTTTAGTTTTGGTTGTGTTTTATTGGTGTAAAGGTTGGTCAGCTAGTATTTGAGGTAGTTGTGAATGTAGTAGACAAAGAGCATCTCGACGGCACATTATAGTATAAAGGTCAAGACATGAGTGTGCTCTAACAAAACGTCATGTTATTTGACCTAAAAATGATATTGTTTAACCTTGGGAAGCCAACATAGGTGAATAATATGCAAAAGAAGGACAAGTATTTTTTGACATTTCGTGTAGGATCAACTTGCTTATGTATTATATGACTCTGAAATATTTGATTCCATGTTTTATTCTATTAAACATGAGAGCTATCAAGAAATAGATTACCAAACACAATAACTAACATACAAAAACAAATTTATATTGAAATTATCTGAAAACGTGGGTTGCAATAAAATGGTCATAACATGTGATACATGACTCCGTTTCAAGACCACAACTAAGAAAATGGATGCTTGAAAAAAGGAGTACTTTTATCCAGGCAAGCATTGGTCAAAAGTGACTAAACCCGATCAAAAACTGATAAAAACCTACCAAGAACAACTAAAAATGCCGTAACCGGCTCAAATCATCCAAACCGAAGAAAAAACCTCTAAGATTATTTCCAGTCCATATAGACCACATAGAATCCAAGCATAATGTATTTGCCCGGATTCTTGATGGATAAAACACATCTATATGTTTCCTCTGTTTAGTTTTGGTTGTGTTTTATTGGTGTAAAAGTTGGTCAGCTAGTATTTGAGGTAGTTGTGAATGTAGTAGACAAAGAGCATCTCGACGGCACATTATAGTATAAAGGTCAAGACATGAGTGTGCTCTAACAAAACGTCATGTTATTTGACCTAAAAATGATATTGTTTAACCTTGGGAAGCCAACATAGGTGAATAATATGCAAAAGAAGGACAAGTATTTTTTGACATTTCCTGTAGGATCAACTTGCTTATGTATTATATGACTCTGAAATATTTGATTCCATGTTTTATTCTATTAAAATTGAGAGCTATCAAGAAATAGATTACCAAACACAATCGCTAACATACAAAAACAAATTTATATTGAAATTATCTGAAAACGTGGGTTGCAATAAAATGGTCATAACATGTGATACATGACTCCGTTTCAAGACCACAACTAAGAAAATGGATGCTTGAAAAAAGGAGTACTTTTATCCAGGCAAGCATTGGTCAAAAGTGACTAAACCCGATCAAAAACTGATAAAAACCTACCAAGAACAGCTAAAAATGCCGTAACCGGCTCAAATCATCCAAACCTAAGAAAAAACCTCTAAAATTATTTCCAGTCCATATAGACCACATAGAATCCGGGCATAATGTATTTTCCCGGATTCTTGATGGATAAAACACATCTATATGTTTCCTCTGTTTAGTTTTGGTTGTGTTTTATTGGTGTAAAGGTTGGTCAGCTAGTATTTGAGGTAGTTGTGAATGTAGTAGACAAAGAGCATCTCGACGGCACATTATAGTATAAAGGTCAAGACATGAGTGTGCTCTAACAAAACGTCATGTTATTTGACCTAAAAATGATATTGTTTAACCTTGGGAAGCCAACATAGGTGAATAATATGCAAAAGAAGGACAAGTATTTTTGACATTTCATGTAGGATCAACTTGCTTATGTATTATATGACTCTGAAATATTTGATTCCATGTTTTATTTTATTAAACATGAGAGCTATCAAGAAATAGATTACCAAACACAATCGCTAACATACAAAAACTAATTTATATTGAAATTATCTGAAAACGTGGGTTGCAATAAAATGGTCATAACATGTGATACATGACTCCGTTTCAAGACCACAACTAAGAAAATGGATGCTTGAAAAAAGGAGTACTTTTATCCAGGCAAGCATTGGTCAAAAGTGACTAAACCCGATCAAAAACTGATAAAAACCTACCAAGAACAACTAAAAATGCCGTAACCGGCTCAAATCATCCAAACCGAAGAAAAAACCTCTAAGATTATTTCCAGTCCATATAGACCACATAGAATCCGGACATAATGTATTTGCCCGGATTCTTGATGGATAAAACACATCTATATGTTTCCTCTGTTTAGTTTTGGTTGTGTTTTATTGGTGTAAAATTTGGTCAGCTAGTATTTGAGGTAGTTGTGAATGTAGTAGACAAAGAGCATCTCGACGGCACATTATAGTATAAAGGTCAAGACATGAGTGTGCTCTAACAAAACGTCATGTTATTTGACCTAAAAATGATATTGTTTAACCTTGGGAAGCCAACATAGGTGAATAATATGCAAAAGAAGGACAAGTATTTTTTGACATTTCATGTAGGATCAACTTGCTTATGTATTATATGACTCTGAAATATTTGATTCCATATTTTATTCTATTAAAATTGAGAGCTATCAAGAAATAGATTACCAAACACAATCGCTAACATACAAAAACAAATTTATATTGAAATTATCTGAAAACGTGGGTTGCAATAAAATGGTCATAACATGTGATACATGACTCCGTTTCAAGACCACAACTAAGAAAATGGATGCTTGAAAAAAGGAGTACTTTTATCCAGGCAAGCATTGGTCAAAAGTGACTAAACCCGATCAAAAACTGATAAAAACCTACCAAGAACAGCTAAAAATGCCGTAACCGGCTCAAATCATCCAAACCTAAGAAAAAACCTCTAAAATTATTTCCAGTCCATATAGACCACATAGAATCCGGGCATAATGTATTTGCCCGGATTCTTGATGGATAAAACACATCTATATGTTTCCTCTGTTTAGTTTTGGTTGTGTTTTATTGGTGTAAAAGTTGGTCAGCTAGTATTTGAGGTAGTTGTGAATGTAGTAGACAAAGAGCATCTCGACGGCACATTATAGTATAAAGGTCAAGACATGAGTGTTCTGTAACAAAACGTCATGTTATTTGACCTAAAAATGATATTGTTTAACCTTGGGAAGCCTACATAGGTGAATAATATGCAAAAGAAGGACAAGTATTTTTTGACATTTCATGTAGGATCAACTTGCTTATGTATTATATGACTCTGAAATATTTGATTCCATGTTTTATTCTATTAAAATTGAGAGCTATCAAGAAATAGATTACCAAACACAATCGCAAACATACAAAAACAAATTTATATTGAAATTATCTGAAAACGTGGGTTGTAATAAAATGGTCATAACATGTGATACATGACTCCGTTTCAAGACCACAACTAAGAAAATGGATGCTTGAAAAAAGGAGTACTTTTATCCAGGCAAGCATTGGTCAAAAGCGACTAAACCCGACCAAAAACTTATAAAAACCTACCAAGAACAGCTAAAAATGCCGTAACCGGCTCAAATCATCCAAACCTAAGAAAAAACCTCTAAAATTATTTCCAATCCATATAGACCACATAGAATCCGGGCATAATGTATTTTCCCGGATTCTGGATGGATAAAACATATCTATATGTTTCCTCTGTTTAGTTTTGGTTGTGTTTTATTGGTGTAAAAGTTGGTCAGCTAGTATTTGAGGTAGTTGTGAATGTAGTAGACAAAGAGCATCTCGACGGCACATTATAGTATAAAGGTCAAGACATGAGTGTGCTCTAACAAAACGTCATGTTATTTGACCTAAAAATGATATTGTTTAACCTTGGGAAGCCAACATAGGTGAATAATATGCAAAAGAAGGACAAGTATTTTTTGACATTTCATGTAGGATCAACTTGCTTATGTATTATATGACTCTGAAATATTTGATTCCATGTTTTATTCTATTTAAATTGAGAGCTATCAAGAAATAGATTACCAAACACAATCGCTAACATACAAAAACAAATTTATATTGAAATTATCTGAAAACGTGGGTTGCAATAAAATGGTCATAACATGTGATACATGACTCCGTTTCAAGACCACAACTAAGAAAATGGATGCTTGAAAAAATGAGTACTTTTATCCAGGCAAGCATTGGTCAAAAGTGACTAAACCCGATCAAAAACTGATAAAAACCTACCAAGAACAGCTAAAAATGCCGTAACCGGCTCAAATCATCCAAACCTAAGAAAAAACCTCTAAAATTATTTCCAGTCCATATAGACCACATAGAATCCGGGCATAATGTATTTGCCCGGATTCTTGATGGATAAAACACATCTATATGTTTCCTCTGTTTAGTTTTGGTTGTGTTTTATTGGTGTAAAGGTTGGTCAGCTAGTATTTGAGGTAGTTGTGAATGTAGTAGACAAAGAGCATCTCGACGGCACATTATAGTATAAAGGTCAAGACATGAGTGTGTTCTAACAAAACGTCATGTTATTTGACCTAAAAATGATATTGTTTAACCTTGGGAAGCCAACATAGGTGAATAATATGCAAAAGAAGGACAAGTATTTTTTGACATTTCATGTAGGATCAACTTGCTTATGTATTATATGACTCTGAAATATTTGATTCCATGTTTTATTCTATTAAAATTGAGAGCTATCAAGAAATAGATTACCAAACACAATCGCTAACATACAAAAACAAATTTATATTGAAATTATCTGAAAACGTGGGTTGCAATAAAATGGTCATAACATGTGATACATGACTCCGTTTCAAGACCACAACTAAGAAAATGGATGCTTGAAAAAAGGAGTACTTTTATCCAGGCAAGCATTGGTCAAAAGTGACTAAACCCGATCAAAAACTGATAAAAACCTACCAAGAACAACTAAAAATGTCGTAACCGGCTCAAATCATCCAAACCGAAGAAAAAACCTCTAAGATTATTTCCAGTCCATATAGACCACATAGAATCCGGGCATAATGTATTTGCCCGGATTCTTGATGGATAAAACACATCTATATGTTTCCTCTGTTTAGTTTTGGTTGTGTTTTATTGGTGTAACAGTTGGTCAGCTAGTATTTGAGGTAGTTGTTAATGTAGTAGACAAAGAGCATCTCGACGGCACATTATAGTATAAAGGTCAAGACATGAGTGTGCTCTAACAAAACGTCATGTTATTTGACCTAAAAATGATATTGTTTAACCTTGGGAAGCCAACATAGGTGAATAATATGCAAAAGAAGGACAAGTATTTTTTGACATTTCATGTAGGATCAACTTGCTTATGTATTATATGACTCTGAAATATTTGATTCCATGTTTTATTCTATTAAAATTGAGAGCTATCAAGAAATAGATTACCAAACATAATCGCTAACATACAAAAACAAATTTATATTGAAATTATCTGAAAACGTGGGTTGCAATAAAATGGTCATAACATGTGATACATGACTCCGTTTCAAGACCACAACTAAGAAAATGGATGCTTGAAAAAAGGAGTACTTTTATCCAGGCAAGCATTGGTCAAAAGTGACTAAACCCGATCAAAAACTGATAAAAACCTACCAAGAACAGCTAAAAATGCCGTAACCGGCTCAAATCATCCAAACCTAAGAAAAAACCTCTAAAGTTATTTCCAATCCATATAGACCACATAGAATCCGGGCATAATGTATTTTCCCGGATTCTGGATAGATAAAACATATCTATATGTTTCCTCTGTTTAGTTTTGGTTGTGTTTTATTGGTGTAAAAGTTGGTCAGCTAGTATTTGAGGTAGTTGTGAATGTAGTAGACAAAGAGCATCTCGACGGCACATTATAGTATAAAGGTCAAGACATGAGTGTGCTCTAACAAAACCTCATGTTATTTGACCTAAAAATGATATTGTTTAACCTTGGGAAGCCTACATAGGTGAATAATATGCAAAAGAAGGACAAGTATTTTTTGACATTTCATATAGGATCAACTTGCTTATGTATTATATGACTCTGAAATATTTGATTCCATGTTTTATTCTATTAAAATTGAGAGTTATCAAGAAATAGATTATCAAACACAATCGCTAACATACAAAAACAAATTTATATTGAAATTATCTGAAAACGTGGGTTGCAATAAAATAGTCATAACATGTGATACATGACTCTGTTTCAAGACCACAACTAAGAAAATGGATGCTTGAAAAAAGGAGTACTTTAATCCAGGCAAGCATTGGTCAAAAGCGACTAAACCCGATCAAAAACTGATAAAAACCTACCAAGAACAGCTAAAAATGCCGTAACCGGCTCAAATCATCCAAACCTAAGAAAAAACCTCTAAAATTATTTCCAATCCATATAGACCACATAGAATCCGGGCATAATGTATTTTCCCGGATTCTGGATGGATAAAACATATCTATATGTTTCCTCTGTTTAGTTTTGGTTGTGTTTTATTGGTGTAAAAGTTGGTCAGCTAGTATTTGAGGTAGTTGTGAATGTAGTAGACAAAGAGCATCTCGACGGCACATTATAGTATAAAGGTCAAGACATGAGTGTGCTCTAACAAAACGTCATGTTATTTGACGTAAAAATGATATTGTTTAACCTTGGGAAGCCAACATAGGTGAATAATATGCAAAAGAAGGACAAGTATTTTTTGACATTTCATGTAGGATCAACTTGCTTATGTATTATATGACTCTGAAATATTTGATTCCATGTTTTATTCTATTAAAATTGAGAGCTATCAAGAAATAGATTACCAAACATAATCGCTAACATACAAAAACAAATTTATATTGAAATTATCTGAAAACGTGGGTTGTAATAAAATGGTCATAACATGTGATACATGACTCCGTTTCAAGACCACAACTAAGAAAATGGATGCTTGAAAAAAGGAGTACTTTTATCCAGACAAGCATTGGTCAAAAGTGACTAAACCCGATCAAAAACTGATAAAAACCTACCAAGAACAGCTAAAAATGCCGTAACCGGCTCAAATCATCCAAACCTAAGAAAAAACCTCTAAAATTATTTCCAATCCATATAGACCACATAGAATCCGGGGATAATGTATTTTCCCAGATTCTGGATGGATAAAACATATCTATATGTTTCCTCTGTTTAGTTTTGGTTGTGTTTTATTGGTGTAAAAGTTGGTCAGCTAGTATTTGAGGTAGTTGTGAATGTAGTAGACAAAGAGCATCTCGACGGCACATTATAGTATAAAGGTCAAGACATGAATGTGCTCTAACAAAACGTCATGTTATTTGACCTAAAAATGATATTGTTTAACCTTGGGAAGCCAACATAGGTGAATAATATGCAAAAGAAGGACAATTATTTTTTGACATTTCATGTAGGATCAACTTGCTTATGTATTATATGACTCTGAAATATTTGATTACATGTTTTATTCTATTAAAATTGAGAGCTATCAAGAAATAGATTACCAAACATAATCGCTAACATACAAAAACAAATTTATATTGAAATTATCTGAAAACGTGGGTTGCAATAAAATGGTCATAACATGTGATACATGACTCCGTTTCAAGACCACAACTAAGAAAATGGATGCTTGAAAAAAGGAGTACTTTTATCCAGGCAAGCATTGGTCAAAAGTGACTAAACCCGATCAAAAACTGATAAAAACCTACCAAGAACAGCTAAAAATGCCGTAACCGGCTCAAATCATCCAAACCTAAGAAAAAACCTCTAAAATTATTTCCAGTCCATATAGACCACACAGAATCCGGGCATAATGTATTTGCCCGGATTCTTGATGGATAAAACACATCTATATGTTTCCTCTGTTTAGTTTTGGTTGTGTTTTATTGGTGTAAAAGTTGGTCAGCTAGTATTTGAGGTAGTTGTGAATGTAGTAGACAAAGAGCATCTCGACGGCATATTATAGTATAAAGGTCAAGACATGAGTGTGCTCTAACAAAACGTCATGTTATTTGACCTAAAAATGATATTGTTTAACCTTGGGAGGCCTACATAGGTGAATAATATGCAAAAGAAGGACAAGTATTTTTTGACATTTCATGTAGGATCAACTTGCTTATGTATTATATGACTCTGAAATATTTGATTCCATGTTTTATTCTATTAAAATTGAGAGTTATCAAGAAATAGATTACCAAACACAATCGCTAATATACAAAAACAAATTTATATTGAAATTACCTGAAAACGTGGGTTGCAATAAAATGGTCATAACATGTGATACATGACTCCGTTTCAAGACCACAACTAAGAAAATGGATGCTTGAAAAAAGGAGTACTTTAATCCAGGCAAGCATTGGTCAAAAGCGACTAAACCCGATCAAAAACTGATAAAAACCTACCAAGAACAGCTAAAAATGCCGTAACCGGCTCAAATCATCCAAACCTTAGAAAAAACCTCTAAAATTATTTCCAATCCATATAGACCACATAGAATCCAGGCATAATGTATTTTCCCGGATTCTGGATGGATAAAACATATCTATATGTTTCCTCTATTTAGTTTTGGTTGTGTTTTATTGGTGTAAAAGTTGGTCAGCTAGTATTTGAGGTAGTTGTGAATGTAGTAGACAAAGAGCATCTCGACGGCACATTATAGTATAAAGGTCAAGACATGAGTGTGCTCTAACAAAACGTCATGTTATTTGACCTAAAAATGATATTGTTTAACCTTGGGAAGCCTACATAGGTGAATAATATGCAAAAGAAGGACAAGTATCTTTTGACATTTCATGTAGGATCAAATTGCTTATGTATTATATGACTCTGAAATATTTGATTCCATGTTTTATTCTATTAAAATTGAGAGTTATCAAGAAATAGATTACCAAACACAATCGCTAACATACAAAAACAAATTTATATTGAAATTATCTGAAAACGTGGGTTGCAATAAAATTGTCATAACATGTGATACATGACTCCGTTTCAAGACCACAACTAAGAAAATGGATGCTTGAAAAAAGGAGTACTTTTATCCAGGCAAGCATTGGTCAAAAGCGACTAAACCCGATCAAAAACTGATAAAAACCTACCAAGAACAGCTAAAAATGCCGTAACCGGCTCAAATCATCCAAACCAACGAAAAAACCTCTAAATTTATTTCTAGTCCATATAGACCACATAGAATCCGGGCATAATGTATTTGCCCGGATTCTTGATGGATAAAACACATCTATATGTTTCCTCTGTTTAGTTTTGGTTGTGTTTTATTGGTGTAAAAGTTGGTCAGCTAGTATTTGAGGTAGTTGTGAATGTAGTAGACAAAGAGCATCTCGACGGCATATTATAGTATAAAGGTCAAGACATGAGTGTGCTCTAACAAAACGTCATGTTATTTGACCTAAAAATGATATTGTTTAACCTTGGGAGGCCTACATAGGTGAATAATATGCAAAAGAAGGACAAGTATTTTTTGACATTTCATGTAGGATCAACTTGCTTATGTATTATATGACTCTGAAATATTTGATTCCATGTTTTATTCTATTAAAATTGAGAGTTATCAAGAAATAGATTACCAAACACAATCGCTAATATACAAAAACAAATTTATATTGAAATTACCTGAAAACGTGGGTTGCAATAAAATGGTCATAACATGTGATACATGACTCCGTTTCAAGACCACAACTAAGAAAATGGATGCTTGAAAAAAGGAGTACTTTAATCCAGGCAAGCATTGGTCAAAAGCGACTAAACCCGATCAAAAACTGATAAAAACCTACCAAGAACAGCTAAAAATGCCGTAACCGGCTCAAATCATCCAAACCTTAGAAAAAACCTCTAAAATTATTTCCAATCCATATAGACCACATAGAATCCAGGCATAATGTATTTTCCCGGATTCTGGATGGATAAAACATATCTATATGTTTCCTCTGTTTAGTTTTGGTTGTGTTTTATTGGTGTAAAAGTTGGTCAGCTAGTATTTGAGGTAGTTGTGAATGTAGTAGACAAAGAGCATCTCGACGGCACATTATAGTATAAAGGTCAAGACATGAGTGTGCTCTAACAAAACGTCATGTTATTTGACCTAAAAATGATATTGTTTAACCTTGGGAAGCCTACATAGGTGAATAATATGCAAAAGAAGGACAAGTATCTTTTGACATTTCATGTAGGATCAAATTGCTTATGTATTATATGACTCTGAAATATTTGATTCCATGTTTTATTCTATTAAAATTGAGAGTTATCAAGAAATATATTACCAAACACAATCGCTAACATACAAAAACAAATTTATATTGAAATTATCTGAAAACGTGGGTTGCAATAAAATGGTCATAACATGTGATACATGACTCCGTTTCAAGACCACAACTAAGAAAATGGATGCTTGAAAAAAGGAGTACTTTTATCCAGGCAAGCATTGGTCAAAAGCGACTAAACCCGATCAAAAACTGATAAAAACCTACCAAGAACAGCTAAAAATGCCGTAACCGGCTCAAATCATCCAAACCAACGAAAAAACCTCTAAATTTATTTCTAGTCCATATAGACCACATAGAATCCGGGCATAATGTATTTGCCCGGATTCTTGATGGATAAAACACATCTATATGTTTCCTCTGTTTAGTTTTGGTTGTGTTTTATTGGTGTAAAAGTTGGTCAGCTAGTATTTGAGGTAGTTGTGAATGTAGTAGACAAAGAGCATCTCGACGGCACATTATAGTATAAAGGTCAAGACATGAGTGTTCTCTAACAAAACGTCATGTTATTTGACCTAAAAATGATATTGTTTAACCTTGGGAAGCCAACATAGGTGAATAATATGCAAAAGAAGGAAAAGTATTTTTTGACATTTCATGTAGGATCAACTTGCTTATGTATTATATGACTCTGAAATATTTGATTCCATGTTTTATTCTATTAAAATTGAGAGCTATCAAGAAATAGATTACCAAACACAATCGCTAACATACAAAAACAAATTTATATTGAAATTATCTGAAAACATGGGTTGCAATAAAATGGTCATAACATGTGATACATGACTCCGTTTCAAGACCACAACTAAGAAAATGGATGCTTGAAAAAAGGAGTACTTTTATCCAGGCAAGCATTGGTCAAAAGCGACTAAACCCGATCAAAAACTGATAAAAACCTACCAAGAACAGCTAAAAATGCCGTAACCGGCTCAAATCATCCAAACCTAAGAAAAAACCTCTAAAATTATTTCCAATCCATATAGACCACATAGAATCCGGGCATAATGTATTTTCCCGGATTCTGGATGGATAAAACATATCTATATGTTTCCTCTGTTTAGTTTTGGTTGTGTTTTATTGGTGTAAAAGTTGGTCAGCTAGTATTTGAGGTAGTTGTGAATGTAGTAGACAAAGAGCATCTCGACGGCACATTATAGTATAAAGGTCAAGACATGAGTGTGCTCTAACAAAACGTCATGTTATTTGACCTAAAAATGATATTGTTTAACCTTGGGAAGCCTACATAGGTGAATAATATGCAAAAGAAGGACAAGTATTTTTTGACATTTCATGTAGGATCAACTTGCTTATGTATTATATGACTCTGAAATATTTGATTCCATGTTTTATTCTATTAAAATTGAGAGTTATCAAGAAATAGATTACCAAACACAATCGCTAACATACAAAAACAAATTTATATTGAAATTATCTGAAAACGTGGGTTGCAATAAAATGGTCATAACATGTGATACATGACTCCGTTTCAAGACCACAACTAAGAAAATGGATGATTGAAAAAAGGAGTACTTTTATCCAGGCAAGCATTGGTCAAAAGCGACTAAACCCGATCAAAAACTGATAAAAACCTACCAAGAACAGCTAAAAATGCCGTAACCGGCTCAAATCATCCAAACCTAAGAAAAAACCTCTAAAATTATTTCCAATCCATATAGACCACATAGAATCCGGGCATAATGTATTTTCCCGGATTCTGGATGGATAAAACATATCTATATGTTTTCTCTGTTTAGTTTTGGTTGTGTTTTATTGGTGTAAAAGTTGGTCAGCTAGTATTTGAGGTAGTTGTGAATGTAGTAGACAAAGAGCATCTCGACGACACATTATAGTATAAAGGTCAAGACATGAGTGTGCTCTAACAAAACGTCATGTTATTTGACCTAAAATGATATTGTTTAACCTTGGGAAGCCTACATAGGTGAATAATATGCAAAAGAAGGACAAGTATTTTTTGACATTTCATGTAGGATCAACTTGCTTATGTATTATATGACTCTAAAATATTTGATTCCATGTTTTATTCTATTAAAATTGAGAGTTATCAAGAAATAGATTACCAAACACAATCGCTAACATACAAAAACAAATTTATATTGAAATTATCTGAAAACGTGGGTTGCAATAAAATGGTCATAACATGTGATACATGACTTCGTTTCAAGACCACAACTAAGAAAATGGATGCTTGAAAAAAGGAGTACTTTTATCCAGGCAAGCATTGGTTAAAAGCGACTAAACCCGATCAAAAACTGATAAAAACCTACCAAGAACAGCTAAAAATGCCGTAACCGGCTCAAATCATCCAAACCTAAGAAAAAACCTTTAAAATTATTTCCAGTCCATATAGACCACATAGAATCCGGGCATAATGTATTTGCCCGGATTCTTGATGGATAAAACACATCTATATGTTTCCTCTGTTTAGTTTTGGTTGTGTTTTATTGGTGTAAAAGTTGGTCAGCTAGTATTTGAGGTAGTTGTGAATGTAGTAGACAAAGAGCATCTCCACGGCACATTATAGTATAAAGGTCAAGACATGAGTGTGCTCTAACAAAACGTCATGTTATTTGACCTAAAATGATATTGTTTAACCTTGGGAAGCCTACATAGGTGAATAATATGCAAAAGAAGGACAAGTATTTTTTGACATTTCATGTAGGATCAACTTGCTTATGTATTATATGACTCTAAAATATTTGATTCCATGTTTTATTCTATTAAAATTGAGAGTTATCAAGAAATAGATTACCAAACACAATCGCTAACATACAAAAACAAATTTATATTGAAATTATCTGAAAACGTGGGTTGCAATAAAATGGTCATAACATGTGATACATGACTTCGTTTCAAGACCACAACTAAGAAAATGGATGCTTGAAAAAAGGAGTACTTTTATCCAGGCAAGCATTGGTTAAAAGCGACTAAACCCGATCAAAAACTGATAAAAACCTACCAAGAACAGCTAAAAATGCCGTAACCGGCTCAAATCATCCAAACCTAAGAAAAAACCTCTAAAATTATTTCCAATCCATATAGACCACATAGAATCCGGGCATAATGTATTTTCCCGGATTCTGGATGGATAAAACATATCTATATGTTTTCTCTGTTTAGTTTTGGTTGTGTTTTATTGGTGTAAAAGTTGGTCAGCTAGTATTTGAGGTAGTTGTGAATGTAGTAGACAAAGAGCATCTCGACGACACATTATAGTATAAAGGTCAAGACATGAGTGTGCTCTAACAAAACGTCATGTTATTTGACCTAAAATGATATTGTTTAACCTTGGGAAGCCTACATAGGTGAATAATATGCAAAAGAAGGACAAGTATTTTTTGACATTTCATGTAGGATCAACTTGCTTATGTATTATATGACTCTAAAATATTTGATTCCATGTTTTATTCTATTAAAATTGAGAGTTATCAAGAAATAGATTACCAAACACAATCGCTAACATACAAAAACAAATTTATATTGAAATTATCTGAAAACGTGGGTTGCAATAAAATGGTCATAACATGTGATACATGACTTCGTTTCAAGACCACAACTAAGAAAATGGATGCTTGAAAAAAGGAGTACTTTTATCCAGGCAAGCATTGGTTAAAAGCGACTAAACCCGATCAAAAACTGATAAAAACCTACCAAGAACAGCTAAAAATGCCGTAACCGGCTCAAATCATCCAAACCTAAGAAAAAACCTTTAAAATTATTTCCAGTCCATATAGACCACATAGAATCCGGGCATAATGTATTTGCCCGGATTCTTGATGGATAAAACACATCTATATGTTTCCTCTGTTTAGTTTTGGTTGTGTTTTATTGGTGTAAAAGTTGGTCAGCTAGTATTTGAGGTAGTTGTGAATGTAGTAGACAAAGAGCATCTCCACGGCACATTATAGTATAAAGGTCAAGACATGAGTGTGCTCTAACAAAACGTCATGTTATTTGACCTAAAATGATATTGTTTAACCTTGGGAAGCCTACATAGGTGAATAATATGCAAAAGAAGGACAAGTATTTTTTGACATTTCATGTAGGATCAACTTGCTTATGTATTATATGACTCTAAAATATTTGATTCCATGTTTTATTCTATTAAAATTGAGAGTTATCAAGAAATAGATTACCAAACACAATCGCTAACATACAAAAACAAATTTATATTGAAATTATCTGAAAACGTGGGTTGCAATAAAATGGTCATAACATGTGATACATGACTTCGTTTCAAGACCACAACTAAGAAAATGGATGCTTGAAAAAAGGAGTACTTTTATCCAGGCAAGCATTGGTTAAAAGCGACTAAACCCGATCAAAAACTGATAAAAACCTACCAAGAACAGCTAAAAATGCCGTAACCGGCTCAAATCATCCAAACCTAAGAAAAAACCTCTAAAATTATTTCCAGTCCATATAGACCACATAGAATCCGGGCATAATGTATTTGCCCGGATTCTTGATGGATAAAACACATCTATATGTTTCCTCTGTTTAGTTTTGGTTGTGTTTTATTGGTGTAAAAGTTGGTCAGCTAGTATTTGAGGTAGTTGTGAATGTAGTAGACAAAGAGCATCTCCACGGCACATTATAGTATAAAGGTCAAGACATGAGTGTGCTCTAACAAAACGTCATGTTATTTGACCTAAAAATGATATTGTTTAACCTTAGGAAGCCAACATAGGTGAATAATTTGCAAAAGAAGGACAATTATTTTTTGACATTTCATGTAGGATCAACTTGCTTATGTATTATATGACTCTGAAATATTTGATTCCATGTTTTATTCTATTAAAATTGAGAGCTATCAAGAAATAGATTATCAAACACAATCACTAACATACAAAAACAAATTTATATTGAAATTATCTGAAAACGTGGGTTGCAATAAAATGGTCATAACATGTGATACATGACTCCGTTTCAAGACCACAACTAAGAAAATGGATGCTTGAAAAAAGGAGTACTATTATCCAGGCAAGCATTGGTCAAAAGTGACTAAACCCGATCAAAAACTGATAAAAACCTACCAAGAACAGCTAAAAATGTCGTAACCGGCTCAAATCATCCAAACCTAAGAAAAAACCTCTAAAATTATTTCCAGTCCAAATAGACCACATAGAATCCGGGCATCATGTATTTGCCCGGATTCTTGATGGATAAAACACATCTATATGTTTCCTCTGTTTAGTTTTGGTTGTGTTTTATTGGTGTAAAAGTTGGCCAGCTAGTATTTGAGGTAGTTGTGAATGTAGTAGACAAAGAGCATCTCGACGGCACATTATAGTATAAAGGTCAAGACATGAGTGTGCTCTAACAAAACGTCATGTTATTTGACCTAAAAATGATATTGTTTAACCTTGGGAAGCCAACATAGGTGAATAATATGCAAAAGAAGGACAAGTATTTTTTGACATTTTGTGACAATTCGTCAATTTATGGTTTATATTTTATTCTCAATATTTATTTGAAAATATTATTTTAATGTTATAATATGAACTCACTTATTTTTGGGAAGAAATTTGGATTTTACGTCTTGAAGTAGAATCGACTACGTCTAAACCGGAGGATTATACGTTACGTGCTTACGTTTACATACACCGTTTTTGGTGACAGTCCGACATTTTAGAAAATAAATTTATCCGTGAATATTATTTTGGGATTTTAAATTTGAGTTAGTTCATAAACTCACAAATTTACGAGAAGAGATTAGGACTTACGTGAATATTTTAACGTCCTGTATGACTAAACCGGAAACCTTAGGATTACGTATTTACGTCTTCGAACTCCGTTTTTGATGAGACAATATTTATTAGATTCGTTTTGTGCCGTTGATTCATAATTTATAAAAACGTTTTTCGTAAAATGACCTGAGGGCACGCAAATCGAGAAAACTAGAATCGAGGAATACCCGTAAATTAGTGGGATGGGACAAGTTTTACACTTGCCCACTCCACACATGGGATGGCCAAGCTTACTCCACCACACCCTTTGAGGTGTCAAGTTGTAGCTACTACTACTACACTTGTCATTTTTAAGCTTAACTTGTAAGCTACTTCTTCCACCAAAACCACAAAACCACCTACACTAAACCATTTCCTCACTTTGTTACATGCAAAACTTACACTCTCTCTCTCTCTCTACTCCTTATGAACGTCTATCATTAATCAAAAACACCACCATTGATCAAAAAAATCAACCATAAATCATATGTATAATTTACATATGATGAAAACCCATTGAAAAGATGAAGATTGGAGGTGGTTATAACATGTGGAAAAGAGTTTCCATGGAGTTCCTAGACTGATCTTCATGAAGATATTCATCCATTTGAAGGACCCAAGAAGTTCATTTACCAAGTTGAAGATTTGATAAAAAGAACCAAGTCTTGTTCATCAAAAACCTCATCTTTTCATCACTAATGGTGGTATAGAGATTGTCCTCCTCATTTTCTTGTTATTTTGATTATGTAAACATGTATTTTATTTCCTATTGTATATGTATATGATGATTATATGATGATAAAAATGTTATGTGGGGATTTGGTGTTGATAAACATGATTAAAAAGATGAAAGACTATAAGAAACAAGGTTAAAATCTTGGTTAAATTTGATGGCTGTATAAAACAGTAAAGAACCATATGGTAAACTGATAAAATGATGAAGTAGAATGGATTTACAGTAAGCTATGGGTCTTGTACACATGTGAGAGTTGTCCATGCAATGGAATCATTGTAATGAGTGAGATATGATCAAAACAAGTTTAGGGTATAAACTCTGAGATTACTGTTTTGGACGATTTTTAGAAAATACTTAAAGATGATTCAACAGTAGCTATAGAAGAGTTAAATGTAGCACATATCATGTAGTTTATGTGATAAAAATTTGAGCTTCTATCTCCATATAGAACTCAAGATATGGCAGTTTTGGTGAAAGTAAAGATAAAAATCAGATTTTTGAAAAATAAAGTATAATACTATTATATAAGCACTCAAAATTTAATAGTATAAAATATAAATGGAAACCCACTAACTTATGAATTTTATTTATATAAGTATGTAAAAGGTTAAATAAGTGTACATTTTATAAAAATGGTAACTTGTTAAGTTTTATAAGATATAAAACTATAAACATGATTTTTACGACTTTTTCGGCTATTGCCGTAAAATTAACGTTTTTGTTAAATAAAACTTAGATGGTTGGACCCGTCTAATGAAAACTTTATAAAACTTATATACTGATATATAGACATGTATAACAAGTAAAAACCGATAAAACCCGAACTATAGGGGATACGGACATTAACGAGCTAAGTAAACATATTGGACTAATACTTGGGCTAATAATTGGACTCCATGAGATAAACACTTATAAAAAGAACTTATTGGGCTTAACCCATTTGGGCCCAACTTGAAAGCTTAAATACTGATAATATAAGTACAAAATGAATTAAAACAAGTTAAATAACTTATAATAAGTTTATTGGACTTAAAACGTGTAAAAAGGTAAAACTAGTAAACTAGTATAAAAATTATCGACATATAACACTAAAATGAGTAAACGAGAATATGTAAACCCACTTGATCATCATATATATATAATCATCATATGTATACATAATTGTTTTTTTTATAAAGTCATTGGACATGAGTCTAAGACCGAGTATTATTTGTCTAGGTTTCCGTGATTGAAGCACGTACCGTACGTCCGAATTGCCGATCACCCGCCTTCCCACCTCAACGTGAGTTCATAGCCTCGCACTCTTTTAAATGTTTTTATAAATGTTTTATAAACCCGCGAGGGAGATAACATGTTAGTTTTTATAAAATAGGACACCATTTGTCCCGATTGTTTGTTTATTGATTTGGACCCGTATGATTGAATGACCCGATTGTATGACCCGATAAATGATTAAAGGACCCGATAGATGAAATAAAATGGATTATTAAAGTTAGGTTATGTCACTAAAAGTCCCATTAGCATGAATTGTGAACTACCGGGAGTTGGTAGACGCTTGTGCATATAATAGTACTATTTGGGGACGATCACCCCTGTTCGTGCCTTGACGGTTGATCCCCGTCGTGCCACATTGATTGGTAAGCGAATTTATGTATGAGAAGATTTCCATAGCGTGACCTTTGTGACGACACGCTACTTTAGATGGGCAAATTGAGTATCGGGTTAGCTACCCGTTGTTGGTTTAGTAAGGTAACAATGTCATGCGGCTTATAATAATCCAGTTAACAAAATACTACTAGACGCACTGAATTACGATGTGTTGCCTGACTAGCAATACAGGGTCATACTATTGATATTATGTTCGTGTTTTGGTTTCCATAACCATATTCATATAACGGTTTTTATTTTCATACAACGTCATAAGACGTATTGTATGATGTTTTTACGACATTGGCTCGTATAATGATTTTTAAGGCAAATGCCTATATTATGATTTTCGATAAGGATTTGTATAAAATGATTTTGGCTATTTTATGGCCTATTACAATGATTTGTACAAAATGATTTTCGGTAATAATTTTATACCGATATTATATTGATGGTTTATTAAACTCTATGAATTCACTCGGCGTTATCGCTGACCTTTCCTTTTAACATGTTTTATCTCAGGTACTTGAAGGTAATTCTCGGGAAGACGACAAGAATTCATGCCCCGCACCTAAACAATATTTTCCATTCAAATTCTTTGTAAAACTTGTATGAAATAATATGACTTGGGACCTATGTAACTTTGATATTTATGAATGGAAATGCTTTATTAATAAACGACGCGATTTTTATGCGTTGTCTATGATGTGAGTAATGTGCTATCCCGTAACACCAACTAGTCTTCCGGTGTATTGAGTTGTATAAATTTGGGGGTGTTACAGTTTGGTACCAGAGCTCTCGTTATAGAGAACGAAAGATTTTTAAAGCTAAGGTTTTGAATAAAACATTTCAAAATCATTTAACTATAAACATTTTTCTAAAAATGTCTAAAAATCTTTTGACTATAACGGAGCCGAAGAATTCCCGAGTTACCGACAAGACCAGACTGAGAAGTGTTATTTTAATATATATATATATATATATATAACTTGGATTATATATATATGATGTAATTTTATTACATGATTGTTTGATGATTATTTTGATATTTATACGAGGTATTTATACGACGTAGATTGTCACAATGCGCCTTAAATCCCCTAGTAAATTAATCGAAGCTATTCTCGTAGGAATTCTAGCTATCCTAGATCTAAACCAAGTTGCGGATATTTATGATCCCAACAAATGGTTAATATTCGTAGAAATGTAGATAGTAGTTGATTGTGATATTGAAGAAGAATTGGCGAGATTAAATTTGATATCGATGTTATGACGATCTTTTCTTATAGAGTGGAGTTTGACAAAACGTTATCACCTAGAAAGATGTCATCTGATTCGTTGTCATCCAATTCTTAAATTTGAAATCGAAAGGGTGAATGTTGCACTTGAGGCTGTCATTGGAACCATTACCCAAAAGCCTCATGCCACTAGTACCTTTCCGAGAAGTCTAGTTGAATGATCAAGTCATTTCATATTAAAGACTCATTTGATAATTGTTGTTGTAAGAGCTAATAGGATTGGAAATTAAGTGTTGATTCATATTGAGATTGTATTGCCTTTACAAGGCCGAAGAATAAGATTGAAAGTATTGGAGAATAAGGTAGGATATTGAATTGAGTATAAAATTGGTTGAAACTTGAATAAAGTAAAATTTAACCTGTACGGAATATGAGATTGTTAAGAGGAAGTCATTAAGTTCTGTGATTGAATTATAAGGATTTAATTGATTGTAGGTTTGTGTTAAGTGTTGTTCCTAGGCAATTGTCCACTAATGAGGATGCCTAGTGTCCAATAAATAAATTGAAGAAATCTTCTTCTAAATTGGGACCGATGGATCTTCCAGGACAGGCAGGACACCTAATGACTCTTGTAGATTAGTATTCATTGTGGTATCTATTAAAAATAATCCCTAACTTAACTGAGACATCAGTTGGTAGGATGAGTTCCGAGAATTGTATGACATAGTGACATGTAATGTGTTACGGTACAATTTTGACTTGTTTGTGATTAATGAAAAGACTACCTTTGATTGCTAAATTCTACATGTATCGATGTTATCTATCTCTTATTGCTTCATCCAAATGTTCGCATTAGTGATGCAACCATTGAACAAGTACTCATCTTGATTTGAGATACGTTGTGGATTATTCTTCCTGAGTGCCATCGAGGTCATGAACCTCATGATTATTTGGCTAAGCTCATTTCCTATCATATCGTAGTTAATTCTTGGTGAACAAGCTTTCATCACTCTTTTGCAAATCACTCATTGTTTTTATAAGATAAAACAGTATCCCTTGAGAAAAATTGAATTTTCATCACCATAAGGATTATTTAAAGTAAGATTTATAAGTGATCGTTATTGTAATGAAGTTGTTTATAAAACACCTTGGAAAAACTTAATTGTTTTCATAACAAAGAAAATCGTTGTAAATTTATTTTTGATTCTTAATTAAGAATTAAGCAGGAAAATGTTTTTTTTATTATAAACATGATGATAAAATTTTGACGAACTGAGTATTGCATCGTTAATCTTGGAATTGTATATAGTTGCGCGCCTACATACAATTTGGAAGTAACCATGCAAGGCTGATTAGTAGTCACCATAAAACTAATGAATAAACACTACATTTTATTCGAAGATTGTGAAAGATTAAATTTTATGAGATCTGCAAGAAGTGAGAAATAAGGACATAATGTTAGGGACACCTACATATGTGCCTGTATCATCTATTCTTCTGAGTCGAATTTACTCATCTTTGGAAACTTTCTTATTTGACAATTGACAATTCTTTCTTGTCTAATTCTCCCGTAGTGAAATTCTTAGGAAAAGTATCTGATTACCTAATTTTAATACCCGACTGGATGTATTGACGTTCTTATCATTTCTTATGATCTGATTTCATTTGAATGACCTGGGTAATGATCCGAGGAGCTTTCGAATGCGTACTCGAATTATGAAAACATGGGATATATTAATATTCATTAAATGTTTTCGTCTGTATCTGATTTGAAATTCTCTCGCATAGATTTTGCGTTGACCTTACTCTTTAGATGAAAGTTGTGTCTCCATATATCCTTGAACTTGTGAAGGATTATGAGTTATTATTAGACTTTTGAGAAGTTCACATCTTATCGACGACAATAAAACTGAAAAGTTGGTAATGCCAGTAGAATGGATTGATTGATTATGACATGACGACATTGTCTTAATTGATGGGAACTCGAGTAGAAATCCCCGAAAAGATAAGATGTTGATCATCAAAAGTGATCTAAATAATTATTGATGGATGATCATATCCTGTATTAATACTTGAAATCATACCGTGAATGGTTGTGAACTAGTTATAGATATTGTAATATAGGAAGAACCTAAGATGAATTTATTAAAAGATGTTTATGTGATCTGAAACTTTAGTAAGTATTTGTTAATGAATTACCTAGACTTTTGCCATTAAGGCAAGTTGAAATTGGTATTGATTACATTCCCGGTGTTGCACTTGTGGCTTGTGCACTGTACGTCAGCACCATCTAAATTAAAGGAATTACCGTACAACTGAGAGAGTTTTCGGAGAAAGATTTTATTATACCAAGCCTGTCATCATGAAGAGCTATGGTGTTATCATTCCTTATGTTTATAGATTACTGTAAACTGAGTAAATTGACAATCCAAAACGATATCCATAACTCGAAATGGAAGATTTGTTCGATCATTTACAAGGTTCTAGTGTATGTTTTTAAGATTGATCCACGGCATGGTTATCATCAACTTCGCATCTGCGAAAGAGATTATCTATTCCAATCACCACATCCAGAACTTGTAATGAACATTATGAGTTTCACGTGATGTCGTTTGGATTGACTAATACACATGTAGTATTCATAAATTTGGTGAATCACGTGTGTAGGCTGTAATTTGATAAATTCATGCTCGTGATCATTAAGGACTATATGTTTGTTTATCAGAATAAGAATGAGTTAATAATTATTTATAGACTGCCCAGAATTGGCCGAACAGTGAAAACCTGAACCTTGAATAATTGATATGTGATTAAAGACTTAAACCCTTACATTATTTGACTATGTGATTAATAGATAATGGAATATAAATTGACTCTTCAAAATTTAGAAGTCATTTAAGACCTTGAGTTATACTAAAAAGAAAGTGCAAATATATTTTGAAAAATGTTTTAACAAAGGAATTTAAGGGATTATTACCTTATACACAAACCATTTAACTAAATTTCTGTTTAGGGGTAAATGTTTGTGTATACCTCAAGATAACCTCAAAGGGATTGAGGAAACCATTGAAACCATGACTTGAAATTTGAAACGATAATTTACGCTTTTCAAACTAAGAAAATTTTGACCACAGTATAACCAAAGATTTTTCGAACATTTACGAATCCTATTAATTATTTTCGATAAATCAACAAAAATCGTGTTAATTTAATTCAAATTTATTTTTGAACATTTTATATAATTGGTCGAACTAATAAATTTAAAACTTTTACGTTTACGCTTCATAAAAATTAACTAATAATTATTTAATTAATCATAATAATTATCGACGTTTTAGACGACGGATTGAGTAAAACGGATAAAGATGATAGTTGAGAAGAAACTAAAACTCAGAAAATGTGAAGAAATAATTTTTGAATAAATATGGACATGATAACTATATCATCAGGAAAAATGAATATAAATACTGACACATTATGTAGAAAATATAAAGAACCAATTAGGATGTGTTCCTTAATAATGAAGGTGCAAAATAAATTGCTAAACGATATAAAAATAAACAATGTTTGTAAAAAGGATAATATAAATAGTGAAAGGTTTCACGGCTAGTGTGAACCATTAGAGTTGAGAAGCCAATAGCGTTAAATGTTTTAAAGACCACATGTGATTGTCTAAATATGGAGGATTGTGAGATATAGTTATGTTGGAAATTGTAAGTATAAGTATTATATGTATGTCATTTTTGACTAAATGTATCTTTGTCTGAAGAAGTTGTACTAATGGCAATTATGAAGGCAGACATCGCCTCATACATTAGTAAACGTCTAGCTATTGCAAAGGTCATCATCGGAATTTGATTCGATTTGGGTCATCGTCGACAGACTGACCAAATCTGCTAATATCATTCCCGTTAATGATAAATGCAAAAGAGTTATGTAAACATAGTGTGCCTGTATCGAACATCTTTATCAAGATCCTCGCTTCGCATCGAATTTCTAGAGATTTGCTCAGAAATCATTGAGAACGAACCTTGATGAGAGTACTATGTACCACCCCAAATCGAAGGGACGAGGTAAAGTAACGATACAAAGTAATATAAGTGCTGTTTTATGTTTGAATGATTGACCTTTGGTAATAGACCGTATAATCGATTTCCTTTGGAGAGATTATCCTTGATAACTATCATATTAGGATCAAGATCTAATCTTGTTAGGATCTAAATCTTAGAGCATCTGTAAGCAAGAGTTGAGATGGAGACATCCGACATACACCCATAGTGAGTTAGACATGTCCTTTAGGTTAAGGTTTCCTATGATGGTGAACCTAACCTTACAAAATACCCGACCCGCGAGACTTGAAATGATTGGTGAAATTAGGATTTGATTATTGACTGCCGGTAGTGGGCAAGAGGTTATGTGAATGTGAAATGTAGATCTTGAAGTGCCAAATGGGTAGCGAAGTTATGCCACAATTTTTAAACGTGGAAAAATGAATTCATGATCTGACAAATCATGGGATATAAGTCCCCGTTGTATGGGACCATTGAGATGATGTAAAAGATTGGTTTGAAAGGCATATAAACTGGATCTACCCTAGGACTTCAAGAGCTGCGCGAATTATGTTTCGTATATCGAACTTAATGGAATATCTATCAAGTGAGAATCTGATTATTCTTAGTAGAGCTTAGATCGACGAAAAGTTGCATTCATCAAAAACCCGTGAACATCATGGATAGAGAAAGTAAGTCAACATTTAGCCTGATCTTATTCCCGTAGTTATGTTTGATGAAACTCGCGTATTGTAATGAATTACACTTGTGAGAAAAGACCGAATGTGGAGGAAATACCCACATGGCTTTAACTTTATAAGAAGCGAGTAGTAAGATAAGATGATCTTTGAGGACAAAGATCCTGTTTAGGGGTAAATGCTGTGACAATCCGTCAATTTATGGTTTATATTTTATTCTCAATATTTATTTGAAAATATTATTTTAATGTTATAATATGAACTCACTTATTTTTGGGAAGAAATTTGGATTTTACGTCTTGAAGTAGCATCGACTACGTCTAAACCGGAGGATTATACGTTATGTGCTTACGTTTACATACACCGTTTTTGGTGACAGTCCGACATTTCAGAAAATAAATTTATCCGTGAATATTATTTTGGGATTTTAAATTTGAGTTAGTTCATAAACTCACAAATTTACGAGAAGAGATTAGGACTTACGTGAATATTTTAACGTCCTTTATGACTAAACCGGAAACCTTAGGATTACGTATTTACGTCTTCGAAGTCCGTTTTTGATGAGACAATATTTATTAGATTCGTTTTGTGCCGTTGATTCATAATTTATAAAAACGTTTTTCGTAAAATGACCTGAGGGCACGCAAATCGAGAAAACTAGAATCGAGGAATACCCGTAA
This sequence comes from Glebionis coronaria, assembly GCA_025667525.1. Lineage (NCBI taxonomy): Eukaryota > Viridiplantae > Streptophyta > Magnoliopsida > Asterales > Asteraceae > Glebionis > Glebionis coronaria. The sequence goes on from CM046876.1 coordinate 644,574,531, forward strand.
ATTAGTGGGATGGGACAAGTTTTACACTTGCCCACTCCACACATGGGATGGCCAAGCTTACTCCACCACACCCTTTGAGGTGTCAAGTTGTAGCTACTACTACTACACTTGTCATTTTTAAGCTTAACTTGTAAGCTACTTCTTCCACCAAAACCACAAAACCACCTACACTAAACCATTTCCTCACTTTGTTACATGCAAAACTCACACACTCTCTCTCTCTACTCCTTATGAACGTCTATCATTCATCAAAAACACCACCATTGATCAAAAAAATCAACCATAAATCATATGTATAATTTACATATGATGAAAACCCATTGAAAAGATGAAGATTGGAGGTGGTTATAACATGTGGAAAAGAGTTTCCATGGAGTTCCTAGACTGATCTTCATGAAGATATTCATCCATTTGAAGGACCCAAGAAGTTCATTTACCAAGTTGAAGATTTGATAAAAAGAACCAAGTCTTGTTCATCAAAAACCTCATCTTTTCATCACTAATGGTGGTATAGAGATTGTCCTCCTCATCTTCTTGTTATTTTGATTATGTAAACATGTATTTTATTTCCTATTGTATATGTATATGATGATTATATGATGATAAAAATGTTATGTGGGGATTTGGTGTTGATAAACATGATTAAAAAGATGAAAGACTATAAGAAACAAGGTTAAAATCTTGGTTAAATTTTATGGCTGTATAAAACAGTAAAGAACCATATGGTAAACTGATAAAATGATGAAGTAGAATGGATTTACAGTAAGCTATGGGTCTTGTACACATGTGAGATTTGTCCATGCAATGGAATCATTGTAATGAGTGAGATATGATCAAAACAAGTTTAGGGTATAAATCTGAGATTACTGTTTTGAACGATTTTTAGAAAATACTTAAGAATGATTCAACAGTAGCTATAGAAGAGTTAAATGTAGCACATATCATTTAGTTTATGTGATAAAAATTTGTGCTTCTATCTCCATATAGAACTCAAGATATGGCAGTTTTAATGAAAGTAAAGATAAAAATCAGATTTTTGAAAAATAAAGTATAATACTATTATATAAGCACTCAAAATTTAATAGTATAAAATATAAATGGAAACCCACTAACTTATGAATTTTATTTATATAAGTATGTAAAAGGTTAAATAAGTGTACATTTTATAAAAATGGTAACTTGTTAAGTTTTATAAGATATAAAACTATAAACATGATTTTTACGACTTTTTCGGCTATTGCCGTAAAATTAACGTTTTTGTTAAATAAAACTTAGATGGTTGGATCCGTCTAATGAAAACTTTATAAAACTTATATACTGATATATAGACATGTATAACAAGTAAAAACCGATAAAACCCGAACTATAGGGGATACGGACATTAACGAGCTAAGTAAACATATTGGACTAATACTTGGGCTAATAATTGGACTCCATGAGATAAACACTCATAAAAAGAACTTATTGGGCTTAACCCATTTGGGCCCAACTTGAAAGCTTAAATACTGATAATATAATTACAAAATGGATTAAAACAAGTTAAATAACTTATAATAAGTTTATTGGACTTAAAACGTGTAAAAAGGTAAAACTAGTAAACTAGTATAAAAACTATCGACATATAACACTAAAATGAGTAAACGAGAATATGTAAACCCACTTGATCATCATATATATATAATCATCATATGTATACATAATTGTTATTTTTATAAATTCATTGGACATGAGTCTAAGACCGAGTATTATTTGTCTAGGTTTCCGTGATTGAAGCACGTACCGTACGTCCGAATTGCCGATCACCCGCCTTCCCACCTCAACGTGAGTTCATAGCCTCGCACTCTTTTAAATGTTTTTATAAATGTTTTATAAACCCGCGAGGGAGATAACATGTTAGTTTTTATAAAATAGGACACCATTTGTCCCAATTGTTTGTTTATTGATTTGGACCCGTATGATTGAATGACCCGATTGTATGACCCGATAAATGATTAAAGGACCCGATAGATGAAATAAAATGGATTATTAAAGTTAGGTTATGTCACTAAAAGTCCCATTAGCATGAATTGTGAACTACCGGAAGTTGGTAGACGCTTGTGCATATAATAGTACTATTTGGGGACGATCACCCCAGTTCGCGCCTTGACGGTTGATCCCCGTCGTGCCACATTGATTGGTAAGCGAATTTATGTATGAGAAGATTTCCATAGCGTGACCTTTGTGACGACACGCTACTTTAGATGGGAAAATTGAGTATCGGGTTAGCTACCCGTTGTTGGTTTAGTAAGGTAACAATGTCATGCGGCTTATAATTATCCAGTTAACAAAATACTACTAGAGGCACTGAATTACGATGTGTTGCCTGACTATCAATACAGGGTCATACTATTGATATTATGTTCGTGTTTTGGTTTCCATAACCATATTCATATAACGGTTTTTATTTTCATACAACGTCATAAGACGTATTGTATGATGTTTTTACGACATTGGCTCGTATAATGATTTTTAAGGCAAATGCCTATATTATGATTTTCGATAAGGATTTGTATAAAATGATTTTGGCTATTTTATGGCCTATTACAATGATTTGTACAAAATGATTTTCGGTAATAATTTTATACCGATATTATATTGATGGTTTATTAAACTCTATGAATTCACTCGGCGTTATCGCTGACCTTTTCTTTTAACATGTTTTATCTCAGGTACTTGAAGGTAATTCTCGGGAAGACGACAAGAATTCATGGCCCGCACCTAAACAATATTTTCCATTCAAATTCTTTGTAAAACTTGTATGAAATAATATGACTTGGGACCTATGTAACTTTGATATTTATGAATGGAAATGCTTTATTAATAAACGACGCGATTTTTATGCGTTGTCTATGACGTGAGTAATGTGCTATCCCGTAACACCAACTAGTCTTCCGCTGTATTGAGTTGTATAAATTTGGGGGTGTTACACATTTCATGTAGGATCAACTTGCTTATGTATTATATGAATCTGAAATATTTGATTCCATGTTTTATTCTATTAAAATTGAGAGCTATCAAGAAATAGATTACCAAACACAATCGCTAACATACAAAAACAAATTTATATTGAAATTATCTGAAAACGTGGGTTGCAATAAAATGGTCATAACATGTGATACATGACTCCGTTTCAAGACCACAACTAAGAAAATGGATGCTTGAAAAAAGGAGTACTTTTATCCAGGCAAGCATTGGTCAAAAGCGACTAAACCCGATCAAAAACTGATAAAAACCTACCAAGAACAGCTAAAAATGCCGTAACCGGCTCAAATCATCCAAACCTAAGAAAAAACCTCTAAAATTATTTCCAATCCATATAGACCACATAGAATCCGGGCATAATGTATTTTCCCGGATTCTGGATGGATAAAACATATCTATATGTTTCCTCTGTTTAGTTTTGGTTGTGTTTTATTGGTGTAAAAGTTGGTCAGCTAGTATTTGAGGTAGTTGTGAATGTAGTAGACAAAGAGCATCTCGACGGCACATTATAGTATAAAGGTCAAGACATGAGTGTGCTCTAACAAAACGTCATGTTATTTGACCTAAAAATGATATTGTTTAACCTTGGGAAGCCTACATAGGTGAATAATATGCAAAAGAAGGACAAGTATTTTTTGACATTTCATGTAGGATCAACTTGCTTATGTATTATATGACTCTGAAATATTTGATTCCATGTTTTATTCTATTAAAATTGAGAGTTATCAAGAAATAGATTACCAAACACAATCGCTAACATACAAAAACAAATTTATATTGAAATTATCTGAAAACGTGGGTTGCAATAAAATGGTCATAACATGTGATACATGACTCCGTTTCAAGACCACAACAAAGAAAATGGATGCTTGAAAAAAGGAGTAATTTTATCCAGGCAAGCATTGGTCAAAAGCGACTAAACCCGATCAAAAACTGATAAAAACCTACCAAGAACAGCTAAAAATGTCGTAACCGGCTCAAATCATCCAAACCAAAGAAAAAACCTCTAAATTTATTTCTAGTCCATATAGACCACATAGAATCCGGGCATAATGTATTTGCCCGGATTCTTGATGGATAAAACACATCTATATGTTTCCTCTGTTTAGTTTTTGTTGTGTTTTATTGGTGTAAAAGTTGGTCAGCTAGTATTTGAGGTAGTTGTGAATGTAGTAGACAAAGAGCATCTCGACGGCACATTATAGTATAAAGGTCAAGACATGAGTGTTCTCTAACAAAACGTCATGTTATTTGACCTAAAAATGATATTGTTTAACCTTGGGAAGCCAACATAGGTGAATAATATGCAAAAGAAGGACAAGTATTTTTTGACATTTCATGTAGGATCAACTTGCTTATGTATTATATGACTCTGAAATATTTGATTCCATGTTTTATTCTATTAAAATTGAGAGCTATCAAGAAATAGATTACCAAACACAATCGCTAACATACAAAAACAAATTTATATTGAAATTATCTGAAAACGTGGGTTGCAATAAAATGGTCATAACATGTGATACATGACTCCGTTTCAAGACCACAACTAAGAAAATGGATGCTTGAAAAAAGGAGTACTTTTATCCAGGCAAGCATTGGTCAAAAGCGACTAAACCCGATCAAAAACTGATAAAAACCTACCAAGAACAGCTAAAAATGCCGTAACCGGCTCAAATCATCCAAACCTAAGAAAAAACCTCTAAAATTATTTCCAATCCATATAGACCACATAGAATCCGGGCATAATGTATTTTCCCGGATTCTGGATGGATAAAACATATCTATATGTTTCCTCTGTTTAGTTTTGGTTGTGTTTTATTGGTGTAAAAGTTGGTCAGCTAGTATTTGAGGTAGTTGTGAATGTAGTAGACAAAGAGCATCTCGACGGCACAAATAGTACAAAGGTCAAGACATGAGTGTGCTTTAACAAAACGTCATGTTATTTGACCTAAAAATGATATTGTTTAACCTTGGGAAGCCTACATAGGTGAATAATATGCAAAAGAAGGACAAGTATTTTTTGACATTTCATGTAGGATCAACTTGCTTATGTATTATATGACTCTGAAATATTTGATTCCATGTTTTATTCTATTAAAATTGAGAGCTATCAAGAAATAGATTACCAAACACAATCGCTAACATACAAAAACAAATTTATATTGAAATTATCTGAAAACGTGGGTTGCAATAAAATGGTCATAACATGTGATACATGACTCCGTTTCAAGACCACAACTAAGAAAATGGATGCTTGAAAAAAGGAGTACTTTTATCCAGGCAAGCATTGGTCAAAAGCGACTAAACCCGATCAAAAACTGATAAAAACCTACCAAGAACAGCTAAAAATGCCGTAACCGGCTCAAATCATCCAAACCTAAGAAAAAACCTCTAAAATTATTTCTAATCCATATAGACCACATAGAATCCGGGCATAATGTATTTGCCCGGATTCTGGATGGATAAAACATATCTATATGTTTCCTCTGTTTAGTTTTGGTTGTGTTTTATTGGTGTAAAAGTTGGTCAGCTAGTATTTGAGGTAGTTGTGAATGTAGTAGACAAAGAGCATCTCGACGGCACATTATAGTACAAAGGTCAAGACATGAGTTTGCTCTAACAAAACGTCATGTTATTTGACCTAAAAATGATATTGTTTAACCTTGGGAAGCCTACATAGGTGAATAATATGCAAAAGAAGGACAAGTATTTTTTGACATTTCATGTAGGATCAACTTGCTTATGTATTATATGACTCTGAAATATTTGATTCCATGTTTTATTCTATTAAAATTGAGAGCTATCAAGAAATAGATTACCAAACACAATCGCTAACATACAAAAACAAATTTATATTGAAATTATCTGAAAACGTGGGTTGCAATAAAATGGTCATAACATGTGATACATGACTCCGTTTCAAGACCACAACTAAGAAAATGGATGCTTGAAAAAAGGAGTACTTTTATCCAGGCAAGCATTGGTCAAAAGCGACTAAACCCGATCAAAAACTGATAAAAACCTACCAAGAACAGCTAAAAATGCCGTAACCGGCTCAAATCATCCAAACCTAAGAAAAAACCTCTAAAATTATTTCTAATCCATATAGACCACATAGAATCCGGGCATAATGTATTTGCCCGGATTCTGGATGGATAAAACATATCTATATGTTTCCTCTGTTTAGTTTTGGTTGTGTTTTATTGGTGTAAAATTTGGTCAGCTAGTATTTGAGGTAGTTGTGAATGTAGTAGACAAAGAGCATCTCGACGGCACATTATAGTACAAAGGTCAAGACATGAGTGTGCTCTAACAAAACGTCATGTTATTTGACCTAAAAATGATATTGTTTAACCTTAGGAAGCCTACATAGGTGAATAATATGCAAAAGAAGGACAAGTATTTTTTGACATTTCATGTAGGATCAACTTGCTTATGTATTATATGACTCTGAAATATTTGATTCCATGTTTTATTCTATTAAAATTGAGAGCTATCAAGAAATAGATTACCAAACACAATCGCTAACATACAAAAACAAATTTATATTGAAATTATCTGAAAACGTGGGTTGCAATAAAATGGTCATAACATGTGATACATGACTCCATTTCAAGACCACAACTAAGAAAATGGATGCTTGAAAAAAGGAGTACTTTTATCCAGGCAAGCATTGGTCAAAAGCGACTAAACCCGATCAAAAACTGATAAAAACCTACCAAGAAAAGCTAAAAATGCCGTAACCGGCTCAAATCATCCAAACCTAAGAAAAAACCTCTAAAATTATTTCCAATCCATATAGACCACATAGAATCCGGGCATAATGTATTTTCCCGGATTCTGGATGGATAAAACATTCTATATGTTTCCTCTGTTTAGTTTTGGTTGTGTTTTATTGGTGTAAAAGTTGGTCAGCTAGTATTTGAGGTAGTTGTGAATGTAGTAGACAAAGAGCATCTCGACGGCACATTATAGTACAAAGGTCAAGACATGAGTGTGCTCTAACAAAACGTCATGTTATTTGACCTAAAAATGATATTGTTTAACCTTGGGAAGCCTACATAGGTGAATAATATGCAAAAGAAGGACAAGTATTTTTTGACATTTCATGTAGGATCAACTTGCTTATGTATTATATGACTCTGAAATATTTGATTCCATGTTTTATTCTATTAAAATTGAGAGCTATCAAGAAATAGATTACCAAACACAATCGCTAACATACAAAAACAAATTTATATTGAAATTATCTGAAAGCGTGGGTTGCAATAAAATGGTCATAACATGTGATACATGACTCCGTTTCAAGACCACAACTAAGAAAATGGATGCTTGAAAAAAGGAGTACTTTTATCCAGGCAAGCATTGGTCAAAAGCGACTAAACCCGATCAAAAACTGATAAAAACCTACCAAGAACAGCTAAAAATGCCGTAACCGGCTCAAATCATCCAAACCTAAGAAAAACCTCTAAAAATATTTCTAATCCATATAGACCACATAGAATCCGGGCATAATGTATTTGCCCGGATTCTGGATGGATAAAACATATCTATATGTTTCCTCTGTTTAGTTTTGGTTGTGTTTTATTGGTGTAAAAGTTGGTCAGCTAGTATTTGAGGTAGTTGTGAATGTAGTAGACAAAGAGAATCTCGACGGCACATTATAGTACAAAGGTCAAGACATGAGTGTGCTCTAACAAAACGTCATGTTATTTGACCTAAAAATGATATTGTTTAACCTTGGGAAGCCTACATAGGTGAATAATATGCAAAAGAAGGACAAGTATTTTTTGACATTTCATGTAGGATCAACTTGCTTATGTATTATATGACTCTGAAATATTTGATTCCATGTTTTATTCTATTAAAATTGAGAGCTATCAAGAAATAGATTACCAAACACAATCGCTAACATACAAAAACAAATTTATATTGAAATTATCTGAAAACGTGGGTTGCAATAAAATGGTCATAACATGTGATACATGACTCCGTTTCAAGACCACAACTAAGAAAATGGATGCTTGAAAAAAGGAGTACTTTTATCCAGGCAAACATTGGTCAAAAGCGACTAAACCCGATCAAAAACTGATAAAAACCTACCAAGATAAGCTAAAAATGCCGTAACCGGCTCAAATCATCCAAACCTAAGAAAAAACCTCTAAAATTATTTCCAATCCATATAGACCACATAGAATCCGGGCATAATGTATTTTCCCGGATTCTGGATGGATAAAACATATCTATATGTTTCCTCTGTTTAGTTTTGGTTGTGTTTTATTGGTGAAAAAGTTGGTCAGCTAGTATTTGAGGTAGTTGTGAATGTAGTAGACAAAGAGCATCTCGACGGCACATTATAGTACAAAGGTCAAGACATGAGTGTGCTCTAACAAAACGTCATGTTATTTGACCTAAAAATGATATTGTTTAACCTTGGGAAGCCTACATAGGTGAATAATATGCAAAAGAAGGACAAGTATTTTTTGACATTTCATGTAGGATCAACTTGCTTATGTATTATATGACTCTGAAATATTTGATTCCATGTTTTATTCTATTAAAATTAAGAGCTATCAAGAAATAGATTACCAAACACAATCCCTGACATACAAAAACAAATTTATATTGAAATTATCTGAAAACGTGGGTTGCAATAAAATGGTCATAACATGTGATACATGACTCCGTTTCAAGACCACAACTAAGAAAATGGATGCTTGAAAAAAGGAGTACTTTTATCCAGGCAAGCATTGGTCAAAAGCGACTAAACCCGATCAAAAACTGATAAAAACCTACCAAGAACAGCTAAAAATGCCGTAACCGGCTCAAATCATCCAAACCTAACAAAAAACCTCTAAAATTATTTCTAATCCATATAGACCACATAGAATCCGGGCATAATGTATTTGCCTGGATTCTGGATGGATAAAACATATCTATATGTTTCCTCTGTTTAGTTTTGGTTGTGTTTTATTGGTGTAAAAGTTGGTCAGCTAGTATTTGAGGTAGTTGTGAATGTAGTAGACAAAGAGCATCTCGACGACACATTATAGTACAAAGGTCAAGACATGAGTGTGCTCTAACAAAACGTCATGTTATTTGACCTAAAAATGATATTGTTTAACCTTGGGAAGCCTACATAGGTGAATAATATGCAAAAGAAGGACAAGTATTTTTTGACATTTCATGTAGGATCAACTTGCTTATGTATTATATGACTCTGAAATATTTGATTCCATGTTTTATTCTATTAAAATTGAGAGCTATCAAGAAATAGATTACCAAACACAATCGCTAACATACAAAAACAAATTTATATTGAAATTATCTGAAAACGTGGGTTGCAATAAAATGGTCATAACATGTGATACATGACTCCGTTTCAAGACCACAACTAAGAAAATGGATGCTTGAAAAAAGGAGTACTTTTATCCAGGCAAGCATTGGTCAAAAGCGACTAAACCCGATCAAAAACTGATAAAAACCTACCAAGAACAGCTAAAAATGCCGTAACCGGCTCAAATCATCCAAACCTAAGAAAAACCTCTAAAAATATTTCTAATCCATATAGACCACATAGAATCCGGGCATAATGTATTTGCCCGGATTCTGGATGGATAAAACATATCTATATGTTTCCTCTGTTTAGTTTTGGTTGTGTTTTATTGGTGTAAAAGTTGGTCAGCTAGTATTTGAGGTAGTTGTGAATGTAGTAGACAAAGAGCATCTCGACGGCACATTATAGTACAAAGGTCAAGACATGAGTGTGCTCTAACAAAACGTCATGTTATTTGACCTAAAAATGATATTGTTTAACCTTGGGAAGCCTACATAGGTGAATAATATGCAAAAGAAGGACAAGTATTTTTTGACATTTCATGTAGGATCAACTTGCTTATGTATTATATGACTCTGAAATATTTGATTCCATGTTTTATTCTATTAAAATTGAGAGCTATCAAGAAATAGATTACCAAACACAATCGCTAACATACAAAAACAAATTTATATTGAAATTATCTGAAAACGTGGGTTGCAATAAAATGGTCATAACATGTGATACATGACTCCGTTTCAAGACCACAACTAAGAAAATGGATGCTTGAAAAAAGGAGTACTTTTATCCAGGCAAACATTGGTCAAAAGCGACTAAACCCGATCAAAAACTGATAAAAACCTACCAAGAAAAGCTAAAAATGCCGTAACCGGCTCAAATCATCCAAACCTAAGAAAAAACCTCTAAAATTATTTCCAATCCATATAGACCACATAGAATCCGGGCATAATGTATTTTCCCGGATTCTGGATGGATAAAACATATCTATATGTTTCCTCTGTTTAGTTTTGGTTGTGTTTTATTGGTGAAAAAGTTGGTCAGCTAGTATTTGAGGTAGTTGTGAATGTAGTAGACAAAGAGCATCTCGACGGCACATTATAGTACAAAGGTCAAGACATGAGTGTGCTCTAACAAAACGTCATGTTATTTGACCTAAAAATGATATTGTTTAACCTTGGGAAGCCTACATAGGTGAATAATATGCAAAAGAAGGACAAGTATTTTTTGACATTTCATGTAGGATCAACTTGCTTATGTATTATATGACTCTGAAATATTTGATTCCATGTTTTATTCTATTAAAATAAAGAGCTATCAAGAAATAGATTACCAAACACAATCGCTAACATACAAAATACAAATTTATATTGAAATTATCTGAAAACGTGGGTTGCAATAAAATGGTCATAACATGTGATACATGACTCCGTTTCAAGACCACAACTAAGAAAATGGATGCTTGAAAAAAGGAGTACTTTTATCCAGGCAAGCATTGGTCAAAAGCGACTAAACCCGATCAAAAACTGATAAAAACCTACCAAGAACAGCTAAAAATGCCGTAACCGGCTCAAATCATCCAAACCTAACAAAAAACCTCTAAAATTATTTCTAATCCATATAGACCACATAGAATCCGGGCATAATGTATTTGCCTGGATTCTGGATGGATAAAACATATCTATATGTTTCCTCTGTTTAGTTTTGGTTGTGTTTTATTGGTGTAAAAGTTGGTCAGCTAGTATTTGAGGTAGTTGTGAATGTAGTAGACAAAGAGCATCTCGACGGCACATTATAGTACAAAGGTCAAGACATGAGTGTGCTCTAACAAAACGTCATGTTATTTGACCTAAAAATGATATTGTTTAACCTTGGGAAGCCTACATAGGTGAATAATATGCAAAAGAAGGACAAGTATTTTTTGACATTTCATGTAGGATCAACTTGCTTATGTATTATATGACTCTGAAATATTTGATTCCATGTTTTATTCTATTAAAATTGAGAGCTATCAAGAAATAGATTACCAAACACAATCGCTAACATACAAAAACAAATTTATATTGAAATTATCTGAAAACGTGGGTTGCAATAAAATGGTCATAACATGTGATACATGACTCCGTTTCAAGACCACAACTAAGAAAATGGATGCTTGAAAAAAGGAGTACTTTTATCCAGGCAAGCATTGGTCAAAAGTGACTAAACCCGATCAAAAACTGATAAAAACCTACCAAGAACAGCTAAAAATGCCGTAACCGGCTCAAATCATCCAAACCTAAGAAAAAACCTCTAAAATTATTTCCAGTCCATATAGACCACATAGAATCCAGGCATAATGTATTTGCCCGGATTCTTGATGGATAAAACACATCTATATGTTTCCTCTATTTAGTTTTGGTTGTATTTTATTGGTGTAAAAGTTGGTCAGCTAGTATTTGAGGTAGTTGTGAATGTAGTAGACAAAGAGCATCTCGACGGCACATTATAGTATAAAGGTCAAGACATGAGTGTGCTCTAACAAAACGTCATGTTATTTGACCTAAAAATGATAGTGTTTAACCTTGGGAAGCCAACATAGGTGAATAATATGCAAAAGAAGGACAAGTATTTTTTGACATTTCATGTAGGATCAACTTGCTTATGTATTATATGACTCTGAAATATTTGATTCCATGTTTTATTCTATTAAAATTGAGAGCTATCAAGAAATAGATTACCAAACACAATCGCTAACATACAAAAACAAATTTATATTGAAATTATCTGAAAACGTGGGTTGCAATAAAATGGTCATAACATGTGATACATGACTCCGTTTCAAGACCACAACTAAGAAAATGGATGCTTGAAAAAAGGAGTACTTTTATCCAGGCAAGCATTGGTCAAAAGCGACTAAACCCGATCAAAAACTGATAAAAACCTACCAAGAACAGCTAAAAATGCCGTAACCGGCTCAAATCATCCAAACCTAACAAAAAACCTCTAAAATTATTTCTAATCCATATAGACCACATAGAATCCGGGCATAATGTATTTGCCCGGATTCTGGATGGATAAAACATATCTATATGTTTCCTCTGTTTAGTTTTGGTTGTGTTTTATTGGTGTAAAAGTTGGTCAGCTAGTATTTGAGGTAGTTGTGAATGTAGTAGACAAAGAGCATCTCGACGGCACATTATAGTACAAAGGTCAAGACATGAGTGTGCTCTAACAAAACATCATGTTATTTGACCTAAAAATGATATTGTTTAACCTTGGGAAGCCTACATAGGTGAATAATATGCAAAAGAAGGACAAGTATTTTTTGACATTTCATGTAGGATCAACTTGCTTATGTATTATATGACTCTGAAATATTTGATTCCATGTTTTATTCTATTAAAATTGAGAGCTATCAAGAAATATATTACCAAACACAATCGCTAACATACAAAAACAAATTTATATTGAAATTATCTGAAAACGTGGGTTGCAATAAAATGGTCATAACATGTGATACATGACTCCGTTTCAAGACCACAACTAAGAAAATGGATGCTTGAAAAAAGGAGTACTTTTATCCAGGCAAGCATTGGTCAAAAGTGACTAAACCCGATCAAAAACTGATAAAAACCTACCAAGAACAGCTAAAAATGCCGTAACCGGCTCAAATCATCCAAACCTAAGAAAAAACCTCTAAAATTATTTCAAGTCCATATAGACCACATAGAATCCAGGCATAATGTATTTGCCCGGATTCTTGATGGATAAAACACATCTATATGTTTCCTCTGTTTAGTTTTGGTTGTGTTTTATTGGTGTAAAAGTTGGTCAGCTAGTATTTGAGGTAGTTGTGAATGTAGTAGACAAAGAGCATCTCGACGGCACATTATAGTATAAAGGTCAAGACATGAGTGTGCTCTAACAAAACGTCATGTTATTTGACCTAAAAATGATAGTGTTTAACCTTGGGAAGCCAACATAGGTGAATAATATGCAAAAGAAGGACAAGTATTTTTTGACATTTCATGTAGGATCAACTTGCTTATGTATTATATGACTCTGAAATATTTGATTCCATGTTTTATTCTATTAAAATTGAGAGCTATCAAGAGATAGATTACCAAACACAATCACTAACATACAAAAACAAATTTATATTGAAATTATCTGAAAACGTGGGTTGCAATAAAATGGTCATAACATGTGATACATGACTCCGTTTCAAGACCACAACTAAGAAAATGGATGCTTGAAAAAAGGAGTTCTTTTATCCAGGCAAGCATTGGTCAAAAGCAACTAAACCCGATCAAAAACTGATAAAAACCTACCAAGAAAAGCTAAAAATGCCATAACCGGCTCAAATCATCCAAACCTAAGAAAAAACCTCTAAAATTATTTCCAATCCATATAGACCACATAGAATCCGGGCATAATGTATTTTCCCGGATTCTGGATGGATAAAACATATCTATATGTTTCCTCTGTTTAGTTTTGGTTGTGTTTTATTGGTGTAAAAGTTGGTCAGCTAGTATTTGAGGTAGTTGTGAATGTAGTAGACAAAGAGCATCTCGACGGCACATTATAGTACAAAGGTCAAGACATGAGTGTGCTCTAACAAAACGTCATGTTATTTGACCTAAAAATGATATTGTTTAACCTTGGGAAGCCTACATAGGTGAATAATATGCAAAAGAAGGACAAGTATTTTTTGACATTTCATGTAGGATCAACTTGCTTATGTATTATATGACTCTAAAATATTTGATTCCATGCTTTATTCTATTAAAATTGAGAGCTATCAAGAAATAGATTACCAAACACAATCGCTAACATACAAAAACAAATTTATATTGAAATTATCTGAAAACGTAGGTTGCAATAAAATGGTCATAACATGTGATACATGACTCCGTTTCAAGACCACAACTAAGAAAATGGATGCTTGAAAAAAGGAGTACTTTTATCCAGGCAAGCATTGGTCAAAAGCGACTAAACCCGATCAAAAACTGATAAAAACCTACCAAGAACAGCTAAAAATGCCGTAACCGGCTCAAATCATCCAAACCTAAGAAAAAACCTGTAAAATTATTTCTATTCCATATAGACCACTTAGAATCCGGGCATAATGTATTTGCCCGGATTCTGGATGGATTAAACATATCTATATGTTTCCTCTGTTTAGTTTTGGTTGTGTTTTATTAGTGTAAAAGTTGGTCAGCTAGTATTTGAGGTAGTTGTGAATGTAGTAGACAAAGAGCATCTCGACGGCACATTATAGTACAAAGGTCAAGACATGAGTGTGCTCTAACAAAACGTCATGTTATTTGACCTAAAAATGATATTGTTTAACCTTGGGAAGCCTACATAGGTGAATAATATGCAAAAGAAGGACAAGTATTTTTTGACATTTCATGTAGGATCAACTTGCTTATGTATTATATGACTCTGAAATATTTGATTCCATGTTTTATTCTATTAAAATTGAGAGCTATCAAGAAATAGATTACCAAACACAATCGCTAACATACAAAAACAAATTTATATTGAAATTATCTGAAAACGTGGGTTGCAATAAAATGGTCATAACATGTGATACATGACTCCGTTTCAAGACCACAACTAAGAAAATGGATGCTTGAAAAAAGGAGTACTTTTATCCAGGCAAGCATTGGTCAAAAGTGACTAAACCCGATCAAAAACTGATAAAAACCTACCAAGAACAGCTAAAAATGCCGTAACCGGCTCAAATCATCCAAACCTAAGAAAAAACCTCTAAAATTATTTCCAGTCCATATAGACCACATAGAATCCAGGCATAATGTATTTGCCCGGATTCTTGATGGATAAAACACATCTATATGTTTCCGCTGTTTAGTTTTGGTTGTGTTTTATTGGTGTAAAAGTTGGTCAGCTAGTATTTGAGGTAGCTGTGAATGTAGTAGACAAAGAGCATCTCGACGGCACATTATAGTATAAAGGTCAAGACATGAGTGTGCCCTAACAAAACGTCATGTTATTTGACCTAAAAATGATATTGTTTAACCTTGGGAAGCCAACATAGGTGAATAATATGCAAAAGAAGGACAAGTATTTTTTGACATTTCATGTAGGATCAACTTGCTTATGTATTATATGACTCTGAAATATTTGATTCCATGTTTTATTCTATTAAAATTGAGAGCTATCAAGAGATAGATTACCAAACACAATCGCTAACATACAAAAACAAATTTATATTGAAATTATCTGAAAACGTGGGTTGCAATAAAATGGTCATAACATGTGATACATGACTCCGTTTCAAGACCACAACTAAGAAAATGGATGCTTGAAAAAAGGAGTACTTTTATCCAGGCAAGCATTGGTCAAAAGCGACTAAACCCGATCAAAAACTGATAAAAACCTACCAAGAAAAGCTAAAAATGCCGTAACCGGCTCAAATCATCCAAACCTAAGAAAAAACCTCTAAAATTATTTCCAATCCATATAGACCACATAGAATCCGGGCATAATGTATTTTCCCGGATTCTGGATGGATAAACAGATCTATATGTTTCCTCTGTTTAGTTTTGGTTGTGTTTTATTGGTGTAAAAGTTGGTCAGCTAGTATTTGAGGTAGTTGTGAATGTAGTAGACAAAGAGCATCTCGACGGCACATTATAGTACAAAGGTCAAGACATGAGTGTGCTCTAACAAAACGTCATGTTATTTGACCTAAAAATGATATTGTTTAACCTTGGGAAGCCTACATAGGTGAATAATATGCAAAAGAAGGACAAGTATTTTTTGACATTTCATGTAGGATCAACTTGCTTATGTATTATATGACTCTGAAATATTTGATTCCATGTTTTATTCTATTAAAATTGAGAGCTATCAAGAAATAGATTACCAAACACAATCGCTAACATACAAAAACAAATTTATATTGAAATTATCTGAAAACGTGGGTTGCAATAAAATGGTCATAACATGTGATACATGACTCCGTTTCAAGACCACAACTAAGAAAATGGATGCTTGAAAAAAGGAGTACTTTTATCCAGGCAAGCATTGGTCAAAAGCGACTAAACCCGATCAAAAACTGATAAAAACCTACCAAGAACAGCTAAAAATGCCGTAACCGGCTCAAATCATCCAAACCTAAGAAAAAACCTCTAAAATTATTTCTAATCCATATAGACCACATAGAATCCGGGCATAATGTATTTGTCTGGATTCTGGATGGATAAAACATATCTATATGTTTCCTCTATTTAGTTTTGGTTGTGTTTTATTGGTGTAAAAGTTGGTCAGCTAGTATTTGAGGTAGTTGTGAATGTAGTAGACAAAGAGCATCTCGACGGCACATTATAGTACAAAGTTCAAGACATGAGTGTGCTCTAACAAAACGTCATGTTATTTGACCTAAAAATGATATTGTTTAACCTTGGGAAGCCTACATAGGTGAATAATATGCAAAAGAAGGACAAGTATTTTTTGACATTTCATGTAGGATCAACTTGCTTATGTATTATATGACTCTGAAATATTTGATTCCATGTTTTATTCTATTAAAATTGAGAGCTATCAAGAAATAGATTACCAAACACAATCGCTAACATACAAAAACAAATTTATATTAAACTTATCTGAAAACGTGGGTTGCAATAAAATGGTCATAACATGTGATACATGACTCTGTTTCAAGACCACAACTAAGAAAATGGATGCTTGAAAAAAGGAGTACTTTTATCCAGGCAAGCATTGGTCAAAAGTGACTAAACCCGATCAAAAACTGATAAAAACCTACCAAGAACAGCTAAAAATGCCGTAACCGGCTCAAATCATCCAAACCTAAGAAAAAACCTCTAAAATTATTTCCAGTCAATATAGACCACATAGAATCCAGGCATAATGTATTTGCCCGGATTCTTGATGGATAAAACACATCTATATGTTTCCTCTGTTTAGTTTTGGTTGTGTTTTATTGGTGTAAAAGTTGGTCAGCTAGTATTTGAGGTAGTTGTGAATGTATTAGACAAAGAGCATCTCGACGGCACATTATAGTATAAAGGTCAAGACATGAGTGTGCTCTAACAAAACGTCATGTTATTTGACCTAAAAATGATATTGTTTAACCTTGGGAAGCCAACATAGGTGAATAATATGCAAAAGAAGGACAAGTATTTTTTGACATTTCATGTAGGATCAACTTGCTTATGTATTATATGACTGAAATATTTGATTCCATGTTTTATTCTATTAAAATTGAGAGCTATCAAGAGATAGATTACCAAACACAATCGCTAACATACAAAAACAAATTTATATTGAAATTATCTGAAAACGTGGGTTGCAATAAAAGGGTCATAACATGTGATACATGACTCCGTTTCAAGACCACAACTAAGAAAATGGATGCTTGAAAAAAGGAGTACTTTTATCCAGGCAAGCATTGGTCAAAAGCGACTAAACCCGATCAAAAACTGATAAAAACCTACCAAGAAAAGCTAAAAATGCCGTAACCGGCTCAAATCATCCACACCTAAGAAAAAACCTCTAAAATTATTTCCAATCCATATAGACCACATAGAATCCGGGCATAATGTATTTTCCCGGATTCTGGATGGATAAAACATATCTATATGTTTCCTCTGTTTAGTTTTGGTTGTGTTTTATTGGTGTAAAAGTTGGTCAGCTAGTATTTGAGGTAGTTGTGAATGTAGTAGACAAAGAGCATCTCGACGGCACATTATAGTACAAAGGTCAAGACATGAGTGTGCTCTAACAAAACGTCATGTTATTTGACCTAAAAATGATATTGTTTAACCTTGGGAAGCCTACATAGGTGAATAATATGCAAAAGAAGGACAAGTATTTTTTGACATTTCATGTAGGATCAACTTGCTTATGTATTATATGACTCTGAAATATTTGATTCCATGTTTTATTCTATTAAAATTGAGAGCTATCAAGAAATAGATTACCAAACACAATCGCTAACATACAAAAATAAATTTATATTGAAATTATCTGAAAACGTGGGTTGCAATAAAATGGTCATAACATGTGATACATGACTCCGTTTCAAGACCACAACTAAGAAAATGGATGCTTGAGAAAAGGAGTACTTTTATCCAGGCAAGCATTGGTCAAAAGCGACTAAACCCGATCAAAAACTGATAAAAACCTACCAAGAACAGCTAAAAATGCCGTAACCGGCTCAAATCATCCAAACTTAAGAAAAAACCTCTAAAATTATTTCTAATCCATATAGACCACATAGAATCCGGGCATAATGTATTTGCCCGGATTCTGGATGGATAAAACATATCTATATGTTTCCTCTGTTTAGTTTTGGTTGTGTTTTATTGGTGTAAAAGTTGGTCAGCTAGTATTTGAGGTAGTTGTGAATGTAGTAGACAAATAGCATCTCGACGGCACATTATAGTACAAAGGTCAAGACATGAGTGTGCTCTAACAAAACGTCATGTTATTTGACCTAAAAATGATATTGTTTAACCTTGGGAAGCCTACATAGGTGAATAATATGCAAAAGAAGGACAAGTATTTTTTGACATTTCATGTAGGATCAACTTGCTTATGTATTATATGACTCTGAAATATTTGATTCCATGTTTTATTCTATTAAAATTGAGAGCTATCAAGAAATAGATTACCAAACACAATCGCTAACATACAAAAACAAATTTATATTGAAATTATCTGAAAACGTGGGTTGCAATAAAATGGTCATAACATGTGATACATGACTCCGTTTCAAGACCACAACTAAGAAAATGGATGCTTGAAAAAAGGAGTACTTTTATCCAGGCAAGCATTGGTCAAAAGCGACTAAACCCGATCAAAAACTGATAAAAACCTACCAAGAAAAGCTAAAAATGCCGTAACCGGCTCAAATCATCCAAACCTAAGAAAAAACCTCTAAAATTATTTCCAATCCATATAGACCACATAGAATCCGGGCATAATGTATTTTCCCGGATTCTGGATGGATAAAACAGATCTATATGTTTCCTCTGTTTAGTTTTGGTTGTGTTTTATTGGTGTAAAAGTTGGTCAGCTAGTATTTGAGGTAGTTGTGAATGTAGTAGACAAAGAGCATCTCGACGGCACATTATAGTACAAAGGTCAAGACATGAGTGTGCTCTAACAAAACGTCATGTTATTTGACCTAAAAATGATATTGTTTAACCTTGGGAAGCCAACATAGGTGAATAATATGCAAAAGAAGGACAAGTATTTTTTGAAATTTCATGTAGGATCAACTTGCTTATGTATTATATGACTCTGAAATATTTGATTCCATGTTTTATTCTATTAAAATTGAGAGCTATCAAGAGATAGATTACCAAACACAATCGCTAACATACAAAAACAAATTTATATTGAAATTATCTGAAAACGTGGGTTGCAATAAAATGGTCATAACATGTGATACATGACTCCGTTTCAAGACCACAACTAAGAAAATGGATGCTTGAAAAAAGGAGTACTTTTATCCAGGCAAGTATTGGTCAAAAGTGACTAAACCCGATCAAAAACTGATAAAAACCTACCAAGAACAGCTAAAAATGCCGTAACCGGCTCAAATCATCCAAACCGAAGAAAAAACCTCTAAGATTATTTCCAATCCATATAGACCACATAGAATCCGGGAATAATGTATTTGCCCGGATTCTTGATGGATAAAACACATCTATATGTTTCCTCTGTTTAGTTTTGGTTGTGTTTTATATGTGTAAAAGTTGGTCAGCTAGTATTTGAGGTAGTTGTGAATGTAGTAGACAAAGAGCATCTCGACGGCACATTATAGTATAAAGGTCAAGACATGAGTGTGCTCTAACAAAACGTCATGTTATTTGACCTAAAAATGATATTGTTTAACCTTGGGAAGCCAACATAGGTGAATAATATGCAAAAGAAGGAAAAGTATTTTTTGACATTTCATGTAGGATCAACTTGCTTATGTATTATATGACTCTGAAATATTTGATTCCATGTTTTATTCTATTAAAATTGAGAGCTATCAAGAAATAGATTACCAAACACAATCGCTAACATACAAAAACAAATTTACATTGAAATTATCTAAAAATGTGGGTTGCAATAAAATGGTCATAACATGTGATACATGACTCCGTTTCAAGACCACAACTAAGAAAATGGATGCTTGAAAAAAGGAGTACTTTTATCCAGGCAAGCATTGGTCAAAAGTGACTAAACCCGATCAAAAACTGATAAAAACCTACCAAGAACAGCTAAAAATGCCGTAACCGGCTCAAATCATCCAAACCGAAGAAAAAACCTCTAAGATTATTTCCAGTCCACATAGACCACATAGAATCCGGGCATAATGTATTTGCCCGGATTCATGATGGATAAAACACATCTATATGTTTCCTCTGTTTAGTTTTGGTTGTGTTTTATTGGTGTAAAAGTTGGTCAGCTAGTATTTGAGGTAGTTGTGAATGTAGTAGACAAAGAGCATCTCGACGGCACATTATAGTATAAAGGTCAAGACATGAGTGTGCTCTAACAAAACGTCATGTTATTTGACCTAAAAATGATATTGTTTAACCTTGGGAAACCAACATAGGTGAATAATATGCAAAAGAAGGACAAGTATTTTTTGACATTTCATGTAGGATCAACTTGCTTATGTATTATATGACTCTGAAATATTTGATTCCATGTTTTATTCTATTAAAATTGAGAGCTATCAAGAAATAGATTACCAAACACAATCGCTAACATACAAAAACAAATTTATATTGAAATTATCTGAAAACGTGGGTTGCAATAAAATGGTCATAACATGTGATACATGACTCCGTTTCAAGACCACAACTAAGAAAATGGATGCTTGAAAAAATGAGTACTTTTATCCAGGCAAGCATTGGTCAAAAGTGACTAAACCCGATCAAAAACTGATAAAAACCTACCAAGAACAGCTAAAAATGCCGTAACCGGCTCAAATCATCCAAACCTAAGAAAAAACCTCTAAAATTATTTCCAATCCATATAGACCAAATAGAATCCGGGCATAATGTATTTGCCCGGATTCTTGATGGATAAAACACATCTATATGTTTCCTCTGTTTAGTTTTGGTTGTGTTTTATTGGTGTAAAAGTTGGTCAGCTAGTATTTGAGGTAGTTGTGAATGTAGTAGACAAAGAGTATCTCGACGGCACATTATAGTATAAAGGTCAAGACATGAGTGTTCTCTAACAAAACGTCATGTTATTTGACCTAAAAATGATATTGTTTAACCTTGGGAAGCCAACATAGGTGAATAATATGCAAAAGAAGGACAAGTATTTTTTGACATTTCATGTAGGATCAACTTGCTTATGTATTATATGACTCTGAAATATTTGATTCCATGTTTTAATCTATTAAAATTGAGAGCTATCAAGATATAGATTACCAAACACAATCGCTAACATACAAAAACAAATTTATATTGAAATTATCTGAAAACGTGGGTTGCAATAAAATGGTCATAACATGTGATACATGACTCCGTTTCAAGACCACAACTAAGAAAATGGATGCTTGAAAAAAGGAGTACTTTTATCCAGGCAAGCATTGGTCAAAAGCGACTAAACCCGATCAAAAACTGATAAAAACCTACCAAGAACAGCTAAAAATGCCGTAACCGGCTCAAATCATCCAAACCTAAGAAAAAACCTCTAAAATTATTTCCAATCCATATAGACCACATAGAATCCGGGCATAATGTATTTTCCCGGATTCTGGATGGATAAAACATATCTATATGTTTCCTCTGTTTAGTTTTGGTTGTGTTTTATTGGTGTAAAAGTTGGTCAGCTAGTATTTGAGGTAGTTGTGAATGTAGTAGACAAAGAGCATCTCGACGGCACATTATAGTATAAAGGTCAAGACATGAGTGTGCTCTAACAAAACGTCATGTTATTTGACCTAAAAATGATATTGTTTAACCTTGGGAAGCCTACATAGGTGAATAATATGCAAAAGAATGACAAGTATTTTTTGACATTTCATGTAGGATCACTTGCTTATGTATTATATGACTCTGAAATATTTGATTCCATGTTTTATTCTATTAAAATTGAGAGTTATCAAGAAATAGATTACCAAACACAATCGCTAACATACAAAAACAAATTTATATTGAAATTATCTGAAAACGTGGGTTGCAATAAAATGGTCATAACATGTGATACATGACTCCGTTTCAAGACCACAACTAAGAAAATGGATGCTTGAAAAAAGGAGTACTTTTATCCAGGCAAGCATTGGTCAAAAGCGACTAAACCCGATCAAAAACTGATAAAAACCTACCAAGAACAGCTAAAAATGCCGTAACCGGCTCAAATCATCCAAACCAAAGAAAAAACCTCTAAATTTATTTCTAGTCCATATAGACCACATAGAATCCGGGGATAATGTATTTGCCCGGATTCTTGATGGATAAAACACATCTATATGTTTCCTCTGTTTAGTTTTGGTTTTGTTTTATTGGTGTAAAAGTTGGTCAGCTAGTATTTGAGGTAGTTGTGAATGTAGTAGACAAAGTGTAACACCCCATTTTGGAAATGGAATATTACGCATATCATGGCGTGTCATCAAAGCATACAAGGATAAATGTCTAAGCATTATTCAACCATAAAAGGAAATACCGGAATCAAACATCGGTATCCCAAAGTAAAGCTCATCACACACAAACATAAATACTGTAAAAGGAAAGGACGAAACAATGTCCATAGCAACTGTATCAAAGTAAAGGAAATGCATAAAGTAAAGAAAGACAGTAAAGCTTCCAGTCCATATGCACCTACGTTTGAGATCTACGAGCGTCCCCGAGTACCTGCCGTTTTGGGAACATGAAAAGGAAAACGGCTGAGCAAGACGCTCAGTGCACGGATGTACAATATAGCATGAAATAGGATAAGCATGTAACATATAACAGCGGAAGACTAAGTACTGAGTAAACTGGTTAAGTATCAAGAAAACTGGTTTTATAGTTTGAAAAGCCTTATGTTTATCTTGTGAAAACTGTTTTAACATATATATACCATAGCCCATATAGGTCATGAAAAGGTCACGTGCATGAATACTTGGAGGGGTGACCTCATCATGCTGATTAGAGGGGATGCCTCTAATCAATATACTGGTTTGGGTAGGAGGGATCAACTCCTTGTGAAGGGTGCAAGGCACACACCACATTCACCATGATAAACTGAATAAAACATGTAACTAGGATGCACCCATACGCCCCGACTGATATAATAATATGGCCAAACTGAAAAGGGACGCCACGAGCAATCACTCCGCCGTGGGGAAGTCATAACATCGGTGCCTCCAATGCTATGGTTATGGTACCTCCATAACTAGGTGAAACTGGTCATGCTTGTATATGGCTATAGATTATGCTAATTAAACATAAGCAGTTCAAAACAATAAAACAAATGCTGGGGAAAACAGTTGGCTGCATACGGGGAAATCCTAATAAGGAAAGAATGTCCATACTGAAAGGACGAAAATCCGTACCTCAAGTCCAGTGAATGAACGGAAGAAAGACTCCTACTTCTGGATCACTAACGCTACATGAATACACACGTGTATAAGTATCGATTCACTGATTACGTACTGGGTTTTTCTGTCTCATTATAGCTGATTTGGTATGTTTTAGGTCATGGTTCACTGTTTAAAGCCTTAAACTGTGTTTATCTTGTATTCTGATTCATCTGATTAAGTATTACTGGTGTTTCATGTATTAATATACTCACTGTGTAATAATAAGTAACTTTCCAAAAAATAGCAGGTTTCCAAAAATAGAAAGTTTTTAAAAATAGAAAGTTTCCAAAAATAGAAAGTTTCCAAAAATAGAAAGTTACCAAAAATAGAAAGTTTCCAAAAATAGAAAGTTTCCAAAAATAGTAAGTTTCCAAAAATAGAAAGTTTCCAAAAATAGAAAGTTTCCAAAAATAGATCAGCTGCCTTAATTAAATAAGTTTCCATATATAGAAGGTTTCCATGATTAGATTAGCTGCTTGAAATAGATAGGTTTCCATATATAGAAGGTTTCCATTAATAGCTTAGTTGCCTTATTTAATTAAGTTTCTATAAATAGAAGTTTCCATATTTAGAATTAAGCTGGTTACATAAGCTAACATATAAGTCTAAGTGTTTATAAGCTTGTTTCTTAAGTCATATGATATAGTATATAGTTTAATTATTATTTCATGTATTTTAATTAAACTATAGGTTAAGCATTTTAATTAAGGTATAACATGTTTTAATTAAAATGAAATGAATATACTTAGGTTAAAATGTGTATTATTATTATTAATAATATAACCTAAGTCATGTCTAAATTAATTAATTATAGGCATGTTTTAAATAATTAATTAATTATAACTTATAACATAAAAAATACTTAGGTTAAATTAATGTCATGTTAAACTAATAATTAAAATAACCTAAGTCATGATTTAATTAATATTTCATGTTATTAATTAATTATATTCTAAGTTCATAATTCATAAAAATTAACATGTAGCATGAATCATGAATTAACCAACGAACCATGAATCGGGCATGAATTCGACACCGTACCCCGAGCCAAACCCGGGGCACATGTGTCTCCTTGCTGCCGTGGGTCCCACATGAGCCAACCAAGACCAAAAATGGTCTTGGTGGTGGCGGCAATAGCAAACCAAACCCCCCCTCGGGTTTGTTTGCTAGGCGGCCAAACATAACACCCCTTTTAAATCATTCTTTGATTTTATTTAATACCAAAACATGTTAGATCAATGATTAATTACCATGTTTTTATAAGAAAAATAATAACATGTTCATGAAAATAATCAAAGATTAAAAGGATTAAAAAGAATTAAAAAGAAGGGTTAGAAAGGTATACCACTATGTAGCTTGGAAAAAGGATGAACAAACACGGTTTCTAACACTTGTTTTTAAGATCAAAATCAAACAATCACCCTCCAATGGTGGTGTTTAGGTGGCGGCACAAAAGGAGAAAAAGGAGGAGGAGAAAACTCTTTTTAGGGTTTTTATGTTTATTTCTTGAAAGTGAAAAATGAAAACATGTTTTTACTCTTACCCCCCTTTACTTGTAAAGTCCATGGGCTAAGCCCATTTCTTGTATATGTGTCGTGGGTATGGGGGCCCCACATGGGGTACCCGTACCTTTCTCGTGTCCCGATGTTTCGTGTTCGTTCGTGGTTAAACGTGCTCGTGTTTAAAGTGTTTCTGTTTAATCTAACGTGTCGTTTATCATAAACTTAACGCTCGTAATTATATTATAAGTATTTACGTAATTATTCTAGTTCGTATTTTAAATGGTGATCATGATTTAATTATGTTCACGTGATATATTTATTAACTGTTTATCATGAGTTCGTACGTAATCGATACTTGTCATGTCATACACGTATGCACTTGCTTGATTATTAGCACATGAATGTGATCAATACTAAATGAGGTAAGTTTTAATCTAGGACGTACGATCTTAAGGGCACTATTCATGGTAAAAGCATGCGGGTTTTACAATTATTCCCCCCTAAAAGAATAATTCGTCCCCGAATTATAGATAAAGTAAGCTGAAAAGAAGTAACATACCCGAACTCAAAATATGAAGTGAGGGTAAGAAGCCCGGATAGACTCCTCTGTTTCCCAAATGGCTTCCCGCTCGGTATGGTCCCTCCAAAGGATTTTGACGAAAGGAATCGTCTTCCTTCTCATGACTCGTTCTTGCCTGTCGAGTACTCGTTCGGGTTCTTCTATAAAAGTGAGATCTTCACGTATCTGTTCTAGTGGATACTGAACCATGTGAAGGGGATGATAATTGTACCCTCTGAGTAAGGACACATGGAACACGTTATGCACGTACGAAAGCTGAGGAGGTAACGCCAATCGGTAAGATACTTCGCCGATTCGTTCAACGATATCAAATGGTCCAATGAACCGAGGACTGAGTTTCCCTTTGATCCCGAAGCGTTTAACACCACGCGCCGGCGAAACCTTGAGGAAGACGTGATCTCCCACATTAAAATGTATGTCCCTACGATGCTTATCGGCGTAACTCTTCTGACGTGACCGTGCTTCTTGCAACTTCTGTTTAGCTACCTCAATCTTCTCATTGGTCATTTCTATAATCTCTGGTCCTTCGAGTGTTCGCTCTCCCACTTGATCCCAGCAAGTTGGAGCGCGACACTTTCTGCCATACAACATTTCAAAAGGAGCACATTTGATACTTGCGTGCCAGCTGTTGTTGTATGCAAACTCGACTAAACAGATGTAATCGTCCCAATCACCTGTCCATTCCAACGCACACGACCTTAACATATCTTCCAACGTCTGAATTGTTCGCTCTGACTGTCCATCCGTTTGAGGATGAAAGGCTGTGCTCAGCTTGAGTTGTGTACCCCAAGCTTTTTGCAGACCTTTCCAGAATCGCGACGTGAAACGAGGATCTCTGTCTGAGACGATGCTGGAGGGAGTGCCGTGGAGTCTCATGATCTCCCTTCTGTACGTATCTGCGAGTTTACTTACCGGATCTTCCTTGCGTATTGGTAAGAAATGAGCTGATTTTGTGAGTCGATCAACGATGACCCAAATAGCATCGTGCTTCTTCTTGGTAGGCGGAAGACCGGTAACAAAATCCATGGTGATTTTGTCCCACTTCCACTCTGGAATATCCAACGGTTGAAGGAGACCGCCAGATCGCTGATGTTCAATCTTAACCTGCTGGCAGGTAAGACATTTGGAGACATGCGTGGCTACATCCTGTTTCATACCACTCCACCAAAAGTGCTGTCTGATGTCATGGTACATTTTTGTCGACCCAGGATGTATAGAAAATGGGGAGCTGTGAGCTTCAGCTAACAATGCTTCCCGGAGTTCTGGATTGTCAGGAACACAAAGTCTCGTGCCCTGCCAAATGATACCGTCTGCGTCCATTCGGAATTCTGTCTGCTTCTCCAAATTCTGAATTATCGCCCAAATCTCTCCATCATCCTTCTGCGCTTCCTTAATCCTAGTCAGTAACTCAGGTTCTACTCTAAGATTCGCCCAGTATCCGTGCTGCCCACGTACCATGATTTCGATGTCTAGCCGCTCCAAGTCTCTTATGTTTTGTTCCTCGATCTCAATGCCGTTTATCATTCCGGACTTTCTGCTGAGTGCATCTGCTACTACATTAGCCTTTCCGGGATGATACTGTAGGTTAATATCATAATCCTTCAACAGTTCCAACCATCTCCTTTGTCTCATGTTCAATTCTCGCTGTGTGAAGATATACTTCAAGCTCTTGTGATCCGTGAAAATGTCGCATGATTCTCCGTATAAGTAATGCCTCCATATCTTCAATGCGAACACCACTACAGCAAGTTCCAGGTCATGTGTAGGGTAGTTTTCTTCATAGGGCTTAAGCTGCCGTGAAGCATACGCGATCACTTTCCCATGTTGTATGAGAACACAACCCAGTCCCTTCCCCGATGCATCGCTATAGATCTGAAATCCACCTGTACCAGATGGGAGAGTAAGAATAGGTGCAGATACTAACTTCTGCTTTAGGTCTTCGAAGCTCTTCTCTCGATCTTCCGTCCAGACGAATTTCTCTCCTTTCCGCATCAATTTGGTGAGAGGCAATGCCAGGCGGGAAAAGTTCTCCACGAATCTTCGATAATATCTAGCTAAGCCTAAGAAACTGCGGACTTCTGTCGCTGATGTTGGTCTTGGCCATTTAGTGATAGCCTCAACCTTCGCTGGGTCCATAGTGATCCCTTCTGCTGATACAATGTGACCTAAGAATGCCACCTTGTTTAACCAGAACTCACACTTGGAGAATTTCGCATACAGCTGCTTCTGACGAAGAATCTGTAGTACAGTACGGAGATGATCTTCGTGTTCCTCCGTGGACTTTGAGAAAATCAAGATGTCATCGATGAATACAACGACAAATTTATCAAGGAATTCATGAAAGATTCTGTTCATCAGATCCATGAATACTGCTGGAGCGTTAGTCAGGCCGAATGGCATGACCACAAACTCATAATGGCCATAGCAGGTACGAAAAGCAGTCTTAGCAATGTCCTGCTCTTTAACCCTCAACTGATGGTAGCCTGACCTTAGATCGATCTTTGAGAAGTGTTTGGCTCCTTGAAGTTGGTCAAACAGATCGTCTATACGTGGCAGTGGATATCTATTGCGGATGGTAATCTTATTAAGTTCACAGTAGTCAATGCAAAGTCGCATGCTGCCGTCCTTCTTCTTAACGAACAAGACCGGTGCGCCCCATGGAGATGCGCTTGGTCTAATGAATCCTCGTTCAAGAAGTTCCTGCAGTTGGTCCTTCAGTTCTTTTAGCTCTATGGGAGCCATACGATACGGAGCCTTAGAGATTGGCTCAGCTCCTGGAACAAGGTCGATGTTGAACTCCACTTCTCTTGCAGGTGGTATGCCTGGAAGTTCATCTGGGAAAACGTCTTGAAATTCTGAAACTACTGGTTGATCCTGAATCGACGGGGATTCAGCATCCATGTCATGAACCGTAGCGAGATAACCTTCGCAGCCATGTGACAGTAATGCACGTGCTTGCAAGGTAGATATGACTTGTACAGACCGTCCGGGTATGAACCCGTTATGGATGTACTCTGGTGCATTAATGTCGCCGAAGATCACTCGATAAGAGTGGCAGTCTATGGTAGCATGGTGCTTGGATAGCCAATCCATGCCGAGAATCATATCAAACTCAATCATGTCTAGAGGAAGTGCATCTACTGCACGAACTTTATCGTCAAACTCTAAAGGAAGACTCTTGTATACATGAGTTATTAATACAGAGTCCCTCAGAGGCGTGGAAATGGTAAGCTTAGTTTCTAATGGCAAGGGAAGTGTCCTGATGTTCTTTGCATAAGTAGTGGAAACAACTGAATGAGTGGCACCCGTGTCGAAAAGAACACATGCAGCCTGGCCGTACATATACAAAATTCCAGTAATGGTACCTGTAGATTTGTTTGCCTGGTCGCGCGATGTCGTGTAGACACACCCAGTGGTAGGAGGCGGTTTAGTATCAGCATGACCCGAAGTACCCTCCATTTCACCCTTACGGCAATCTCTCATACGATGGCCAGGGAGGCCGCACTTGTAGCACGCGTCGGAATCACGACGACATGGGCCAGGGTGTCTGCGATGGCAAGTGCTGCAAAGAGGATGAGTGAATCCTCCAGCAGGAGTCCTTGCTTGCTGAGGGCCTGCTGATGACAAAACGTGTTAAGAATAAAGTATATGCACGAGTATAGGACGTAAGCGTCATAAGATGCTTACCAGTGTTAGCTGAACGGTTAGGCTGAGAACCCCTGTGGTTCTGGTCCCTTCCGTTACCGTGGTTCCTGGTAGAGATTAAGATAGTGTTAGCATGAGAGATATAACATGAAATCATAAGAAGATGCGTAAATAGTAGGACCTGCTGTTGTTGGACTGTCCCGCATTGTTACGGTAATTGTCATTACCGCTGCGCCTTTCCACAACAGAACGGTCGTTAGAGTGACCGTTTCCTTTGGGCTGATTGGGCTGCTGCTGAGTAGCCGGCTGAGACCGGTCCCCAGTTTTCTGCCTGGAAGATACAGTTTAAGAGATGATTATAGAACATGTAACGATAGGATGCGGTCTGGTTAACGTTAGAACATGAAATGTTTTACCTCTTGTCGGGTCTTTCTGCTTCCCCGAACTCATCACGTTCCTGCAACATCTCGAGCTTTCTTGCTGCGTCAGCCACTTGTGCTACCGTATTGAACGTAGCACATACAAGATTGTTCGCAACCAAGGTGCGAAGTGCCCACCTAAAATGGTGTGCCTGCTCCTCAGGAGTACCAGCCGCTGCTCCTAGAAAACCAGCAAGGCGAAGAAAGCGCTGCATGAATTCGTTGCTATTCTCGCCCTGTCTCTGACGTATCCCGTGGTATTCACGCTTGAGTTTATCCTGCTCTGCCTTAGGAAAGAACTGTTCCATCACTCTCTCCTTGAATTGGGCCCATGTCAAACCAGCGACCCATTCATCACCTCCTTCTGACTGCGTCAAAGCTAGCCACCAGTTGAGTACATCGCCTTCAAACCTGTAGCATGCCAATCTTGCCTTGAAGGCGGGGTCACATCCCATAGCATTGAAGATTTTCTTGATGTGAGTCAGCCAGCTTTCAGCATCGCTGGGGCTATCAGTCTTTTCGAAAGCTCTAGGACGGAGCTTGTTAAATCTTTCCAACCATACCGCTAGTGTCACTGGGGGAGGAGGAGGAGGAGGTGCCTGATTCTGCTGCTGCTGATTGTTCGCAGCTTGGACTTCAGCACGAATGTCATTCCTCAGTTGAGGAAGTAAGGCTTGCATGGCAGCCTGAATTGCAGCATTGAGCTGCTCTTGCTCGCGTGTGAGAACCATCTGACAGTATAACATAAAACATATGATTAACAGTTCAAACATAAAATATATATAAAAAAAAAAAAATTTATGCCAAAAATTTCACGAGAAAAATTTTATGCAGAAAATCTTGTATGAATGCATGATGCAGTTTTATGAAAACTTTTGATGCTCGAGAGTGAACGCCTTCGGTCAGTTCACTCAAAATAAAAGACATATCGAGGGGACGCCTATGGGTCGGTCCCAAATCTAAAAGTTTCGATAAAACACATGCGACTAAATAGGGCCAGTCCTGTACCAACCATTACTTAGTCAAAAACCCTGTAACAATGACATGTATATGTATGCTTAAAAATGATGAATGCATGAAAACAACTGTCAGTTCTAGGAAGACCGTAGTGACTACCCACTAATCACAGGTCATATTTGAGAGCCTACAGGTCGAAACCTTGGCTCTGATACCATAATTGTAACACCCCATTTTGGAAATGGAATATTACGCATATCATGGCGTGTCATCAAAGCATACAAGGATAAATGTCTAAGCATTATTCAACCATAAAAGGAAATACCGGAATCAAACATCGGTATCCCAAAGTAAAGCTCATCACACACAAACATAAATACTGTAAAAGGAAAGGACGAAACAATGTCCATAGCAACTGTATCAAAGTAAAGGAAATGCATAAAGTAAAGAAAGACAGTAAAGCTTCCAGTCCATATGCACCTACGTTTGAGATCTACGAGCGTCCCCGAGTACCTGCCGTTTTGGGAACATGAAAAGGAAAACGGCTGAGCAAGACGCTCAGTGCACGGATGTACAATATAGCATGAAATAGGATAAGCATGTAACATATAACAGCGGAAGACTAAGTACTGAGTAAACTGGTTAAGTATCAAGAAAACTGGTTTTATAGTTTGAAAAGCCTTATGTTTATCTTGTGAAAACTGTTTTAACATATATATACCATAGCCCATATAGGTCATGAAAAGGTCACGTGCATGAATACTTGGAGGGGTGACCTCATCATGCTGATTAGAGGGGATGCCTCTAATCAATATACTGGTTTGGGTAGGAGGGATCAACTCCTTGTGAAGGGTGCAAGGCACACACCACATTCACCATGATAAACTGAATAAAACATGTAACTAGGATGCACCCATACGCCCCGACTGATATAATAATATGGCCAAACTGAAAAGGGACGCCACGAGCAATCACTCCGCCGTGGGGAAGTCATAACATCGGTGCCTCCAATGCTATGGTTATGGTACCTCCATAACTAGGTGAAACTGGTCATGCTTGTATATGGCTATAGATTATGCTAATTAAACATAAGCAGTTCAAAACAATAAAACAAATGCTGGGGAAAACAGTTGGCTGCATACGGGGAAATCCTAATAAGGAAAGAATGTCCATACTGAAAGGACGAAAATCCGTACCTCAAGTCCAGTGAATGAACGGAAGAAAGACTCCTACTTCTGGATCACTAACGCTACATGAATACACACGTGTATAAGTATCGATTCACTGATTACGTACTGGGTTTTTCTGTCTCATTATAGCTGATTTGGTATGTTTTAGGTCATGGTTCACTGTTTAAAGCCTTAAACTGTGTTTATCTTGTATTCTGATTCATCTGATTAAGTATTACTGGTGTTTCATGTATTAATATACTCACTGTGTAATAATAAGTAACTTTCCAAAAAATAGCAGGTTTCCAAAAATAGAAAGTTTTTAAAAATAGAAAGTTTCCAAAAATAGAAAGTTTCCAAAAATAGAAAGTTACCAAAAATAGAAAGTTTCCAAAAATAGAAAGTTTCCAAAAATAGTAAGTTTCCAAAAATAGAAAGTTTCCAAAAATAGAAAGTTTCCAAAAATAGATCAGCTGCCTTAATTAAATAAGTTTCCATATATAGAAGGTTTCCATGATTAGATTAGCTGCTTGAAATAGATAGGTTTCCATATATAGAAGGTTTCCATTAATAGCTTAGTTGCCTTATTTAATTAAGTTTCTATAAATAGAAGTTTCCATATTTAGAATTAAGCTGGTTACATAAGCTAACATATAAGTCTAAGTGTTTATAAGCTTGTTTCTTAAGTCATATGATATAGTATATAGTTTAATTATTATTTCATGTATTTTAATTAAACTATAGGTTAAGCATTTTAATTAAGGTATAACATGTTTTAATTAAAATGAAATGAATATACTTAGGTTAAAATGTGTATTATTATTATTAATAATATAACTAAGTCATGTCTAAATTAATTAATTATAGGCATGTTTTAAATAATTAATTAATTATAACTTATAACATAAAAAATACTTAGGTTAAATTAATGTCATGTTAAACTAATAATTAAAATAACCTAAGTCATGATTTAATTAATATTTCATGTTATTAATTAATTATATTCTAAGTTCATAATTCATAAAAATTAACATGTAGCATGAATCATGAATTAACCAACGAACCATGAATCGGGCATGAATTCGACACCGTACCCCGAGCCAAACCCGGGGCACATGTGTCTCCTTGCTGCCGTGGGTCCCACATGAGCCAACCAAGACCAAAAATGGTCTTGGTGGTGGCGGCAATAGCAAACCAAACCCCCCCTCGGGTTTGTTTGCTAGGCGGCCAAACATAACACCCCTTTTAAATCATTCTTTGATTTTATTTAATACCAAAACATGTTAGATCAATGATTAATTAGCATGTTTTTATAAGAAAAATAATAACATGTTCATGAAAATAATCAAAGATTAAAAGGATTAAAAAGAATTAAAAAGAAGGGTTAGAAAGGTATACCACTATGTAGCTTGGAAAAAGGATGAACAAACACGGTTTCTAACACTTGTTTTTAAGATCAAAATCAAACAATCACCCTCCAATGGTGGTGTTTAGGTGGCGGCACAAAAGGAGAAAAAGGAGGAGGAGAAAACTCTTTTTAGGGTTTTTATGTTTATTTCTTGAAAGTGAAAAATGAAAACATGTTTTTACTCTTACCCCCCTTTACTTGTAAAGTCCATGGGCTAAGCCCATTTCTTGTATATGTGCCGTGGGTATGGGGGCCCCACATGGGGTACCCGTACCTTTCTCGTGTCCCGATGTTTCGTGTTCGTTCGTGGTTAAACGTGCTCGTGTTTAAAGTGTTTCTGTTTAATCTAACGTGTCGTTTATCATAAACTTAACGCTCGTAATTATATTATAAGTATTTACGTAATTATTCTAGTTCGTATTTTAAATGGTGATCATGATTTAATTATGTTCACGTGATATATTTATTAACTGTTTATCATGAGTTCGTACGTAATCGATACTTGTCATGTCATACACGTATGCACTTGCTTGATTATTAGCACATGAATGTGATCAATACTAAATGAGGTAAGTTTTAATCTAGGACGTACGATCTTAAGGGCACTATTCATGGTAAAAGCATGCGGGTTTTACACAAAGAGCATCTCGACGGCACATTATAGTATAAAGGTCAAGACATGAGTGTTCTCTAACAAAACGTCATGTTATTTGACCTAAAAATGATATTGTTTAACCTTGGGAAGCCAACATAGGTGAATAATATGCAAAAGAAGGACAAGTATTTTTTGACATTTCATGTAGGATCAACTTGCTTATGTATTATATGACTCTGAAATATTTGATTCCATGTTTTATTCTATTAAAATTGAGAGCTATCAAGAAATAGATTACCAAACACAATCGCTAACATAGAAAAACAAATTTATATTGAAATTATCTGAAAACGTGGGTTGCAATAAAATGGTCATAACATGTAATACATGACTCCGTTTCAAGACCACAACTAAGAAAATGGATGCTTGAAAAAAGGAGTACTTTTATCCAGGCAAGCATTGGTCAAATGTGACTAAACCCGATCAAAAACTGATAAAAACCTACCAAGAACAGCTAAAAATGCCGTAACCGGCTCAAATCATCCAAACCTAAGAAAAAACCTCTAAGATTATTTCCAATCCATATATACCACATAGAATCCGTGCATAATGTATTTTCCTGGATTCTGGATGGATAAAACATATCTATATGTTTCCTCTGTTTAGTTTTGGTTGTGTTTTATTGGTGTAAAAGTTGGTCAGCTAGTATTTGAGGTAGTTGTGAATGTAGTAGACAAAGAGCATCTCGACGGCACATTATAGTATAAAGGTCAAGACATGAGTGTGCTCTAACAAAACGTCATGTTATTTGACCTAAAAATGATATTGTTTAACCTTGGGAAGCCTACATAGGTGAATAATATGCAAAAGAATGACAAGTGTTTTTTGACATTTCATGTAGGATCAACTTGCTTATGTATTATATGACTCTGAAATATTTGATTCCATGTTTTATTCTATTAAAATTGAGAGTTATCAAGAAAGAGATTACCAAACACAATCGCTAACATACAAAAACAAATTTATATTGAAATTATCTGAAAACGTGGGTTGCAATAAAATGGTCATAACATGTGATACATGACTTCGTTTCAAGACCACAACTAAGAAAATGGATGCTTGAAAAAAGGAGTACTTTTATCCAGGCAAGCATTGGTCAAAAGCGACTAAACCCGATCAAAAACTGATAAAAACCTACCAAGAACAGCTAAAAATGCCGTAACCGGCTCAAATCATCCAAACCAAAGAAAAAACCTCTAAATTTATTTCTAGTCCATATATACCACATAGAATCCGGGCATAATGTATTTGCCCGGATTCTTGATGGATAAAACACATCTATATGTTTCCTCTGTTTAGTTTTGGTTTTGTTTTATTGGTGTAAAAGTTGGTCAGCTAGTATTTGAGGTAGTTGTGAATGTAGTAGACAAAGAGCATCTCGACGGCACATTATAGTATAAAGGTCAAGACATGAGTGTTCTCTAACAAAACGTCATGTTATTTGACCTAAAAATGATATTGTTTAACCTTGGGAAGCCAACATAGGTGAATAATATGCAAAAGAAGGACAAGTATTTTTTGACATTTCATGTAGGATCAACTTGCTTATGTATTATATGACTCTGAAATATTTGATTCCATGTTTTATTCTATTAAAATTCAGAGCTATCAAGAAATAGATTACCAAACACAATCGCTAACATACAAAAACAAATTTATATTGAAATTATCTGAAAACGTGGGTTGCAATAAAATGGTCATAACATGTAATACATGACTCCGTTTCAAGACCACAACTAAGAAAATGGATGCTTGAAAAAAGGAGTACTTTTATCCAGGCAAGCATTGGTCAAAAGCGACTAAACCCGATCAAAAACTGATAAAAACCTACCAAGAACAGCTAAAAATGCCGTAACCGGCTCAAATCATCCAAACCTAAGAAAAAACCTCTAAAATTATTTCCAATCCATATAGACCACATAGAATCCGTGCATAATGTATTTTCCCGGATTCTGGATGGATAAAACATATCTATATGTTTCCTCTGTTTAGTTTTGGTTGTGTTTTATTGGTGTAAAGGTTGGTCAGCTAGTATTTGAGGTAGTTGTGAATGTAGTAGACAAAGAGCATCTCGACGGCACATTATAGTATAAAGGTCAAGACATGAGTCTGCTCTAACAAAACGTCATGTTATTTGACCTAAAAATGATATTGTTTAACCTTGGGAAGCCAACATAGGTGAATAATATGCAAAAGAAGGACAAGTATTTTTTGACATTTCATGTAGGATCAACTTGCTTATGTATTATATGACTCTGAAATATTTGATTCCATGTTTTATTCTATTAAAATTGAGAGTTATCAAGAAAGAGATTACCAAACACAATCGCTAACATACAAAAACAAATTTATATTGAAATTATCTGAAAACGTGGGTTGCAATAAAATGGTCATAACATGTGATACATGACTCCGTTTCAAGACCACAACTAAGAAAATGGATGCTTGAAAAAAGGAGTACTTTTATCCAGGCAAGCATTGGTCAAAAGCGACTAAACCCGATCAAAAACTGATAAAAACCTACCAAGAACAGCTAAAAATGCCGTAACCGGCTCAAATCATCCAAACCTAAGAAAAAACCTCTAAGATTATTTCCAATCCATATAGACCACATAGAATCCGTGCATAATGTATTTTCCTGGATTCTGGATGGATAAAACATATCTATATGTTTCCTCTGTTTAGTTTTGGTTGTGTTTTATTGGTGTAAAAGTTGGTCAGCTAGTATTTGAGGTAGTTGTGAATGTAGTAGACAAAGAGCATCTCGACGGCACATTATAGTATAAAGGTCAAGACATGAGTGTGCTCTAACAAAACGTCATGTTATTTGACCTAAAAATGATATTGTTTAACCTTGGGAAGCCTACATAGGTGAATAATATGCAAAAGAATGACAAGTATTTTTTGACATTTCATGTAGGATCAACTTGCTTATGTATTATATGACTCTGAAATATTTGATTCCATGTTTTATTCTATTAAAATTGAGAGTTATCAAGAAAGAGATTACCAAACACAATCGCTAACATACAAAAACAAATTTATATTGAAATTATCTGAAAACGTGGGTTGCAATAAAATGGTCATAACATGTGATACATGACTCCGTTTCAAGACCACAACTAAGAAAATGGATGCTTGAAAAAAGGAGTACTTTTATCCAGGCAAGCATTGGTCAAAAGCGACTAAACCCGATCAAAAACTGATAAAAACCTACCAAGAACAGCTAAAAATGCCGTAACCGGCTCAAATCATCCAAACCTAAGAAAAAACCTCTAAGATTATTTCCAATCCATATAGACCACATAGAATCCGTGCATAATGTATTTTCCTGGATTCTGGATGGATAAAACATATCTATATGTTTCCTCTGTTTAGTTTTGGTTGTGTTTTATTGGTGTAAAAGTTGGTCAGCTAGTATTTGAGGTAGTTGTGAATGTAGTAGACAAAGAGCATCTCGACGGCACATTATAGTATAAAGGTCAAGACATGAGTGTGCTCTAACAAAACGTCATGTTATTTGACCTAAAAATGATATTGTTTAACCTTGGGAAGCCTACATAGGTGAATAATATGCAAAAGAATGACAAGTATTTTTTGACATTTCATGTAGGATCAACTTGCTTATGTATTATATGACTCTGAAATATTTGATTCCATGTTTTATTCTATTAAAATTCAGAGTTATCAAGAAAGAGATTACCAAACACAATCGCTAACATACAAAAACAAATTTATATTGAAATTATCTGAAAACGTGGGTTGCAATAAAATGGTCATAACATGTGATACATGACTCCGTTTCAAGACCACAACTAAGAAAATGGATGCTTGAAAAAAGGAGTACTTTTATCCAGGCAAGCATTGGTCAAAAGCGACTAAACCCGATCAAAAACTGATAAAAACCTACCAAGAACAGCTAAAAATGCCGTAACCGGCTCAAATCATCCAAACCAAAGAAAAAACCTCTAAATTTATTTCTAGTCCATATAGACCACATAGAATCCGGGCATAATGTATTTGCCCGGATTCTTGATGGATAAAACACATCTATATGTTTCCTCTGTTTAGTTTTGGTTTTGTTTTATTGGTGTAAAAGTTGGTCAGCTAGTATTTGAGGTAGTTGTGAATGTAGTAGACAAAGAGCATCTCGACGGCACATTATAGTATAAAGGTCAAGACATGAGTGTTCTCTAACAAAACGTCATGTTATTTGACCTAAAAATGATATTGTTTAACCTTGGGAAGCCAACATAGGTGAATAATATGCAAAAGAAGGACAAGTATTTTTTGACATTTCATGTAGGATCAACTTGCTTATGTATTATATGACTCTGAAATATTTGATTCCATGTTTTATTCTATTAAAATTGAGAGCTATCAAGAAATAGATTACCAAACACAATCGCTAACATACAAAAACAAATTTATATTGAAATTATCTGAAAACGTGGGTTGCAATAAAATGGTCATAACATGTAATACATGACTCCGTTTCAAGACCACAACTAAGAAAATGGATGCTTGAAAAAAGGAGTACTTTTATCCAGGCAAGCATTGGTCAAAAGCGACTAAACCCGATCAAAAACTGATAAAAACCTACCAAGAACAGCTAAAAATGCCGTAACCGGCTCAAATCATCCAAACCTAAGAAAAAACCTCTAAAATTATTTCCAATACATATAGACCACATAGAATCTGTGCATAATGTATTTTCCCGGATTCTGGATGGATAAAACATATCTATATGTTTCCTCTGTTTAGTTTTGGTTGTGTTTTATTGGTGTAAAGGTTGGTCAGCTAGTATTTGAGGTAGTTGTGAATGTAGTAGACAAAGAGCATCTCGACGGCACATTATAGTATAAAGGTCAAGACATGAGTTTGCTCTAACAAAACGTCATGTTATTTGACCTAAAAATGATATTGTTTAACCTTGGGAAGCCTACATAGGTGAATAATATGCAAAAGAAGGACAAGTATTTTTTGACATTTCATGTAGGATCAACTTGCTTATGTATTATATGACTCTGAAATATTTGATTCCATGTTTTATTCTATTAAAATTGAGAGCTATCAAGAAATAGATTACCAAACACAATCGCTAACATAGAAAAACAAATTTATATTGAAATAATCTGAAAACGTGGGTTGCAATAAAATGGTCATAACATGTAATACATGACTCTGTTTCAAGACCACAACTAAGAAAATGGATGCTTGAAAAAAGGAGTACTTTTATCCAGGCAAGCATTGGTCAAAAGCGACTAAACCCGATCAAAAACTGATAAAAACCTACCAAGAACAGCTAAAAATGCCGTAACCGGCTCAAATCATCCAAACCTAAGAAAAAACCTCTAAGATTATTTCCAATCCATATAGACCACATAGAATCCGTGCATAATGTATTTTCCCGGATTCTGGATGGATAAAACATATCTATATGTTTCCTCTGTTTAGTTTTGGTTGTGTTTTATTGGTGTAAAAGTTGGTCAGCTAGTATTTGAGGTAGTTGTGAATGTAGTAGACAAAGAGCATCTCGACGGCACATTATAGTATAAAGGTCAAGACATGAGTGTGCTCTAACAAAACGTCATGTTATTTGACCTAAAAATGATATTGTTTAACCTTGGGAAGCCTACATAGGTGAATAATATGCAAAAGAATGACAAGTATTTTTTGACATTTCATGTAGGATCAACTTGCTTATGTATTATATGACTCTGAAATATTTGATTCCATGTTTTATTCTATTAAAATTGAGAGTTATCAAGAAATAGATTACCAAACACAATCGCTAACATACAAAAACAAATTTATATTGAAATTATCTGAAAACGTGGGTTGCAATAAAATGGTCATAACATGTGATACATGACTCCGTTTCAAGACCACAACTAAGAAAATGGATGCTTGAAAAAAGGAGTACTTTTATCCAGGCAAGCATTGGTCAAAAGCGACTAAACCCGATCAAAAACTGATAAAAACCTACCAAGAACAGCTAAAAATGCCGTAACCGGCTCAAATCATCCAAACCAAAGAAAAAACCTCTAAATTTATTTCTAGTCCATATAGACCACATAGAATCCGGGCATAATGTATTTGCCCGGATTCTTGATGGATAAAACACATCTATATGTTTCCTCTGTTTAGTTTTGGTTTTGTTTTATTGGTGTAAAAGTTGGTCAGCTAGTATTTGAGGTAGTTGTGAATGTAGTAGACAAAGAGCATCTCGACGGCACATTATAGTATAAAGGTCAAGACATGAGTGTTCTCTAACAAAACGTCATGTTATTTGACCTAAAAATGATATTGTTTAACCTTGGGAAGCCAACATAGGTGAATAATATGCAAAAGAAGGACAAGTATTTTTTGACATTTCATGTAGGATCAACTTGCTTATGTATTATATGACTCTGAAATATTTGATTCCATGTTTTATTCTATTAAAATTGAGAGCTATCAAGAAATAGATTACCAAACACAATCGCTAACATACAAAAACAAATTTATATTGAAATTATCTGAAAACGTGGGTTGCAATAAAATGGTCATAACATGTAATACATGACTCCGTTTCAAGACCACAACTAAGAAAATGGATGCTTGAAAAAAGGAGTACTTTTATCCAGGCAAGCATTGGTCAAAAGCGACTAAACCCGATCAAAAACTGATAAAAACCTACCAAGAACAGCTAAAAATGCCGTAACCGGCTCAAATCATCCAAACCTAAGAAAAAACCTCTAAAATTATTTCCAATCCATATAGACCACATAGAATCCGTGCATAATGTATTTTCCCGGATTCTGGATGGATAAAACATATCTATATGTTTCCTCTGTTTAGTTTTGGTTGTGTTTTATTGGTGTAAAAGTTGGTCAGCTAGTATTTGAGGTAGTTGTGAATGTAGTAAAATGATGTTGAGTAAAACTACACCTTTAGGAAAAGGATGTAATAAATAGGGCAAGTGAGCACGACGATTTAGGAAAACCGTGTGTGAATGACCCAATTAAGTTCGTTCTCAAGGAGGCTAGTGTGTTATGTGTGTAATGACTTGGATTAATTTGTGATTATATTTGAGAAAAGAAAAATAGAAAAGGGATTAGAAAAGAATGACGGTTATGAAAACGGATTAAACTAAGTCTAAAAAGGCGTACACGTAAAGTCGTAAAAACCACCAAAATTAAAATTTAACCCTAAAAATTCCTAAAAATCACCAAAAATCCTTAATAATAATCTAAGAGTTTACAAAAAATCAAAACTTGCAAAAACCTTTTAATTAATTAGATAATGACTTATTAATGCTAATTAAAGCCCTAAAAATCAAAATTAATTATTAAAAAGCCCTAAACAAGATTTTCAAGTTTGTAAACCTCAAAAATACTCTAATTAAGCTAAAAACTATTTTTCAAAATTTTAAAACCAATTTAAACTATTTTTAAATAAATAAAAACTCCTAAAATCAATTTAATCTTAAATTAATTATAACAAATAATTAAAAGACCTAAAAAATATTTGGAAAGTTGCAAAAATCCTAATTATGTATTTAGAACCTAGGAAAAATATAAAAACCTAGAAAATCAGACTTTTATTTTTTAATAATAAAATAATATTAAAATAATATTAAAAATCCCAAAATTATAAAAAATTCTAAAAACTTGCAAACTAGCTTAGTTTAACCTAAATAACTCAGAAATGAAAGTGAAATTACCTAAATACCCCTATTGGGCCTAGAAAATGGGCCAACCCCAAAACAGTCCCTTATTGGGCTTAATTAAGGCCCAATAAGAAAAAGTGCTCAAAATAAGCTCAAAAAGCACAGGTTGACTCAAAATTTGATTTTAAACAACTTTTTCCAAAGGCCCAAA
This sequence comes from Glebionis coronaria, assembly GCA_025667525.1. NCBI lineage: Eukaryota > Viridiplantae > Streptophyta > Magnoliopsida > Asterales > Asteraceae > Glebionis > Glebionis coronaria. The sequence continues at coordinate 644,616,640 of CM046876.1, forward strand.
AGCTGAAAATGTGAAATAAGCTAACTTATAATAAGCAGCTTATTCTTAATGGGCTTTTTGGCCCATTAAGCTATAAGCTGATGCCATAAGCTAAAATTTAACACACAACCTTCTTTTGACCTAACAAAGACTTCTGTAAAAAGAAATTTCAAATAAGACCACTCAATAAGCCAGAAACAAGTCAACAACTTATTCACAAAACGACAAAATAGTCGTTTTTATGATCTAGACCACCTCAGAAGCTGATTCAAGTTGCAAAATGTTTCTTTTGACAAAACTAAGCTTAAAAACCAAAGAACTTTCAAATAAGCACACTCAATAAGCTGGAAAATCAAATAAGCACTTATCTTAAAAGTCAAACAAGTTGGTTTTCTAGTGAAAAGTCAAAGTCAAAGTCTGATAAGCTCCAGTTCACTTAAATGGGTCAAATAATGAAGATCTATTACAAAAAATAAGTTGTTGCAAGTTAGAATAAGCTAGAATAGCTTATTGATAAGCTGATGATAAAATTGCACTAGCAGGGGCTAGTTTTGGATGTTGAGCAGTGGGAACTTTTCCCACTGCTTGACTATTTTGACTTGTTGTCTTTTGTGACTTTTTCTTGGATTCAGTTTTCACAAAGGCACCCAATTGATCTTTGGATCAAAAGGAGTCAATAACAAGCAAAATAACACAATCACAAACAGCCAATTGATACAGTTTAATCAATTAATCACCAGACATTGCACAGACATGAACAATAAGCAGTTTAGCATTCAAGAGCAATTTTAGCACAAATCAGCCAACCAAATTCAACCAAATGCACACACAAGCTATAATAAACTCCAATAAGCAAGTCTAAACAGGTTTCATGCACTGGTTCAAAGAATTAAGCAAGATCCAAGCTATGAAAGTTACTGATGAACACTACACATGCAGATTTCTACTTTTGCTGATGTATTTGACACACAAGACAATTTCAACACCTCAAATCTTTCAAACAGGTTATGTTAACTTTGTTTAAACCACTTTTATCCCTAAGCATGCATACACACTAAGTGTTTCCAAAATCCTAGGTCAAAACAAGCAGAAACAAGGTCTTAATAGCAGATTGATCAATTCAAGTGTTCAAACCCAAAAACTTGCAGCAAAACACTCTCAAACAAAGGTATATCAGATACAAAGCATGAACAACTCTTTCCCTTAACACAAAATCAGATTACAAGCATAAATCAGTAGACCCAAACACCCCTTTAACTTTTTCAAATCAAGATTTTCAAAAGCAAAATAAGATTTCAGGCCAACCAAGCATCAATGAACACTCTAACAAGTCTAATAAACAGATTCAAGCAAGAACAAGCCACAAAAGTCACAAGAACAACAGTTTCATACAAATATCACCAAAAATCACAATTTATGCAGATTTGGAGATTAAGTAAGCAAACCTCATGGATGTACATCCACACCCACGAATTTTGAGCTTATGTGCTAGCAAGAACAAGCACAAGCTTCCACAAAAGCCTGCTAAGATTCAACAAGGGTTAAGCACAATAACATGAAAAATCAGAAACTTGGAAAAATCTTGATTGATGCAAACTTGTTACCCCACACTTGATTATCCCCAAGTTATAAGCCTCACCACACCTTAACCAACTCAGTTAGGATGCTATGATCAGCCCTATAGCCCAAGAATTCCAAGATTGGAACAAGACTTAGCAAAATATCAAGAAAATGAGGAAAATATGCAAACTTGTGCACACTCCACTTTTGAAAACAGGTTTTGAACTTTAAGAACTACAAAGCATATAACAAATGAAAGCAGTAAACAAGAGTGGCCAATGACTTTTCTTCAAGATTTCAAACTCAATTTCATTAAACTTGAAAAAGGATTTACAGAAACTTGAACCAAGGAAAAATCAAAAGCAAACGTCTAATGAAGCACCCTAAGGCCTTTATATAGGCATACAAATGACTAAGGAACAGCTAATAACTAGAAACCCTAATGGTTGAAGTCCCAAAAATGCCCTTGAGGTCTTTGTCTTCTTTGGAGAATCATGTGACTGAATTTGTCATGTAGTTGAGGTGTGAGCTGTTGAAATAGCATCAAGGGCTTAAAATGAGCTTAGGATGCAAGCAGGATTGTGAGGCGTTGGATTGCTGGCACAATCTTGTCTTCTTCCTCAAACGTGTAGCAGGGCATGTCCCATGTGGCATGTGGGGTTAAGTGGCAAGTGTTTTTAAGGTTGGGATATGATTAGGGCATGTTTAATCATTAATCTGGAGGTTTATGAGGTTTAATTACAAGTGAATTAAGAAAACCCAATTTGTGTTCTTGGTGAATAGTTGGGCGTTTAATCTGAGTTTGGGTTTAAAAAAAGTGTTTAGCGCCAGATTATTAAACTAATAAAGATTAGTTTAAATCTGGTAATGGTGGGAAGTGATGTGGCAAAATGGAAGAAGCTGATTGGTGGGAGGGAGTTAGTGGGACACTTGTCACCATGTGGTAGGTTAAGGTAAGTATTATGTCTGGCCACAATTAGTCCCTCACCTTCTTTTCTCTTTTCACTTGCAATTTAAATAACCAAATCCGGATTTCCTTTGTTAACAAACTTTCACTTTTCACACTTTTGCCCCAAATACTTTTCCAAAGTATTTTCAGGGGTATTTCTTGCCATATTGTGATACTTGAGGGGCTGTTTTGGCATTTTGTTGATAGATAATGGTCTTGACTTGTATGTTGAGCATTTTGGAGGACTGAAATTGCCAAGTCTTGATAAATGAGGGACCATTTTTGCCAATTGTTGAAAGTTGAGGGTCCTTTTGGTAATTTTGAGATTTTCAAAGGACCAAACTTGTCATTTCTTGTACTTTGAAGGACTTCATGATATATTTGACTTTGTGGATGATATTGGTTGACAATTTAGCTTTGTTGAGGGGCTAAACTTGCCAATTCTTCAAAGTTAAGGGTCCTTTTGGTAATTTTGACAAACTTTAGGGACCAAACTTGTAATTATGAGGATACAAGGGTATAAAGTGTCAATTCTTCATAATTGGAGGACCCTTCTTCATAATTCTTCAAATCTTCAAGGGTTGATCTTGGGAAAGTCTTCACTAGGGCTTGGTTCATTGTGCGGCTTCGTTTCCCGTGTTCGTTTTTGCATGCTTCTTGTGATCTTTTGTCATTTTCTCAATATCCGTACCTAAAATACACAAGCAACAAACACAAGCATATATTTGGGTATTTTGATGATATTTAATGCATTTTAAGCCCTATTTGGAAGATGAGACTATGTATAAAAGCAGTCTCATCACTCCCCCATACTAAACCATTGCCGTGCCCTCACGCAATGCTAGAATAAAGTATCAAAGCATCTCCAAAATTCATTTTATTCACTTTATTTGAATGATAAACTAGCTACACTACTACTACTACTTGTGTTATAGATATAATGTATGATTTTCATCGCAAAATGGGACGTTTAGGTTCATAGAATAAGAACACGTGAATGCTTCGTTAGAAATAATTTCGTCATCCTCGATTTTCACTCCAATTCCATGCTAAGCGTGCAACGAGATCATTGTCATTATAAGTTAGTAATGCTAACACTACTCATATGCCCTAATCACGTACTTATCCTCCCATTTTTCCTAAGTTGTATCTCTTATATTTTATGATGTCTTGAATGTTTCACGAGGATACATTGTTTGACTTATGCGATAATAGAGATTTAGGTCTAAAAATAGAGTCCTAACGGTGTAACTAAGACCATCAAATCAATAACCCCTCCTAATAGACAACGATGTTAAAAAATTAAGTTGACAAGAAGAATCGATAAACACGGTTTTATAACGGTTTTGAACATGAGACTTATTACCAAGACTTTTATATGCCCCCTAACGGAAGGGCCTTATTATCTTTGGTTTACCTCCATCTTTTATTCAACTTCGCCATGAAGCTTTTATTATGACTTCGGTCTTGCCTTTCCTTTTATTATCCTCCTCATCGGTGGTTTTATTAGCCAAAGACGTATATCCTCACGCTAAGGTGAATTTTGGATCTTTAAAGCTTCGAAGATTAAGGCTTGATTCACTTTCAATTTTGCATAGATTTTTCGGCCTTGTGAGGCTTCAAATTGTTTGCTTGATTTAGGTGAGCACTTGAAATCTTATTATTGGGTGAAGCTTTCGATTATTAGGGTGCCAATACTTCAAAACCGTGACGCTGGTGATACCTTAATGTCTTCCCAATTTAATTACACGGAAGCTACTAGAAAAGACTAGAAACCCAACAATCCTAACTAAACCGCTAAGTCAATATTTATTAAGCAAAAAATATTTACATGCGAAGGGAGAATAAGCAAACAACGAGAACACATGAGTTTTTGAAAGAATACGAGTACTCTACGTTTAGCATAGTAACTTATAATTAACTCTATCATTTCTCGTCCTCATTTAAGAGACTTAGCCTAATGTGTAGTTAAGGAATCAAAGCTAAGTGCTCAACACGCACAGTCGAGTCAAAAATTACTCTTATTCTTGCCATCGGAAAATCTACATTCGTGTCTTCAAACACTTATGAAACATGAGAAAAATTTTAAAATTTGGCCATTTTTAGCCTTATTTTGCAACAAAACGATAAACTTTGGAAAGCGTGAAGGTTTGGCAAGGCAAGTATCTATTCACCCCCCCATACTAAAGTTAAACATTGTCCTCAATGTTTCGAGTCTAGGGGTGCAAACACCCCCATACTAGAGACGTAGTCGAATGCCTAATCTAGCATGGAAAGGGTGTAACCATTAAGTAATAGCCGTTTATGAAGTGTGCTAAAAACCTAAGGTTAGAACATCAAAGGATACATCATGGATATTGAGAAATGTCTCCAAAGCAAACGATCGAGTGCTCCCATAAAACGAACACGAGAGGCTCCAATCGTGAAGATCATAATCTAAAAACCACATATCACAAACAACCACGGAAAAAAGGTTGGAAGGGCACAAATCCCCACACGTAAGCTACTTTAGACTAAGAAAGCGATAATATATACATAGGATAAGCATGGGACTCCCCCACGAGGCTCCTCGTTTTTGATTACCGAGTCATGAGCTCGACTCGATCCCTTCAACACTAATTATCATTGGGGAAGGTGACTTGGTCGAGGTAGTTCAAGGATGGAACTTCCCCACCAAAGTAGTGCTTCAACCTATGTCCATTCACCTTGAAGTTAGGACCATCATCTTGAGCTAGCTCGATGGTCCCATACGGAAATACTTGAGTCACGGTGAATGGACCGGACCAACGGGATTTCAATTTACCGGAAAATATTTTCAATCTTGAATTAAAAAGCAAAACTTGATCCCCAATGTTAAAAACCCGGTTTTTAATTTTCGAATCATGCAACTTTTTAGTTTTCTCTTTATAAATCAATGAATTTTCATAAGCAATGTCTCTCAATTCATCCAATTCATTTAATTGCATTTTCCGGTGTTTCCCAGCGGTCTCCATGTCATCATTACAATGCTTTAGGGCCCAATAAGCCTTGTGTTCTAACTCGATAGGCAAATGACAATTCTTTCCATACACAAGCTTATAGGGAGTGCACCCAATGGGTGTCTTATGAGCGGTCCTAAAGGCCCATAAAGCATCGTCTAACTTATCCGACCAAGATTGTCGGTTTTCCCCACGGATCTCTCCAAGATCCTCTTCAATGCTCGATTTGAAACCTTGACTTGCCCACTCGTTTGTGGGTGATAAGCCGTAGAAAGACGATGTGTAACCCCATATTTCCTTAAGACTCTTTCGAATTGGTCATTACAAAAATAGGTTCCACGATCGCTTATGATCGCACGAGGGGTTCCAAACCTAGCAAACAAACTTTTCAAGAACTTAACTACCACACGAGCATCATTAGTGGGCAAGGCCTTCGCCTCCACCCACTTAGATAGGTAGTCAACCGCAACAAGGATGTACTTATTACCACGAGATGATGGGAATGGCCCCATAAAGTCTATACCCCAAACGTCAAAGATCTCACATACTTGCATGATATTTTGTGGCATTTCATCTTTTTGTGAGGCTTTTCCTTGTCGTTGGCATGCATCACAAGACTTCACAAGGATTTGTGCATCTCGGTAAATAGTAGGCCAAAAGAAGCCGACATCAAACACCTTCTTAGCCGTGAGATTAGCACCGTGGTGACCACCCGTGGGTCCCTCATGGCAAGCTCTAAGGATGTTAGAAGCTTCGGTGCCAAATACACAACGACGGATGATTTGATCCGCACAAGTTCGAAACAAGTAAGGGTCGTTCCAAAAGTAGAACTTGACATCACGAAAGAATTTTCGTTTTTCTTGAGTTGTCATACCCTTAACGATGAAGTTACCCGCATGGTAATTTGCAAAATCCGCAAACCATGGGGTAGAAGAATCAAGCTTAGAATTCACTACACCAAGTGTCTCGAGCGGAAATGTTTCGGTGATTTCCTTGGGCTCGTAAACACTTTGGTGAGGATCGTCCAAACGAGAGAGATGATCGGCCGCTAGATTCTCGGCTCCTTTTTGTCAACGATGGTGTGATCAAATTCTTGAAGGAGGAGAATCCAACGAAGTAATCTCGACTTTGCATCTTGTTTAGCCATGAGATACTTGATAGCCGAATGGTCCGTATACACTATGCATTTCGTCAAGACGAGATAAGGTCGGAATTTCTCAAATGCATACACCACGGCAAGGAACTCCTTTTCCGTTGTAGTGTATTTAAGTTGAGCCTCGGTCATCGTCTTGCTAGAATAGTGAATAGGCAAGAAATGCTTATCATGACGTTGCCCCAAAACGGCCCCAATAGCGTAATCACTTGCATCACACATAAGTTCAAAGGGGAGGTTCCAATTTGGAGCAACAAGAATGGGAACTTCGGTAAGTTTCCTCTTAAGGATCTCAAAGGCTCGTACACAATCTTCGTCAAAGACAAAACGTGCCTCTTTTTCAAGAAGATGTGTAATGGGTCGAGAAATCTTCGAGAAATCCTTGATGAATCGTCGATAAAAGCCCGCGTGGCCTAGGAAACTCCTAACTCCCTTGACGGTTTTGGGATGAGGTAATTTGGCGATGACGTCTACCTTAGCTTGATCTACCTCAATCCCGGCTTTCGAGACCTTGTGCCCTAAGACGATTCCACTCTTAACCATAAAATGACACTTTTCCCAATTGAGCACAAGGTTGGTTTCCTCACAACGTTTTAACATTCTCTCAAGGTTCGACAAACACGAAGTAAAGGAATCACCAAACACGGAAAAGTCATCCATGAAGACTTCCATCGTCTTCTCGATCATATCATGAAAAATAGCCATCATGCATCGTTGAAAAGTTCCCGGTGCATTGCAAAGTCCGAATGGCATTCTACGATAGGCAAACGTTCCATATGGACACGTAAACGTAGTTTTTTCTTGATCACGAGGATCGATGGGAATTTGGAAGTAACCGGAAAAACCATCTAAAAAGCAATAGAAATCGTTTCCCGCAAGACGCTCCAACATTTGGTCCATGAAGGGCAAGGGAAAATGGTCCTTTCAAGTGGCTTCATTCAACTTTCGATAGTCAATGCACACTCTCCATCCGGTCACGAGTCTCGTGGGAATCAACTCGTTGGCATCGTTTGGCACAACGGTCATCCCTCCCTTTTTAGGGACACAATGAATAGGACTCACCCAAGGGCTATCAGAAATAGGGTAAATCATTCCCGCGTCAAGGAGTTTAAGGACCTCCTTTTTTATGACGTCGTGAATTTTGGGGTTCACCCTCCTTTGACTTTGGATTGTTGGCTTGAAATCCTCCTCCATTAAGATTTTGTGGGTACAAAACTTGGGATCGATTCCCTTAATGTCGGATAACTTCCACGCAATCGCCCCTTTGTGAGCCTTAAGAACATCGACAAGTGCGGTTTTTTCATCATTCGAAAGTTCCTTCGCAATAATAACCGGCAACTTGTCGTCCTCCTCCAAATAGACATATTCGAGGTGAGGAGGTAAATCTTTCAACTCGAGAATAGGTGGTTCCTCAAGTGAAGATTTAGGTTCGATACTCATAACCTCCTCGGGTGGAGGAAATGGGAAATCGTTAAGAAAATCCTTGATAATCGAGAAGTCCTCATCGTTGTCGAGGTCTTCGTCACAAGTACGTGGAACATTGCATTCTTCCAACGTAAAACCACCACCTTCAAAAGGAGTGAAGGTTGATGTCGATTTATCAAGAATTGGATCCAACATAGTGGGATTGCCACTAGTTTCTTCATCACCAAAACCTAGAACTTCTTGTGAAAATTCCTCGCAAACCACGTCAATCATATCAACGAGGTTTATGGTTGCAACGGAATAAACATGAGAAATTTGAGAGTTTTGAGTTGCGTTTATAACAAGTTCCTCGTCGTTGAAACGTAAGGTGATCTTTCTAGCATGCACATCGATCAAAGCCATAGACGTATCTAAAAACGAACGACCTAAAATAAGAGGAACTTGAGGATCCGTGGGGATGTCAACAACAATGAAGTCTACGGGATAGTAGAACTTCCCCACTTTCACAAAAACGTCTTCCGCCAAACCACATGCGGGAATTGTGGAATGGTCGGCCAACTCGATAGACATTAGTGAAGGAGTAAGATTAGGAAGATTGAGCGACTTGAAGATTGCAAGTGGCATCAAGTTAATGCTAGCACCAAGATCGGCCAAGGCGAAGCATTCTTCCATGTCTTGGATTGCACAAGGGATCAAAAATTTACCGGGATCACCGACTTTTTGAAGTATGCGATTAAGATAAACCGACGAACAACTAGACAATTGGTGCAATTTCTCCTTGTTGTTCAACATACTCTTAAAGTTAGCGGCGAATCGAGGCATCATGACCAAAGCATCGGCGAAACTCACATTGAGGTGCAAATCACGAAACATTTTCATAAAAAGCTCAAATTGGTAATTGTCGCGCTCTTGACGTTTCTCCTTCCTAAGTCTCGATGGATAGGGCAAAAGGTGGTGTGGGTTGAGGCATAGTAGGCATAGCCTTTGGAATCTCGGGTTCCAATGATGGTGATGGGTCAACCGTAGGTGTGGCATGAGCGGTACTTCGTGGGATTGGGACATGCTCCTTTTGGACCACCACCTCGGGTTCTTCCTCAATTGCTTCCTCCGTAGGAGCAATTGGTTGAGGAATCGGCTCCTTAAGTGTCTTACCACTACGTGTGGTAATAACTTTCATCTCACCCTTAGGGTTGGATATGGTGTTACTAGGAAGACCACTTGACGACGGTTTAGACATTATTGCCTCAAACATAGACGAGATTTTATCTTCAAAATTAGATTGCCTCAATACGGCTTCGGTTTGCCTTTTCTCGGCCTTAGGCATCTCTTGTTTAATCTCATGTTGCCCTTGTTCCATCTTTTGTTGGTTTTGTTGCAACCTAGTGACATTTCCTTCCATCTTGTTGGTGTGGATTTTAAGTTCATTAGCTAACTCATTTTTCAACTCTTTCTTCAAGTCGTTTTTGAACTCGGATCTTAGGCTAATTATTTCTCTTTGAATGTTGTCAAACCTAGCATCATTACCACTAGCATATTCAACAAACTCACTTGGAAGATCTTTCAATGTTTGCAAGCTCTTGTTGTTATTTTGAAAATCATTTTTGTTTGAAACTTGATTATTATTAGCCCCTTGATTCCCATAGTTTCCTTTGTTGTAATTGTTCTTAAAACCAACTTGATTGTTGCGATAGTTGTTAGCATTTTGATTTGATCCAAAACCCGGTGGAGTCATTTGATTAGAGCGGGAAACTTGACCGTTTTGGTTGTAATTTCCCGTGGCCGCAAAGGCACTCGAAGTGTTACCACCGTTGGTAATGCACTCGGAGAAATCATGACCTCCACCACAATACATGCAAGAAACCTCAACCGCTTTAACCGTGGCGGGAGCACTTGGTTCACCAACTTTAAACTCAATCAAAAGTCCTTTCAACTTATCAAAAATTTTGTTCTCCAAATTCGCCTCAATTTGGCAAGCATCGATGGTATTAGACAAAGAAGGTGAAGCCGAAGACGAAGCCTTACAAACACTAGACGTGCTACGAGGACTATACACCTTAGATCTATTTTCAATAATCACCAAAGCTTCCTCAACCGTTTTACACAAAAAACTACCACCCGCGGCGGCATTCAAATAATCCCTTTCATGATCATTAAGTCCATTGTAAAACGTGTCAATTTGATGCAAATCGGAAAAACCGTGATGAGGACATTCGTGTAACATTTCCTTAAACCTATTCCAAGCCGTTGAAAAACTTTCATTGAATTCTTGTGAAAACTTTGAAATCTCGTTTTTCAAGTGCGTAGTCTTAGAGGGCGGAAAAAATTGGTTCACAAACTTAGACACGAGATCCTTCCACGTCAATATAGAATTGGGTGGCTCTTTCTCTAACCAAATTTTTGCGGGCCCCGCTAAGGAATACAGAAAAAGCATCATCTTAATCGAGTCGTTAGACACATCCTTAAACTTGCAAGTAGCGGTAAGACGATTGAATTGGCGGATATGGTTGTGTGGATTGTCCTTCTCATCACCACGGAATTTGTTGTTTTGAATCATGGACAACAAACCCGTCTTAACCTCAAAATTCTCCGCAAGGATAGCGGGAATCACAATAGCCTCTCCATAACCCTCGGTGTGTGCTTGAAGTAACTCCATCATAGTTCGATTCGCCATGGTTGGTGCTTCTCTTACAATGGGTTCGTCAATAGGAGACTCCTCACTAGAATTGTTTGGAGTGATAGATTTGTTTTTTCGTTTACGAGCACGTCTTGCTTGATTTCGAGTTAGCATAAACGTCACGTACAACGAGGGGATGAGCAAAGAAGATTCTTTTTTTTGTTTTGTATTTTTTAATTTTTTTTGTGGTTTTTGATTGTATTAACCTTTTTTGGAACTTGGTGAAATGTATTAAGTAGACAATGAGTCCACAAATCTCCTCACTAATCAAATCTCTTGATTAACGAAGCCTCAAGGAATGAAAACGAACACGTGGAGTGAACGCCTTCGATGACTTTAGAACGATGGTGGAACACCAAATCGTTCAAGAGGGTTTAATCAAATTGAAACCAAGAAAATATATATGATACTTAGTAATACTTTGGGCGGCAAAACCCTCGATTCACTCTCACAATCAAATACTCACAAGCAAGCGGGGAAACGAGGCGGCGCGAAGCACTTAAGAGCCTTTTTCCTTAGGATATATTTTATAATATCCGCCTTATACCCACCTTATAGTTTGTATTTTCAAGATTAAGCTTCACGAAAGTATTTATCTATTTTTGCCTTTTTCTTTGGTTTGAGATTCGAATACAATGATTGGGTAATGACCTCCCAAGTCAAGGTTGTGATTGCTCACGTATTTGGAGTACTTGTGTATTTATTGTTCTACGTATACAATATAGTAATAATATTCACACAAAAACCGAAAAACGATAATACGTATTAGTAGAGTGCTACTAATACAAATACTAATTATGGTTAGTATAAAAACAACAATGCCAAATCAAAACACAACACGCCTCCCCGGCAGCGGCGCCAAAATGATGTTGAGTAAAACTACACCTTTAGGAAAAGGATGTAATAAATAGGGCAAGTGAGCACGACGATTTAGGAAAACCGTGTGTGAATGACCCAATTAAGTTCGTTCTCAAGGAGGCTAGTGTGTTATGTGTGTAATGACTTGGATTAATTTGTGATTATATTTGAGAAAAGAAAAATAGAAAAGGGATTAGAAAAGAATGACGGTTATGAAAACGGATTAAACTAAGTCTAAAAAGGCGTACACGTAAAGTCGTAAAAACCACCAAAATTAAAATTTAACCCTAAAAATTCCTAAAAATCACCAAAAATCCTTAATAATAATCTAAGAGTTTACAAAAAATCAAAACTTGCAAAAACCTTTTAATTAATTAGATAATGACTTATTAATGCTAATTAAAGCCCTAAAAATCAAAATTAATTATTAAAAAGCCCTAAACAAGATTTTCAAGTTTGTAAACCTCAAAAATACTCTAATTAAGCTAAAAACTATTTTTCAAAATTTTAAAACCAATTTAAACTATTTTTAAATAATTAAAAACTCCTAAAATCAATTTAATCTTAAATTAATTATAACAAATAATTAAAAGACCTAAAAAATATTTGGAAAGTTGCAAAAATCCTAATTAAGTATTTAGAACCTAGGAAAAATATAAAAACCTAGAAAATCAGACTTTTAATTTTTAATAATAAAATAATATTAAAATAATATTAAAAATCCAAAAATTATAAAAAATTCTAAAAACTTGCAAACTAGCTTAATTTAACCTAAATAACTCAGAAATGGAAGTGAAATTACCTAAATACCCCTATTGGGCCTAGAAAATGGGCCAAACCCAAAACAGTCCCTTATTGGGCTTAATTAAGGCCCAATAAGAAAAAGTGCTCAAAATAAGCTCAAAAAGCACAGGTTGACTCAAAATTTGATTTTAAACAACTTTTTCCAAAGGCCCAAAAGCTAAAAATGTGAAATAAGCTAACTTATAATAAGCAGCTTATTCTTAATGGGCTTTTTGGCCCATTAAGCTATAAGCTGATGCCATAAGCTAAAATTTAACACACAACCTTCTTTTGACCTAACAAAGACTTCTGTAAAAAGAAATTTCAAATAAGACCACTCAATAAGCCAGAAATAAGTCAACAACTTATTCACAAAACGACAAAATAGTCGTTTTTATGATCTAGACCACCTCAGAAGCTGATTCAAGTTGCAAAATGTTTCTTTTGACAAAACTAAGCTTAAAAACCAAAGAACTTTCAAATAAGCACACTCAATAAGCTGGAAAATCAAATAAGCACTTATCTTAAAAGTCAAACAAGTTGGTTTTCTAGTGAAAAGTCAAAGTCAAAGTCTGATAAGCTCCAGTTCACTTAAATGGGTCAAATAATGAAGATCTATTACAAAAAAAAGTTGTTGCAAGTCAGAATAAGCTAGAATAGCTTATTGATAAGCTGATGATAAAATTGCACTAGCAGGGGCTAGTTTTGGATGTTGAGCAGTGGGAACTTTTCCCACTGCTTGACTATTTTGACTTGTTGTCTTTTGTGACTTTTTCTTGGATTCAGTTTTCACAAAGGCACCCAATTGATCTTTGGATCAAAAGGAGTCAATAACAAGCAAAATAACACAATCACAAACAGCCAATTGATACAGTTTAATCAATTAATCACCAGACATTGCACAGACATGAACAATAAGCAGTTTAGCATTCAAGAGCAATTTTAGCACAAATCAGCCAACCAAGTTCAACCAAATGCACACACAAGCTATAATAAACTCCAATAAGCAAGTCTAAACAGGTTTCATGCACTGGTTCAAAGAATTAAGCAAGATCCAAGCTATGAAAGTTACTGATGAACACTACACATGCAGATTTCTACTTTTGCTGATGTATTTGACACACAAGCCAATTTCAACACCTCAAATCTTTCAAACAGGTTATGTTAACTTTGTTTAAACCACTTTTATCCCTAAGCATGCATACACACTAAGTGTTTCCAAAATCCTAGGTCAAAACAAGCAGAAACAAGGTCTTAATAGCAGATTGATCAATTCAAGTGTTCAAACCCAAAAACTTGTAGCAAAACACTCTCAAACAAAGGTATATCAGATACAAAGCATGAACAACTCTTTCCCTTAACACAAAATCAGATTACAAGCATAAATCAGTAGACCCAAACACCCCTTTAACTTTTTCAAATCAAGATTTTCAAAAGCAAAACAAGATTTCAGGCCAACCAAGCATCAATGAACACTCTAACAAGTCTAATAAACAGATTCAAGCAAGAACAAGCCACAAAATTCACAAGAACAACAGTTTCATACAAATATCACCAAAAATCACAATTTATGCAGATTTGGAGATTAAGTAAGCAAACCTCATGGATGTACATCCACACCCACGAATTTTGAGCTTATGTGCTAGCAAGAACAAGCACAAGCTTCCACAAAATCCTGCTAAGATTCAACAAGGGTTAAGCACAATAACATGAAAAATCAGAAACTTGGAAAAATCTTGATTGATGCAAACTTGTTACCCCACACTTGATTATCCCCAAGTTATAAGCCTCACCACACCTTAACCAACTCAGTTAGGATGCTATGATCAGCCCTATAGCCCAAGAATTCCAAGATTGGAACAAGACTTAGCAAAATATCAAGAAAATGAGGAAAATATGCAAACTTGTGCACACTCCACTTTTGAAAACAGGTTTTGAACTTTAAGAACTACAAAGCATATAACAAATGAAAGCAGTAAACAAGAGTGGCCAATGACTTTTCTTCAAGATTTCAAACTCAATTTCATTAAACTTGAAAAAGGATTTACAGAAACTTGAACCAAGGAAAAATCAAAAGCAAACGTCTAATGAAGCACCCTAAGGCCTTTATATAGGCATACAAATGACTAAGGAACAGCTAATAACTAGAAACCCTAATGGTTGAAGTCCCAAAAATGCCCTTGAGGTCTTTGTCTTCTTTGGAGAATCATGTGACTGAATTTGTCATGTAGTTGAGGTGTAAGCTGTTCAAATAGCATCAAGGGCTTAAAATGAGCTTAGGATGCAAGCAGGATTGTGAGGCGTTGGATTGCTGGCACAATCTTGTCTTCTTCCTCAAACGTGTAGCAGGGCATGTCCCATGTGGCATGTGGGGTTAAGTGGCAAGTGTTTTTAAGGTTGGGATATGATTAGGGCATGTTTAATCATTAATCTGGAGGTTTATGAGGTTTAATTACAAGTGAATTAAGAAAACCCAATTTGTGTTCTTGGTGAATAGTTGGGCGTTTAATCTGAGTTTAGGTTTAAAAAAAGTGTTTAGCGCCAGATTATTAAACTAATAAAGATTAGTTTAAATCTGGTAATGGTGGGAAGTGATGTGGCAAAATGGAAGAAGCTGATTGGTGGGAGGGAGTTAGTGGGACACTTGTCACCATGTGGTAGGTTAAGGTAAGTATTATGTCTGGCCACAATTAGTCCCTCACCTTCTTTTCTCTTTTCGCTTGCAATTTAAATAACCAAATCCGGATTTCCTTTGTTAACAAACTTTCACTTTTCACACTTTTGCCCCAAATACTTTTCCAAAGTATTTTCAGGGGTATTTCTTGCCATATTGTAATACTTGAGGGGCTGTTTTGGCATTTTGTTGATAGATAATGGTCTTGACTTGTATGTTGAGCATTTTGGAGGACTGAAATTGCCAAGTCTTGATAAATGAGGGACCATTTTTGCCAATTGTTGAAAGTTGAGGGTCCTTTTGGTAATTTTGAGATTTTCAAAGGACCAAACTTGTCATTTCTTGTACTTTGAAGGACTTCATGATATATTTGACTTTGTGGATGATATTGGTTGACAATTTAGCTTTGTTGAGGGGCTAAACTTGCCAATTCTTCAAAGTTAAGGGTCCTTTTGGTAATTTTGACAAACTTTAGGGACCAAACTTGTAATTATGAGGATACAAGGGTATAAAGTGTCAATTCTTCATAATTGGAGGACCCTTCTTCATAATTCTTCAAATCTTCAAGGGTTGATCTTGGGAAAGTCTTCACTAGGGCTTGGTTCATTGTGCGGCTTCGTTTCCCGTGTTCGTTTTTGCATGCTTCTTGTGATCTTTTGTCATTTTCTCAATATCCGTACCTAAAATACACAAGCAACAAACACAAGCATATATTTGGGTATTTTGATGATATTTAATGCATTTTAAGCCCTATTTGGAAGATGAGACTATGTATAAAAGCAGTCTCATCAGTAGACAAAGAGCATCTCGACGGCACATTATAGTATAAAGGTCAAGACATGAGTCTGCTCTAACAAAACGTCATGTTATTTGACCTAAAAATGATATTGTTTAACCTTGGGAAGCCTACATAGGTGAATAATATGCAAAAGAAGGACAAGTATTTTTTGACATTTCATGTAGGATCAACTTACTTATGTATTATATGACTCTGAAATATTTGATTCCATGTTTTATTCTATTAAAATTGAGAGTTATCAAGAAATAGATTACCAAACACAATCGCTAACATACAAAAACAAATTTATATTGAAATTATCTGAAAACTTGGGTTGCAATAAAATGGTCATAACATGTGATACATGACTCCGTTTCAAGACCACAACTAAGAAAATGGATGCTTGAAAAAAGGAGTACTTTTATCCAGGCAAGCATTGGTCAAAAGCGACTAAACCCGATCAAAAACTGATAAAAACCTACCAAGAACAGCTAAAAATGCCGTAACCGGCTCAAATCATCCAAACCTAAGAAAAAACCTCTAAAATTATTTCCAATCCATATAGACCACATAGAATCTGGGCATAATGTATTTTCCCGGATTCTGGATGGATAAAACATATCTATATGTTTCCTCTGTTTAGTTTTGGTTGTGTTTTATTGGTGTAAAAGTTGGTCAGCTAGTATTTGAGGTAGTTGTGAATGTAGTAGACAAAGAGCATCTCGACGGCACATTATAGTATAAAGGTCAAGACATGAGTGTGCTCTAACAAAACGTCATGTTATTTGACCTAAAAATGATATTGTTTAACCTTGGGAAGCCTACATAGGTGAATAATATGCAAAAGAAGGACAAATATTTTTTGACATTTCATGTAGGATCAACTTGCTTATGATTATATGACTCTGAAATATTTGATTCCATGTTTTATTCTATTAAAATTGAGAGTTATCAAGAAATAGATTACCAAACACAATCGCTAACATACAAAAACAAATTTATATTGAAATTATCTGAAAACGTGGGTTGCAATAAAATGGTCATAACATGTGATACATGACTCCGTTTCAAGACCACAACTAAGAAAATGGATGCTTGAAAAAAGGAGTACTTTTATCCAGGCAAGCATTGGTCAAAAGCGACTAAACCCGATCAAAAACTGATAAAAACCTACCAAGAACAGCTAAAAATGCCGTAACCGGCTCAAATCATCCAAACCTAAGAAAAAACCTCTAAAATTATTTCCAATCCATATAGACCACATAGAATCCGGGCATAATGTATTTTCCCGGATTCTGGATGGATAAAACATATCTATATGTTTCCTCTGTTTAGTTTTGGTTGTGTTTTATTGGTGTAAAAGTTGGTCAGCTAGTATTTGAGGTAGTTGTGAATGTAGTAGACAAAGAGCATCTCGACGGCACATTATAGTATAAAGGTCAAGACATGAGTGTGCTCTAACAAAACGTCATGTTATTTGACCTAAAAATGATATTGTTTAACCTTGGGAAGCCTACATAGGTGAATAATATGCAAAAGAAGGACAAGTATTTTTTGACATTTCATGTAGGATCAACTTGCTTATGTATTATATGACTCTGAAATATTTGATTCCATGTTTTATTCTATTAAAATTGAGAGTTATCAAGAAATAGATTACCAAACACAATCGCTAACATACAAAAACAAATTTATATTGAAATTATTTGAAAACGTGGGTTGCAATAAAATGGTCATAACATGTGATACCCTTAACGGGCGTTAGCCATTCAACGGGGGGGGGGGGGGGGTGTAACGCCATTGATTTTTTTACAGGGGTGTAGTAACGTGGGATAACGCGGGGCAACGCCCGTTATCCCGTTAATGTACCTAAGCCTCTTATATAGAAAATTATATAGAGAATGTGGTATGGTCGGCTAAGCAAGAACAAAAAAAGAAGGTAATAGTTTTATTTGGATATGAGCGGGTATTATCGAATCCTGAGACTTTAAAAGTTACGCGGTTTGAAAGTTACATGTAAAACAAGAAAAATAAACGCTTAATCTAAAATAAAAACGTCGGCATTTGGAGAAAGTTTATATTTCAATTAATAGACGACGACTTATTATTTAATAAACGTTAACGCGTATATAATAAAAATTTACACTTAAAGTTTTATCATAAATTATTAAGAATGAATGTGAAACGAAAATTTGAACGGCGATAATAAAAAAATATTTATATGTCATAAAGAGAATATTGACGGTCGATGATGGACATAGACTTTACCGGTAAATAATAAATAACACGTATTCGATATGTAAAAGCATTAACTTTGTCGGTTAACCGAGAATTCAATATGTTAATGCCTTAAGACGACTTACTTGTATTCCAAAATCAGAAGTTTGAAAACGTTTGGTTATGCTTGGTTATGGTGCTAAGAGTGTTTGGGCTCCTTCAAATAGTCCTTATTTAGTCCCCTAAAAAATTTTCTCAACCTGGAAAGATATTCTTTGTTTTAAGTTAGAGGATATTGGCCATCTGTGTTGTGGCCCTATGATGTGGAAATAGGATTCAGGTGATGGTTCGAATATTCATTTTTGGGAAGATTGTTGGGCTTTTTCTGATCCTATTCCACTCAAATTTCCCGATTTGTTTCTCGCTTGTTCTAATAAGCGAGGAAATGTTTGTGAGTTCTGGATTGATCATGATGCTCGTTGGGAGATTCCTTTCAATCGTGCTCTTTGGGCATGGGAATCTTTATAATATTATCAGCTTCTGGATTCTGGATTGCATTAATGCCTTTGTATTAAAGATCAATATTCAATATAAACTGATTTGGTTGGGCAACTTCGATGGGGTTTTCAAGGTTCATGACGTCATCAAGTGTTTGTCTTCTAGTATCGGCCAGCCTCACGGAAGATGGGTCGACTTTGTTTGGAAATCTTTTGCGCCTCTGAAAGTAAAAAATTTATGTGGACTTTAAAAATGAACGGTGTGCCAACGAAAGGATTTCTGAAAATCAGAGGTATGATTTTTAAAGATTATGATGCTGATTGTAACTGGTGTGATCATGAAGAAACTATTGATCACTTATTTTTTCACTACGAATGGTCTTGGGGGATTTGGCAAGAAATCTTCGAGTGGCTTCATTGCTCTTGGGTAATGCCAAAAAACTTTAAAATCTTCTCCCTGGTGTCATGTCCAATTCTTGGTCGTCCATTCAATATTTGGTGGCCTACAATTGCACTTGCTGTGTTTTGGTCAATATGGCAATCGAGAAACCAACTTTCTTTTGAAAACAATTTCATCTGTTGGAAATCAGTGGTACTTCTTGAAAAGTCAAGAAGTTTCAATTGGCTCATTGATGCTAAGAAGTTAAGTGAATTTGACAAGTGTTAATAAACATAATATCATAGAACAAGAAAGATCTTACACCCAACCAACCACCCCTTGGTGTATTTTATTATAAATCAAAGTACAAAACAAAACAGATAAATATTAGTCCCCAAACGGATGC
The DNA here is from genome assembly GCA_025667525.1 of Glebionis coronaria. Lineage (NCBI taxonomy): Eukaryota > Viridiplantae > Streptophyta > Magnoliopsida > Asterales > Asteraceae > Glebionis > Glebionis coronaria. The sequence continues at coordinate 644,635,950 of CM046876.1, forward strand.
TAATCAGACGATTACAATAGAAAAGATGAGAACGTCCCAACTAGGTTGATCCGTTCTCCCTCACATACAAAGATCACTCAAACACTCAGCTATACAAGACGAAAATAATCAAACTCCCAGGTCAACCTTCATAGTTTAGTGAGAGAGAGATGAGAGAGCTGCGCACACACAGATATATGTGTGTGTAGTGAATGAATCAATGAGGGAACCCTAGCCATAGCTAGGGTAATATACAAAAGACAGAAAAGGGCTCAACAGTTCCAAAGCCTACCAAGAGTATTAAGCCCACCAAGCATAAAGGCCCAAAACCATAAACCTGAAAATAAGAAACATAACACAATACAAAGTAACATGCAACATTTGGAAAGATTAAAAAAATAACACCCTTCCTCAATCTGACAAATGAGAGAGCAGAAAAATCATTTACCAAACATGTTTACAAGCCTCAGCTGTTTTCATAATTTCAGGTGTTGGTTTAAACCATGAGCCTTAGTAAAGATGTCAGTAGTTCGATCAAGTGAAGCAACCTTGATGGTGTTGATCACACCATCTTGAACCTTTTTCCTAACCAAATGAACATCAACTTCAAAATGTTTTGTTCTTTCATGAAATACAGGGTTGGCAGCAATCTGTATAGCAGAGCTGCTATCACAATAAAGGTTGACAGGAAACAAGGTCTTGATCCTTAGATCACTAAGCAAATTAGTGATCCAAATTACCTCACAAGTAGCACTAGCCATACATCTATACTCAACCTCAGCTGAAGATATAGATATTGTGGGTTGCTTCTTGCTCTTCCAAGAGACAAGAGACCTTCCAAGAAAAACACAGTATCCTGACACAGATTTTCTGGTCTTAAGGCATTTGGCCCAATTAGCATCAGTGAAACAAGATAATCTTAAAGAACTATCCTTGTAGAACTGTATACCAGTCCCAAGTGAGTTTTTAAGATACCTAATAACTCTAAAAGGCAATTTTAAGATGAGACTGAAGGGGTTCATGCATGTGTTGGCTAAGACAATGAACAGCATAAGAAATATCAGGTTTGGTATAAGTCAGGTAAATGAGTCTCCCAAGTAGTCTTTGATACTCAAAAATGTTTAAGAGAAATTTATCATCTTTGCTTTCATCAACAGCCAAAACACAATTCTCAGGCAAAGGGGTTGCTACTGGTTTAGCAGCAAGTAAACCAAATTCATGAATAAGTTCAAGACAGTACTTCCTTTGGGTCATGCAGATCCCATTGGAGTTTTCAAGAATCTCAATACCTAGAAAATACCACATAATGCCAAGGTCTTTAATCATGAATTTGGTTTTTAGAAAGCTTTTAAATGATTCAATTTCCTTAATGCAGTTACCAGTGATGATAAAATCATCAACATAAACAAGAAGACCAATAAACATGTTACCATTCTGTTTAGTGTAAAGGGAGTAATCAAACTTACTTTGGATAAAGCCATGCTGAACCAAGACAGTGGTAAGTTTTGCATTCCACTGCCTTGGGGCTTGCTTGAGACCATACAAAGCTTTATTAAGCTTGCAAACCTTACCTTTATCTTTGCAATTGAAGCCCAAAGGAAGAGTCATATAAATGTCCTCATCAAGATCACCATATAAGAAAGCATTGTTAACATCAAGTTGAAAAAGGGGCCAGTCATTAGAGACAGCTATGCCAATAAGACACCTAACAGTAACCATTTTAACAACAAGACTAAAAGTCTCATCAAAATCAATGCATTCCCTTTGACTATAACATTTAACAACAACCCTAGCTTTAAACTTGTCAACAAGGCCTGAGGACTTGTATTTAATCTTATAGATCCATTTATTGTTAATAGCCTTTCTATCAGCAGGTAAATCATATAAAGTCCAAGTATTGTTCTTTAACAGGGCCTTAATTTCATTGTTCCTAGCCTCAACCCACCTACTATCCTTCACAGCTTCATAGTAGGTGGATGGTTCAATAGATTGGTTAAGAGTGGTAGCAAAGCAAAAATTGGTAGTGTTCAACTTAGAGTAATTAACATGCTTCTCAATACCATACTTGAGCTTGCTATCAAGAACAAAGTCATTAAGTTTAGCAGGCAGTTTAGTATGTCTACTAGACTTTCTAACAGGCTGCTCCTCATCTTGAGGATGGTCCCCACTATGCTCAATAAAAAAGTTAGAAGAATTTTCATTTTCAAAATTGCCCTCAGAGCAGGATTACACATTTTCACCTCTAGTGGTTGCAGAGTTCTCCTCCCGATGATGCACTGAGGATTCATCAATAATGGGGTGAACCCTACCATCCACATTAGGTGTTGCTCTCTCATCATCATTGGGACTTGGAGGTGTTTGATTATCAAAAAAGGTCAAGAGTTCAGCATCACTTGTAATGAATACATCTGTTGAATCTTTTCCACAATTGTTTTTCATTTTGAAAGGAAAAACAGTTTCATAGAACTTCACATCTCTAGAAAACAAGGTTCTTCTGTTATTCAAGCTAAACAATTTTTAAGCCTTTTTAAAAGAAGAATAACTAATTAGAACACACTTCTCAGACCTAGATGTGAGTTTGTCACTGTTATTCAGACAAGTAGAAAAACATAGACATCCAAAACACTTTAAATGAGAGAGATTGGGTTTTTTGCCATATAGCAATTCATAGGGGGACATACTATTTATGAAAGAAGAGGGGAGCCTGTTAATCAAATAAACAGCAGTCAAAATACATTCAGACAAAAAATTGATAGGAATCCCACCCTGAAACATAAGACTCCTGGCTACATTAAGCAGGTGTCTATGTTTCCTTTCAGCAATCCCATTTTGTTGAGGGGTATGAGGACAAGAGGTCTGATGGATAATACCCAAAGAAGAGAGCAATGTGTGTACTTTGTTGTTAACAAATTCAGTCCCATTATCAGATCTAAAGATTTTGATTTCGGAATCAAACTGATTTTTAACAAGATTAATAAATTGAGTTAACCAATCAAAAACTTTATCCTTAGATTTCAAAAGATAAGTCCACACAGCTCTAGAGTAATCATCCACAATGGTAAGGAAGTATTTATACCCTTCCTTACTGTTGATCCCAAACTCAGATCTTAAACCTTTATAGCTTGTTTAAGGGTTGTGATAGAAAGAATAAATTCAATCTAACACTAGAGAAACTTTGCAATACAAAGTAACTAAACAAGATGCGGAATATAGTGTTTAGCACAAGAACAAATGATTAAAGCAAACGTTAAACTTTAATATATCAAAGATATACGAATACCCAATAATGGTATCAGGGTTACAAAAACCTTAAAGTATGAAATGAAAGACAATAGAGAAAGACACTTTGAATGATAACCTAGTGAGTCCTTTATAGGCATAAGGACTCACGTACAAGATTACTACTAACAAACTTGGAAAGTATCTCGGAGAAGTAACAGAAACGCGTAATAATCTATTCCAAGTTTATCTCTAGCGGCAGGGCCTTTGACTTCAGCAGGGGAACCAATCCCCCTGCCTTTGTTATTTAGTAGGGGGAACTTACTCTAGCAGGGGAACTATTGACCAACTAGCAGGGGTAACTAATATACTTATATTTATTCCCAACAATCCTCCCCTAAACTTTTGCTTTCACCCAAAGACAAGTTTCTGAATAAATACTAGCTAATGAGGGTGCTTACAAACTTCCTGGCCAAAGCTGACTATGCATCATCCTTATCAGATCATAAGCAACAGGTGCTTTGGCATCTACAATCAAGTCAGCATGTGCTAATTTCTTCAAGGTCTCTTGATTGAAAGGATAGTAACGATGATTGATCAAGTAAATACTTACCCCTTCCATCACTATCTCATAGACCTCAGAATTGGTAAACAGCTTCCAATACAACAGATTTCCTCCATTCACTGCATCAAATATGGGATCAAACAATTCATGCTCATACATCCTATGTATGCTCTCCTAGATCACCCAATCCTTTTCTACACCATCCATAGTAGGAGGTTTTGTAGCAAAGGTATTCTTCAAAATCTTCCACAGATCTTCTAAGTCCTCACTATCCAAGGTTTGAAACATGACATCTAGGCTTAGAAATGTCTGTGCTGTATTGTCAGCTCTTGTAAGCTTCCATCAAGTCCTTCCCTTGTGTTCATAAACAGCATATTCCACTATGGCAAATTTCTTCCCAAGCTCACTGGGAGAGAATTCATCATTTTCCTGCACAATTAGCTGTTTATCAATTTATTCATTTGAGGGACGTTGAGACTCCTTAGTAACTATGCCAACTTTTTCCATCCTCTTGAGTCTTTTGGCTTCCCCTGTGCATTGATTACAGATCTCTCAACTGCTGGGAAACTTTCACCTGCTTGATGTGATGCCCCTGCTTGTGATGATGCACCTCCATGGGATGATACATCTGCTTGTGTAGTTTCTAATGTTAATCCTTCAGCCTTTCTTTTTCTGGATTCCCTAGCTTTTTGTAGTACTTCGTTTTTCCTCCTGAGATACTCAGCTTCCTCAAGAGAGTTGATAGTCATGAAGTCTTCCATATTTAATTCTCTTAAAACTGGTCTGACTGCCTTCTCAATATCCCCAAAAGTCATGTCAGTGAAATCACCATCCTTCCACTTCTTATGTATTTTGAGCAAAACTTTGTAGTGTGCAAGTCTCCCCTTCTCAGACTTCAAATATTTCTCTTTCTGAATTTGATTTGCCCTTTTTTCCAGATATTCATTTTGATATTTGTAAACAACACAAACCAATTCATACCTGTCTTCCAAAGGAGCATTCACCAACTCCTTTTCCCATTGATTTAGAAACTCTTGAACATGAGGCACCCTGTCATCTAATTCTCTATGCATGATTTCAATCTGTTTAAGCATCTCTCTGGGCCTCATCTTTTGCATTCTCTGATCCTGCATATCAATCTCCTCTTGTTGCATTCTCAGAGCAACATGTTCATCATATTCTTCTTGATCCCTTTGCTGTTCAAGAGTTCTGTGTTTGTACTTCTTGTTCTTTGGTTGTTCCTCCATGATTCCTTTTCCCTTGTCTTTTGGATCCACTGTTGGTGCTGTTTTGGCTTTAGGTGCAGGTTCTTTAATTGTGATCCCCTTCTAAGCTGGTTGCCTTTTCTTCCTAACAAATGTTTGAGTGATAGGCTTAGCAGGGGAAAGACTTATAGCAGTGGGATCTGTTACACCAGGGGAAACTTTTGAAGCAGGGGCTTCTTCTTGATTGCCCATAGTTAGCAATGTTTGAGCAATCTCTTTTGTTGCACTCCCCTTGTCACTTCCTTTCTCAGCACTTCCTTTTTTAGTCCCTTTCTCAGCACTTTCTATCTTTCCTTGTTCTAAACCCTAACCACCAGGTTATTCATACCACTGAGTAGACTCTTCTGTATTAGGAACTTCCTCCCCTTTGGAAGCATCCTCATCCATAGATATGATAAACTTGGGCTTTCTCCTCCCCTCAATTGTAGCAAGTCTGGTTTCCAAATTATTGATAACCAGACCTTGCTTTTTGACAGTTTGTACAAGTTGTGCATTCTGCTTTTTCAAGCTCATGCACATATTCGTCAATTCCAAAATGGTCATTGGTTGCATGCTGATCTAAACCCTAGAAGGGAATTTCTCCCCTTTTTGGGTATCATTGAGTGAGGGAGAGGACTTACTGATGGTGTCACTATCCTGCTCACCCCTTGAGGATGATACAGTAGTGGCAGCCAAACCCTCAGTGTGCTCCAACCTTTAGGAGGCTCTCCTCTCTGCTCCTTGTGAAGATTCACCGGGCAAAGGAGACCTGGCAAACCTGGATTTAGTTCTTCTTTCATGTTTTGGATCAGCAGGGGGTAGAGTACTGGCAGGGGAATCAGAAGGTTTGTGTGTGGCTGTTTTTGTCTTGGCTTCTGCCTGTCTGATTTGTTTCATCATGATTGAAGTGAGGGGAATAGACCTGCCAGAAAATTGTGGAGATGGTGCAAGAAGTATGGTGAACAGTTTGGTAGTATGCTTGGTTGCTGAAAAGTAGTTTTTGTGTGTGATAGGACCATGTTCACTCATATTCAGCAAAAATTCTGTAAACCTTGGGTACATACAAAATTTTGAATTACTTGTAACATTTTTAACCATTCTTTTGAAAATCATTTGAGAAAAATAGTACTTCCTCCTTGTTGCTAAGCAAATCAGGGCAGAGGCAACATCACTACCAAATTCATTGAAAGCAGTGGTTTTAGGTGACAAACATTGTAAAATTGTATGAATCAAATATTTCCAATATGGGGCAAACTGACCTTTAGCAAACTTACATTTTTTATCATCAGAAAGAGTATACCCCAATTTAACAAGACCCTCAAATATATCAGCCTCAGGTAGGTTGGTTATCCCATCCTCATCATCTAGAATAAGTTTGTCTCTGATGGAGGAAAGTGTAATCACCTTGGGATGACCATCTACTGTGCTTTGAATTGTTACCTCTCCATTCACTGTTTTGGTCATAGATTTAGACCAAAACTGCTGAATGTGTGAGGTGTAAATCCTAGGATTGATGAAAAGAGCCACTCTAAAATACGAAGATTTTAGAAAAGCCACCGCATCAACGAAATCTGCTGGTTCATCATGTAATAAAGCGAGTTGATTATGATTTGCAGCAATTTTGAGAGACATGATAAAGGTTGAAAACATTTGAAGGTTTATAATAATGAGAGTTAGGTGGGATTTGATCAAAGGAGAGAGATGGACCTGCTGGTGAAGGGAATTAAGTTTTTATAGGCGAATTGAAGAGCTGTGATTTGACCAAAATTTCTAATTGCAAAATTATCAGAGATAAATCTTGATAAAAAAGTAATTTATTTGAAATAATAAAGAAAAGATTACCAATCAGTAAAGAAAGCGCCTTAAATATCTTTTAAAAAGAATAAAATATTCCCTAACCAAAATTTTAGCAAGCAGGCCCAACGGCTATAAGCAGGGTAACGGTATTGTCGGTCAACGGTCAAACAGGGGAATGTTGATCAAGCAAGGGAATCAAAAGGTGAAAGCAGAGGAAACTTTCCTAGGGGTATTAGACTGATCATGGAGAGACCAATCCTAAATAGCTCTGCTCTAATGCACACCCTTGTATACACAAGGTAGATACACAAAAACTCAAGAGTCCTCCATTCAGCAATGGTCTAAACATAAAAAGTTAACACATAAGTCACCGTGCACCTAGTCAACCCAAGAAAATAAGCATACCCTAGTCACCATCCCTGCCTTTCCCTTACCTATGGTCAGTTAGTCTTGGCAATGTGTACCAACCATCCGAATCTAGACAACAAGTTGTTTTGATAAAAAAGTGTTAGTACACATTACAGTGCCTCAAGGCTTCAGAATTCTGACAAGCTTTGCAGCAAGTCTTTCATCATTCTGAACCCTCACTCACCAATGGATATGATCTAGAATCATATATGAGTATCCTAAGGATACCCTGAGTCCTAAAGGTATGACCTAAACTCCCCTTAAACATAGAGCATATACCTGATTCACCCATGAGTGTAGTATGCACCATTTGGATCTCTGCATTGTTAGTCTAAAACCACATATAACCACTTTTAAAAAGAACAAACCCAGCTTAAGAGAAAAACTCTTTAGCAGGGGAATGAACCCCAGCAGGGGAATCTGTGTTCAAAAGCAGTGGAATGAAAAATGATGGAAAAATTGACTAACATTTATACAACAACAGCAACCCTGGATATACAAGACACAATAGACATCAATTTTTAGGGAGAAACCATCCTAATACCTGGAACCAGGTACTGAAACCTCCCCACCTCAAAAGCTTTTGTCAAAAGATCAGCAACATTAAGTTCTGTATCAATTTTCTCAGGTATAATTATCCCTTTTTTAAAACAATCTCTAATAAAATGATGTCTTATTTCAATATGTTTAGTCTTGCTATGAAAAACATGATTCTTAATAATGCAAATGGTGCTGTTGTTATCAATAAATATCTTGGTTTTAAGAAAATTATACCCATAATCAAGCAGCTGGATTCTAAACCCAAAGAACTTGACCACAGCATGCAGCAGCTGCTACATACTCAGCTTCAGTTGTCGATGTGGCCATAATAGTCTGCTTCTTACATTGCCAAGATATAAGCCTGCTTCCCAAAAATTGGCATCCACCTGTTGTAGACTTCCTATCATTGTTGTCACCAGCATAATCACTATCTAAATAGGATATCAGCTCAAATGGTGACTCCTTGGGATACCAAAGTCCTAAAGTTGGATGACACTTTAGATACCTAAAAATTATCTTTACAGCAAATAGATGACACTCTGTTGGTGCCACCTGGTATCTTGCACATAAGCAGACTGCAAACATGATGTCAGGTCTTGAAGCTGTAAGGTACATGAGAGATCCAATCATAGACCTGTAATTCCTGACATCAGTAAGCTTTCTAGGATCATCTTTGCCCCATGGATGATCCTTGTCCATTGGTGTGGAAACCTTCTTTCCCTCAGACATGCCAAACTTCTTCACAATTTCAGCCACATATTTGTCTTGTGAGATAAATATTCCATCTTTCCTCTGCTGAACTTGTAACCCCAAAAAGAAGTTTAGCTCACCCATGGCACTCATTTGGAATTTGTTCTGCATTAGTTTGGCAAACTCTTTGCTAAGCATAGAGTTTGTGGACCCAAAGATGATATCATCAACATAGACTTGTACCAAAAGAAGGTCACCCTTTAGTTTCTTGATAAACAGGGTTTGGTAAATTTTCCCCCTGTTGAAGCCATTATCCAACAGATATTTAGAAAGAGTTCCATACCAGGCCCTGGGAGCTTGGTGAAGTCCATACATAGCCTTTTTCACCTTGTATACCTTGTTTGGATGTTCTGGGTCTTCAAACCCTAGAGGTTGCATAACATAGACTTCTTCATCAATGGTGCCATATAAAAAGGCACTCTTAACATCCATTTGGAACACTGTGAAGTCCATGAATGAAGCATAAGCAAGAAATAATCTAATGGCTTTAATTATGGCCACTGGAGCAAAGACTTCTTCATAATCAATGCCTTCTTCCTGTGTATATCCTTGTGCCACCAGTCTTGCTTTGTTCCTGACTACTATACCCCTCTCATCCTTTTTGTTCCTGAGCACACACTTTGTCCCAATAGGCCTTGCCCATTTTGGAAAATCTACCAGAATCCAAACCTCTTGAATGTCAAACTGCAAGAGCTCCTCTTGCATAGCTTCAACCCAACTTGGATCATTTAAAGCCTGAAAAATATTCTTTGGCTCTTCTTGTGACAAAAATGCAGTAAACAGACAACATTTCATGTTGTCATGATTAAACTTCATGGTCATGTTTGCAATGAAGCTGTGCTCCTTTGCTGTATACCTTGTATGTCTAGGGGCTTCAGGATCACCAATGATTTGTGATAGAGGGTGATCCTTATTGATTCTGTAGGTAGGATGCATACTCATGATTACTTCTGTTTCATCCTCTTCCAAGTCAGAATTGATGGGGCTATCTTGATTAGGAAAGAACTCCTCAAAAGAGCTTCTAAAAGATACAGCATGACCTAGAGATGGGTGCTGATGAGCTGAATGCAGCTCTGAATAACTTGGACCTCCACTCTTAATTATTCTACTTCCACTGCTGGATATGATAGGACCATCAGATATGGGTGTAGATGAGGAAATGAGTGGGAATTCTCTTTCTTCATCATTGATGTCATTGACAGCAGGATCCTTTGTAACAGGGGAAGCAATTGATCTAGCAGGGGAATCCTGGATTCCACTGCTTTTAGCCATTCTACTGCTTTCAGAAGTTGTCTTAGCAGGGGAAGAGATTGTCTGTTCTTTCCTTTGAGAGGTATCATCTTCTTCACCTGTTTTTGAAGCAGTTTCAATGGGAAATAGTGAAGGTATGTGACAATCCGTCAATTTATGGTTGATATTTTATTCTCAATATTTAATTGAAAATATTATTTTAATGTTATTATATGAACTCACTTATTTTTGGGAAGAAATTTGGATTTACGTCTTGAAGTAGCGTCGACTACGTCTAAACCGGAGGATTCAACGTTACGTGCTTACGTTTACATACACCTTCTTTGGTGACAGTCCGACATTTCAGAAAATAAATTTATCCGTAAATATTATTTTGGAGTTTTAAATTTGTGTTGGTTCATAAACTCACAAATTTACGAGAAGAGATTGGGAGTTACGATTTTATTTTAACGTCCTTTACGACTAAACCGGAAACCCTAGGATTACGTATTTACGTTTTCGAACTCCGTTTTTGATGAGACAATTTTTATTAGATTCGTTTTGTGCCGTTGATTCATAATTTATAAAAACGATTTTCGTAAAACGACCCGAGGGCACGCAAATCGAGGAAACTAGAATCGATGAGTACCCGTAAATAAATGGGGATGAGACAAGTGGGACACTTGCCCCACCCCCACTCAAAACCGGCTACAAAACTCCACCACACCAATTTGGTGGCAAGTTTTTACCAAGTAGCTTACACTTGTAAGCTAAGGTTACAAGTTAAGCTATCTATCCCACTAACTTCACAAAACCATCTACTTCAAACTACTTCCTCATTTCCACCATGAAAACTAGCTACAAACTCTCTCCCCCTCATCCTTATGCCGTCCCAAATACACCTCCAAACCACCTTCACTTGATCAATTTTAACCACCAACATATGTTATAACTTACATATGTTAATCTCCATTCAAAAAGATGAAGATTGGTGCAAGTTATAACATCCAAGGAGGAGTTTCCATGGAGTATTAGGGCTGATTTTCCACAAGGTGTTCATGAAGATTGGTGGTTTTTAAGATGGTCTTGGCTATGCACAAGTTTCTCCATCAAAATCCATGTTTTGATCACAACCTACATCATCATGGTGGTATAAAGATTGTCCTCCTCATCTTCTTGTTATTTTTTATTATGTAATCTTGTATTTCTTTTACTTATGTATATGTATATGATGATGAATGATGATTAAAAATATTGTGTGGGGATTTGGTGTTGATAAACATGCTTAAAAAGATGAAAGATTATAAGAAACAAGGCTAAAATCTTATTTAAACTTGTTGGCTGTATAAAACAGTAAAGAAACATATGGTAAACTGATAAAATGACTTGAATAGATTGATATACAGTAAGCTATGGGTCTTGTACACATGTGAGAGTTGGCCATGCAATGGAATCATTGTAATGAGTGAGATATGATCAAAACAAGTTTAAGGTACAAATCTGAGTTTACTGTTTTGGACGATTTTTAGAAAATACTTAGAGGATGATTCAACAGTAGCTATACAAGAGTTAAATGGAGCACATATCATGTAGTTTATGTGATAAAAATTTGAGCTTCTATCTCTATATAGAACTCTAGATATGGCAGTTTTGGTGAAGATGAAGATAAAAATCAGATTTTGAGAATTAATGTTTATTATTATTATATAAGCACTCAAAATTATATTGTATAAAATGTAAAATAAAAACCCACTAACTTATGGATTTTATTTATATAAATATGTAAAAGGTTAAATAAGTGTATAAATTATAAAAATGGTAGTTGAATAGTACTTATAAGTAATAAAAACTATAAACTTGATTTTTACGACTTTTTCGGCTATTCCCGTAAAATTAACGTTTTTCGCCAATTAAAACGTAGACGATCAAACCCGTCTAATGTAAAGTTTTTAAAAGTCATATACTGATATATAAGTATCTAAAACAAGTAAAAACCGATAAAACTCGAACTATATGACATACGGACATTAACGAGCTAAGTAAACATATTGGACTAATAATTGGACTAAATAAGTTAAACACTTATAAAAAGAACTTATTGGACTTAACTCATTTAGGCCCAACTTGTAAAGTTTAAATACTGATAAAATAAGTATAAAATGGATTAAAACAAGTTAAATAACTTATAATAGGCTTATTGGACCTAAGACACGTAAATAGGTAAAACTAGTAAACTAGTAAGAAGTTACCAATACGTAAACACTAAAATGAGTAAAAGAGAATATGTAAACCCACTGGATCATCATATATATAAAATCATCATATGTATTCATAATTGTTATTTTTATGAAGTCATTGGACATGAGTCTAAGACGAGTATTATTTGTCTAGGTTTCCGTGATTGAAGCACGTACCGTACGTCCGAATTGCCGATCACCCGCCTTCCCACATCAACGTGAGTTCATAGCCTCGCACTCTTTTAAATGTTTTATAAAATGATTTGTAAACCCGTGAGGGAGATAACATGTTAGTTTTTATAAAGTAGGACACCATTTGTCCCGATTGTTTGTTTATTGATTTGGACCCGAATGATTGAATGACCCGATTGTATGACCCGATAAATGATTAAAGGACCCGATAGATGAAATTAAATGGATTATTAAAGTTAGGTTATGTCACTAAAAGTCCCATTAGCATGAATTGTGAACTACCGGGATTTGGTAGACCATTATGCATATAATAGTACTATTTGGGGACGATCACCCCAGTTCGCGCCTTGACGGTTGATCCCCGTCGTGCCACATTGATTGGTAAGCGAATTTATGTATGAGAAGATTTCCATAGCGTGACCTTTGTGACGACACGCTAACTTAGATGGGAAAATTTGGTATCGGGTTAGCTACCCGTTGTTGTGATAGTAAGGTAACAATGTCATGCGGCTTATAATAATCCAACTAACGAAATACTACTAGACGCACCGAATTACGATGTATTGCCTGACTAGCAATACAGGGTCATACTATTGATATTATGTTCGTGTTTTGGTTTTCATAACCATATTCATATAACGGTTTTTATTTAACTTTATACAACGTCGTAAGACGTATTGTATGATGTTTTTATGACATTGGTTCGTATAATGATTTTTAAGGCAAATGCCTATATTATGATTTTCGATAAGGATTTGTATAAAAATGACTTTGGCTATTTTATGGCCTATTACAATGTTTTGTACGAAATGATTTTTGGTAATAATTTTATACCAAAGTTATATTGATGGATTTTACTAAACTCTATGAATTCACTCGGCGTTATCGCTGACCTTTTCTTTTAACATGTTTTATCTCAGGTACTTGAAGGTAATTCTCGGGAAGACGACAAGAATTCATGGCCCGCACTTAAACAATATTTTCCATTCAAATGTTTGTAAAACCTGTATTAAATACAATGACTTGGGACCTATGTCACTTTGATATTTATGAATGGAAATGCTTTATTATTAAACGACGCGATTTTTAAGCGTTGTCTATGATGTGAGTAATGTGCTATCCCGTAACACCAACTAGTCTTCCGCTGTATTGAGTTGTATAAATTTGGGGGTGTTACAGTTTGGTACCAGAGCTCTCGTTATAGAGAACGAAAGATTTTTAAAACCAAGGTTTTGAATAAAACATTTCAAAATCTTTTAACTATAAACATTTTTCTAAAAATGTCTAAAAATCTTTTGACTATAACGGTGCCGAAGAATTCCCGAGTTACCGACAAGGCCAGACTGAGAAGTGTTACTTTAATATATATATAACTTGGATTATATATATATATATATATATATATATATATATATATATATGATGTAATTTTATTATATGATTGTTTGATGATTATTTTGATATTTATACGAGATATTTATACGACGTAGATTGTCACAAGTAACCCTAAATCCCTAGTAAGTTAATCGAAGCTATTCTCGTAGGAATTCTAGCTATCCTAGATCTAAACCAAGTTGTGGATATCTAAGATCCCAACAAAATGGTTAATATTCGTAGAAATGTAGATACTAGTTGATTGTGATATTGAAGAAGAATTAGCGAGATTAAAACTGATATCGATGTCATGACAATATTTCCTTATAGAGTGGAGTTTGACAAAACGTTACCACCTAGAAAGATGTCATCTGATTCGTTGTCATCCAATTCTTAAATTGAAATCGAAAGGGTGAATGTTGCACTTGAGACTGTCATTGGAACTATTACCCAAAAGCCTCATGCCACTAGTACCTTTTCGAGAAATCTGATTGAATGTGTGAGTCATTTCATACTAGTGACTCATTTGATAATTATTGTTGTAAGAGCTATAGGATTGAAAATTAAGTGTTGATCATATCGAGCTTTTATTGCCCTATTAAGGACTAAGAATAAAGTTGAAGTATTGGAGAATCAAGTAGGATATCGAATTGAGTATAAAATTGGTTGAAACTTGAATAAAGTAAAATTTAACCCATATGGAATATGAGATTATTAATAGAAGTCGTTAAGTTTTATGATTGAATTATAAGGTTTTAATTGATTGTTGATTCGTGTTAAGGGTGGTTCCTAGGCCATTGTCCACTGACGAGGATGCCCAGTGTCCAAGAAATAAATTGAAGAAATCTTCTTCTGAATTGAGACCGATGGATCTTTCGGGACATGTGGAACACCTAATGACTCTTGTAGATTAGTATTCATTGTGGTATCTTTTAAAAATCCCTAACTTCACTGAGATATCAGTTGGTAGGATGAGTTTTGAGAATTGTATGACATAGTGACATGTAATGTGTTACGGTACAATTTTGACTTGTTTGTGATTAATGAAAAAGACTACCTTTGATTGCTAAATCCTACATGTATCAATGTTATCTATCTTTTATTGCTTCATCCTAATGTTCGCATTAGTGATGCAACCATTGAACAAGTACTCATCTCGATTTGAGTTACGTTGTGGATTATTCTCTTTGTATTCCTGAGTGCCATCGAGGTCATGAACCTCATGATTAATTGGCTAAGCTCATTTCCTATCATATCGTAGTTAAGTTCTTGGTGAACAACTCTTCATCACTCTTTTGCAGATCACTCATTGTTTTTAAGATAAAACAGTATCATTTGAGGAAATTGAATTTTCATCACTATAAGGATTATTCCGAGTGAGATTTATAATTGATTGTTATCGAAATGAAGTTGTTTATGAAACACCTTGGAAAACTTAATTGTTTTCATAACAAGGAAAATCTTTGTAAATTTATTTTGATTCTTACTTAAGATATAAGCATGAAAATGTTTTTATTATAAACATGATGATAAAAAATTTTGACGAACTGAGTATTGCATCGTTAATCTTGAAATTGTATATAGTTGTGCGCCTACATACAATTTGGAATGGACCATGCAAGACTGATTAGTAGTCACCATAAAACTAATGAATAAACACTACATTTTCTTTGAGGATTGTGAAAGATTAAATTTTAATGAGATCTGCAAGAAGTGAAAAATAATGACATAATGTTAGGGACACCTACATATGTGCCTGTAGCATCTATTCTTCTGAGTCGAATTTACTCATCTGTGGAAATTGTCTTATTTGACAATTGACAATTCTTTCTTGTCCAATTCTCCCGTAGTGAGATTCTTAGGAAAAGTATCTGATTACTGAGTGTTGATACCCGACTGGATGTATCGACGTTCTTATCATTTCTTTTGATTTGATTTCATTTGAATGACCTAGGTAACGATCCGAGGAGCTTTCGAATGCGTACTCAAATTATGAAAACATGGGATATATTCATATTCGTTAAATGTTTTCATCTGTATCTGATTTGAAATTCTCTCGCATAGATTATGCGTTGACCTTACTCTTTTAATAGTAGTTGTGTCTCCATATATCCTTGAATTTGTGAAGGATTATGAATTATTATTAGTCCTTTGAGAAGTTCACATCTTGTCGACGGCAATAAAACTAGAAAGTTGATAGTGCCAGTAGAGTGGATTGATTGATTATGACATGACGACATTGTCTTAATTGATGGGAACTCGAGCAGAATTCCCCTAAAAGATAAGATGTTGATTATCAAAAGTTACTTAAATAATTCTTGATGGATGACCATATCCTGTATTTAGACTTGAAATTTATACCGTGAATGGTTGTGAACTAGTCATAGATATTATAATCTAGAAAGAACCTAATATGAATGTATTAAAGGATGTTTCCGTTATCTGAAACTTTAGGAAGTATTTGTTGATGAATTACCTAGACTTTTGCCATTAAGGCAAGTAGAATTTGGTATTTGATTTTATTCCCGGTGTTTTACTTGTGGCTTGTGCACTGTACGTCAGCACCATCTGAAATTAAGGAATTACCGTACAACTGAGAGAGTTATCGGAGAAAGATTTTATTCTACTGAGCTCGTCATCATGAAGAGTTATGGTGTTATCATTCCTTATATTTATAGATTACTGTGAACTGAGTAAATTGACAATCAAAAACGATATCCATAACTCGAAATGGAAGATTTGTTCGATCATTTACCAGGTTCTAGCGATTTGATCCATGGCATGGTTATCATTAACTTCGCATCTGCGAAAAAGATTATGTATTCCAATCACTACATCCGGTACTTATAATGAACATTATGAGTTTCATGTGATGACGTTTGGATTGACTAATACACATTCATAAATTTGGTGAATCACGTGTGAAGGTTGTAATTTGATAAATTCATGCTTGCGATCATTAAGGACTATTTGTTTGTTTATAAGAATAAGAATCAAGTTAATAATTAATTATAGATTGCCCTGAATTGACCGAACAATGGAAACCTGTATCTTAAATATTTAACATATGACTTAAGACTTAATACTTTACATGATTTAACCATGTGATTAATAGATAATGAAATATAAATTGACTCTTCAAAAATTAGAAGTCATTTAAGACTTTGGGTTATACTAAAAAGAAAGTGCAAATATATTTTGACAAATGTTTTAACAAAGGATTTTTAAGGGATTATTCCCTTATACACAAACCATTTAACTAAACTTCTGTTTAGGGGTAAATGTTTGTGTATACCTCAAGATAACCTAAAAGGGATTGCGGAAACCATTTAAACCATGACTTAAAATTTGAAACGACAATTTTTGTCTTTCAAATAAGAAAATTTTGACCAAAGTATAACCAAAGATTTTTTTCGAACATCTACGAATCTTATTAAATATTTTCGATAAATCAACAAAAATCTTGTTAATTAAATTCAAATTTATTTTGAACATTTTATATAATTGGTCGAACTAGGAAATTAAATTTTTTTTTTTACGTTTACTTTTCATAAAAATTTAATAATTATTATTTAATTACTTGTAATAATTATCGACGCTTTAAACGTTAGATTGAGTAAAACTGATAAAAATGATAGATGAGACGAAACTGAAAACTTAGAAAATATGAAGAAAGGTGAACGTAATTACTGACGCATAATATAGAAAGAATATCGGAGTGAATTATGGACATGATAATTATATCATCATGAGAGGTGAATATAGATACCGACGCATTATGTAGAAAAGATAAAGAACCAATTAGGACATGTTCCTTAATAATTAAGGTACAAAATAAATTGCCGAACAATATAAAAGAATAATAAAATAAACGATGTTTGTAAAAAGGATAATATAGATAATAAAAGGGGTTCGCGGCTAATATGAACCATTAGAATTGAGAAGCCGGTAGCATTAAATGTATAAAAGGCCACTTATGGTTGCCTAAATATGGAGATTTTGAGATATAGTTATGTTGGAATTTGTAAGTATAAGTATTCTATTTATGTCATTTATGACTAAAAGTATCTTTGTCTGAAGAAGTTGTACTAATGAAAAATTATGAAGGCAGCCATCGCCTCATACATTAGTAAACGTCTAGCTATTGCAAAGGTCATCATCTGAATTTGATTCGATTTGGGTCATAGTCGACAGACTGACCAAATCTGCTAATATCGTTCCCGTTAATGATAAATGCAAAAGAGTTATGTAAACATAGTGTGCCTGTATCGAACATCTTTATCAAGATCCTCACTTCGCATCGAATTTCCGAGATTTGCTCAGAAATCATTGAGAACGAACCTTGATGAGAGTATTATGTACCACCCCAACTCGAAGGGACGAGGTAAAGTAACGATACAAAGTAATATAAGTGTTGTTTTATGTTTGAATGATTGACCTTTGGTAATAGACCGTATAATCGTTTTCCTTTGAAAAGATTATCATTGATAACCATCGTGTTAGGATTAAGATCGAATCTTGTTAGGATCTAAATATTAGAGCATCTGTAAGCAGGAGTTGAGATGAAGACACCCGACATACACCCATTGTGAGTTGGACATGTCTTTTAGGTTTAAGGTTTCCTATGATGGCGAACCTAACCTTACAAAATACCCGACCCACGAGATCTGAAATGATTGTTGAAATTAGGATCTGATTATTGACAGCCGGTAGTGGGCAAGAGGTTATGTGAATTTGAAATGTAGATCTTGAAGTTCCAAATGGGTAGCGAAGTTATGCCACAATTTTTAACCTTGAAAAAATGAATTCATGATCTGACAAATCATGGGATATAAGTCCCCGTTGTATGGGACCATTGAGATGATGTAAAAGTTGGGATTGAAAGGCATATAAGTTGGATCTACCCTAGGACTTCAAGAACTGCATGAATTATGTTTCGTAAATCGAACTTGATGGAATATCTATCAAGTGAAAATCTGATTGTTCTTAGTAAAGCTTAGATCGGCGAAAAGTTGCATTCATCAGAAACCCGTGAACATCATGGATAGAGAAAGTAAGTCAACATTTAGCCTGATCTTATTCCCGTAGTTATGTTTGATGAAACTCGCGTATTATAATGGATTACACTTGTGAGAAAAGACCGAATGTGGAGGAAATACCCACAAGGCTTTAACTCTATAAGAAGCGAGTAGTAAGGTAAGATGATCTTTGAGGACAAAGATCCTGTTTAGGGGTAAATGCTGTGACAATCCGTCAATTTATGGTTGATATTTTATTCTCAATATTTAATTGAAAATATTATTTTAATGTTATTATATGAACTCACTTATTTTTGGGAAGAAATTTGGATTTACGTCTTGAAGTAGCGTCGACTACGTCTAAACCGGAGGATTCAACGCTACGTGCTTACGTTTACATACACCGTCTTTGGTGACAGTCCGACATTTCAGAAAATAAATTTATCCGTAAATATTATTTTGGAGTTTTAAATTTGTGTTGGTTCATAAACTCACAAATTTACGAGAAGAGATTGGGACTTACGATTTTATTTTAACGTCCTTTACGACTAAACCGGAAACCCTAGGATTACGTATTTACATTTTAGAACTCCGTTTTTATGAGACAATTTTTATTAGATTCGTTTTGTGCCGTTGATTCATAATTTATAAAAACGATTTTCGTAAAACGACCCGAGGGCACGCAAATCGAGGAAACTAGAATCGAGGAGTACCCGTAAATAAATGGGGATGAGACAAGTGGGACACTTGCCCCACCCCCACTCAAAACCGGCTACAAAACTCCACCACACCAATTTGGTGGCATGTTTTTACCAAGTAGCTTACACTTGTAAGCTAAGCTTACAAGTTAAGCTATCTATCCCACTAACTTCACAAACCCATCTACTTCAAACTACTTCCTCATTTCCACCATGCAAACTAGCTACAAACTCTCTCCCCCTCATCCTTATGCTGTCCCAAATACACCTCCAAACCACCTTCACTTGATCAATTTTAACCACAAACATATGTTATAACTTACATATGTTAATCTCCATTCAAAAAGATGAAGATTGGTGCAAGTTATAACATCCAAAGAGGAGTTTCCATGGAGTATTAGGGATGATTTTCCACAAGGTGTTCATGAAGATTGGTGGTCTTGAAGATGGTCTTGGCTATGCACAAGTTTCTCCATCAAAATCCATGTTTTGATCACAACCTACATCATCATGGTGGTATAAAGATTGTCCTCCTCATCTTCTTGTTATTTTTGATTATGTAATCTTGTATTTCTTTTACTTATGTATATGTATATGATGATGAATGATGATTAAAAATATTGTGTGGGGATCTGGTGTTGATAAACATGCTTAAAACATGCTTAAAAAGATGAAAGATTATAAGAAACAAGGCTAAAATCTTGTTTAAACTTGTTGGCTGTATAAAACAGTAAAGAAACATATGGTAAACTGATAAAATGACTTGAATAGATTGATATACAGTAAGCTATGGGTCTTGTACACATGTGAGAGTTGGTCATGCAATGGAATCATGGTAATGAGTGAGATATGATCAAAACAAGTTTAAGGTACAAATCTGAGTTTACTGTTTTGGACGATTTTAGAAAATACTTAGAGGATGATTCAACAGTAGCTATAATAGAGTTAAATGGAGCACATATCATGTAGTTTATGTGATAAAAATTTGAGCTTCTATCTCCATATAGAACTCTAGATATGGCAGTTTTGGTGAAGATGAAGATAAAAATCAGATTTTGAGAATTAATGTTTATTATTATTATATAAGCACTTAAAATTATATTGTATAAAATGTAAAATAAAAACCCACTAACTTATGGATTTTATTTTTATAAATATGTAAAAGGTTAAATAAGTGTATAAATTATAAAAATGGTAGTGGAATAATTCTTATAAGTAATAAAAACTATAAACTTGATTTTTACGACTTTTTCGGCTATTCCCGTAAAATTAACGTTTTTCGCCAATTAAAACTTAGACGATCAAACCCGTCTAATTTAAAGTTTTTAAAAGTCATATACTGATATATAAGTATCTAAAACAAGTAAAAACCGATAAAACCCGAACTATATGACATACGGACATTAACGAGCTAAGTAAACATATTGGACTAATAATTGGACTAAATAAGTTAAACACTTATAAAAAGAACTTATTGGACTTAACTCATTTAGGCCCAACTTGTAAAGTTTAAATACTGATAAAATAAGTATAAAATGGATTAAAACAAGTTAAATAACTTATAATAGGCTTATTGGACCTAAGACACGTAAATAGGTAAAACTAGTAAACTAGTAAGAAGTTACCAATACGTAAACACTAAAATGAGTAAAAGAGAATATGTAAACCCACTGGATCATCATATATATAAAATTATCATATGTATACATAATTGTTATTTTTATAAAGTCATTGGACATGAGTCTAAGACGAGTATTATTTGTCTAGGTTTCCGTGATTGAAGCACGTACCGTACGTCCGAATTGCCGATCACCGCCTTCCCACATCAACGTGAGTTCATAGCCTCGCACTCTTTTAAATGTTTTATAAAATGATTTGTAAACCCGTGAGGGAGATAACATGTTAGTTTTTATAAAATAGGACACCATTTTTCCCGATTGTTTGTTTATTGATTTGGACTCGAATGATTGAATGACCCGATTGTATGACTCGATAAATGATTAAAGGACCCGATAGATGAAATTAAATGGATTATTAAAGTTAGGTTATGTCACTAAAAGTCCCATTAGCATGAATTGTGAACTACCGGGATTTAGTAGACGCTTATGCATATAAAAGTACTATTTGGGGACGATCACCCCAGTTCGCGCCTTGACGGTTGATCCCCGTCGTGCCACATTGATTTGTAAGCGAATTTATGTATGAGAAGATTTCCATAGCGTGACCTTTGTGACGACACGCTAACTTAGATGGGCAAATTTGGTATCGGGTTAGCTACCCGTTGTTGTGATAGTAAGGTAACAATGTCATGCGGCTTATAACAATCCAACTAACGAAATACTACTAGACGCACCGAATTACGATGTATTGCCTGACTAGCAATACAGGGTCATACTATTGATATTATGTTCGTGTTTTGGTTTTCATAACCATATTCATATAACGGTTTTTATTTAACTTTATACAACGTCGTAAGACGTATTGTATGATGTTTTTACGACATTGGTTCGTATAATGATTTTTAAGGCAAATGCCTATATTATGATTTTCGATAAGGATTTGTATACAAATGACTTTGGCTATTTTATGGCCTATTACAATGTTTTGTACGAAATGATTTTTGGTAATAATTTTATACCAAAGTTATATTGATGGATTTTATTAAACTCTATGAATTCACTCGGCGTTATCGCTGACCTTTTCTTTTAACATGTTTTATCTCAGGTACTTGAAGGTAATTCTCGGGAAGACGACAAGAATTCATGGCCCGCACTTAAACAATATTTTCCATTCCAATGTTTGTAAAACCTGTATTAAATACAATGACTTGGGACCTATGTAACTTTGATATTTATGAATGGAAATGCTTTATTATTAAACGAAGCGATTTTTAAGCGTTGTCTATGATGTGAGTAATGTGTTATCCCGTAACACCAACTAGTCTTCCGCTGTATTGAGTTGTATAAATTTAGGGGTGTTACAAGGTACATTCATATACCTCAATGGTGGCTTCTCTACACCAGTTGGTTCTTGAGTACCTGAAATGTTAGTATTCTGCAATGCAACAGGTACATAGTTCATAGATTTTGAAAGAACCTCAATATCAAAGAACCAATCAGGACCTATTTGAACATCTTCAGGCTTGTCTTCAAGAAAATTCACATGAAGATTTTCTGTTATTTTGCTTGTCTTCTTGTTGAAGACCCTATATCCCTTGTTGTTTAATGAATAACCAACAAAATATCCATCATACCCCTTTTCACTGAACTTGCCTAGATTGTCAATTGTGTTCAAAATGATCACATGACATCCAAATGGTATAAAGAA
The DNA here is from genome assembly GCA_025667525.1 of Glebionis coronaria. Lineage (NCBI taxonomy): Eukaryota > Viridiplantae > Streptophyta > Magnoliopsida > Asterales > Asteraceae > Glebionis > Glebionis coronaria. Next base: position 644,658,528 of record CM046876.1, read on the forward strand.
GTCAATTAAAGGAGGTCTTCCAATGAACAGCTGATAAGGAGTCTTGTTGTGTGCCTTAACCACCAAGGCCCTGTTTTGGACATAACAAGTAGTGGATACAACCTCAGCCCAAAAGATAACTAGAAGTTTGGAATCAGACAGCATAGTCCTTGCTTCTTCAATGAGTGTCCTATTCCTTCTCTCTGTAACTCCATTCTGTTGAGGTGTTCTTGCAATGCTAAATTCCCTCTTGATTCCTTTGTTTATGCAGAAAGTGTCCAGTTTCTGGTTTCTGAATTCACCTCTATTGTCTGATCTCATGGTCACTACCCTCATGCTTTTTAATAGTTCAATCTGATTGATGAACCCAATGAGTACATCAGCTGTGTCACTCTTTTCAAACAGAAAGAATGTCCATGTGAACCTTGAAAAATCATTAGTAATCACTAGGTAGTACCATTTCTTCATTATGCTTGCCACAGAAGTAGGACCAAAAAGATCCATATGCAGTAGTTCCAATGGCTTAGTAGTGGACATACTTGTTTTTTATTTGCAAGATGCTCTATGTTGCTTCCCTTTCAGACAAGCAGCACAAGTATGATCATTGACAAAGGACTTGGAAGGAAGACCATGAACCAGATTATATTTTACCAGTTCGTTCATGTTCTTAAAATTTAGATGACCAAGTCTTCTGTGCCATTTCTTACACTCATCAACTGAAACTTTGGCAATGAAACAGGTTTCATTGTGTAACACCCCCAAATTTATACAACTCAGTACAGCGGAAGACTAGTTGGTGTTACGGGATAGCACATTACTCACATCATAGACAACGCTTAAAAGTCGCGTCGTTTTAATAATAAAGCATTTCCATTCATAAATATCAAAGTTACATAGGTCCCAAGTCATAATATTTCATACAAGTTTTACAAAGAATTTGAATGGAAATTATTATTTAGGTGCGGGCCATGAATTCTTGTTGCCTTCCCGAGAATTACCTTCAAGTACCTGAGACAAAACATGTTAAAAGAAAAGGTCAGCGATAACGCCGAGTCAATTCTTAGAGTTTAATAAATTCCATCAATATAACTTTGGTATAAAATTATTACCAAAAATCATTTCGTAAAAATCATTGTAATAGGCCATAAAATAGCCAAAGTCATTTTTATACAAATGCTTATCGAAAATCATAATATAGGCATTTGCCTTAAAAATCATTATACGAACCAATGTCGTAAAAACATCATACAATACGTCTTATGACGTTGTATAAAGTTAAATAAAAACCGTTATATGAATATGGTTATGAAAACCAAAACACGAACATAATATCAATAGTATGACCCGGTATTGCTAGTCAGGCAATACATCGTAATTCGGTGCGTATAATAGTATTTCGCTAATTGGATTATTATAAGCCGCATGACATTGTTACCTTACTACAACAAACAACGGGTAGCTAGCCCGAAACTCAATTTGCCCATCTAAATTAGCGTGTCGTCTCAAAGTTAACGCTATGGAAATCTTCTCATACATAAATTCGCTTACCAATCAATGTGGCACGACGGGGATCAACCGTCAAGGCGCGAACTGGGGTGATCGTCCCCAAATAGTACTATTATATGCATAAGCGTCTACCAAATCCCGGTAGTTCACAATTCATTTATCTGGTCATACAATCAGGTCATACAATCATTCGGGTCCAAATCAATAAACAACAATCGGGACAAATGGTGTCCTATTTTATAAAAACTAACATATTATCTCTCTCGCGGGTTTATAAAACATTTCATAAAAATATTTAAAAGAGTGCGAGGCTATGAACTCACATTGATGTGGGAAGGCGATTATCGGCGATTTGGATGTACGGTACGTGCTTCAATCACGGAAACCTAGACAAATAATACTCGTCTTAGACTCTTGTCCAATGACTTTATAAAAATAACAATTATGTATACATATGATGATTTTATATATATGATGATCAAATGGGTTTACATATTCTTATTTACTCATTTTAGTGTTTATGTATTGGTAACTTCTTACTAGTTTACTAGTTTTACCTATTTACGTGTTTTAGGTCCAATAAGCCTATTATAAGTTCATTAACTTGTATTAATCCATTTAATACTTGTATTATCAGTAGTTATACTTTACATGTTGGACCCAAATAGGTTAAGCCCAATAAATAAGTTTATAAGTGTTTTAGTCCATTTTGTTGTATTATTAGTCCAATAACGTTAACTTAGCCCGTTAATGTCCGTATGCTATATAGTTCGGGTTTTATCGGTGTTTACTTGTTATATATGTTTATATATCAGTATATGAGTTTATAAAACTTTACATTAGACGGTTTTGATCGTCTAAGTTTTAATTGGCGAAAAACGTTAATTTTACGGCAATAGCTGAAAAAGTCGTAAAAATCATATTTATAGTTTTATAACTTATAAAACTTATCAAACTACCATTTTTATAAAATGTCCATTTATTTATCCTTATACATATTTATATAAATGTATTATATAAGTTAGTGGGTTTTAATTCATATTTTATACTATTTTTATTTGAGTGCTTATATAATACTATTATACTTTAATTTCCAAAATCTGATTTTTATTTTCATGTTCACCAAAACTGCCATATCTAGAGTTCTATATGGAGATAGAAGCTCAAATTTTAAAGACATAAACTAAATGATATGTTATCCATTTAACTCTCTTATAGCTATTGTTGAATCAGCATCTAAGTATTTTCTAAAAAACGTCCAAAACAGTGAACTCAGATTTGTACTCTAAACTTGTTTTGATCATATCTCACTCATCCTAATGATTTCATTGCATGACCAACTCTCACATGTGTACAAGACATATTACTTAATGTATATTGATTCTACTTTGCCATTTTATCAGTTAATCACATGGTTCTTTACTGTTTTATACAGCCATCATTATAAGCATGATTTTAACCTTTTTACATATAGTTTTTCATCTTTTTACCCATGATTATCAACACCAAATCCCCACACAATATTTTATCATCATATAATCATCATATAAATATACAATAGGAAAAAATACATGATTACATAGTCAAAATAACAAGAAGATGAGGAGAACAATCTTTATACCACCATGATGATGTAGGTTGTGATCAAAACATGGATTTTGATGGAGAAACTTGTGATGAACCAAGACCATCTTCAAGACCACCATTCTTCATGAGAACACCTTGTGGAAAATCAGCCCCAAGACTCCATGGAAACTCCTCCTTGGATGTTTCAATCACCACCAATCAATAGGGTTTCAAAAGGGCTTCAACATGTGTGTAAATAACATAAGATTTTATGGTAGAATCAAGATCAAATTGGGGTGTTTTGTGAGTGATATGGGACGGCATTTTTGAGGAGGATGAGAGAAGATGAAGTTGTTTGCATGTTCTGTGTGTGGGAAGTGGTTTAGCTAACATGGTTATGTTGGTGTGTAGCTTCAAAGTGAAGCTAATGTTACAAGTGTAACTTAGCTTAGTGTAACTTTGACACCTAAGGGTGTTGTGGATATATTATGGCCGGTTATAGTGGGGGTGGGACAAGTGACCCGCTTGTCTCATCCCCATTTATTTACGGGTACTCCTCGATTCTAGTTTCCTCTATTTGCGTGCCCTCGGGTCGTTTTACGAAAAACGTTTTTATAAATTATGAATCAACGGCACAAAACGAATCTAATAAAAATTGTCTCATCAAAAACGGAGTTCGAAAACGTAAATACGTAATCCTAGGGTTTCCGGTTTAGTCGTAAAGGACGTTAAATTATAATCGTAAGTCCTAATCTCTTCTCGTAAATTTATGAGTTTATGAACCAACACAAATTTAAAATTCCAAAATAATATTCACGGATAAATTTATTTTATGAAATGTCGGACTGTCACCAAAGACGGTGTATGTAAACGTAAGCACGTAACGTTGAATCCTCCGGTTTAGACGTAGTCGATGCTACTTCAAGACGTAAATCCAAATTTCTTCCCAAAAATAAGTGAGTTCATAATATAACATTAAAATAATATTTTCAATTACATATTGAGAATAAAAATATCAATCATGAATTGATGGATTGTCACAGCATTTACCCCTAAACAGGATCTTTGTCCTCAAAGATCATCTTACCTTACTACTCGCTTCTTATAGAGTTAAAACCATGTGGGTATTTCCTCCACATTCGGTCTTTTCTCACAAGTGCAATTCATTACAATACGCGAGTTTTATCAAACATAACTATGGGAATAAGATCAGGCTTAATGTTGACTTACTTTCTCTATCCATGATGTTCACGGGTTTTTGATGAATGCAACTTTTGTATGCTATCGGAATGTCCAGATCGGAATAATTGAAACACTTCTATCGCAATGCACTACTATCGGAATGTCCAGATCGGAATATAAGGTTCAATCGGAATACAAGCTGTCGCAATGCACTTCTGTCGGAATACAAACTATCGGAAAGTGTCAAACTAAAATTGGGCAGAGTTTCGTCTTGGAATAACCTTAACTCCCGTAGGAATATGCGATCGCAATCCCGATCGGAATAAGGAGGAAAACCAAGTGATCGCAAAGTAAAATCCTTAAGGGTTATTGCGATACAAATAACAATCCGTCAGAATGTGTAAAAGCCCTCAATATTGCGATGAACATCAAGAATCCGAAAATGAAAATAAGCCAAAGTTCAATAAGCAGTTATAATAAGATCACTTAACCGAATCTTAAACAACTCAATAAGCATAAATTTGACAACTTTTGAAACATGAAAATCATAAACTTTATAAAAGAAACTTTAAAAGGTTAAACTTTTTAAGAAAACTAAAAGCAATAAGCTAAACACTAAATAAGCCAATAAGCATGAATATCTTAAAGCTTAATCCGTGTAAGACTTAGAAAAGCATAACAAGATGAACCTTTTAATCACTTAAACATCAAAATCAAACACAAATCTTTAATATTTCGGATCAAAGTATAAAACAAAATCAAGAAATGTAGAAAGAGATTAAAGAACAAAAAGCTTAACTTGAACTTATGATTATTGAAATCCAAATACAAGAATGATTAAAAGCTTAAACTTGAAAGATAAAAATCAAGAAAAGATGAAACTTAGTGAGAGAAAGTTTAGAAACTTTCTCTCTCTAAACACTAGAAAGGAAAAAAAATGAAAATTGAAAACTATCTAACCACCCTCCTAATGTGATAAGGAGGGTATTTATAGGGAAAATGAGGAGTGCATGTGTGATTCCTTCTTTCTTTCTTTTCTTCTCGACTCGATATAAATCCTTTGTCTTTCTCGACGTCGTCTCGGTATTTGTCGATGTAAGTTGAACTTGTCTTGTAATTTTCTTCTTCTATTAGACTTGAGTTTTTCGACTTCATTAAACTTCCGTCTTTAGACTTTTTCTTTGATAAATCTTCAGAATAGGCCTTGGACTTCTGTTCTTTTTGCACTCTTGATATTTTGACTTCGTCTTTTCTCGTTTTCTTCGATAAAAGCCCGTGAAAGCCCGTGTTTTCTTCCTTTTTCATCTTTTGGTCCTAAAACACAATAAAAACACAAACCACACATAATTCCGACTTTTAAGACATAAATTACACGTTTTGGTCTTCTTATTATTGGAAATAAGTGGTAAAAGGATAAGTGTTTTCACACTTATTACAAACATAATCACTAACATATAAAAAAAAACTAGATTGAAATTATCTGACAACGTGGGCTGCAATAAAATCGTCATAACATGTGATACATGACTCCGATTCAAGACCACAACTAAGAAAATGGATCCTTGAAATAAGGATTAATTTTATCTAGGAAAACATTGGTCAAAAGCGACTAAACTTGATAAAAAAAACTGATGCAAATCGACCATAAACAGCCAAAACATTGCCGTAACCGGCTGAAATCATCCAAACATAAGAAAAACGTCTAAATTTATTTCTATTCCATATGGACCACATAGAAACCGGTCAAAATGTTTTAGCCCGGATTCTAGATAAATGAAACACATATATGTATTTTCTTTGTTTAGTTTTGGTCGTGTTTTACCTAGTATAAAAGTTGGTCAGCTAGTATTTGAGGTAGTTTAGAATGCACTAGACAAAGAGCATCTCGACGACACATTATAACATAAAGGTCAAGATATAAGGGTGGTTTAACAACACGTTGTGTTATTTGACCAAGAAAACAATGATATTGTTTATCCTTGTGAAGCCTACACAGGTGAATAATATACAAAAAAGGACAAGTATTTTTTGACATTTCATGTAGGAGGATCATGCTTTTGTATTATATGACTCTGAAATATTTGATTCCGTATTTGATTCTATTTAAACTGAGACCCATCAAGAAATAGAGTGCCAAACATAATCGCTAACATATAAAAACAGATTTAGATTGAAATTATCTGAGAACGTGGACTGCAACAAAATCGTCATAACATGTGATATATGACTCCGTTTCAAGACCACAAATAAGAAAATGGATCCTTAAAATAAGGATTAATTTTATCTAGGCAAACATTGGTCAATAGCGACTAAAGCTGATAAAAAAACTGATGCAAATCGACCATAAACAGCCAAAAGATTGCCGTAACCGGCTGAAATCATCCAAACATAAGAAAAAACGTCTAAATTTATTTCTATTCCATATGGACCACATAGAAACCGGTCAAAATGCTTTCGCCTGGATTCTAGATGGATGAAACACATATATGTATTTTCTTTCTTTAGTTTTGGCCGTGTTTTACCTAGTATAAAAGTTGTTCAGCTAGTATTTTAGGTAGTTTAGAATGCACTAGACAAAGAGCATCTCGACGACACATTATAATATAAAGGTCAATATATAAGGGTGGTTTAACAACACGTTGTGTTATTTGACAAAGAAAACAATGATATTGTTTATCCTTGTGAAGCCTACACAAGTGAATAATATACAAAAAAGGACAAGTATTTTTTGACATTTCTTGTAGGAGGATCATGCTTCTATATCATATGACTCTGAAGTATTTGATTCCATATTTGATTCTATTTAAATTGAGACCCGTCACGAAATACAGTGCCAAACATAATCGCTAACATATAAAAACAGATTTAGATTGAAATTATCTGACAACGGGGCCGCAACAAAATCGTCATAACATGTGATATATGACTACGTTTCAAGACCACAACTAAGAAAATGGATCCTTGAAATAAGGATTAATTTTATCTAGGCAAACATTGGTCAATAGCGACTAAACTTGATAAAAAAACTGATGTAAATCGACCATAAACAGCCAAAACATTGCCGTAACCGGCTGAAATCATCCAAACCTAAGAAAAAACCACTAAATTTATTTCTAGTGCATATGGACCACATAGAAAATGGTCAAAATGTTTTCGCCCGGATTCTAGATGGATGAAACACATATATGTATTTTCTTTGTTTAGTTTTGGTCTTATTTTACCAAGTATAAAAGTTGGTCAACTAGTATTTGAGGTAGTTTAGAATGCACTAGACAAAGAGAATCTCGACGACACATTATAATATAAAGGTCAAGATATGAGTGTGGTCTAACAACACGTCGTGTTATTTGACCAAGAAAACAATGATATTGTCTATCCTTGTGAACCCTACACAGTTGAATAATATACAAAAAAGGACAAATATTTTTTGACATTTCATGTAGGAGGATCATGCTTCTGTATTATATGACTCTGAAATATTTGATTCCATATTTGATTCTATTTAAATTGAGACCCGTCAAGAAATAGAGTGCCAAACATAATCGCTAACATATAAAAACAGATTTAGATTGAAATTATCTAACAACGTGGGCTGCAATAAAATCGTCATAACATGTGATACATGACTCCGTTTCAATACCACAACTAAGAAAATGGATCCTTGAAATAAGGATTAAATTTATCTTGGCAAACATTGGTCAAAAGCGACTAAACCTGATAAAAAACTGATGAAAATCGACCATAAACAACCAAAACATTGTCGTAACCGGCTGAAATCATCCAAAAATAATAAAAAAACATCTAAATTTATTTCTAGTCCATATGGACCACATAGAAACCGGTCAACATGTTTTCGCCCGGATTCTAGATGGATGAAACACGTATATGTATTTTCTTTGTTTAGTTTTGGTCGTGTGTTACCTAGTATAAAAGTTGATAATTCATGACCTATATTGGCTAATGGTAAACATGTTGAACAGTTTTTATAATATAAATATAAGGCTTCTCAAACTATAAAACCAGTTTTAATAAGACATGCCAGGTTATTCAGGACTTAGTCTTTCCCGCTGTTTCATGCTTATATGCTTATATTATTCATGCTTTACTTGTATATCCGTGCACTGAGCGTTATGCTCAGCCGTTTTCCTTTCATGTTCCCAAAACGACAGGTACTCAGAGACGCTCGTAGACTTTAAGCGTACGTGCATATCGATTGGAAGCTTCCTAGCCTTCTTTAATTTATGCATTTCTTTATACTTTGATACTCATTTCCATGGACATTGTTTAGTCCTTTTCATTTACAGTACTTATGTTTGTGTGTGATGAGTTCTACTTTTGGGGTACCGATGTTTGATTCCGGTATTTCCTTTATGGTCATGTGTTGTTAATACATTATCCTTGTATGCTTTGATGACACGCCATAATCACGCGTGAAATTCTATTTACCAAAATAGGGTGTTAAAATTATAGTATCAGAGCCAAGGCTTCGACCTGTAGGCTCTCAAAACACGACCTGTTATTAGTGGGTAGTCACTATGGTCTTCCTAGAACTGACAGTCGGTTTTCATGCATTCATCATTTTCATGCATACATATATATGTCATTGTCGCATGTTTATGACTAACTAATGGTTGGTACAGGACTGGCCCTATTTAGTCGCATGTGTTGTATCAAAACTTTTAAATTTGGGACCGACCCAGTGGCGTCCCCTCACCGTATCTTTTGTTTTGAGTGAACTGACCATAGCCGTTCACTCTCGCGCATACAAAAGTTTTCATAAAACTGCATCATGCATTCATGTATAAATTTTATTGCATAAATTTTTTCTCATGATTTATTGGTATAATTTTTTTTTCATGTATATAGTTTATGTTTTAATCAGTTTAATCATGTATTTCATGTTATACTGTCAGATGGTTCTCACATGCGAGCAGGAACAACTCAATGCAGCAATCCAAGCTGCAATGCAAGCTATGCTTCCTCAGTTGAGGAACGAAATCAGGGCTGAGGTTCAGGCTGCCAACAACCAGCAGCAACACCCAGTACCTCCTCCTCCTCCTCCAGCAACATTGGTCACATAGCTAGAGAGATTGAATAAGCTCCGCCCTCGAGCTTTCGAGAGAACAGATAGCCCTAGTAAAGCTGAAAGCTGGTTGGCTCACATCAAGAAGATCTTCGATGCTATGGGCTGTAACCTCGTCTTCAAGTCGAGGTTGGCTTGCTACAAATTCGAAGGTGATGTACTATCATGGTGGATGGCACTGAAGCAGTTTGAAGGAGGTGATAATTGGGTGGCTGGTTTGACTTGGGCTCAGTTCAGGGATTTGGTGATGGGACAGTTCTTTCCCAAGGCTGAGCAAGACAAGCTGAAGAGAGAGTACCATGGAATCCGACAGAGAGCTGGGAAGAGTAGCAACGAGTTAATGCAACGCTTTCTTCGCTTGGCTGGTTTTCTTGGTGCAGCAGCAGGTACTCCTTGAGAGCAGGCACACCACTTCAGGTGGGCTCTTCGTACATCGGTCGCAAACAACTTGGTGTGTGCTACGTTCACCATGGTAGCACAAGTGGCCGATGCAGCACGTAAGTTGGAGATGCTACAGGAAAGAGATGAGTTCGGGGAAGCAGAGAGACCCGATAAGAGGTAAACACTCGTATTCAGCGATGACAAATCCGTATTCTTTCAGTATATGTCAATATTTCATCTCTTTAAACTGTATCTTCCAGGCAGAAGACTGGGGACCGGTCTCAGACGGCTACTCAGCATCAGCCTACTCAACCCAAAGGAAACGGTCAGACTTACGACCGTTATGCTACGGATAGGCGTGACGGTAATGATAATTACCGTAGCAACACTGGACACTCCAATAGTAGCAGGTCCTTATACTTACTCATTTTCTTATAATTACATGTTATAATTCTAAATTCTGACACATTAGAGAATCTTCTACCAGGAATCATGGTAACGGGAGGGACCAGAACCAGAGAGGTTCACAGCCTAACCGTCCAGCTATCACTGGTATTCCATCTTACGATTTATCCGCATTGTCCTTGTACATTTTACCATGTCTCATGTATATTGTTCTTATCAGGCTCTCAGCCAGTCAGGACACCTGCTGGAGGATATACTCATCCTCTTTGCTCTACTTGCCACCGTAGGCACCCAGGGCTATGTCTCCGCGACAGGTGCGCATTCTACAAGTGTGATCTTCCTGGCCATCGCATGAAGGATTGCCGCAAGGGAGAGATGGAGGGTACATCCGGACATGCTGATACCAAGCCGCCTCCTACGAGTGGACGCGTTTACACGACATCTCGTGATCAGGCCAACAAGTCTACAGGTACCATCACTAGAATCTTGTATATGTATGGTCAAGCTGCATGTGTTCTGTTTGATACGGGTGCTACTCACTCGGTCATTTCTACTGCTTATGCCAAGAATGTTAGGATAATCCCCATGCCACTAGAGAATATACTGAGTATTTCCACGCCTTTGAGAGACTCTGTACGCATAACCCATGTGTAAAAGAGCCTTCCCCTAGAGTTTGACTACAAGATTCGTCCTGTTGATGCACTTCCGCTAGACATGAATGATTTTGACATGATTTTGGGCATGGATTGGCTATCCAAGCATCATGCTACCATAGACTTCCATTCATATCGAGTCATCTTCGGTGATGTTAATGCACCGGAGTACATTCACAACGGGTTCGTACCCGGAAGGTATGTACAAATCATATCAACCCTACAAGCACGTGCATTACTTTCACATGGTTGTGAGGATTATCTAGCTACTGTTCATGACATGGATGTTGAATCTTCATCAATTCAGAATCAGCCGATAGTGTCAGAATTTCTAGATGTATTTCCAGAAGAGCTTTTGGGCATACCACCTGCACGTGAAGTAGAATTTAATATCGAGATCATCCCAGGAGTTGAGCCGGTTTCCAAGGATCCTTATCGCATGGCTCCCATAGAATTAAAGGAGTTGAAGGATCAATTGCAAGAACTTCCAGAACAAGGCTTTATTCGACTTAGCGCATCTTCATGGGACGCACCAGTCTTATTCGTCAAGAAGAAGGATGGCAGTATGCGTCTTTGCATAGATTATCGCGAGCTCAACAAGATTACCATCAGGAATAGGTATCCACTACCACGTATAGATGATCTGTTTGACCAACTCCAAGGGGCCAAACATTTCTCCAAGATTGATCTAAGGTCGGGCTATCATCAACTACGGGTTAAGGAGAAGGACATCGCCAAGAATAGTTTCTGTAAACCCTATGGCCACTACGAATTTGTAGTCATGCCATTTGGCCTTACCGATGCTCCATCAGTGTTTATGGATTTGATGAACAGAATCTTTCATGAATTTCTGGACAAGTTCGTCATTGTCTTCATTGACGACATCCTGATATTCTCTAAGTCCAAGGAGGAACACGAAGACCATCTTCGTATAGTACTACAGATTCTTCGCCAGAAGCAGTTGTATGCTAAATTCTCCAAGTGTGAGTTCTGGTTAGACAAGGTGGCATTCTTAGGTCACATTGTATCAGCAGAAGGAATCACGATGGATCCAGCAAAGGTTGAGGCTATTACCAAGTGGCCAAGGCCGACATCAGCGACTGAAGTCCGCAGTTTCCTAGGCTTAGTTGGTTATTACCGTAGATTCATGGAGAACTTTTCCCGTTTAGCACTACCATTGACCAAACTGATGCGGAAATGGGAGAAATTCGTCTGGACTGAAGAAAGAGAGAAGAGCTTTGAAGACCTAAAGCAGAAGTTAGTATCTGCACCGATTCTTACTCTCCCATCTTGTACAGGTGGATTTCGGATCTACAGTGATGCATCGGGGAATGGACTTGGCTGTGTTCTCATGCAACATGGGAAAGTGATCGCGTACGCTTCACGAAAGCTTAAGCCTTATGAGGAAAATTACCCTACGCATGACTTGGAGCTTGCAGTAGTCGTGTTTGCATTGAAGATATGGAGGCACTACTTGTATGGATAATCATGTGACATTTTCACGGACCACAAGAGCTTGAAGTATATCTTCACTCAACGTGAGTTGAACATGAGATAGAGGAGATGGTTAGAGCTGTTGAAGGATTATGACATTAATCTGCAGTATCATCCCGGCAAGGCGAATGTAGTGGCAGATGCACTTAGAAGAAAGTCTGGAATGATAAACGGTATTAAAATTGAGGAGGAAATTATAAGAGACTTGGAGTGACTAGACATAGAGATCATGGTACGTGGACATCACGGTTACTAGGCTAATCTTAGAGTGGAACCCGAGTTACTATCTAAGATCAAGGAAGCTCAGAAATATGATGGGTAAATCTAGGCGATAATTCAGAATTTGGAGAAACAAACATAATTTTGAGTAGACGCAGACGGTATCTTATGGCAGGGCACGAGACTTTGTGTTCCTTATGATCAAGAACTCCAGGAAGCATTGTTAGCTGAGGCTCATAGCTCCCCATTCTCTATCCATCCTGGTTCGACCAAGATGTACCATGACATCAAGCAGTACTTTTGGTGGAGTGGTATGAAACAGGATGTTGCAACTTACATCTCCAAATGTCTTACATGCCAGCAGGTTAAGATCGAACATCAGCGATCTGACGGTCTTCTTCAACTGTTAGATATTCCAGAGTGGAAGTGGGACAAGATCACCATGGATTTTGTTACCGGTCTTCCGTAGACAAAGAGGAAGCACGATGCGATTTGGGTTATCCTTGATCGACTTACCAAATCAGCTAATTTCTTACCGATCCATAAGGAAGATTCGGTCAGTAAACTCACCGATACTTATAGGAGGGAGATCATGAGACTTCACGATGCTCCATCCAGCATCGTCTCAGACAGAGATCCTCGGTTCACTTCGCAATTTTGGCAAAGTCTGCAGAAAGCTTGGGGGACAAAACTTAAGCTTAGCACGGCTTTTCATCCTCAAACAGACGGGCAGTCGGAGCGAACGATTCAGACATTGGAAGACATGTTGAGGTCATGTGCGTTGGAATGGACGGGTGATTGGGATGATTATATCTGTTTGGTGGAGTTTGCATACAACAATAGTTGGCACGCAAGTATCAAGTGTGCTCCTTTCGAGATGTTGTATGGCAGAAAGTGTAACGCCCCAATCTGCTGGGATCAGGTTGGTGAGCAAACACTTGAATGACCAGAATTGATAGAACTGACTAATGAGAAGGTCATAGTAGCTAAGCAGAAACTGCAAGAAGCACGGTCATGTCAGAAGAGTTATGCAGACAAGCATCGTACGGACTTACATTTTAACGTAGGAGATCACGTTTTCCTCACTACAAGAAAATGAAGCTATTGTAGCATTTTAGAAGCAACACTTTTGAAGATTGTTGCCTTTTAGACTTCAATAATAGTAAAGCAACACTTTAGTAAATAAGTGTTGCATTCTAGGATCTAAAGCAACATTATTTTTTAAGTGTCGCATTTTTATCATAAAAGACAACACTTTATAGAAGTGTTGCATGTTCTTCAAGGAAAATGGCAACATTTTTGTTTAAAGTGTTGCAAATCTTATTATGTAACCCAAAAAAGTGTTGCACAACATTTTAAAAAGTGTTACATATATATATATATATATATATATATATATATGTTTTTTTATCAAGGACGCTAAATGCTTTACTGTTAAAGATTTTGATAAACATTTTCATTTATCACTAAATAAAATATCTTTTGATAAATTTAAAAGTAACTAGCTAACTACATTGTTTCTAAATTTTTTGAAGTGAGGTGATCACTTTGTGCATATGGACATCCAAACACTCTTTTCATCATCCCTCGAATTAATTTTGGTTGTGTTTTGAAAATATTTTTTGTTGCAACTTGTAGCTTACACCAAAAGTCACGTTTTCACCATCCTAGGTCGGACAAACCCGAAACAATCTTGGTATTCTTCTTGGAACCATCAATACAAATTTGAATAAGAGGTAAAAAAGGAACAAAACTAGTTTATCAAGTTGAAGTCGACTCTGGTCGGCTCAGGTTTTTCTAGTTTATTTGGGTAGGTTTTGGGTTTACACAATATGAACTGAAATGAATAGATTTGGAGGGAAAGTGCAAGATCACTTTTTTCCTTAAAATGATGCAGCACCACAATGGCTACAATGCAAATACACCAGCAATAAAATGCAAAGCATAAATTTAATAAAAATTACAGAAGCCGCTACTTAGAAAATGAGTAATGCAAAACACAAGTTCCATAGCAGTTACAAGTTCGATTCATATCAACAAAATGAGTACAGTGGCCAAAATGCAAATACAGTAGCAAAAGATGCAGCAACATGAAATAGAGTATAATTGAATTGCCTCAAGTCATCAAGCAACATCAACACGCTACGTCAATTGCATTTGTAGCGTTGAAATTTTTTCCAATCCTGTGTCTTTTGAGAAGCAAGCATGGAACAATTCGTTTCCATTTTGCTCATTTCCTGTTAAACATTCCTATCAAAAAAGATATATTATCTCAACACATATGCATATTTTACATCAAGAGCTGCTCAATCAGATATAATTACCTTTAGTTCTTCACACATCCTAGCATAACTCTTTTAGCCATAACTTGCACCATCTTTTTGCCCATTTCGCCTTAGCCTTTTCAGCGACTCCCTAAAGTAGTAAATAAATATTCATGAATATCAAATCACTGTGATGTTTCACTTATAGGGAGTAAACTGACTGAATTCTGTTAAAGGGATTTACGAGACCCCTTATTTTGCTCTTTTTGTTCTGAAAATGAGACATCGAGGTACCGAAATATGCTTATCCAAACACCCCAGCTAAGTGTGTGAACACAAAAGTTATAGTTTTTATATAATAGTTTGTATACAGTGTGAATCACAATTTAGAACCAGCAACAACTCTAAGGAAAACCCATTAAATTGCATTCAACACATTCTTCTCGCTCCTATAAATTGGACTTGTGCTAGCTTCGGGTAGTTTTCTGCACCGAGGTACATAACATAACTGTTATATAAACTGAAACATATATAATACTATAACAGATGCCAGCACACACTAAATTTGCTCAAGTAATCATGGCATAAGGAGTGAATCGAACCGACCGACCAACCTTCGGCTCGGATCTCGGTTTGTAGTTTTCTCTAATTTTGGTTTCGGGTCAGGCCAAAAACCGATGAAACTAACTAAAGCCCGAGTCAACCGACTAATTTAGAACACAAATGCCATGATCAGTTACAAATGCACACACATGATCAATTACATGTTAGTCAAACTCCGTAATTCATTTGTTGATTAATTGTTAATCTAAGGTTTCAATCACTCGTCAAACTTTGTATACAATATGCTAGCGTCACTAGCATGTCACATATTTTTAAATGTGAAACCAGCTTCTCATATCACTTGCATTCAAATTTTCATTGTAACTTTTCATGATTCTAAAAACAGTTAACTCTTCACATGAATTATAACTTAACGCAGCCGCACATTGAAAAAATAAGTTAAAGATAAATTCCTACACATAAAATTGATGAATTACTCTTGTTGAACCTCAAGAGTTCACATGTTCAACATTTTGGAGTCACTCACTTAATCGTGACCACTACAGATCCAACCCACCTATTTGATCAAGTAGACCTAGTAAGTAATGAGCTAGAAACCTGTACAAATTTAGACTTCACTCTTTAGTGAAGCACCATTTTCCCTCAAAAAAAAATTAAAATTTTGGTTCTTGGTGTCTAAAACCGAATCGACAAAACCAACAAAAACCGAACTGACCCAAGTCTCATCCGGTTCGTTTCGGTTAGGCCTTTCACCATGTTTTGGTTTCGGTTCGAATATACTCGGTTCGGTTCGGGTTTGAGCCGATGTTCACCCTTAGATAGCATGAACTTTCTATCTTTTAAGGAAAACCTGTGCAACAACTTACCCATTGGTAGAGTCACATCACATTCTATGTTTCCCATTGACTTTATGATTAGTTAACATAAGTTTTTACCAATTTAAAACAACAATCAATAATCCTAACTATTACTTCTAATGTTAAGAATCATTAGGCAACTTTAGAGTAAATAGGAAAACTAGTATCAACTTAGAAGATTGTTTGTTTACATATATGTTTGACAAGAAACTAGCTTCGATGACTTTCATGTCTTCATTCTGGACACGTTCAAGTAATAATTCAATACATTTCTATAAACACTTTAATCTAAATCTAACAGCTCCTATATGGAGTACCATCGATGCAATATTGTCTGGTAAAAATTACGATGTCCCACCACCCAACAAAGTCGAGGTCGCAAACTTTCTCTTCTATATTTGCACACTTTCTTAGTTTTATTAATTAGGTCATTCGGTTTATGCTCTTAGAATAGCTGATCATATAGGTAAAAATCAGAAGTTTTGTTTAAAAATAAACAGGTTGTACTTGTAGTACCTTTTAATCAGATTTGAAGCACTATCTTTATATATGAAATCTTAGTATTTTGTGACAAACTGTTCCAAGACCAATCCACACCAAAACTACTTGTCTTGACATGTTAACTAACACGCCAAACTGCCCATTTGTTACCTCAGGTCATTTTCTAATGGGCGTGGTAAGTATGATATACTCATTACCGAACTAGTGACACCGGCGGTGATGGCAGCAGGTGAAAGCTTACCACATTTGAAGGCTATCAAAGTCATTCCAGATGTCCTCTTTATTCCCTCAGCAATGTTTTAGGAGCTCATATCTGCTAACTCTCCACGAAGACGTTCTTGTAAGAATACTTCGAAAACTATGAGTGTTGAATTACAAAGGTTATACTGTCAAAGAGTATGGAATAGGTTAATAGATTGGTAGGTTTCGAAACTTAAAAACAAGCCAGGTATCGATCTCTTATGGTTGCATTTGGCTTAACCATAATGTGTATAAAGTACACTTTTGTAATGGTTACGGGTGCATTGTTTACTTATGGTTTATAATTTTAAGTTAAGGGTAATCTCATTTTGCGTTAACTACGCACCAATTAACGTTAACACCTTTAGCCAAAAAACATTGTACATATGTAACATTGATTAAGCAAGTACCGCTTCCAGCATAATGATAAAATACAGACATAAATGTACATACATAATAGAATTTATTGATAATATTTCGTTTAGACGTTTCATCGAACATCTGGCACTCACAGTTTGCAAATATATATAAAATATAAAAGAGTAATAGATGACAAGTAGCAAACAAAGACAACAGTATGTGAAAAATGCTTTGAGAAAAAAGGGTGAATGAAGAGATATATACCCTGTTTTTCACATGGGCGACTTTGTTCACTCAAATTTTGATCGGCTCTATATTGGGAAGAGCTCCACTAAACAACCCGGAATCATCAAATCACAAGTGACTGTAGTGGTGATGCAGACAGAAGGGTGGTGGTGTTAGGTTATCAATTATCATGGTTTGTAAGTGGTTGAGTATGGAGAATTGGAGACGAAGAAACGTGGTGTCACTATGTCAATAATTGGCGGGGAAATTACTTTTGGCGGGGAAATTAGCAGGCTAATGAAGCTAAATTTTTGGCAAATTTTAAATCAATTTGAAAATTTGCGTTGAAAAATTCAAACTTTATGTTTAAAGTGCATTTATGCATTTTTAATTTTAAAGTATTTGAAATTTCAACTTACATGTACTAATGCATTATAACCCGTGACCTGATAATATTATGTGAAAGAAATGTTGAAATATATATTATGAAATGTTGAAAAATTTTAACTTTTTAATAAAAAAGATATACCCTCTAATCGACGGAATTTTTGTAAACCGAACGGATTGATCGGACCGATGACCGAATTAATCCAAAACCTCAGAACGACCACCGGACCAAAATTACACGTCCGGTTTTTCGGTCCGATCCGACGCACCGGTCCAAATGCTCAGCCCAATATAGAGGGTGTATCTTTTTTATTGAAAAGTTAAAAATTTTCAACATTTCATAAAATATATTTCAACATTTCTTCTTTCACGTAATATTATCAAGTCACGGATTATAAACCCGAGTCGACTCGGTTGAATCACAGGGCAGGGATCGACAACCGATTAACCACGATTGAGTCTCGGAGTCACGCATTCGACCACCGAAGTCAACCCGGTCGTGTCACCGGGTCATGACTTCGACCATTGGGTGAACCCGGTCGAGCCACATGGTCAACTTAGTTTAGTCACCAGGATCGCGGATTCGACCACCAGGTCAAACCGGTCGAGTATCCAGCTCACTGATTCGACCACCGGATCAAACTGGTCGTGTCACCAAGTCACAAGATCGACCGCCAATCAATCTGGTCAAGTCACCGGTTCATTGATTCGACGAACAGATCAACCCGGTCGAGTCACGGGTTCATTGATTCGACCAACAGGTCAACCCGGTCGAGTCAACCGGTTCGACCACCGAATCATTTAGCATATCGTTAATTATTTTCCGCTAACAATTTCCGCAGCTATGCGCAAGTACACGTCTAATCAGCTAAACTTATGGATTATTAATTGATTATTAGTTTAGTAAGCTAAAAGATATCTTTATAATCCGAATAACTTTGACATATTGAACTCAAGCTCGAATCTTGACGATTATCATAAGCTAAAGCTTAGATTTGGGCTCAAATGACTTATACGAATGTGTTGCAAGAACTCAAACTTCAATGCTCGTTAATCAAATTAGCATTGGGGGCGTTTATACTCGCAAGCTTAATAGGTCTTTCTTAGAGCTTGACTCGAGTTTGATTATTAGATGAGCCCAAACTTAGGCTTAAACTCGGACTCAAACTCGTTTAAACTCGACTTGAGCATCTTATCGATTTTGTCCCAATTTTTTCCCAAGCCGCTCGGCTTATTTCCACCACTAATGTTACACATACTTATGCCTAGAGGATGAATTTTTTTTTATGATTTTAGTTTTAGCAATTTGATTTTTGTTGATACAAAAGTTCGGTTGAATCTTTAGCGGCCCAAATAGCTCACAATTCGGATCTACAAAGCTTTAGCTTTTGCACCAAGTGAATATGTTGGGTTGGATCTCTACCTGCTCAAATAGCTCACAATTTTATTGAAAAGTGAAGTGCTAAATATTATTTAATTTTTTGAAATTCTGAAAATTTAAATTTTAATTTTTAAATTAAGAATTATTGAAAAAATCGTTATTTATGCAACTATAGAAAATTTTATATGGCAGAAAAGTTTAAACACATAGTTGAAAATCACCAGATCATATGATCAAACCTGAATTTAACAAACGACTTACGAATTCGACCATCAGATCACGAATTCGACCAGATAGTCACGGTTCGATCATCGGATTACGGATTCGACCCTACCAATCATATCGGTGACTATCTGCCGAGCTATTCACGAGTACTTTAGTTAGTAATTGTTATAGTTAAAAATAAGGGTGAGCATTTGGACCGTCGGACCGGACCAGACAGAGCAAATTCGGTCCGGTTCGTGATTCGTGATTTTGAACTATTTTGGTCCTCAGTCAGGTCGGTCCGGTCCGGTCCGATCTAGTTCGATCATATCAAAAATTCGTTTATTTTGTCTAACTGGGATCAGACCGGACCAAAATCGGACCAACCGGACCGGACAATTTTGGTTCGGTCTCGGTCTGGGATTTTGGACCAATTTAGTCCTTGGTCCGGTCCAATTTTGGCCGGTCCGGTCGGATTTCCGCCTCTCAAATTAAAAGATAATCATCCTTCACCACAATTTGACCTCTATTCTCCAATCAATTGCAAACGCAAAACTACCTTTTTTTTTAAACTGCTGAATTCTTCAACAACTGCCAATTAGTCTCCTTTTCATTTACCGTAAACCCAATCGCCCTTAACTTTCTCTCAAATTAGCTGCTCTCTTTGTGAAGCATCGTCTCAGTCGGAATCAAAGGTAAAACCCTATCAATTTTTATCTGTATTATCACCACTTTGGGAAACATCTAGGAAATTCAGTTTTGTTATGTAGATTTCGATTCGTTTGGGGTTTGTATATGAGTGGATTATTAGATCTTTACCCTGTGGTATGACTAAAAAAATTTGTTTTACCAAAGACTGTGTTAGTTTTATTCTTGTATCTATCTTTAAGATTGACTTTTAGCTTATATCCTGTTTTCAATTTTCTATAGGTAATACGAATCCAGCAATGCCCTTTATGTTTTTTTTGGGATACTTTGTAAGTCATATATTAGTATCCAATTGGCTTCGTTTAGTTAAATTCAGTTTATTATTGACCTTAGTGCTTTTTATCTGATATATATCTCTACACTGATTTAACTTCAAATATTTAAACTACTAAACAAATAAATTCACATGATGAAGTAATTCTTAGATGTTTAGTTTGCATTCGACATCACTGTTGTTAACCTCAATTGTCTTTTCATTTGAGCCTGTCAATATATCTTTGGGCCTCATATCAGTTCCATTAATCATATTTTGGTGAAACATTTGATTGTTATATTTGTATACATTTTATTTCTAATAAATATTTATTGTAAGTTGATACAGCAACCTCGTCCACAGCTTATTGCACCACTGTCCATGAACAAATATGCTAATTTATCAAAGCAACGTATTGTTGATCCTAATGTATCCCGCATCTTATCGGTTGAGGAAGGTTGTGAAGGACATGAAACTTCCGCTGATTCTAATGCAGCAAAAAGGAGAAGGTTACAACAATGTGAGGAAGCTATCGAACAGAATAGACAAGTTGTTGATATCAAGGTAGGATATGATATTGCAGCCACAAACATCTAATTTAAATGAATATAGCATAATAATAGGCATTTGCAAACTTTTTTCTATGATATTTACCTTTCTATGATTAGAGATCAGAATGAAAGAGATAAAGGAAAGTTGGCTATGAAAACGATGAGAATGAAGACATATATAGGATGAGCTGAGATTACATGGTACATGTATCATTTTTAGATTATTTTAACTCGTGTGATGCATCAAAAGTTAAATACATGGTTTAAACGTAATGACAACCAATGTACCTTACAGTAGATGTTAATGAAGCTGATAGAGAATCTGTTGAAGATGATGAGAATGAAACCATAGAGGAGTTTGACAATAACAATAACGAGACAGAATCTGATGGCAGAGAGGATGAGTTTGAAAATGATGCTGAACTGCAACTACTTCAATTCCCCGGATCACAAAAGGGAACAGGTTATACCATACCCATTTTTGTTTCTTTTTTCTTTTTTTATTTGAATGAATATAAATTATATTAGAGGAAAGTGAGTATGAGGGTTGTAAACATCAGTTGAGTGTATGTTGAGTAAATTTTAATTTTGCATTCTAATCTATGTTCATCCATTATTTTTTAGAACTGAACATATTGAGATCTGAGTATATTCTAAAATCACAGTTTTGGAATGAGATTTTTTGAGAGCAAGGTTTTGATTGCAACTTTGAGTCAGATCCAAACATAGAAAAATCAAAGTAAGCTAAAAGGATAACTTGATTTTCAGTTTAGGAGAGGAAAAAGAGAGTGGCTTTGGAGATAAAATGAAGTCTTTTTTGTTTTTTAGGGAAGCAACATAGTTTTAGAAGGTTTTATATCCCCAACCGTAATTCAAGTACCATCCATGGGCCTTCTTGTTGGATCGAGTCCTGAAGCCTATTATTGCCTTAAGCACCACTTCCGTAGTATCTGATTTTTTTCTTTGCATGCCCGAACCTAATGTCCTGTCTCCCCACACACATTACACTTCCTGGTTGTGTGGAGCACCACTCTCTTAGAAATCGACTTTATTTCTTTGCAGTCATGAGCATAGTCTTGTGTGTACCCGCATAGGTGACACATTCTAGTTATGTCTGGAAGCACCACCTTCTGACTATCTGATTTTTGTCTTTGCATTCCTTTATCAGAGTGTTCTGTCTCCTCACAGACTTTGGTTCAAGGTACATCCCATTTATTCGAATTATATATAGATAACATGCTCTAAACATATTACATGACTAAATAGAACCTTACATGACAAAGTGACCCACCATCCCATTATGACCCAACCAAGCTTCATATTATTTTGTGACCATACATAATGTATAACATTCGCCTGTTTATTGGACTGTTGTATGTGATATATGAAGTCCTTTATTGACCCACGAGATTAGGATTAGGATCATGATGTAAAAGGTTGGCTTGTTTATTGTTGGAGTGTTGTGCATGATATAAGTCATTTATTGACACACAATCTGATTATAGCATCAGGGTATAAAAGATTGAACTGTTTATTGAAGTGTTATATATCAGAATGTAGGAACTTTCATTTGGTGTAGGCCGTAGCTAAACTAGTGCGAGTATTTTGGTCCTTGCACTTTGTATAGAGTTATGTAGTTCTAAAATAGTGGAAACCAATTTTGCAAGAACTGTCCAATTTGTGAACCTGGGATTCTAGTCATGGTAGATTAGGCTGAGCTTTACACTATATCGCATTTTTACACATGGTCTAACAGATGATAAAACATTACTAGTTTGATTAGTCATTCTATCTATGTACATTTTTGGCTATATAGTCAGTTCTTAGTATGCGAAATTTGAGTTATAAAATGCAGTATATTAGTGTTTATCAGGTGTTTTGGCTTGGGTTACGACTTATGAGAACTAATAACCACATAAGGAGGTGTTACGTTTAAGCTAGACATACGATTATCTCAAGCATCCCTTAAGAACCCAATAGTGATCTCACTTAGGTAATTGTAGTTTTTTATAACAATTTTTATTAACCATGTTGCCTTCATCATGGTAATATATTATTTTTCTTTTTTCAAAGAAAAAAGGTCGATGTATTGTTCTTGTCCACTTTATGAAGTCTTTTATGAGAATATGTCCTAACACTTAGTTGGTATGCATCCCGCATTTTAGATCACATTAGAAGTAGTCTCCATTCTTAGAAGTTAATGACAAAGATGAGTGAATATACTAAGCTTACATATTTGATAAAGACCGCTGCATCCAAATCGACCAGCCCCATTAGATAATAATGTTGACATGACAAAGAAAGACGTGCTACATGCAAAGAACAATTCAAAAATTAACCAAAAACATAAGAAAAAAAACTTTGACACTACAAGAATTGTAAAGTTGTATCAGTAGTTATCACGATCTATAGTCATTTATCAGATTTTGGTTGTCTTCTATTCGGATATGTATATCACGATTGTAAACTAACTTTATCTTTTTTTTATCATTTTCATTTGGACCAGGCAACAATGTTTTATAGCACTTCAAGATGGAGATTTTCAAAGATGAAATCAAGATGTCTAGGATTACATAGAGTCTATTGCGTTTTTTTGTTCACTAGAAATTCTATGTTGGTTATATTACATTAGACAATTTTGTCATAGTACATAACGATGTTATCTACGGTATTATATTATTCCAATGGTTGAACAAATGTTAATAATTAATGTATTATTACAGCATTTCTAAGAATGTGTATGATACAAATATCGCATATTTAGGATTATGTTGTGTGAAATAAAAGCGTTACTAATCTTTCACAAAAGTGTCACCTTATATAATGGAAAACAACCAGAAGTGTCGCTTTTCACATAATCAAATGTTGCAAAATTAGTTGTGGTAATGATCAAATGTTGCACTTGAATATGAAAGTGTTGTTGTTGTCCGAATAAATGTTTCCTTGTATTTTAAAAGTGTTGCATTTAAGTAAAAAAAAAAGTTGCATTTTCAGTAAAATGTGTTGCATTTTGGTATAGAGAGTGTTGCATTTTAATGTGTTGAGTGTTGCAATTGAGTTTGAAAGTGTTACGCTTAAGTATAAAAAGTGTTGTCTTTGATTGTAAAAAGTGTTGCACCTAATGTATCACATTTGGTAAACATAAGTAACACATTTAAAAAGTGTTGCACAATCCAGTTGAAAGTGTCACTTATACCTAAGGCGACGTTGCATAATGTAGCACTTGATAAAGTGTCACACTATACATAATGCAACATTTTAAGAACATAATACAACACTTTATGAGTGTCGCTTTAGCTTCATTTTGTAGTAGTGCCTTAAGGTTTCGCCGGCACGTGGTGTTAGATGTTTTGGCATCAAAGGGAAGCTCAATCCTCGATTCATCGGACTGTTTGATGTCATTGAACGAGTCGGTGAAGTATCTTACCGTTTAGTGTTACCTCCGCAGCTTTCTCATGTTCACGATGTTTTCCATGTGTCCTACTTAGAGGGTACAAGTACCATCCCCTTCACATGATTTTGTATCCACTGGAACAGATTCGTGAAGATCTCACTTTCATAGAAGAACCCGAACGAGTCATGAGAAGGAAGACGATTCCATTCGTCAAAATCCTTTGGAGGGATCATACCGAGCGGGAAGCCACTTGGGAAACAGAGGAGTCTATCCGGGCTTCTTACCCTCATTTCATATTTTGAATTCGGGTATGTTCTTCTTTTCCAGTTTACTTAATCTATAATTCGGGGACGAACTATTCTTTTTAGGGGGAAGAGTTGTAAAACCCGCATGCTTTTACCATGAATAGTACCCTTACGATCGTACGTACATGATTAGAATTTTCCTTTTATAGCATGTTTACGTTTCACGAACAAGATTTACAAGTATTACGTATGTGTGATAACACGATAAGTATTTAATACGTATTAAGACACGATAATTATTTCAATAATAATTATAATCACGAACATACGAACATGAAATCATGAACGTAAATAATCACGAGCTTAGTATTACGTATTATGTATATTTATTACGATCATTAATAAATATAATAAGACACGAACGATAACTATTTAAATTACGTAAACACGAACACGAGAACACACTTAATATTAGACACGACAAAACTATGGGTTACCCTTGTGGGCCCCATCATACCCGTGGCTAGAAAACAAGACAAGGGCCAAGCCCATTTTAATTTTCACTAAACAAGGAAAAAGGGAAAACTTATTTTCATAATAACAAAAATTAGAAAACAAGAAAAACCCTAATCTCTCTTTTGGTTTTCTCTTGGCCGTCGGGTATAGAACACACACAAGGGTGTGTTGGTTGATTTTTGGCGATTGATTTATGGCAAGGTTGTTAGTGTGTTCGTTCTCCTTTGATTCATGTAATCAATAAATCCTTAAACCCCTTTTTCTTTATGTTTTTATTTAAATCAAGAACACATGAAATCATGAGTGATATTAAAACAAGTAAATACATGTTAATAAATCATGGGGGTAAAATAAATTAGGGTTTAAGGGGTGTTTGATTTTGGCCGACGCATGGAACCGAGACCAAGGGGGTCTCGGCTTGCTTTTGTTTCACACCAACCGAGACCTCAAGGTCTCAGTGTGTGTTGTTTATCTCGGGCATAGGAGTAAAGGGAACCCCGACCTTGGTCGGGGTATGTTTGGTGTTCGGTTGGGTCACGTCAGAACAAGGACCACCACCGGCTTAAGCCGGTGGCAAAATAAGGAAAGCAGGGGGAACTTAAGTTGTGACAGCAGGGGGAACAACGGCTAGCCGATGGGAACTCTTGCTAGCCGGCGGCTAGCTTAAACCAAGGACACCACCGGCACAGCCAGTGGCTGTTTTACACAAATAGTGGCAACCGGCTAAGCCGGTTAGCCACTGTTAAGGGTGTGTTTGGTTGGTCGGTTCATGGGTTAAACTGGTCCGGTTCACGACATGTTTAGATTAAAACACGGGTTCGGTTCATGGGTTATTTTTGCAAGTTAATTATTTTACAAGGTTAATTATTTTAACAAGATTAAATTAAATTAATTAAAACATGTACATGATTAATTTAATTTATGCATGACTTAGGTTATTAATATTATTATTAGTACATGAATTTTAACCTAAGTAATTACGATTTTATTAGACTATATAATTAATTAATTATTAAAATCATGACTTATAATTAGTTAATTTACATGACTTAGGTTATACTATTAATAGATAATAATACATGTTTTAACCTAAGTATTTTTACCTTTATTTAATATGTGATATTTAATTAAATACTTTAACCTATTGTTTATTTAATTTATATGAAATAATTAATAAACTATACTATTTAATTACATGATTTAGAATATTAATCAGTAAACACTTAAGCTTATATAATTAGCTTAATAATCCAGCTTATTTCTATTTATGGAAAGTTTCTGTTTTTAGAAACTTATTTAATTAAGGCAACTAATCTATTTATGGAAACTTTCTATTTTTAGAAACTTATCTATTTTAAGCAGTAAATTTATTTTTGGAAACTTTCTATTTTTGGAAACTTTCTAGTTTTGGAAAGTTTCTATTTTTGGAAACCTGCTATTTTTAGAAAGTTACTTATTATTACACAACAAGTATAATAATACAAGAAATAAAAGAAATACTTAATCAGAATAGACAGAATACATGATAAACACAGTATAAAGCTTTAATCAGTAAAACATGACATGAACATATAAAACAAGCTAAGACATGATATAAAACCAGTTACGTACTCAGTAATCAGATACTTATACACGTATGTATTTATGTAGCATTAGTGATACCGAAGTAGGACTCTCATTCGTTCGTCTTCTTCATTCACTGGACACAAGGTACGGATTCTCCGTCCTTTCAGTATGGACATTCTTCCTTATTAGGATTCCCCGTATGCAGCCAACTATTTTCCCCAGTATATGTTTTATATGTTTTTGAATTGCTTATGTTTAATTAGATACCTAAATCCATATACATGCATGACCTGTTTCACCTAGTTATGAAGGTACCATAACCATAACACTAGAGGCACCAGTGTTATGACTCCACCACGATAGAGTGATAGCTCGTGGCGTCCCTTCAGCTTTTGGCCATATTATTATTATCAGGTGGGGCATATGGGTGCATCCTAGTTTACATGTTTTCATCAGTTAATTTAGGTGAATGTGGTGTGTGCCTTGCATCCTTCACAAGGAGCTGATCCCTCCTACCCAAACCAGTATATTAAATTAGAGGCAGTCCCTCTAATTTGCATGACAAGGTCACCCCTCCAAGTATTCATGCACGTTGATAATTCATGACCTATATTGGCTGATGGTAAACATGTTAAATAGTTTTTATAATATAAACATAAGGCTTTTCAAACTATAAAACCAGTTTTAATAAGACATGCCAGGTTATTCAGGACTAAGTCTTTTCAGTTGTTTCATACTTATATGATTATATAATTCATGCTTTACTTGTATATCTGTGCACTGAGCGTTATGCTTAGCCGTTTTCCTTTCATGTTCCCAAAACGGCAGGTAATCAGGGACGCTCGTAGACTCTAAGCGTACGTGTATATGGATTGGAAGCTTCCTAACCTTCTTTACTTTATGCATTTCTTTATACTTTGATACTCAATTCCATGGACATTGTTTAGTCCTTATCATTTACAATACTTATGTTTGTGTGTGATGAGTTCTACTTTTGGGGTGCTGATGTTTAATTCTGGTATTTCCTTTATGGTCATGTGATGTTAATACATTATCCTTGTATGATTTGATGACATGCCATAATCACGCGTGACATTCCATTTACCAAAATGGGGTGTTACAATCCTGCTTCATACCACTCCACCAGAAATGTTGTTTAATGTCATGATACATTTTAGTGGATCATGGATGAATAGAGAATGGAGAGTTGTGAGCTTCTTTCAACAAGGCTTCCCAGAGAGTCTGATCATCCAGAACACATAGACTAGTTCCTTGCCATAGAATGCCTTCTTCGTTTACACAAAATTCGGTCTACCGATCTAGATATTGAATGATAGCCTAAATCTCGCCATCATCTTTCTGAGCTGCCTTGATCCGAGAAATTAAGTATGGCTCAACTCTCAGATTATCCCAATATCCATGATGTCCACGTACTAGGAATTCAATATCTAATCGCTCAAATTCCCGTATGATTTCTTCTTGTACCTTGATGCCGTTTATAATGCCCGACTTCCTACTAAGAACATCTGCCACTACATTTGCCTTACTGGGATGATATTGAAGATTGATGCCATAATCCTTGAGTAGTTCCAACCATATTCTCTGCCTCATGTTCAGTTCCCTCTGAGTGAAAATATACTTGAGACTCTTGTGATCAGTGAAGATATCACATGATTCACCATAAAGGTAGTGTCTCCAGATTTTAAGTGCAAAGACTACTGCTGCTAGCTCCAAGTCATGTGTAGGATACTTTTCCTCATAAGGCTTTAGCTGACGTGATGTGTATGTGATCACTTTCCCATGTTGCATGAGTACACAGACTAATCCTTTACCGGAAGCATCACTGTAGATCTGAAATCCACCTATACCAGATGGGAGAGTAAGAATAGGTGCATATACTAACCGCTTATTGAGTTCGTCAAAGCTTTTCTCTCGCTCATCATTCCAAACGAATTTCTCTCCTTTCCGCATCAACTTTGTCAAAGGTAAGGCTAGTGTTGAAAAATTCTCCAAGAATCTACGATAGTAACTAGCTAAGCCTAGGAAATTACGAACCTCAGTTGCAGACGTCGGTCTTGGCGATTTATTGATAGCTTCAACCTTCGCAGGATCCATAGTAATCCCTTCTGTGGAGACAATGTGTCCTAAGAACGCCACCTTGTTTAGCCAAAATTAACACTTAGAAAATTTGGCATACAACTGTTTCCGACGAAGAATATGTAGCACAATACATAGATGTTCTTCATGTTCTTCCTTGGATTTAAAGAAGATGAGGATGTCATCGATGAAAACGATAACAAATTTGTCTAAGTACTCGTGGAAGACGCGGTTCATAAGGTCCATGAAAACCGCAGGAGCATTAGTGAGTCCGAAAGGCATGACAACGAACTCATAATGGCCATATCTGGTACAAAAATCAGTCTTGAGAATATCCTGCTCTTTAACTCGCAACTGATGATAACCGGATCTTAGATCGATCTTGGAGAAATGTTTAGCACCCTGAAGTTGGTCAAACATGTTGATCCCAAACTTAGATCGATTTAGCTTGTGTAAACGAGATTAGATCAAGTTAAACACGTAGAGAAACTTTGTTGTGTATAAAAAAATTTAAGTATTATGCGAAATTAATACTCAAACAAGAACACACAAACAATGTAAACCAAACTTTCACTTGATTGATAAAACAAACTTGCGTACAATGAAACTGTTAAACGTATGGAAAACCTATATGAAACAAAACCTAAAGGTCTTCTTTTATAGACATAAGAAGCCTTGTACAAGAGTCTACGTATCAGCTATTCTAGGTAAAGATAAATATAGAAAATACATTGTTGATCATATCTTTACTAGAAACAAACTAGAAACATAATACGCGTAGACTAAATCTTTCTATCAGTGCTTGACTTCATCCTATCAACGCTTGACATCTTCCTGTCAACGCTTACTCTGTCAACGCTTGTTTTCTTCTTATCAACGCTTGTTTTCTTCTTGTCAGCGTCCAAGTGTATTGGTTACATTTTATTCCCAGCAATCCTCCCCTAAACTTGATATCTACTCTAGAAATCAAGTTTTAGAATAGAAACTAAGAACTAGGAGGATTCTTAAAAATCTTATCATATTGGTAATAAACATGCCTAATCAAATCTTTGGCCACATCACTTGAATAGTCAATCTCTAGTTGTGTTGTTTTCATCTTCTCCAAAACTTCTTTGTAACTGGGATACTCAACATCTACAAGAAGATACTCAGCAAACTTTGTAGAACTCAAATAATACACACCAGCAGCTGAATACAAACGCCATTGAAGTCCACTGATATCATCCTCAAGATCCTTCCAAACAGGATCTTCTTCTTCTAGTGCACACATTCTCTTGAATGTTGACCAAAGCTTTATTCCATTGACTGAAGTAGATGCTTCATTCTCATACTTGGCCATCAATAACCTCCAAAGGTCTGCCAAGTATTCCCTATCCATACTTGCAAAGAGAGACATAAGAGTAGTAAATGTGTGTGCCTCTTTCCCATATCTGCCAATCCTCCAAAACCCACTTGCATCTTCTTCATAGCTAATGATAGGGTTTTTGGCATCAAGAGGTAACACGTGTACCATATCTGAAGCTTCCATAGGTGAGAGCTTAATGCTCCTTCTTATAATAGCTTCACTGGGAACCAATTTATTCAAATCTTTAGGAACTCAAGTGGAACTCCGTTTTTTAAAGGCCTTGAAACAATCATAGCCTTTTGAATCTCCATCTCTTCTGCAATTTCTTCTCTCCTTTCATCTGAGATAAGTCTGATAGTATTAAATTCATGCACTATTGCCCAAATGGGATAAGCCTTATACTCCAATTTTTCAAAGGATAATCCCTGTAATTTCTGAAATGTCCATCCAGTTTGATGACATCTTAGCAACATGTAATAAAGCTCCCTCATATCTCTCTTCAGCAGTGAGAAAACATTGCTAGCCTTATGCTTCAGAATTACCTTGCAATCCCTTTGAACTCTTAGAAGAATCTCCAATCCCCAAATTTGATCTGAAATTGTCATATCTGGATTCTCCATAACCTTATCTTCCCAAGCATGATACATCTGAGCAACTTCTGGCATATCATAATCTACCTGAAACTTTAACTCTCTAAGTTTCTCCCTTGCCAACTCATCACCATATTCAAGTCTTTCTGGTTGCTCAATTATCATAACACTTGAATCTGAACTTTCATCATCACTTCGTTCTTGTTCCTCAGAAGTAACAACAAATGGTGATTCACCAACCTTCTTCTTTTCTTGTTCCATGAGTTGTGCAGCCAACTTTGAATCAAACTCTACTTGTGCTACATCCTTTGGAACTTCTATTTCTACCATGATTCCTTTACCCTTATCTAATGGATCAATGATGGGTAAAGATGATGATGGTACCTGTGAAGACACTTCCTTGATGATAGCTGATGACTGGAATACATCAACCATATCTGCAGGTCTGTCAACGTTCAAATCCTGTGCGTCAGCACCCAACTTACTCTTGTCAGTGCTTGGTGTGTCAGCATCCAAAGTCTGCTTGTCAACGCTCACCTTACTCGTCTCAGCGCCTCTTGTAAACTGCTCCATCATTGCTATAAAGGACAAGTTCAAGTTTGTAGCAGTAACCAAAGATGTATCAAAACCTGGTTGCTTCTTCAATTCAGTAAGGGGTTCAGCCACACCCAAAGATTTTCCATCATATGAGCCTTTTCCACTCAAATCAAACGGCTCTGTAGCAGCTTCATGTGAACCTTTATCACTCAAATTAACAGGCTCTGTAGCAGCTTCCTCTCCTTTGTAAGAATCCTCCCCGGATGAGAGGACTCTTGCCTGCCTTCTCCTAGAGTCAACAGTTTCTAAGACAACAATCCTCTCCCTCAATTGCTTGAGTTCAAGGCCTTGGGTAGAGACGGTATGTACCAAGTCTGCATTTTGCTTTTACAAGCTAATGCAGACAGCCATCAATTCCAACATAGTATATGGTTCCAATCTGCCCTCCTCTAGAGTGGGGATTTGACCTCCTAAAGTAGAATGATGGGCATGGATGAGGTCTTAAAGATGTTAGGACTGTCTTGGCCTGCATCTAAGCTAGCACCAATAGTCCTAGCCACACCCATATCACCAACCACACTTGTGGTGGTGGTTCTCTCTGCAACATGGCTAGGACCACTAGAGGAGAACACTCCAGTAGTCCTTGGGCGTTTTATCAACCTATATTCAGGGGGTGTAGAAGATGGTGTTGATTGGGTGGTAGTTTGAAGGTTAAGGGGTGTTTGGGTTTGTGATGGAAATGTGTCAACGTTTGGATTAGTAGTGTCAACGCTAACATTTAATGTGTCAGCGTTGAAGGGATCTTGGTCAAGTTCCATGTGTTGAGATGAAGGTAAGGGGTCTGATATTGGGTCAAGTGGTGACTGTGGGTCAGGTTGAGGTTGTGCTGCTGTAATAACAACAAGCATGGCTTGGGTGAGGGGTAAGTCTCTGTGAGGGGGTGAGTTCATCTTACTAAAAATAACTTTCTTTTGCACAGGGATCTCATAAAAATCATCATGATCCCTTGTGCAGTACCTTTTCTCATCAAAAACCATTTTCAAAAATCTGGGATAAGCCAAAGTCATCTTATTACCCTTGTTTTTAGACATGCCATCAAAAATCAGTTTAGAAAAATTATACTTTTGCCCATTTGTAATGCACATAATTGCACTAGCAATTGATCTGTTAATTTCATTATGCGCAGTACATTGGGGACTCAAACATTGAAGAATGACATGTATTAAGTACTTCCAGCCTGGGGGAATTCTTGTTTATGATATTTATTTAAAGTACCCTCTTCAGGGAAAGGATACCCCAAAGCCTGAAGTCCTTGTTCTATCTCATTAATGGGGAGAGTGGTTATACCATCTGCATCATTAAGATGCAAAGCCTGGCGAACCAAGGCTTCAATAACCACCCAAGTACGCCCATGAACAATAGCTATTAATGTAGTGGCATTATTAAGCGTTGAGGAACTAACAGTGTTCCAAAACTGTTTAATATGAGTGACAGGGATGAGAGGAGCATGAGAAAGAGCATACCGTTATGGAGATGCATTCAAATACGCCACCATCTGGGTGTATTGTGGAAACAGAGCATCATCAGCCTCCAAATAAGCAATCATATTGTGATGACTTCTGAATCCCAATACCAAGTCACTTGGTTTAAACTTAGGCGCCATTGATGTAGAAAGTTGTTTATGAAAGATTGTAAAAGATGAAGTATAGGAGAAAAACTGTTAGACAAGAATATGAGAGTACCCTGTTTAAAAATAGGAGCCAAATATATAGGAGTGATAGGCACATGTGATTGGTAAAAAATGAGGCAAGTATTTTCAAAATATAATGATGAAAATATTGAAAAGAAAATAAGTTATCTTGTGCATTAATTAAAAGTTATCAACTCCCAAAATTACGGCCCCAATTTTCGTCAAAAATAACAACTGGGTAGGACCCAATGAGTGTCAACGGTAAAAAATAACCCATCAACGCCCAACGGCTATATTCTTGTCAACGTTGATAAAATCCATGTCAACGTCTAAATAGGTCACAACAACGTTTGGAAATTTATCTGTCAAAGTCCAAAAATAAAAATCATAAAAATAAAAAAGGACCTTAACAAAGTAATTTATCCTAGTGAAGATAACCTATAAACTGAAAATTATCATAGGGTGGCAAGGACTGTCCAATCATGCACACTTGATTATGCAAAATAGACATAACAGTCCTCTAGTGTCCCTTGCTAACCAAAATTCTTAACAGTTAAGTTATCTCATAAAATCCCTTGTAACTCCCAGGTAAACCCAATATAAACCATACCCAAGTCTCCCAACAGACCACATCTAATTCTAGGCCAACGGTCTTGGCAGCATGCATAGTATATCAACTTTGCATGCTAAAGTGCCTCATGAGATATAAAACTAACTCATACTCACCAATGGACACAATCTAAAATTGTGATAAGAGTATTATAAGAATACCCAAAAGTCCTAAAGGTTCCTAAAACCTCCCCTCAAACTGTGATACATAAGTTGCCAAATAATATGCATGTAAATAAAAATTTATGTCAAGATAGGAATATAAATATTCCAACCATCATCCATAAATTGAAACATGCTCCAATGATTCTCCAAGGATCCATAAGCAACTCTGTATCCAATGGTACAATGCTAACAACGCCTTCAGACTTAGATCAAAAACCACAAAACTAACATGTTGTTGACAACGTCACGATAACACTTATGAGCGTTAAGATAACCTTTGTCAGTGTTAGACAAATAAAGTGGAAAATCTAATTTCACATAAAGACTAATAACAATGCATATCCTGTACATACTTTACAATAAGATCTCAAAACACATATTTAAGTGAGATTGATCATTCCAATACTTGTTACCAATTAATGAAATCTTCTAGTATCAAAAGGTTTAGTCAATAAATCAGACACATTCTCTTCTGTGTCAACCCTATCTGGTTGTATTAAACCCTTTTCAAAACAATCTCTTATAAAATGATGTCTAATTTCTATGTGTTTTGTTTTAGAGTGATGTACAGGATTTTTAATAATGCATAAAGTACTGTTATTGTCTACAAAAATCTTGGTATGCATGAAATTATACCCATAATCCAACACTTGGTTCAGAATCTATAAGACTTGTCCACAACAAGCAGCTGCTACTACATATTCTGCTTCAGTTGTAGAATTGGCCACCACTATTTGTTTCTTGCATTGCCAAGAGATCAATCTGCTCTTAAGAAACTGGCATCCACTAGTTGTGGATTTTCTATCAAACTTGTCACCACCATAATCACTGTCTGAATATGCAATAAGCTCCAATGGTGAATCTTTTGGATACCATAATCCTAGGTCTGGATAACATCTAAGGTATCTAAAGATTCTCTTGACAGCATGAAGATGACACTCTTTGGGAGTCACTTGATGGCGTGCACATGCACACACAGCAAACATAATTTCTGGTCTTGAAGCTGTGAGATACATCAATGAACCAATCATTGATCTATAGTGCCTGAAATCCACTTCTTCTCCATCTCCTACTTTTCCCCAAGGGTGTTCTCTATCCATAGGAGGACTAGCCCTTTTCTCATGTGGAGAAAAACCAAACTTCTTCGAGATTTCTGCTACATATTTATCTTGAGAGATAAAGATACCATCTTCTTTCTGCTGAACTTGTAACCCTAGAAAGAAGTTCATCACCCCATTGCACTCATCTTGAACTTGTCTGTCATAAGCTTGGAAATGTCTTCACTCATCTTTGGACTTGAAGAGCTAAAGATGATATCATCCACATAAACCTGGACAAGTAAGAAATCCTTACCAGTCTTCTTTGTAAATAAGGTCTGGTTTATGGTGCCCCTTTTGAATCCATTTTCCACCAGATAGGTGGACAATGTGCCATACCATGCTCTTGGGGCTTGATGAACTCCATACATAGCTTTCTTGACACTATACACCTTGTTTGGATGTTCTAAATCTTCAAAGCCAGGAGGCTGCATTTCATAAACCTCCTCTACAATTGTGCCATAAAGAAAAGCACTCTTCACATCCATTTGATAAACTGTAAAGCCCATGCAGGAAGCATAGTCTAGAAAAATTCTTATAGCCTCAATCCTTGCAACTGGTGCAAAGATCTCCTCATAGTCTATCCCTTCCTCTTGTGTATAACCTTGAGCCACTAAACGTGTCTTGTTTCTGACCACAATGCCTCTTTCATCCTTCTTGTTTCTAAGAACCCATCTTGTCCCAATAGGTCTGACATGTCTGGGAAAATCAACCATATCCCAAACATCATGGATAGCAAATTGGTGAAGCTCATCTTGCATTGCTTCCACCCAACTTGTGTCTTTGAGAGAATCAAAAATCTTCTTGGGTTCTTTTTGTGACAGAAAACAGGCAAACAAACATCCTTGAACAAGAGGGGTATCAACCTTCTTGTGAATATTGGCAATAAATCCTCCAAGATTCTGATGAGATCTTCTAGTTTGAACAAGAGACATCACATCACCAATAATGAGAGAAGAAGGGTGATTTTTTATTGTAGAAGTAAGCACTCCTCCCTCAATAAGTGTGTTGTCCACAATCTCATCTTCCATGTTACCAATATCCTCTTCAGACTCTCTTCCATCAACATCTGAATGAACCTCCCCATTTCTGTTTGAAGGTTCACCTTGTTCAAAATTAGAAGAAAAAATATGGCCAAAAGAGTTGGCAACGCTTGAACCAAGGTTGTCAGCGTTTGAGCCATCAACGCCTAAATTTGTCTTGTCAGCGCCAGAGTTTACTTTGTCAGCATCTAAAAGATCATGCATGTTGTTAACTGGTGATACTTGGGGACCACCATTTTCCTTTCCAGCAGCAGCAACAGCAAATGCATCTGTCCATATGGGAATAGTAACATACTCAAGTATGGGTCCTGATCTGTCTGCTTGTGATCCAACCTCTTTATCAACCTATTTACCTAAAACATCAACAACTGGTTCTTCCACAACATTTGAAGTTACCTTCACAATGTGTTGAGGTGAAGGTAAGGGGTCTGATATTGGGTCAAGTGGTGATTGTGGGTCAGGTTGAGGTTGTGCTGCTGTAATAACAGCAAGCATGGCTTGGGTGAGGGGTAAGTCTCTGTGAGGGGGTGAGTTCATCTTACTAAAAATAGCTTTCTTTTGCACAGAGATCTCATAAAAATCATCATGATCCCTTGTGTAGTACCTTTGCTCATCAAAAACCATTTGCAAAAATCTGGGATAAGCCAAAGTCATCTTATTACCCTTGTTTTTACACATGCAATCAAAAATCAGTTTAGAAAAATTATACTTTTGCCCATTTGTAATGCACATAATTGCACTAGCAATTGATCTGTTAATTTCATTATGCGCAGTACATTTGGGACTCAAACATTGAAGAATGACATGTATTAAGTACTTCCAGCCTGGGGGAATTCTTGTTTATGATATTTATTTAAAGTACCCTCTTCAGGGAAAGGATAACCCAAAGCCTGAAGTCCTTGTTCTATCTCATTAATGGGGAGAGTGGTTATACCATCTGCATCATTAAGATGCAAAGCCTGGCGAACCAAGGCTTCAGTAACCACCCAAGTACGCCCATGAACAATAGCTATTAATGTAGTGGCATTATTAAGCGTTGAGGAACTAACAGTGTTCCAAAACTGTTTAATATGAGTGACAGTGATGAGAGGAGCATGAGAAAGAGCATACCGTTATGGAGATGCATTCAAATACGCCACCATCTGGGTGTATTGTGGAAACAGAGCATCATCAGCCTCCAAATAAGCAATCATATTGTGATGACTTCTGAATCCCAATACCAAGTCACTTGGTTTAAACTTAGGCGCCATTGATGTAGAAAGTTGTTTATGAAAGATTGTAAAAGATGAAGTATAGGAGAAAAACTGTTAGACAAGAATATGAGAGTACCCTGTTTAAAAATAGGAGCCAAATATATAGGAGTGATAGGCACATGTGATTGGTAAAAAATGAGGCAAGTATTTTCAAAATATAATGATGAAAATATTGAAAAGAAAATAAGTTATCTTGTGCATTAATTAAAAGTTATCAACTCCCAAAATTACGGCCCCAATTTTCGTCAAAAATAACAACTGGGTAGGACCCAATGAGTGTCAACGGTAAAAAATAACCCATCAACGCCCAACGGCTATATTCTTGTCAACGTTGATAGAATCCATGTCAACGTCTAAATAGGTCACAGCAACGTTTGGAAATTTATCTGTCAAAGTCCAAAAATAAAAATCATAAAAATAAAAAAGGACCTTAACAAAGTAATTTATCCTAGTGAAGATAACCTATAAACTGAAAATTATCATAGGGTGGCAAGGACTGTCCAATCATGCACACTTGCTTATGCAAAATAGACATAACAGTCCTCTAGTGTCCCTTGCTAACCAAAATTCTTAATAGTTAAGTTATCTCATAAAATCCCTTGTAACTCCCAGGTAAACCCAATATAAACCATACCCAAGTCTCCCAACAGACCACATCCAATTCTAGGCCAACGGTCTTGGCAGCATGCATAGTATATCAACTTTGCATGCTAAAGTGCCTCATGAGATAGAAAACTAACTCATACTCACCAATGGACACAATCTAAAATTGTGATAAGAGTATTATAAGAATACCCAAAAGTCCTAAAGGTTCCTAAAACCTCCCCTCAAACTATGATACATAAGTTGCCAAATAATATGCATGTAAATAAAAATTTATGTCAAGATAGGAATATAAATATTCCAACCATCATCCATAAATTGAAACATGCTCCAATGATTCTCCAAGGATCCATAAGCAACTCTATATCCAATGGTACAATGCTAACAACGCCTGCAGACTTAGATCAAAAACCACAAAACTAACATGTTGTTGACAACGTCACGATAACACTTATGAGCGTTAAGATAACCTTTGTCAGTGTTAGACAAATAAAGTGGAAAATCTAATTTCACATAAAGACTAATAACAATGCATATCCTGTACATACTTTACAATAAGATCTCAAAACACATATTTAAGTGAGATTGATCATTCCAATACTTGTTACCAAGTAATGAAATCTTCTAGTATCAAAAGGTTTAGTCAATAAATCAGACACATTCTCTTCTGTGTCAACCCTATCTGGTTGTATTAAACCCTTTTCAAAACAATCTCTTATAAAATGATGTCTAATTATGTTTTTTGTTTTAGAGTGATGTACAGGATTTTTAATAATGCATAAAGTACTGTTATTGTCTACAAAAATCTTGGTATGCATGAAATTATACCCATAATCCAACACTTGGTTCAGAATCTATAAGACTTGTCCACAACAAGCAGCTGCTACTACATATTCTGCTTCAGTTGTAGAATTGGCCACCACTATTTGTTTCTTGCATTGCCAAGAGATCAATCTGCTCTTAAGAAACTGACATCCACTAGTTGTGGATTTTCTATCAAACTTGTCACCACCATAATCACTGTCTGAATATGTAATAAGCTCCAATGGTGAATCTTTTGGATACCATAATCCTAGGTCTGGATAACATCTAAGGTATCTAAAGATTCTCTTGACAGCATGAAGATGACACTCTTTGGGAGTCACTTGATGGCGTGCACATGCACACACAGCAAACATAATTTCAGGTCTTGAAGCTGTGAGATACATCAATGAACCAATCATTGATCTATAGTGCCTGAAATCCACTTCTTCTCCATCTCCTACTTTTCCCCAAGGGTGTTCTCTATCCATAGGAGTGCTAGCCCTTTTCTCATGTGGAGAAAAACCAAACTTCTTCGAGATTTCTGCTACATATTTATCTTGAGAGATAAAGATACCATCTTCTTTCTGCTGAACTTGTAACCCTAGAAAGAAGTTCATCACCCCATTGCACTCATCTTGAACTTGTCTGTCATAAGCTTGGAAATGTCTTCACTCATCTTTGGACTTGAAGAGCTAAAGATGATATCATCCACATAAACCTGGACAAGTAAGAAATCCTTACCAGTCTTCTTTGTAAATAAGGTCTGGTTTATGGTGCCCCTTTTGAATCCATTTTCCACCAGATAGGTGGACAATGTGCCATACCATGCTCTTGGGGCTTGATGAAGTCCATACATAGCTTTCTTGACATTATACACCTTGTTTGGATGTTCTAAATCTTCAAAGCCAGGAGGCTGCATTTCATAAACCTCCTCTACAATTGTGCCATAAAGAAAAGCACTCTTCACATCCATTTGATAAACTGTAAAGCCCATGCAGGAAGCATAGGCTAGAAAAATTCTTATAGCCTCAATCCTTGCAACTGGTGCAAAGATCTCCTCATAGTCTATCCCTTCCTCTTGTGTATAACCTTGAGCCACTAAACGTGTCTTGTTTCTGACCACAATGCCTCTTTCATCCTTCTTGTTTCTAAGAACCCATCTTGTCCCAATAGGTCTGACATGTCTGGGAAAATCAACCAATTCCCAAACATCCTGGATAGCAAATTGGTGAAGCTCATCTTGCATTGCTTCCACCCAACTTGGTTCTTTGAGAGAATCAAAAATCTTCTTGGGTTCTTTTTGTGACAGAAAACAGGCAAACAAACATGCTTGAACAAGAGGGGTATCAACCTTCTTGTGAATATTGGCAATAAATCCTCCAAGATTCTGATGAGATCTTCTAGTTTGAACAAGAGACATCACATCACCAATAATGAGAGAAGAAGGGTGATTTTTGATTGTAGAAGTAAGCACTCCTCCCTCAATAAGTGTGTTGTCCACAATCTCATCTTCCATGTTACCAATATCCTCTTCAGACTCTCTTCCATCAACATCTAAATGAACCTCCCCATTTCTGTTTGAAGGTTCACCTTGTTCAAAATTAGAAGAGAAAATATGGCCAAAAGATTTGGCAACGCTTGAACCAAGGTTGTCAGCGTTTGAGCCATCAACGCCTAAATTTGTCTTGTCAGCGCCAGAGTTTACTTTGTCAGCATCTAAAAGATCATGCATGTTGTTAACTGGTGATACTTGGGGACCACCATTTTCCTTTCCAGCAGCAGCAGCAACAAATGCATCTGTCCATATGGGAATAGTAACATACTCAAGTATGGGTCCTGATCTGTCTGCTTGTGATCCAACCTCTTTATCAACCTATTTACCTAAAACATCAACAACTGGTTCTTCCACAACATTTGAAGTTACCTTCACAATGTTTGGATTAGTAACAGGCATATAATTCAAAGTCCTAGATAGTGGTTCCAAGTCAAATAACCAATTTGGACCACTTTCAGGATCACTAGGTTTACTTTCTAAAAACCTAACATGTACCTTTTCAAGTATACGTTTTTCTTTCTTAAGGTAAACCCTATATCCTCTACTCTGCACAGAATAACCCATGAAGTAACCTTCATCACCTTTAGCACAAACTTACCTACGGCATCACTAGTATCAAGCACAACTACATGACAACCAAAAGGTTTAAGAAAACCAATATTAGATTTCCTTCCCCAAAGTAACTCATAAGGTGTTTTGTTATGAATCTTGTTAACTAATGCTCTATTCTGAACATAACAAGCTGTATTCACAGCCTCAGCCCAAAAATCAATGGGAAAGTGAGCATCAGCCAACATAGTCCTGGCTGCTTCAAAAAGGGTTCTATTCTTTCTCTCAGCTACCCTATTTTGTTATAGGGTTCTAGCTACACTAAACTGTCTAGTAATCCTTTTCTTGGCACAAAAATCATCTAACAACTTATTTCTAAACTCCTCGCCATTATCACTTCTAAGTATCTTAACCTCATTACCAGACTTTTTCTCTATCTGAGTAATAAAGTTAATCAAAGTATCAGCAGTGTCACTTTTCAAAGCTAAGAAGAAGGTCCAAGTAAATCTAGAAAAATCATCAATGATGACAAAACAGTAAGATTTACCATTCAAGCTTTCTATATTAGTTGGACCAAACAAATCCATATGTAGTAAGTGACGAGGTTTAGAACTAGAGTGCACCTGTTTAGACTTAAATGAGACCTTATGATGTTTGCCTTTAAGGCATGCAACAGAAGAGTGGTCATTGGGGAAAGCCTTTTCAGGAAAACCATCAACCAAACCATGTCTCACAAGTCTGTTTATAGTTTTAAAATTAATGTGCCCTAATCTCCTGTGACAAAGATTACTCTCATCAACTGAAGCCTTAGCATATAGACATGATAAATTATTATTCATCCTAATTCCATTAAGATTCACATTATAAATGTCCTTATGCCTAGGTGTTCTATAATCAATGAATTTCTCATCTGGTGTTTTAAAATCTTTGCTCAACACCAAGCATTCAGTGTCAGTAAAAAGAACCTTATTTTTGTTATCACAAACTTGTGATACACTAAACAGATTATAGTCAAGTTCTTTTACCAGAAACACGTTTTCAAAATGCAAATTGTTGGTGAGAAGAGTTCCTTTACCTGTGATAGTTCCATATCCGCCTCCAAAGTAAACTTTGTCACCATCCTTAATGGGAGTGAAGTTTGTGAGATAATCTTCCTTCCCAGTCATGTACCTAGAGCATCCACTATCCCAATAGCCATAATCATTAACCTGCTTTTGAATGCCCTGCACATAAAGAAAACAAATTAGTTTTCTTTGGGAACCTAAGCCTGAGCAAACTTAGATTTATTTGGTTGTTCAACAAGAACAAACTTAGTCCTTATGACAACCCCTTGTTCATCCCTGTCTGGATTAAACACCCAGTTAACCCCAGTTGGTTTTGTTATGACCTTTGAAATATAATGAAATCTGTTACAGGTCATAGAAATCCCATATGAGTTAGGATTTTGGTCCTGCTTAGGTCTCCAAGTCAAGCTATAAGAAGCTTTAGACCCCTTTCCCTTTGGTTGCAAATATTTACCATTATTTGGTCTGGCAACGTTTCTGTCAACGTTTAATTTGGTCTTGTCAATGCTGAAATTACCCTTATCAGCGTTGAACCTAGGGTTTGCTACAGGAACCCATTGTCTATTATACCATGTATTGGTCTTCTGAAAAGTTCTTTGTCCATGAGTATTAGACCCTTTAGTAAAGAATGGAGCTGGTCTAACAACTT
Source organism: Glebionis coronaria (assembly GCA_025667525.1). Classification (NCBI taxonomy): domain Eukaryota; kingdom Viridiplantae; phylum Streptophyta; class Magnoliopsida; order Asterales; family Asteraceae; genus Glebionis; species Glebionis coronaria. Next base: position 644,700,862 of record CM046876.1, read on the forward strand.
GTGGACTTTGCTGGACAAAAGATTTGGGTTTGACAGTGTTTGACTTTTTGTCAGCGTTGACCTTTGAAACATTGACACACTTATAGGCTAAATGTGAGAAACTTCCACAAGTATAACAGGCTTTTCTAGACATAACTCTTGGTCTAGATGAATAGAAACCTGTTCCATTTTCACTAACTTGGATTTTTGGTGACCTGGTTTTTCTATACATTTCTGCATATTTAATACTAGGTTTTCTATCAACGTTTAGGCCAAGGTCAACAGTCTTGCCAGTGGTTGGGTTTGTCACTTTTATGGGTGTAGACTCATTTTGACTTTCACTCAATATGCCACCCTTAACAAACAAGGTAGGGTTAGCTTTCTTCCATTGGTCCAAATCAGTCAATTTCTGCTTGTATTCCTCTACTGGGGAAAGAACTCTTGGTGGAGGAATAAATTCCTCTTCTTGGAATTTTGGTAAACCAGTCCAAGACAAGTCCTTTCTAGGAACACCATAGAAGTCCCCAGCAGGTGGTGGAATACCAGCATATTCTTTCATCCTAATCCTAGTCATATCCCTAGAACCCTTTGTTCACTAACACATTTTTCTAGGGTTTGTGAGGCTTTATCAAATCTATGAATCTTAAAATCTATATTATCCTTATTTTTTATGGCCTCATCTAACTTAGCCTGTAATTCAGCATTGACTCTCTCCATGATGTTTCTAATATCAATACTAGCATTTAAATCATGTTTTAAAATATTGATTTGATCTTGTAGGTCAAGCTCCATTTTCTTATACTCAGAAACAGTCTTTTCAGTTTGAGTAAGAGCAAGTTGATAGTTAGACAACTTGCATATTTCATTAACCACATCTGATGACAATTTTAAAACTTCTTTGTTATGTTTTCAGTGTTTATACGACAACCCTTACTACAAAATGCATCATCATATACCTCACTATCTGATGAAGATGAGGAGTGTGCCATGAGAGCATAGTGAACATGCTCTTCTTCTTCCTTTTATGCAACCAAAGCTTTGTTCTCTTCCTCATCCTTAGCCAAATAGCTCCAATCCCATCCAACACCATCAATTTCTTGCATTGCAACCATGGCTTTGGACTCCTGAGCCTTAATGATTTTGCTTGAGGGTTTTCTAACATCAGATCTTCTTGGAGATCTGCATTCTCTCATAAAGTGTCCCATTCGATGACAATTATAACACTCAACCTTGGACTTATCAAATCCAGCAGTGTCCTTAGCATTAAAAGTCATCTTCTTCTTGAATCTTCTATTCCATCTATTTTCCCTTATGCTTGCAAGGGCCATATTCCACTTTATGTCCATCTCTTCCAAATGCTCATCACTAATTTGCTCAAGGTCCTCATATGTAATCACTGAGCCATTAGGAAAAGAAGCAATGTGTAACACTCTCATTTTTCGTATCGGTACAGCGGAAGGGTCTTTCAGAGTGTTACGGGATAGCACAATAACTCCAATCATAGACAACACATAAAAATGGTTGTACAAGGTTTAACAAACATTCATTCGATAAAAAGGTTTAAAAGTGTACAACAGGTCCCAAATTATACAGGTCATTAAGTTTACAAAACACAGATTGAATGAACATTTTTAATATTAAGTGTGGGCCATCAGAGTCGATCTCCATCCGGATTACCTTCAAGCACCTGAGATAGAAAACATGCAAAAATCATATCAGCGAATGCCGAGTGAATTCATAGAGTTTAATGAAAACCGTTATATAAAACAATCATTTACATTCATTTAAAATCAGAACACAAGTATAATATCGGAAGTAAGTCCACATATTGCTAGTCAGGCAATATATAAATCAAGCATACATCTGAAACCGTCCATGAGACCGTAGTCTCTATATTACCATGATAGGTAATATATTCATCGTTAATAGCGTCGTTATCATATATAGGATACATTTCTAATTGAATTAGGTTGTAGGATTATTATTAGCCGCATGACATTGTTACCTTACTGTGAAAACAGCGGGCCGCGAACCCGACAAACAATTTGCCCATCTAAGTTAGCGTGTCGTCACAAAAATCACGCTATGGAATCTTCTCATACATAAATTCGCTTACCAATCAATGTGGTACGACGGGGATCAACCGTCAAGGCGCGAACTGGGATGATCGTCCCCAAATAGTACTATCAAATGCATAAGCGTCTACCAAAACTCGGTAGTTCACAATTCATGCTAATGGGACTTTAAGTGACATAACCTAACTACTAATAATCCTTTTAGTCTCGAATATAGGGTCATAGCATCATTCGGGTCCATATCATTTAGCATACAATCGGGACTACTTGTGTTTTATTTTTATAAAAATCTAGCATGTTATCTCCCTCGCGGGTTTACAAATCATTTTATAAAACATTTAAAAGAGTGCGAGGCTATGAACTCACGTTGTTAATGAAAGGCGGATTATCGGCTACGGGCGTGCTTCGGTCACGGAAACCAATCCAAGTGGATTTCTTGTTTTAGGAAGGCAAGAACTTGATGAACACAACAAGTATCTCCAAGACCATCAAATATCAAGATCATATGTTGGAAATTCAGCCCTAGGACACAAGCAAATCACCTCCAAAGTTGGTTATATGGCCACCAAATGATCAAGGCTTCAAGGAAACACCTTAATAGGACTAGTAAACATGTGGTTTGTAGTTAGAAAAGATCAATGAGGGTGTTTGTTGCTTGATTTGGGACGGCACAAGGGTGGAGTAGAGAGAGTTTTAGAGTGGATTGCATGTAGGAAATGGTGTGAATGAAACCATTTGCTAGTTTTGATGTGAAGTGGAAAATGTGTTGGCTTAAAGTGTAAGCACAAGCTTACACTTGTGTAAGTTGTTGTTAGCTTGATGCCACCTATGTGTGGTGTGTCATTTTGCCGTCCCATATAAGCTAGTGGGATGGGGCAAAGTGTTTTGTCCCATCTCACTAGTTTACGGGTATTTCTCGATTCTAGTTTTCTCGATTTGTGTGCCCTCGGGTCGTTTTACGAAAAACATTTTTATAAATTATGAATCACCGTCACAAAACGAATCCAATAAAAATTGTCTCATCAAAAACGGAGTTCAAAAACGTAAATACGTAATCCTAAGGTTTCCGGTTTAATCGTAAAAGACGCCAAATTATGCACGTAAGTCCAAATTTAAATCCGTAAATTGTGAGTTCGTCAACCAACACAAAAATAAGTTTCAAAATATTATACGAGAAAATATTTCACTACCTGAAAATGTTAGATTGTCACAGCTTTTCCTCCTAAAAAGGATCAACGTCCTCGTGATCCATTTCATTTGGATGTCCGTTTCTTATTGAAATCGAAGAGGTGCGGATATTTCTTCCACATTTCATCCTCTCGTTCCCAAGTATACTCCGGTCCACGCTTTGAATTCCATCGGATTTTGAAAATAGGTATCCGACTTTGTTTCAGTTGCTTTACCTCACGGTCCATAACTTCTACGGGCTCTTCGATAAAATGCAACTTCCCATCTATTCGAACCTTACCTAACGGAATTTTCTCATCACTCACTGCTAGACATTTCTTCAGATTAGATACATGGAATGTGTTGTGAACACCATGAAGTTCTGGGGGTAACTCTAGTTTGTAAGCCACCGGACCTACTCTAGATAAAATCTTAAAGGGTCCAATATAACGGGGATTCAATTTTCCTCGTTTTCCAAATCTGATAACGCCTTTCCATGGCGATACTTTCAACATTACTCGGTCACCCACTTCAAACTCCATTGGCTTCCGCCGCACATCCGCGTAACTTTTCTGTCTACTACGGGCAGTCAACAACCTCTTCTTAATCTAAACTATCATCTCCGTAGTCTCCCGGATCAATTCCGGTCCCGTGAGCTGGGTATCCCCAACTTCACTCCAACATACAGGAGATCTACACTTCCTACCATACAAAGCTTCAAACGGTGCAGCCTTAATACTAGAATGGTAACTATTGTTATACGAAAACTCTGCTAACGACAAATGTTTATCCCAATTCTTACCAAAGTCTAACACACAAGCTCTCAACATATCTTCCAGTGTTTGTATCGTCCTTTCACTCTGCCCATCAGTCTGGGGGTGATAAGCAGTGCTCATATCGAGATTCGTTCCCAAAGATCTTTGGAGAGATTTCCAAAAATTCGATGCGAATCTAGGATCTCGATCTGAAATGATCGATACAGGCACTCCATGCTTGCATACAACACTGTCAAGGTATATTCGAGTCAGCTTCTCTAGTGAGAACTGCTCCTTAACCGGAATGAAGTGTGCTGATTTGGTCAGTCTATCGACAATAACCCAAATTGAATTGTTTCCAGATGATGTTCTAGGAAGCTTGGTGATAAAGTCCATTGTAATTCGCTCCCACTTCCATTCAGGAATCTTTGTTTGTTGAAGTAGTCCTGATGGCTTTTGATGTTCGACTTTAACTCTAGCACAAGTCAAGCATTGAAGAACATACATAGCTATGTCAGCTTTCATATTCGGCCACCAATACAACTTCTTCAAATCATGGTACATCTTATCAGATCCCGGATGAATGGAATACTTAGATTTATGGGATTCTAACATAATCAAATCTCTTAAGCCTCCAAACTTAGGTATCCACATACGACCTCTTAAGCATTTCACTCCATCAGCTCTATCCTCTAAAGGATCTCCTTCTCCTCGGAACCCTTCATTAACAAAATTCTCCTTCTTACAAGCTTCTATTTGCGCATTTCTAATTTGCTCAGGCAAATTATTGTGCACGGTCAAGACTAGAGAACGCACCCTGATAGGCTCTCTATCTTTCCTACTCAACGCATCAGCAACAACATTGGCTTTTCCTGGGTGATATTTTATATCACAATCATAATCACTTAACAACTCCATCCATCTTCGTTGCCTCATGTTCAATTCCTTCTGGTCGAGAATATACTGTAGGCTTTTGTGATCGGTGAATACCGTACACTTGGTGCCATACAGATAATGTCTCCACAACCTAAGAGCAAAGACTACAGCTCCTAACTCAAGATCATGAGTAGTATAATTCTCCTCATTCTTCCTTAATTGCCTAGAAGCATAAGCTATCACTTTCTCTCTCTGCATCAAAACAGCTCCATAACCTCTAAGAGATGCATCACAATACACTACAAAATCTTCACTCCCTTCGGGTAATGATAAGATCGGCGCACTACATAATTTTTGCTTCAATGTCTGAAATGCTCCATCTTCATCACTTCCCCAAACGAAAGGTTTATTCTTCTGAGTAAGCTTAGTCAAGGGTTTAGCTATCAAAGAAAATTCTTTAATGAATCGCCTATAATAGCCAGCCAATCCTAAGAACTGTCGCACTTCCATTGGCGTTGTCGGTGCAGACCAATTCTTAATAGCTTCAACCTTTGCAGGATCAACATGAATTCCATCTCTGTTAATCACATGACCAAGAAATTGCACAGAATCCAACCAGAAATCACACTTCGAAAACTTAGCATACAACCTTTCATCCTTCAACAACTTCAAAATAATCCTCAAATGTTCTCTATGCTCATCTTCATTCTTAGAATAGATTAGAATATCGTCAATAAACACAATCACAAATTTATCCAAGTAGGGCTTGCACACTCGATTCATTAAATCCATGAAAACCGCAGGTGCGTTAGTTAACACAAATGGCATTACTTGAAATTCATAGTGTCCATAACGAGTTCTAAATGCAGTTATAGGAATATCTTCTTCACGGACGCGAAGTTGGTGATATCCTGACCGCAAATCTATCTTAGAATACACACTAGATCCTTGCAGTTGATCAAACAAATCATCAATCCTAGGTAAAGGATATCGATTTTTAATTGTCAACTTATTCAGTTTCCTATAATCAATGCACATACGAAAAGATCCATCCTTCTTCTTGACGAACAAGACTGGAGCTCCCCAAGGCGACGAGCTCGGTCGAATAAAACCTTTATCAGACAACTCCTTAAGTTGCTCAGATAACTCCTTTAATTCATAAGGGGCTAATCGGTAAGGCGCACGTGCCACCGGTGCAGCACCAGGAAATAAATCGATTCGAAACTCTACTTGCCTTATCGGTGGAAGTCCTGGTAAATCTTTAGGAAATACCTCAGGAAATTCACAAATAATAGGTACATCTTCCAATCGTTTCTCCCTAGACTCATTCCCGGTCACTTGAGCTAAGAATAACTCACAACCGTTCCTGATGTACTTTTGGACTTTAATACATGAAATGATTTTCAAACGGGATTCACCTCGATTACCATCAATTACTAACGTCCTATTCCTAAGAGGAATCTTAACCTTCTTCTCTCCACACAAAATAGTAGCATTATTCAACGACAACCAATCCATACCAATAATAATATCAAAACTACCTAATTCTATCAACATCAAATCAATCGGAAAGGAATGGTTCAAGAGATTTGGAGAGCATCCTTCTAATAGCTTATTAGTTTTCACTAATTTACCATCAGCCAATTCCACCTCGTAAATGGTACTTATCTCAACAGGTTCAATATCAATAAGGGCACTAAATTTAGTGGATACAAAGCTCCTATCGGCACCTGAATCGAATAAAGCAACAGCATAATGATTGTTGAGTAAAAACGTACCGGTAACGACATTCGGATCCTCTTTCTTCACCTCAATTGTTCCAAGTTGGTAGATACCACCCTGGGGGTTTCTTCCAGGTACAATCGCTTTCAACTTGGGGCATTCCAATTTCCTATGACCTTCTTCATTACAGTTGAAGCAAATCGTTCCCTTCTTACACCTTTCAACCTTGTGTCCAAGCTTTCCGCAATTTCGGCACTTCCAGCAGTCGCCAGGATGCCTCTTGTTGCCACACTTTGTTGGGTCAAAAAGTTGATGTGGCAGAAACTCAAAATCGAAGAAAATATCAAGTAATATGTTCAAGCGTTGACAAGAGCAATCTGGGCGTTGACAAGAGCAATTCAGGCATTGACAGAAAGTCAACAAAAGTCAAACGCAGTCAAAAAGTCAAACGCTGATGGATATTAAAGATTTGATGGAGAATTCTATTTAGGGAATATATTGAGTATATTATTTATGATATACACAATATATAGTTTATCTAAATAGAATATTTAGATGTTTATTTGATTTGATCTCTTGTAGATTTTGTTCCTTCAACTATAAAAGGAACAAGAGTCTTAGGTTTTATTCATATTATTCATTCACAATGTAAACCTAAAGTGTGTGTCGCACTAGACGTGGGATTCAATGTATACACGTCTAGTGGATGTTTGTTATTAATATAATGAACATCCCTATTGTTTTAATTCATGTTATTGTGCCTAAACACCTTGTTCATGATCATTGTTCTTTTCCGCTATGTTATCATATGAACGATGATCAACCTAGATATAATGGTTCATAACCATTGAGTCTAACGATCAATGGACTCCACAATTGGTATCAGAGCCTAAGGCTCTTGATATCTAGGTCCGACGAGGTGTTCGTGTATCGTGAAGAAGAAAAATTCGTATTGAGTTTTTCTGGACGTTTTGTGTGCGCAGCAGTATTCAGAAGGTCATAACTTTTGATTGAACCGTTGGATCGTCACGAAATTTTATATGTGTGTTCTACATACATAGATCTAGACATCCACCGGAGGGATTGTCGAGTTTTATCCCCAGTCAAAAGTTATTAAGCGTCGAAGTCAGCAGCTGAGTGTATGCAGTTTTCTGTGAACAGCCGTATTCAAGACACGATTTCTCTTTCGTTAACCGTTGGATCTGGATGAAATTTTGTCCAGAGGTTCTCATGATATGTGTCTTTAAATCTCACCGGAGCGATCGTCGAATTCAGGCCTCAAGAAAAAGCTATAGCTCGTCGAAGTTGGCTGTAAAGAAAGTACAAGGTATTCTTTTCACATAAAATCACGAATTAGGGTTTCATTCAAACCCTAGATCGCTCTTAAAACAAAAAAAAATATGTGATTCGTGATTACCCTATATCGTTATTTGATTGGTTGTTCAATCTGTGTTCACACGGTTAAAGAATTCTTTAATTGGTGAAAAATTATTGTGTTTACACGACCAAGAAGGGAAAACATGTAGTGATTCTGTTCACATGGTGCTCGTTTTATTATTGGAGAAGAATTGGAGTGTTCACACGGAGGAACCTTTCTCATTGGTGTAGAATTTGTATGATCACACTATCTAATTCTTTTGTGTTCAAAACGTTGGAAAATCCCTAATACAGGAAAGGATTTTGTGATCTAGTTGGTGAATATTCGTTGGTGCAGCAGTTATGAAAGTAAATGCAACGTTTATTCAGAAGTGAGTTTGCAAGATCGCGGCTTCTAAAGAGGGACATAAGAGATCAGTTTTTCTTTTGGGAGTTGATTATTCACGAGAATAACCTTGCAAAACAGTCTGGATCAAAGGCGTGTGATGAATATAGTTGCCTTATTTATTCATTCCTTATTTAGATGGTCATACACAGACGTGAGTTACTGGGATATCCATATTCAGTTTCCTATTTTAATGGGATATGAGCTATTTTGGAAGTGATTGTTTTGGTCATTATATCATCCAAAGAAAAAGGAACGTGAATAAAGGAGTTGCTGATTTTTAGGAGACAAGCACAAGAAAAAGGGAAACGCAAGTGCTGGAGAGGTTAATATACGAGTTTAATGGGCTATGAAGATTGGTTACATTGGATCACAGTGTTATCTTCATCCACTGACAAATGTTCTCCAGGCACTGACAAGGTATAATTCAACCGCTGACAGAAAGAATTGTGACGCTGACAGGAATAAGTCAACACTGATAGAGTTGACAGTGTTGTCCGATATATATGAATTTCAACGCTGATACGTATTGTCCGATATCGGACAATACAACTGCCAAAGATATTGGTTAAAGGAAGATATCGGATAACACAAGGTTTGCTGCTGTTTGAGAAAATTGGACGTTTTAAGCACACAAAAAGGAGGATTATACACACAAAGGTACATGGAATCTCCGTTTTAATATAGAATATCATGATGATATTAATGGCTCGGATATTTTGAAAGGGATTAATGATTTTTAAGTAAGTTAGCAACCATTCATGAAGAATTTTATTGGATTATGTAATCGGGATAGCCTTGTGAAAGAGTTATTCGCTAACATCTTTTACATATGAAGATATTGACTTGTCATGAAGAGGTGTTAGCTTAAGTGGAAGAGTTCTTATGGTAAGTTTGATGATTGAAGAAGATTTTCGCGAGTTTGTGTTCTATCATATCTTAAAGTCGTGGCGTACCATTCACTGACTTTAAAGGTAACTTGTTCGTGCTTACATGGTTAATGATGAAGACTTGTCATAACACTTGAAGGAGTTACATTATCGTGCTCAGTGTCTCACATAGGATGAGAATATTGACAAGAGATCGAGGTCTCGTTATACTTTGTGGAGTATAAGTTCTTTATCACGTGGATAGTACAAGACATGGAACACAAGGTTGGGTTACTCTACTTCTACATCAAGAATACTTTATTTATTTTTCTTCAAGATCATTACACAGAGCCTACATATGGAGAATCTTCAACATTGCAACATTGTTTACTTCCTTGTTGATGTGACAAAAAGGGGAAGAAATACGTGCTACACTTGAGGGGAAGCAATTTGAAGATCATGTACAACTTACAAGAGATACACATAGAGTTTTGCCGACATCAACTAGGGGAAGATTGTTGGGTCAAAAAGTTGATGTGGCAGAAACTCAAAATCGAAGAAAATATCAAGTAATATGTTCAAGCGTTGACAAGAGCAATCTGGGCGTTGACAAGAGCAATTCAGGCGTTGACAGAAAGTCAACAAAAGTCAAACGCAGTCAAAAAGTCAAACGCTGATGGATATTGAAGATTTGATGGAGAATTCTATTTAGGGAATATATTGAGTATATTATTTATGATATACACAATATATAGTTTATCTAAATAGAATATTTAGATGTTTATTTGATTTGATCTCTTGTAGATTCTGTTCCTTCCACTATAAAAGGAACAAGAGTCTTAGGTTTTATTCATATTATTCATTCACAATGTAAACCTAAAGTGTGTGTCGCACTAGACGTGGGATTCAATGTATACACGTCTAGTGGATGTTTGTTATTAATATAATGAACATCCCTATTGTTTTAATTCATGTTATTGTGCCTAAACACCTTGTTCATGATCATTGTTCTTTTCCGCTATGTTATCATATGAACGATGATCAACCTAGATATAATGGTTCATAACCATTGAGTCTAACGATCAATGGACTCCACACACTTAGGACATCAATCATCGTTGCGCGGTGCATTGTTGGTAAGAGCATTTGCATTCCCCTTTCTCTTGTTCTGACGGCGATTGAAATTCTTCCTATTATCACCTCTATCTACACGATCACCGTATCCCTTTCTTTTCTCACCTACACGGGCTTCATCTTCCTTATCCTGAATTATCTGTCCAATGAGTTGGTAAGCCATTCGAACAGCATCATCAATGGTCAGTGGTTTTGATGATGTCACGTCCCCCCGGATATTCCTGGTCAACCCTTTCACATATTGCTCAATTCGGATCTCTTCGGGTTCAACCAATCGAGGACATAGCAAGGCCAACTCATGGAATCGATTCGTGTAACTATCAACGTCCACACCTTTCATTCTCAGATGAATCAACTCTTGTTCTAACCTAATAATCACACTACGAGGACAAAACTCCAAAGTCATCCACTTCTTGATTTCAGCCCAAGGAGTAGCATTAGCAGCATCAAGACCCATGAAAGCAATCCTCCCGTTCCACCAAGTCAACGCACGACCTTTAAGAGTAGCCATAGCAAAGTCACCTTATCTTCCTCCTTACACTTACTAATCCTAAACACCTATTCAATCTTTTCAATCCACTAGCTTAATCCTACAGCACCTTCAGTTCCATTAAAAGGTAGAGGTTCACACTTCATGAACGTCACATAAGTACAGCCACCAACTTCAGGTGCATTCGTTCCAAGTCCTCCTATATTTCCTCCAGCATTAGCATTCACATTATTAGCATTCACATTCACATTAGTACCGCCAATTCCACTACCGCCAGCTCCACTACCGCCAGCTCCACTACCGCCAGCTCCACTACCGCCAGCTCCATTTCTAGCATTTGCCATAAATTCAGTCATAGATGCGGTAACTTGCTCCATAATAATCATACGTACATCATCCTCAGTCACAGCCTTCTTGGGCGGCATAGTTCTATAATTCCACAATTTCAAAATATTAAGCATTCATCCAACAAAGGATTCATATAATATGGATCGAATTCATAATCAAGATACAAATAAGGCACAATATGGAATTCAAGACAAGATACATATTTCATTCGATCTGAAACAAAAGTATTGTCTTAGTACATCCATATCAAAGTTCTAACACTATATATACTCAAAATTTGTGCCAAGTCTATTACTAACAAGTCGGTTCAGTCAAAGCTACAAGCACAAAAGATATAAAGGTCACTACTAAATACAGACTGGTCTACTGAGAACCGCCAGATGGTCCATCATCCATCGTCTTCTGGATCTTCGCCGGACGATCACTAGACTCATCTTCAGCTGGGCGCTTACGGATTACTCCTCTTTCAACCATGTCGGCATAAAATCTACTGTTCCAACCCACTGATATATTCAGCTCCTTTTCAGCTTTCTCACGCATCGCACGAGCCACACTCAACTGAATCTCCATAGTATTCACCTTCCTCTTCATAGCAGCATACTCACCACTTTCCAATACCGATAACCTCCTAAAAGCCTCATTCAAACCACGTTCTACATCACTCAAATCCAAACTAAGCAATTCTCGCTCTTTCTCACCAACCTTAGTCTTCGACTCCAAATAAGCAACCTGAGTCTGAACAACACCTGATCCAACCTCTGTCACACAACTCTTAACACGGGAAGCATCTAGATCACGTCTCAAGGCCCATGGTGCAAGACCATCAAAATGAGTAGCCTCTCGAGTACTAGACGACTCTCCTATCTCACGTCTACGAGTAGCAATACCATCGGTACCGTCAGGTGCATCGTCATCCTCATCCTTCTCTGATTCAGAATCAGATTCAGACGATTCAGACATTTCGTCCCTAGGTAACTCATCCTCAGAATCGGACAAACAAACTGGTGGGGGCAAAGGCTCGCCCTCTGGAACATCATACGGATAAATAAGCTCAGCCTCCTCATCGTCATCAACCTCAACATCTATAACTACATCCTCCTCGACATCCTCGTCGTCAATCTCGTCATCTAACTCATCTAACCCAATCTCATCCTCATTCTCAATATCAGCATTCTCAATCTCCACATTCTCATTACCCACATTCTCAATCTCATTCTCTACTAAGTCAACCTGAGGGGCAATCTGATCCCCTAGTCCTAACTCGGGCTCGGGATCCTAAAATGGTTCCTCCTCATCATCAATATCAAAATCTACTAAGTCTAAATAAGGATCATCTTCTATATTAGGTTCGGGAATAGCATGGTTTTCTATAGGAATATTAGGGTCAGCCATGACAATCTGCATTTATATATATTTATCTCGTATTAGGATAACATACTAGTTAAACAATTACATAATGAAATCACGATATATACATATATATAAATTAAATTATATATATCAAAATATATATCTTCTCAATAGGGCTTGTTGGTAACGTCGGAGATCTCTGGCACCGTTATAGTCAAAAGATTTTTCAAATATTTTCTCAAATGTTCATTGTCAAAAGATTTTGAAATGTTTTGTTCAAAACCTTGGTTTTTAAAATCTTTTGTTCTCTACAACGAGAGCTCTGGTACCAAACTGTAACACTCTCATTTTTTGTATCGGTACAGCGGAAGGGTCTTTCAGAGTGTTACGAGATAGCACAATAACTTCAATCATAGACAACACATAAAAATGGTTGTACAAGGTTTAACAAACATTCATTCGATAAAAAGGTTTAAAAGTGTACAACAGGTCCCAAATTATACAGGTCATTAAGTTTACAAAACACAGATCGAATGAACATTTTTAATATTAAGTGTGGGCCATCAGAGTCGATCTCCATCTGGATTACCTTCAAGCACCTGAGATAGAAAACATGCAAAAATCATATCAGCGAATGCCGAGTGAATTCATAGAGTTTAATGAAAACCGTTATATAAAACAATCATTTACATTCATTTAAAATCAGAACACAAGTATAATATCGGAAGTAAGTCCACATATTGCTAGTCAGGCAATATATAAATCAAGCATACATCTGAAACCGTCCATGAGACCGTAGTCTCTATATTACCATGATAGGTAATATATTCATCGTTAATAGCGTCGTTATCATATATAGGATACATTTCTAATTGAATTAGGTTGTAGGATTATTATTAGCCGCATGACATTGTTACCTTACTGTGAAAACAGCGGGCCGCGAACCCGACAAACAATTTGCCCATCTAAGTTAGCGTGTCGTCACAAAAATCACGCTATGGAATCTTCTCATACATAAATTCGCTTACCAATCAATGTGGTACGACGGGGATCAACCGTCAAGGCGCGAACTGGGGTGATCGTCCCCAAATAGTACTATCAAATGCATAAGCGTCTACCAAAACCCGGTAGTTCACAATTCATGCTAATGGGACTTTAAGTGACATAACCTAACTACTAATAATCCTTTTAGTCTCGAATATAGGGTCATAGCATCATTCGGGTCCATATCATTTAGCATACAATCGGGACTACTTGTGTTCTATTTTTATAAAAATCTAGCATGTTATCTCCCTCGCGGGTTTACATATCATTTTATAAAACATTTAAAAGAGTGCGAGGCTATGAACTCACGTTGTTAATGAAAGGCGGATTATCGGCTACGGGCGTGCTTCGGTCACGGAAACTAATCCAAGTGGATTTCTTGTTTTAGGAAGGCAAGAACTTGATGAACACAACAAGTATCTCCAAGACCATCAAATATCAAGATCATATGTTGGAAAATCAGCCCTAGGACACAAGCAAATCACCTCCAAAGTTGGTTATATGGCCACCAAATGATCAAGGCTTCAAGGAAACACCTTAATAGGACTAGTAAACATGTGGTTTGTAGTTAGAAAAGATCAATGAGGGTGTTTGTTGCTTGATTTGGGACGGCACAAGGGTGGAGTAGAGAGAGTTTTAGAGTGGATTGCATGTAGGAAATGGTGTGAATGAAACCATTTGCTAGTTTTGACGTGAAGTGGAAAATGTGTTGGCTTAAAGTGTAAGCACAAGCTTACACTTGTGTAAGTTGTTGTTAGCTTGATGCCACCTATGTGTGGTGTGTCATTTTGCCGTCCCATATAAGCTAGTGGGATGGGGCAAAGTGTTTTGTCCCATCTCACTAGTTTACGGGTATTTCTCGATTCTAGTTTTCTCGATTTGCGTGCCCTCGGGTCGTTTTACAAAAAACATTTTTATAAATTATGAATCACCGTCACAAAACGAATCCAATAAAAATTGTCTCATCAAAAACAGAGTTCAAAAACGTAAATACGTAATCCTAAGGTTTCCGGTTTAATCGTAAAAGACGCCAAATTATGCACGTAAGACCAAATTTAAATCCGTAAATTGTGAGTTCGTCAACCAACACAAAAATAAGTTTCAAACTATTATACGAGAAAATATTTCACTACCTGAAAATGTTAGATTGTCACACAATGTGTTAATGCAAGTGATGCCTAAAAACATTATTAGTGTTAACTAATCTTTCTTAGTTTTGATCACAACAAACCATACAACATATTTAGTGTAAAACACAAAATGAATTATTTAACTAACACTATCATCAAGGTAATAATCATATCACTAACCTTTCTTAATCATACTTAGTGATCATCAAAATGATTATCCTTAAAACTCACTTTTGTCAAATAAGACAAAAGACTTTTTAATAAACTTTCTTTTTTAGAAAATGTTTTATTAAAATGGAAAATGAAAATTTGAAAATGGCATATTCCAAATGCTGTTAGAATATCCTTTGAAGGGTTCAAATACCTCAGATATTCCCACCCCACTAAAAGACAAAAAACGGAGCGGAGTCTAGTGGCGGTACCTGAAGTACCTACGCGGTACCTTAGCGATATGGTACCGCGGGGTGAGATAAGGTACCGCGCACAGTAGCCGTTATAGATCCGTTGTAACTTTGTCTCCTTTAAATAGTGGGTCAAATCTCATTTTCCAGCAAGCCTCTTGGACGTTTTTCTCAGCCCTCTTTCTATTTTCTATAGCATAATCATTAGTAAATGATCACTTAAATTGTTAAGGATGTTTACATATGATTGTCCTCTTGATCCCCTCCTTTACCATGTCCAATGAGAAGATCACTCACTCACTAGTGTAGTGATAAAGATGAATCTATGAGCTAGTCATATTCCTCATGTTACCCTTTTTTGTTTTAGGTCAATCCAATGTATTTATGAATACTTGGACTAGTTGTGTTCATCCAAGTCATTTGTGGATACTTGGATTTGTTGTGTACATCCATTGCATATGTGTTTGCTTGGATTTGTGTTGTGTAAATCTAAGCTACATGTGTGTACTTGGATAAGTCTAGTTGAGTTGTAATAGATTTGATTAGGAGTTCTCACTAAACTATAAAGTGATGTGGTTGTGTCTTGTGAGTTCTCACTAAACTTTAAAGTGATTAGTAGTTGTGTTGTGTGAAGTTCTCACTTAGCTTCAAAGTGAAGAGTCTTGAAGATTGGTTCTACCTTAAGATTAGAACCCGACATCTAGCCTTGTGTCATTAAATTTTGAAGTAGGCAACGTCGTGTAGATTGGTCCTAGCTAAAGATTAGGTCTCGACATTTAGCTTAGTGTCGGAAAATAATGTAAGCAACGATGTAATGTTTTCTCCGCCGAGAAGGGAGCTTGTGGATATAGTGGAAATCTCGAGTAGGTGTACTCGAGGAGTGGAGTAGAAACGAGGATAGAGCCTCGTTGTCGAACCACTATAAATCTTGGTGTCTTCCCACTAGGTTGTCTCCTTCCTTACTTTTTACTTATTTCATTATCATTATACTTGCTTATTATCCTTGCTAGTGAATTTCAATTGAACCTAATCATTATGCAACTTAGCCTCAAGTAAAAGATAGTTTTGATACAAACCAAATTGAAAGTAATTTTAATTTGGTCACCAATCAAAGAGAAACTATTCAACCCCCCCCCCCTTCTAGTTTCTACAATTGGTATCAGAGCGATGGTCACTCAAGATCTTTGAAGTATATTGTACTTCGAAACTTGGATCGATCCATTGTCTCCTCAAATTAGAAGGTCTAGTTGTACTAAAGTTTCTCTTTGGCCAAAACTATGTTTTCTTTGAAAATAGGTCTTTTAATTGATAATATTGCATCCCACCTAAGATTAGTAGCCTTTATGCATTTTAGGTATACTCTTGAAATATGTCTACTAGTTTACATCTTGCTTTGTGTAGGTACTCATGAAGATCAATCAATTAATTGGTTATGGATTGAGTTACTTGCACTTTTAGAAGAATCATCTTCATTGATCTTTAACATCTTTGAATGATGATACCAAGATGATTGGGAATGATACTAGTCCTTGAAGACTTAGTACTCATCATAGTCATTGATTGGGCATTGCACTTATTCCTTCATGGATTGCTCTTTGTGGACAAGGTACGCTTTCGTTCTTCCACACGCCCTTTGATCATTCTTTTGATAATTACTTGACTATGTGCTTGTTCTCGGCATCCTTTCCTTGACATTTATTTGTGGTTTGTGTTTCTTTTCTTTTATCCTCTCAAACCTTCATTGCTTGGATACTTGACTCAAGTGAGTTAGTAGAAGCTTAAAGTATCAAGCATGATTTCCATGGTTTGCACCCATACGGTTAGTAGGCCCTTTGTGGGAGAGAAAGTGAATTAATACCTTGCTCATATTTTAGTTTATACTAAGACTATTATTGAAAGTGATCTTAGTCTATACGTGAATAATTGCTTTGTGCTTATTCATTACCAAAGCCGTTTATCGTTTCGCCGGAAAGGCACGTCTTAAACCACTATATATGAAAAAAGCTCTTCGTTACAACTACTTGAAGATTGTCATTAATCCCTTGAGCATTGATCCTAGGCTTGATTCACTTCTCTTGACTTCTCTCCACTTAGTCGTTTTGCTACGAGTAGTCGTTTGTCCGTTTCGGTTCTTTTCGATCTTGATTTAACTCGTAATCCTTCATTAAGGCATATTGCTTAGTGTTATGATGATCCAATGATATTCTAAAAGGCTCATGATTTAATCTTAAGTATTTTAGAAAAACTGGATTTTCAAAATTTGGCATTTTTCAGAGATAAAAACCTGCCTCTGTAGGTGGTTCTTTATCTTCGCGGCTCAAACCCGCGGTTCCTTATCGATAAGGTACCGCGGGCAGTAACTTTTGTCAGAGCGCCAGTTTGAGTTTTTTATTCTTTTTCAAACCAAACTCTCTCTCTCCCAAAAACACACATCCGACGGGTTTTACCTTTTCCACCATTGTTGAAGCTTCCAAAACCTTCAATCACTCAAATTAATTGATTCCAAGTTGTGGGTTTCACTCATCCTTCATCTAACATCAATTAATTGTAAGTATTTTCTTTCAATTTCATCTATTTTGTTCTAGGGTTCATCCTTTCATAATTGGGGATTTTTAAAATTGAAATTGAATTAAAACCTTAATAGGAATGTGGGTTGACATGGTAATCTTACTATGATTCCTTAGGTTGATATTCATTAAGATTTCACTAAAACCCACTTGTAGAACAAATCCGTATTTAGGCTAAATGATTTTGGTTGAATGATGGATTTGAGATGAACCCATGAACAAGTAGGTAATGACATTGTTAATGCTTACCTAAAAACCTTGTTTTGAAAAACCAATGTTCTAATCCATTGTTGATCTAACATAGATCATGTGTTCTTGGTTAATGATGGAATAGACACATTGTGAACATGAAAATGATATGGATTCAATCCTATGTTTGTCAAGAAATTGATATAACACATTTTCATTTTTCGTTTTCCTTTTTATTTTTCATATGAGTGATTGGAGAAATATTGTCTTGTGTTTGTATTTAGGTACTTAATCATGCCTTCTCAATATCAAAAATATCATCAATTCACTAGGGATTATATGCCCGACATTTCCCAAACCTATGCTTCCCCCAACTTCAAAATGCTTTTCCATCCCTTTCCACTCGTTGTTTCCATGAGGGTAGAGTCGTTGACAAGGAAATAACGGGTTATGACTATATCAAATCTATGTTTGAGCTTTCGGGGCTTGATTTCTTGCTCAACATAGAAGAAGATATTTACCCCTTATTCCTTCTTGAATTCTTTAGCACCTACTCCATGCTTGAATACAATGGAGAAATCTTCATTCGTTTCGTGTTGAATGATCAATTGATTCAATACTCCCTCGAAAACTTTGGTCAAATTCTCGGTGTGCCATATGAAGGCACTTGTCGTTTTACGGATAAATGGAGACTTGATGCTCTCTCGGAATCCTTCGATAAACCTCCAAATGACCTCACCGAAATTGATCTAGATTTCATCCTTGACATCATCTCGAAAGAGCGTGATAGAAATGTTGTGAGAAGCCTTCATTCAAATGTACGAAATATGAATCGATATGAAGTGCTCTCTAGCGACCTTAAGGATTTTATGGTTCAATGGGCCAATATCCTTAGGGAGAATGTCTTTTGTCTTGGTGGAAACCGAGATCATATCCCGACATGTATGGTGCATATGTTGAGTTGCATCTTTACATCCACCAAGTACAACTTGGCATTCTATATCGCTCGACGAATCAATTATGCCCTTTCGAAGCCCAAGACAAACCTTCCCTATGCTATGCTTCTAACTCGCCTTTTCAAAAGGGTTGCTCATGATTTTCCCCACCTTGATCTTTCTCGCTTCTACCCGGTTCATCGGGTTATGTTGCCTATTCAAGAGGCATATGCAAGAAAGACAAGAAGTGATCGAGGTTCAAGAAAATATGTTCATCAAGAGATGGATGATGAGGACATGGACATGTCAACAAGTGATGGTGATGGCATAGGTACTAGTTCTCATTTCCACTCTTCGAGTAATTCCCATCCATCCTCAAACCCATTCGAGGATGAATGTGAAGACTTAGCTCCTCCTCCTCATCGTTCTAGTGAACTACCGGAAGATCTCAATATGGAGCATCTTTACCGTGAAAACCTTAGAACTCGAGGGGAATTGCACGAACACCGGATTGAATCAAGAAAAGGTTTCAAGTTCTTGGGGAATATGATCAAGGGATTCGGGAAGAAGAGAAGGTGAAAGCTTTGAAGCTTTTCAAAGAATACATGTTGGTAAACATGTATTGTTGAACATTCTATTTATCTTGGTTGTGTATTAACTTATGATTGCATGTTTGAATTATCATTTATCTTGATCCTTAATGTTAATTATGCAATAATGTTTGTGTTTTACATAGCTTTGTGCATGCCTTTTGATATTTAGCTTATTAGATTATGATCTGTAGTTAACTTTGGCTTGTGAAACCTTTGGGAAAAATCTGGGTTTATCAAAAACTGGGATGGGAAATTTTTGAAAACCTTCTGGTCGCGGTTCCATATCGACCCGCGGTTCCTTATCGATAAGGTACCGCCGGTTCTAGATAAGGAACCGCCGGTCACTGTGCATGACAGTATCTTTGCTTTACACTATTTTCTTAATTTTGTGTAAACCTTGCATGATTTTCAGTAATAAACTGCACATTTCCTAAACTAGGTTACCTAAATTCATTATTCACCTAAAATGATTTTAACCCATTACTAGTTTGGATCATCCCCTCACCCATTTAAACCCACCTTGTTTGCCATGTTCTTCACACATCAAACATACTTCCCTAAACCTTAAACCACCCTAATCAACCATGGTGTGTACCAAAACCTCAAACACTTCCAAGACCTCCACCCCAAGGAAAACACTCAAAATAAGGGTTAAGGTAGCTAAGCCTAACTCTTCACCTTTCCACACACCTAAGAATGAGAATGCTCCTATCCTCATTTCTTCATCACCTTCCCCACCTCTTGCACCATGCAAGACTTCATCCACCCATGGTACTAACCACTCCATTGGTTCTACCTCCTCTTCATTCAACTCAATAATGAATGAGCTTTCTTCACCCTTCACTCCAAGTGCACCCTTGGAAGTGACCACACAACCTCAACCAATCCAAAGCATTCATTTTGGGAATGACTTTGATGACACTTTGGTGACTTCACCATTTACCCCTCACAACTCACCCATTTCACCAACCTTGGAGGATTTACCTCCACATTCACCCATTTCCCCTTTGGGGAACATGCCTCCACTTTCACCCACATCACCCTTGGAGAACTTGCCTCCTCCACCTCCACCCAACTCAAACATCCCAATGTTGGGTGTCCCTCTTTCCTTCCTCTTGGGTGATCCTTACTTTGGGTTTCAACAAACTCATGGTCCTAGATGTCCATGTTGTCTCTACAACCACTTCCTCATCCATAACCTAAGGATGGATATGTATGGACTACATAGGGGTTTGCAAGACTTCTTGCTTACCTTGTTCTCCATGCCTCCTCCTAGGAGATGAATGATGGAGTTCTTTTAATAAGAGTTTTCAACAAAACCAAGCCTAAGAAAACTACTTATCTAGATGTAATATTAAGCTAGCTATGTATTAGTTAGTTCTATTTGTCTTTGTACTTTCCTCATTAATGAATGTTTCTTGTTGTTGTCTTATGGATTTAGCTTTGTGTGATTCTATCCTTTTGTGCACACTAATCAACCTAAATCTATCACAACCCCTAATATTGACTAAAATTGGTTCAAAATGATATCTAAATTATTTTGTCACCCTTTGTCAAGACATTCTTTGTGAATGTGTTGCTTTATGCAACCCTAGCATATTTTGGTTCTAATAGAGGTAAAATTCCAAGATTTGCAATTTTTTTAAAAAGTCTTAGTTTTTCCCAAAACCCAGGAAAAACATGGTTTAAAGTCCTCTGGACGCGGTTCCTTAAAGACCCGCGGTTCCTTAGTGATATGGAACCGCCGGCCCCTATAAGGTACCGCGGCCAGAAAGTGGCTTTTGACGATTTTTTGGTCAAAACCTTTAAAACCCTATTCCCAGTCAAGATTCCTTGTTTACTCAAATTTACTAAACATTCCTTGACACTACACATTTTGTATTCAAATTCTTACCTTGATTACATTTTACTTATACCCCAACCTTGAGATTTCATTCTCACACCTTCCCAACCTTGAGAATTCATTCTCACATAACCTTGAGATATCATTCTCACACTCTCACAATGCCTAACTCCTACATTCCTAACCTTGACATTTCTTTGTCACAACCCCTCTTACCCAAAGCTTCTTCATCCAAGCTTTCAAAGAAACCGAAAATCTCAGTTTGACCCGTTTGGGTTAAGAAGAATGAACCATCTTCGTCCAAACCACCCAAAAACCCTACCTTCTCTCCAATCAAGTATTGGAATGAGACTTACACCATAAACCCCATCACCGGAGCAAAAGAAAATGTTCCCCCACCACCACAATCCTTCAATACCCCCCAACTCAATGACCTTTCAACCTTCCCAAACCTCACAAGGCATTGTGAAAACATTCCCAAAACCTTTACCCCACCACCACCAAACCCTAAGTTTGATGCCATACCCCCATCAAACGATTTTGTGTTGCATCATGGATCCTCGTGTGATTGTTGCCGATTTCAACAAATTGAACTTGCTCATGTGTATGAGAAGTTAAATTTTCTTGAATTCCTCCTCACTCGACCTCCTATTAAAGTTTTCGTTCCGGTGGACAAAACATCGAATGATGCATCGTCGTCTTTTTAGTTTTATTTTATTTTTAGCAATCTTGGAAAATATCACTATTAGACTAGCTTATGCTTAGTGGTTTATTTTCCATATTTATTGCTTTTAGATACTCATACTATGTGTATGACTATCTTCTTTGTTGTTTTTTTTATGTAACCTTTGTGTTATTTGTGTGCTATTTAATTAGTTCTACTTTGAGTTGATCTTGGTTAATTTTTTACAATTGCTTATGGGTGATTCCATCAATTCTAAAGCTTTAACCCATTGACAAGCTTATCATCTTCATTGGATTGAAGTTTGATTTTGTCAATTACCTATTTGGACATACTTAGCAAAATACTTGCTTCTAATTTGAGATTTCTTCTCTTTCTCCCTCTCAAGTTACTTAGTAGGTAGTGATCATATATACATTGGTGTTTCTTTCCTTTCTACTAACCTTTGTGTAGCATGTCACCTTAGCTCACAAACTTGGTGCCCCAAGCAAGGGGGAGCAACCACCAAGGGGGAGCTACTAGCAAAGTTCGATGTTCTTCAAAGACTTATGCTAACCTTTTTGCTATGACAAAGGGGGAGAAATGATAGTGATAAACTAGTTAATAATTATATAGTTTGTGTTTCTACGTAAATGAGTTTATCGTTTGTCGTAATCAAAAAGGGGGAGATTGTTAATGCAAGTGATGCCTAAAAACATTATTAGTGTTAACTAATCTTTCTTAGTTTTGATCACAACAAACCATACAACATACATATTTAGTGTAAAACACAAAATGAATTATTTAACTAACACTATCATCAAGGTAATAATCATATCACTAACCTTTCTTAATCATACTTAGTGATCATCAAAATGATTATCCTTAAAACTCACTTTTGTCAAATAATACAAAAAACTTTTTAATAAACTTTCTTTTTTAGAAAATGTTTTATTAAAATGGAAAATGAAAATTTGAAAATGGCATATTCCAAATGCTGTTAGAATATCATTTGAAGGGTTCAAATACCTCAGATATTCCCACCCCACTAAAAGACAAAAAATGGAGCGGAGTCTAGTGGCGGTACCTTAAGTACCTACGCGGTACCTTAGCGATATGGTACCGCGGGGTGAGATAAGGTACCGCGCACAGTAGCCGTTATAGATCCATTGTAACTTTGTCTCCTTTAAATAGTGGGTCAAATCTCATTTTCCAGCAAGCCTCTTGGACGTTTTTCTTAGCCCTCTTTCTATTTTCTATAGCATAATCATTAGTAAATGATCACTTAAATTGTTAAGGATGTTTACATATGATTGTCCTCTTGATCCCCTCCTTTACCATGTCCAATGAGAAGATCACTCACTCACTAGTGTAGTGATAAAGATGAATCTATGAGCTAGTCATATTCATCATGTTACCCTTTTTTGTTTTAGGTCAATCCAATGTATTTATGAATACTTGGACTAGTTGTGTTCATCCAAGTCATTTGTAGATACTTGGATTTGTTGTGTACATCCATTACATATGTGTTTGCTTGGATTTGTGTTGTGTAAATCCAAGCTACATGTGTGTACTTGGATAAGTCTAGTTGAGTTGTAATAGATTTGATTAGGAGTTCTCACTAAACTATAAAGTGATGTGGTTGTGTCTTGTGAGTTCTCACTAAACTTTAAAGTGATTAGTAGTTGTGTTGTGTGAAGTTCTCACTTAGCTTCAAAGTGAAGAGTCTTGAAGATTGGTTCTACCTTGTGTCGTTAAATTGTGAAGTAGGCAACGTCGTGTAGATTGGTCCTAGCTAAAGATTAGGTCTCGACATTTAGCTTAGTGTCAGAAAATAATGTAAGGAACGATGTAAGGTTTTCTCCACCGAGAAGGGAGCTTGTGGATATAGTGGAAATCTCGAGTAGGTGTACTCGAGGAGTGGAGTAGAAACGAGGATAGAGCCTCGTTGTCGAACCACTATAAATCTTGGTGTCTTCCCACTAGGTTATCTCCTTCCTTACTCTTTACTTATTTCATTATCATTATACTTGCTTATTATCCTTGCTAGTGCATTTCAATTGAACCTAATCATTATGCAACTTAGCCTCAAGTAAAAGATAGTTTTGATACAAACCAAATTGAAAGTAATTTTAATTTGGTCACCAGTCGAAGAGAAACTATTCAACCCCCCCCCCCCTCTAGTTTCTACACAATGTATGCACACACAGTATCTAGATCAATACCAGCAGGCTTAACTCTTGGAGAGTCAACATTGTATGTGTCAGCGTCTGAATGTGAGGCGTTGACAAGGCTTGATCCAGCATTGACACAGGTTGATCAAGTAACGGGGTGCATGTATGACTCCTTTTGATCAAATTGACCTTCACTATGTGAGAAGAAGGCCATATTTCCATTGGCAGACTTGCTTCCATGATCCAAAAGAGTTTCATTCTCTACCAGCCTCAGTTTATTGTAAACATCATCAAAAGTAGAAATTTTGAGTGTTGTTAGAAATTATAGACCTTGCTTCAATCTTCCATGCATCACCAAGACTTTTAAGAAAAGTGGTGATAATATCAACATCACCAAGTACTGCTCCCATGAAGGACAGCTTGCTTGTAATGTCAAGAAGTCTACTTCTCACACTAGTTAGCTTCTCACTGGGTTGAGCTTTAAAAACAGCATACTCATGCAAGAGTTGCTTCTTTTTCTCTTGAACAGTATCAGCATTACCACCATAAGAAACTTCAAGAGCTGCCCAAAGATCATTTGTAGACTCATAGCTTCTATATTTGTGCTGATTTTCTTGTCCCAAAGAGAGTTTCAGAATACTTATGGTTTTCATGTCACTTCTTATCTTTGCTATATCCTTAGTTGAGACAGTTCTACCATCTTCGGGTTTTTCTTTTCTATCCTCTTCAGTAGAGCCTTGAACATTTGTTCTTTGTAGGATGGCAGCTGCAATCTTTTCAGCTTTATTGAATGTGTTTCCATATTCAATAATTTCCCAAGGTATAGCCATAGATTTGTAGATATTGCTCTAAGTTAAACTTCCACAGCTCAAAATTGTCTGGGTCTAGCATGGGAATTTTGATATTGGGGGTTGAGGAGGAGGAGGAGTTTGCTTCTGGGGTAGACATGTTGTTTTTAGGGTTTTGAGAAAATTGGTGTTTTTGGCGATTTAGGGTTCTTGTGTTCTTTAGATCAAAGTTTCTCAACAAGCTCTGATACCACTTGTTGATCCTCGATCTCTATGATCTAGAAAAAAATTGCACGTGATATCTCTAGCTGTTAAGTACTATCGTCCAAAACTTGTTAAGGTTTCATACTTGCACCATCATCATATCTATGATTTGAATCATAGAAAACCATATGTCTGCTGCATACAGTAGTATAACCATCATGTGATTTCTAGAGTTCAAACCCTAGTCGTCACATAACAAGCAGAAATTATTTTAACAGCAACATAATCTTGGCAGCAAATATTAAAAGCTCTACTAGGGTTCATCATTAACCAATGATCAATTCCCCAAAGCTATTAGAACAACCCATGGGGAAGAACACACCTTCTTCTTCTATTTAGAAACTATCAAGGATTTTTATCAAATCCAACAACATCTGACGGATCTAGGGTTTTGAGACAAAACCCTAAAAAAACAAATATATATTCTGATGTGAACTTCGACGCCAAATAACTTTTTCTTGGGGATAAAACATGAAAATCCCTCCGGTGGATGTCTAGATATATGTGTATAGAACACACACAAGAAATTTTGTGACGATGCAACGGTCCAATAAAAAGTTATGACCTTCTGAATACTGTTGTGCACACAAAAACGTCTAGTAAAACCCTAGACGGATTTTTCTTTTCTTCTCGATACACGGACACCTTGTTGGTCCTAGTATCACGATCCACGAGGCTCTGATACCAACCGTTGATCCCAAACTTAGATCGATTTAGCTTGTGTAAACGAGATTAGATCAAGTTAAACACGTAGAGAAACTTTGTTGTGTATAAAACAATTTAAGTATTATGCGGAATTAATACTCAAACAAGAACACACAAACAATGTAAACCAAACTTTCACTTGATTGATAAAACAAACTTGCGTACAATGAAAGTGTTAAACGTATGGAAAACTTATATGAAACAAAACCTAAAGGTCTTCTTTTATAGACATAAGAAGCCTTGTACAAGAGTCTACGTATCAGCTATTCTAGGTAAAGATAAATATAGAAAATACATTGTTGATCATATCTTTACTAGAAACAAACTAGAAACATAATACGCGTAGACTAAATATTTCTATCAGTGCTTGACTTCATCCTATCAACGCTTGACATCTTACGATCAACGCTTACTCTGTCAACGCTTGTTTTCTTCTTATCAACGCTTGTTTTCTTCTTGTCAGCGTCCAAGTGTACTGGCTACATTTTATTCCCAACAATACAGATAATCGATTCTTGGTAATGGATAACGGTTCCTAATCGTGATCTTATTCAGCTCACGATAGTCAATGCATAAACGCATACTGCCATCCTTCTTCTTGACGAAAAGTACTGTTGCACCCCATGGTGATACACTCGGTCGGATGAAACCTCGCTCTAGTAATTCCTGCAGCTGATCTTTTAACTCCTTAAGCTCTATGGTAGCCATGCGATAAGGAGCCTTAGAGATTTGTTGAGCTCTTGGGATGAGCTCGATGTTAAACTCTACTTCTCGAGTAGGTGGTGTACCCGGAAGTTCCTCTGGGAATACAACGGGAAATTCTGAAACAACTGGTTGATGTTGATCGATGGAACTTCGGCTGTGATATCCTGAATTGAAGCTAAGAAGCCCTTGGAACCATGAGATAGTAATGCATGAGCTTCTAACGTAGAGATTGTTTGTACAGACTTTTCTGGTATAAAACCATTGTGAATGTACTTGATAACAACATAAATATACATATTCAATCTATCATTATATTGCCACTTTGTAATATAAATAAGAGCTTCGGATACTTAATATGTTGTGTTTTATATGCAGATATAAAGTTTGAAGGAGCAAAGTGAAGACATACAAAGAAGGGTACTCACTACGCAAATAAACCAAAGTTATTGATAGAAGATTCTGGAACGCCCAGAAGTGCGGCGCACAATCTCAGATGTGCGGTGCACATTCCCGTCTCCAAAGTGTGGCGCACTTTCGGAGAAGTGCGGCACACATTTGACCCTAGACAACACTATAAATAGAGGCCACTTTTACTCATTTTACACACACCTCTCTCTCTCAATACTCCATAGCTCTAGTATTTTAGCTTTCTTAGTTAAATTTCAGTATTGTCCACTTTTGGGAAATACTTGTAACGAGAGTATTCCACTCTTCGATTCTTGGAGGAACGATACAATCGTGACACTTGTGAACTCGTTCATTCAATCCAATCTAAATATGATGTACTCTTACTCTTTTCCAATTGTTACTTTCACTACTATGTTAGGCTAAGCTATTTGTGACTATATGGGTATGTGACTATAATTAGTGATGATGCTATGATATGATCCTTTATAAATTATTTGAAGATAATGTTGTAGAACCATTTTACCACCTAGTTCTATAAACCATATTTTATCTAAGTTGATTTGTTACGATAGTTTGGCGTTGAGAAACGCAAATCGTTATAATAAGTTTTTAAGAACTTGTCTATGGTCTGAATCTTTGGTTGGAGAGATCCGCTTAGAAACTTGATAAAATATTAAACTTGTTGGCAACTTGTTTTGATCTTAGTAGCCTAATTAAACGTAAGTCTTGAATCAAACCCAAGTAAATTGTGTAGACGCCGTTTTGACGAAAAAGGATTATCACTCTTTCCCTACGTAAACATATCTCGATCATTATTATCATCATCACGAACTTATATGAACTATCCCATATTAGTTATACTTGTTACTATTGATATCATTTCAACTATTTCTTTCTTCAATTATTATCTTGATTACCAAAACGAAATTAAGTCTCAGTGAACGATCCTGGCTTACCACTACAAAGCTATATTATGAACGAAAGGGTATACTTGCCCGTGTTTGTCTTCTAGTCCCTTGTTTTGTCTAAACCTTGTAATATAAATTTAAGACTTGCGAACGAACATCAAGTTTTTGGCGCCGCTGCCGGGGACTTACAATCCAGTTTTGTAACCAAATTCGTATAATCCTTGAAGAATTGAACCATTTGCCACTCATTTTCAAACCAAATTTTTTTCAGCAGTACAGAAAGTACGCCGCACAAACCAAAGAGTGCGCCGCACTTCCTGTAGCGAACCGAAGTCCGCCGCACATTCCCCAAAAGTGCGCCGCACATTTCCTACCGTAAACACCAAAAAACCTTGTTGGATGCACACCAGTTCATCCGGAACACCACCAACATCACCGTTACCAGAACCTGAATGTACCCTTAACCGAAGGCTACGTAGACTTCATCGCCGTGTACCTTTAACTAGGAGACACGAGCAAACTCAACTTCGCATAATCAACCAACCTTTCGACAATCTTTCTCAAATCCTATTTCTCACCAAACTCATCAACCGTTACGATCCAATGTCGGACATTGATGATGAACCAATGTGGTCAGCCGATAGAGTTGTAGCACCAACTCTTGGCTCCGCAATCGTTTTACATGAGATTGCAAACGATTTTGCAATCAAAGGGAACCACTTAACACTTGTCAAAAATAACCAATTTGATGGTCAAATCAAAACCGATCCTCCCAAACACATCCACGAATTCAGCGGAATTTGTAAAATTTTTAACTATGAAGAAGGACAAGCCGAAGCCATCTAACTCATGATGTTTCCATCATCCCTTACTGGAGAGGCCAAGTCATGGCTCAACGAAATTAACGAAGGAACCATTCGAACATGGGAAGGTATTAGGACCGCCTTCATTAGCCGATTCTTTCCTCCTGCCCTATTTGAAAAACTCCTCGGAGAAATCCGAAGCTTTTCTCAACAAGATCGAGAAACTCTCACTAACGCATGGTTGAGAATGAAAGAATTACTCCGAAACTTCCATGGTCATGGACTCAAAAAAGAAGGAATAATCAAGATTTTCTATCATGGTCTTGACGATACTGCCCAAGATGCATTGAATGTCGCAGTAGGCGGAATTATCCTTTTCAAAACTCCTAACCAAGCTTACCAATTATTGGATGACAAAGTCCTACTTAAGCTTGATTGGTCCAAAAATCACAAAAACAAAAACCCACGGAAAACCGTAGCTTTTGCTGAAGAAAACAACAACCCCATCGATACCGAAAAAATTATGGCTCGAATGGATGCCATGTCTCTTAAAATTGATACTCAATATAAAGAGATGAAAAACAAGTAACATGAAACCTGCAAACACTGTGGAGGAAACCACCCTTCTAGTGAATGTGATGACGATGACGTTCCCATGACGAAGGAAGAAGAAGCCAACTTCATGAATACCTTTCGTCGAACTCGATTTTTATAACGATTATCGTAATCGTGACCGCGATAATTGGAGATCAAATTATAAACCAAGTTACGATTGAGATGAAAAGAAACCCAATCAAAACGAAGACAAAACCAACCTTGAAACCAAGCTCGAAAACTTTATTGAATCTCAAAGAAAAACCAACATTTTTGTTCGAGAAACATTCACTGACTTCAAAACAAAGTTCGAAAGTACGAACAAAAACCACCAAGCTTCCATCCAAAACCTTGAAGCTAAATTTGATCGTTTGGCCGATAAACAATCGAATCGCGCTTTTGGTTCTTTACCAAGCAACACCAACCCAAACCCCCAAAACAATATCAAATATCAACCCCCACAAGCTCGTAATAAGCATGTGAATGTCGTATTCACGCATAGTGGTTTATCTTACGGATCACCTACCAAACCTACTTAAGATACACCAATCGAAATTCCACTCAATAGTGATAATGAGGATGAAGCTCAAACAACCCATACCAAACCAACTGAAACCCAACACCCAAACCATATAAACCAAAAGTACCATACCCACTACGCTTACGCAAACAAAAGATGCAAGCTAAGTATGGTAAATTCCTCGACTTAATACAAGAAGTTTGAATCAACATGACTTTAGTCGATGTTCTGGCTAGTCGATGTTCTGGCTGGAATGCCAAATTATTGAAAATTTATCAAAGAAATTATCAAGAGCAAGCATAAGTTTGAAGAAGTTTCTTCAACTTTTCTAAATGATGAATGTTCTGCCATTGTCCAAAACAAAGTACCACCAAATCTGGGAGATCCTGGAAGTTTCCTAATCCCATGTACTTTCCATCACTCATACTCTTGTAATGCCTTGGCCGATCTTGGGGCAAGTATCAACCTCATGCCATACTCTTTGTATGCTAAACTCTCTAAAAATGTTTTAAAACCCACAAAAATGAGCGTTCGCCTCACAGACCATTCTTTCTAATACCCAATGGGGATAGCCGAAAACATGCTCGTGGAAGTCGGAAAATTTATTTTTCCTGTTGACTTTGTAATCTTAGAAATGGAAGAAGATAACAAGGTACCATTTATCCTTGGTAGACCTTTCTTACACACAACTGACGCTATAATTAGAGTAAAGTAAAAACAACTCAACCTTGGAGTTGGAAAAGATAGAATTTCTTTTTCTATTGACGAAGCAATGAAACATTCGTACTCTAATGACGATACTTGTTTTAGTATCGATGTCATTCAAGACATAGTTGAAGCCGATTTCGACGCTCTTCTTGATGAAGGAAGATAAATTTTGCATTCTATCGAAGGAACCATCCTCGAAGAAGAACTTTTTGCTGAATTTGATGCCTTTATAGTCGACCATACTGATGAACCAATCGAGACATTCGAAGAAGAAATCAAAACACCATTTGAAACCATAACTTTCGAAACCGATTTCAAAGTTAAGAGATCTGTTGAAGAGCCTCCTAAAGATTTAGAACTTAAACCTCTTCCTAAACATCTGGAATATGCGTTTCTTCATGAAGAAAAATTACTCCCTGTAATTATTTCATCCCAACTTTCGGAAGAACACAAAGACGATTTAATTGACGTTCTCAAGAAGCATAAACAAGCTTTTGCTTGGAAAACTTCTGACATTCCTAGCATATGTCCATCGTTCTGCAAACACAATATCCAACTTTTGGATAACAAGAAACCGATTGTTGAAAAATAACGAAGATTAAATCCTAACATGAAAGACGTTGTTAAAAAAGAAATCCTTAAACTCTTAGACTGTGGGATAATCTACCCAATCGCCGATAGGCCATGGGTTAGTCCTATTCATTGTGTACCTAAAAAGCGAGGTATCACGGTAGTGACTAACGAAAATAATGAATTAGTACCAACACGAACCATCACCGGATGGAGAGTTTGTATTGATTATCGAAAACTAAATGACGCAGCCGCGAAAGATCATTTTCTTTTGCCCTTTATGGATCAAATGTTAGAAAGACTCACAAGAAATGAATACTTTTGTTTCCTCGATGGTTTTTCTGGATACTTTCAAATCCCAATCGACCCTATGGATCAAGAGAAAACCACGATTACTTGTCCATTTGGAACTTACGCTTATAGGCGCATGCCTTTTGGTCTATGCAATGCACCTGCTACTTTTCAGAGGTGTATGATTGCAATCTTTCACGATATGATTGAAGAATCAGTCGAAGTCTTCATGGACTATTTCTACGTCTTTGGAAATTCTTTTGACACATGTCTAAACAATCTCGATAAAATGTTAGCACGATGCAAAGAAGAAAATCTTGTGCGTAACTGGGAAAATGTCACTTTATGGTTAAAGAAGGAATTGTGCTTGGACACAAGGTGTCTGGAGTCGGCCTTGAAGTTGACAAAGCAAAAATAGACGTAATCTCAAAATCCCACCACCTACTAATGTTAAAGGCATTAGAAGTTTTATAGGTCATGCCGGTTTTTACCGACGATTTATCAAAGACTTTACGAAGATCGCAAGACCTTTAACTCATCTTCTAGAGAAAGAAAGAACGTTCGATTTTGACGGCGAATGTCTTTCATCGTTCGAAACACTCAAAGCAAAACTTACATGCACACCCATTATTACAAGCCTTCATTGGAACCTTCCATTTGTACTTATGTGCGATGCACGTGAACATGCCCTTGGACAAAAAGATGGTAAACAATTTCATCCCATCTATTTTGCAAGTAGAACTCTCAACGCAGCCTGATTGTAATGTTTTTGTACCCTTTAGGAAAAGGATGACAAATAGTGGTAGTATTAAGTGTCGGTTTAGGAAAACCGAGCACTAATGACCCAAATGAAGTCCAAGTTCGTTTCCCAAGGAGGCAAGTGCGTTGTGTTAAGAGTTGATTAATGTTTGTGATTATATGATTGAGAAAGAAATGGGATTAGAAGAGAAAGACGGTTACAAAGACGAATTAAACTACGACGAAAAAGGCGAACACGTAAAACCGTAAATAGTGCCAAAATTAAAATTTTAACCTAAAAATTTCTAAAAATTACTAAAAATCCCCAATAATATTCTAAGAGTTTACAAAAAATCCAAACTTGCTAAAACCTTTTAATTAATTCAATAATGACTTTTTAATGCTAATTAAAGCCCTAAAAATCACTTTTAATTATTAAAAAGCCTTAAACAAGATCTAATAGTTTGTAAACCTCAAAAATATCCTAATTGAGCTAAAAACTATTTTTAAAAATTTTAAAACCAAATTAAACTATTTTTAAACACTTAAAAACTATTAAAATCTATTAAATCTTAAATTAATTCTAGAAATTAATTGAAAAGTCTAAAAAATATTTGGAAAGTGACAAAACTCCTAATTAAGTGTCCTTAACCTAGGAAAATGTAAAAACTAAAAAAAATAAAACTTCAATTTTTAATAATAAAATAATATTAAAATATTCAAAAAAATAAAAAGTTTATAAATAAATTGTAAAAAATTACCAAAAATCCTAAATAATGTAACTAAAACAAAAATGCAATCCAAATTTTCTGAAACCTATTTAATAATTTTATATTGAATTTTAAAGTTGCTTAAAAACCCTAAAATCCTTTAAAATCAAAAATAAGCTAAAATGAAAACCTAAATAGCTGTAAACCTCAAAAATATGATTAAAAACCTAAAAACTATTTTTTTTGATTTTTAATATACTTTTTACTATTTTTTAATGACTTTTTAAAATAAAAACTTAAAATAATCCTAATAAATTAATGAATAAAGGAAAAAATATACTTTTTGCTCAGAAAAGTCAACAACCCTAATATAAACTTAAGAAAAAAGTTAAACATGAAAAATCTTAAGGAAATAAGCTACAAAAGCTTATTTAAAAGCTGTTAACCAAATAAGCTAAAAAACAAACACTACTTAAGTATGTAATGAAATGAAGACTAAACGTAAAAAGCCATCCGGATCACTGGTTAACACGTTAGTCCTTGGAAAGCAAGGTCGCGTGTTCGAGCCCAGGCCAGGTGAGCTTTTTACAAACTTTTTTTTTTTTTTTACTTTTTAAAACTTAATCCAGTAACTACTTAAGTCTCAATAACATGAAACAAATCCAAATTAAACAAGATTAAGGCTATTTGAAATCAAAAACGTGCTCAAACTTGGTTGTGTTTCTGATGAACACACAAGTGTTTATTCACTTGTGCAGACAAGATCAAGAGGGCTTGATCCTTGGATTTTGGTGGTGTTTTTGTTGGACAAAAGGAACCCTTGTACTTTGTTGAGTACAAGGGGTCAATACAAACACAAAAAACAGGTAAGCACAACACAAATTCAATCACAAAATAAGCAAAAAGGTTGCTGATATGACTAAATGTTTCTGATGAGTACTTGCTGATGCAATGTGCACACAAATGAGATTCAAAGCTTACAAATTGGCAAACAAACCTACCAACTAGCATATAAACATTATCAATCCTTAAAATAACCTAGTTCCTAACAGATAATCAACTTTGAGGCAAAGATTCTTACAAAGTTTAGCAGATCAAACAAGTTTTCTGATTAGGCTATGTTTTACCTTTTTTAAACATGCAAAAGTGCTTAAAACCTACTCAAACTGAAACCAAAGAGCATATAACACTTAAATACAACCTAGGGAATGTATCTAAACAGGTTTTAAGCAAAAATTTAATCACAATTCTTTGCTTATCCCTTATCCCAAACACTCCTTTAAAACTGAATATGCAAATTTTTCAAACATAATGAACTCAAAACCTAATCAAATTGAATCAATATCAATCTAACATGCATACTACACCAGATTAAGAAATATCAAACAATTTTTACCAACACTTAAACATTTAACATGCAGAATCACATAAGCACATAATTTTTTGGAAAACTGAAAATGGAAAAGAGAATCAATGAGCTACCTTAAGGGTCCCACATCCAGGACCCTTAGTGGTTGAAAAACCACCTCCCTATAGGCTGAGGCCTATGCAGAACTTTGTTGAGATGATGATGAAGTTTTCCTTAACCAAAATGGATGAAAATGTTCCTCTTTGAATCTGCTAAGATAAAAGGGAACAAAGCTTGTGTAAAAGCTTAAGAGTTTGCCCCTAGCTTATAGATTAAGCTAGAAGGAAACCTTAGCTTATGGGTAAGATTCTGATAAACTAAAAAAAAAGGAAATGACCAAACCAATGGCTATTTTAAACT
Source organism: Glebionis coronaria (assembly GCA_025667525.1). Taxonomy (NCBI): domain Eukaryota; kingdom Viridiplantae; phylum Streptophyta; class Magnoliopsida; order Asterales; family Asteraceae; genus Glebionis; species Glebionis coronaria. The sequence continues at coordinate 644,735,406 of CM046876.1, forward strand.
TGGGTACCCACTACACCAGAACAAGCCATGGTGTTATGGACATACACAAGCTCAAATACCGTCACACCAACACACTTAATCACCATGTTATCAGGTTTTGAATGAAATTTAAGATTTTAGAAAAAAAACTTGAAAAGAAAACAGAAACTTGGAATTTTGAAAACCTTTGCTGAAACTTAAACAAAACTCAACATGAAATTAAATCAACATAAAATGTAAAAGGAACTCAATCTTTCTCATCAACAAACACAATACCATTTATATTACTTCATAAACTGGATTTACAAGGTTTTTGAAAAAGGAGAAAAAATCAAGAACAGAAACTTTCTAAGTCCTATCATGCCTTTATATAGAGGCTTACAAGTGATTCTAGAAGTGAATAGAACTATAAAACCCTAACACATGAACTTCCAAACTTGCCCTTGGACGATTTTGAATTTTTCAGTCAAAAATAAGCCATGTGAAGATCTTGGCAGTTTGTGAAGATGCCAGTGATGAAAAAGAGATCTTGGACGTCCATTTAGCCTTTGGGAACACGAAATTGTTGTGGGTTGTTGATCCTGCTGTCAAGTTTTTGTTTGGGAGTGAATAGTGGGGCAGGGGATGGTGGCACAAGCATGTGAGGTGATGGTGATGGGAGTTTAAGGATGGTTTTAGGTTTAGGTGATGTTTAATCAAGGATCTGGAAATAATTACCCAAAAACCCTTTGTTTTAATCATTGTTCTTCCTGGAAATATTAGGGTTTAAGGGGTGGGTTAAGAACAGGTTTAATCCAAATTGGGGGGGTTAATTTATTTGAATTAGTGTTTGGGTGGGAAAATTAAACTGATTAATTAATTAGTTATTGTGAGTGGAGAGGTGACGTGGTGAAGGGGTGGTTTGTGATTGGTTAATGGGTGTGAGTGGGTGAGGTGTCAAGCAGGGAGTGGAGGGGATAAGTATGGCTGTCTGGCAGGTTTGCCCCCTCTCTTTTCAAACTTTGTTCACTTTGTATTAAATGGCTAACAACGCCCATTTAACACATGACAACTTTTGGACTTTGGCAGTTTTGGCACAACAAGTTTTGGAACTTGTTTTAAGGACTATAAGTGTAATTTTGGCAATCTTCAAGGGCTGATCTTGTATAGTCTTCAAAGTTTAAGGCTTTGACTTGTTTGTTGACTTCTTGGAGGACCATTTTCGACAATTTAGTTTTGTTAAGGGACTAAATTTGACAATTCTTCAAAGTTAAGGGTCCTTTTTGTAATTTTGACAAACTTTAGGGACCAAACTTGTAATTATGAAGATACAAGGGTATAAAGTGTCAATTCTTCAAACTTGGAGGACCAATCTTCATAATTCTTCAAATCTTCAAGGGTTTTCTTTGGAAAATTCTTCATTAGGGCTTGGTTCATCGTGCGGCTTCGTTTCCCGTGTTCGTTTTTTATTGATTCTTGTGATCTTTTGTCATTTTCTCAATATCCGTACCTAAAATACACAAGCAACAAACACAAGCATATATTTGGGTATTTTGATGATATTTAATGCATTTTAAGCCCTATTTGGACGATGAGACTATGTATAAAAGCAGTCTCATCACAGCCCAACAAAATTACACAATTACGGGAAAAAACTCATGGTTGTAGTTTACGCATTTGAAAATTTTCCATCATACCTCGTATTGTCAAAAACAATAGTTTACACCGATCACTCAGCTTTAAAATACTTGTTCAAAAATCAAGACGCCAAACCTCGTCTAATACGATGGATATTGCTTTGACAAGAATTTGATTTAGAAATTAAAGATAAAAAAAGGAGCTAAAAATGTTGCTGCCGATCATTTGTCTCGCATAGTGAATGATGAATCTAGCGATGATGAAATCGATGATTTTATCGATGAGCATATAATGCAAGTAAGTACTAACGATACACCATGGTTCACAGACTTTGCAAACTATTTGGCTGTAGGTATTTTACGAAAGGGAATGACGCACCAACAAAAGGAAAGATTTTTCTCTGAACTTAAAAAATAATTTTTGGACGATCCTTACTTATTTTGAATCTGCTTTGATGGAATAATCCGACGTTGTGTTTCCGGATTCGAATCTCGAAAAATTCTCGATGAATGTCACTACGGACCGACCGGAGGATATTATGCAGCGAACACCACCGCTAAAAAAGTGTTCGACGCTGGCTTTTATTGGCCAATGATTATTCGTGAAGCTCATACCTTAGTACGACTATGTGAAGCATGTCAAATGACTGGAAATATTTCTAAAAGAGATGAAATGCCTCTAAATAACATCCAAGTCTGCGAAATCTTTGACGTGTGGGGTATCGACTTCATGGAACCATTTCCTAAATCTTACAAATGTCAATACATTTTAGTCGTCGTCGACTATGTATCAAAATGGGCCGAAGCTTAAGATTTGCAAACAAACGATGCAAGAGTTGTTATCGCATTCTTAAAGAAATTATTCTGTCGTTTTGGAATTCCAAAAGCATTAATAAGCGACAATGGAACTCATTTTTGTAACAAACTCATGGAAAAAATTATGAAAAGATATGGAGTGAACCATCGATTTTCCACATCTTACTACCCTCAAACGAGTGGTCAAGTTGAAAACACTAATAGAGCTCTTAAACGTATACTTGAAAAGACCGTTCAAAACAACCCTGCTTGTTGGTCTAAAAAATTAGAAGATGCTCTATGGGCACAAACTTTTGTATGGAAAAACATGCCATCTTCCAATGGAAATTGAACACCGTGCATATTGGGTACTTAAGAACTGCAACCCGGATCTTATTGCAGCCGGAGAAAAACGTATCTTCCAACTTCATGAGTTAGATGAATTTCGACATCAAGCTTATGAATGTTCACGATTATATAAAGAACGAACCAAAGTTTCGCCTGATCTCAAATTGTGACAAAAAAAAAGAATTCAAAAAAGCAGAAAAAGTACTTCTCTTTATCTTGAAATATAAATTTAAGCAACCTAAGCTTACTCCGAGATGGACTGGACCCTATACATTAAAACACCAATATCCATCCGGATATGTTGAATTATATGGTAGAGACAATAGCACCTTTATAGTCAATGGACATAGACTTAAGCTCTACCATGAAGAAGAACACTCTAATGAAATCGAAGAAGAAGAAATTCCGTTCTTCTTATAATAGATTCGAGTAGCCGAGTCTGGCTGAAGACTATAAACTTAGCGCTATTCGGAAATCCGTATTTTGTCCCCCACCTTTTAACTGAAGTGTGGAGGAGGACCTATAAATAAATAAAACTGTCCTTGTATATGTTTTGCATGTTTTTTTTGTTTCATCATCTCATGCAGGAAAATAGCAAATTGGAGCTTTAAGATTGATTCATCTCTCGAAGTCCCACAATTTTCTACTAAGCCCCAGGAAGTTCTCGTTTCCCTTTGTATTTTTCCTATTTTTAATATTTTTATCAATTATCACCTCGAGGACGATGTTCAACTTAAGTGTGGAGGAGGTGACAAATAGAAAAAGTAAGTAATAAAATAAATTTCTCCACATGAAAATCTTTTTGAAATAAAAAAATATATATGTTTTGTAAATAAATAAGTTTTTAAAAAATAAAAAATCTCATTGATTGACATTATAATTAAGCAAAAAAAACCATCACCCAAATATGTGAGAAAAACTTATCCTTATGTTTCTCTGTTTTGTGTGAAAGCCGATAATCTAGTATGCTTTATTTTTGCTTGATCATCATTTACTAAACCGCAGTGAGGTTAATTTATAGATATTTTCGAAAAGAGGCAAAATAAAATCACCCTTATATCATTTTAGTTAAGCTACACTTGCTTACTAAAATATGTGGCACTTGTACGCATGTGTTATATTATCCATTGTGCCAACATCCTTGTATGTTATGCCTAACCATTTGTTAAGTCGTAAAGTTTATGATGTTCTCTTAAAAAAATGATGAATGAAAAAGAAAAAGAATCAAGTATTTTAGTATAGTTTATTCTATGACTTTGACAAAGGCATACTTTTGTTCCTAAACCCACATCATTTATCACGTTTTGCTTCTTTGAAAAATTATATGGTGCTCACGCCGCAACGGTTATGTTTATGTGTCATGTACAAACTTATGGTAGCTATCTATTTTATGTCCGTGCTATTTGAGTGTTCTCTTACATTTACCCTTTGTATTTGACATTTGTGTGAACTTAAAATCCAAACACTATCCACGTGAGGTACTGAAATTATATTGTCATTTGCTTTTGCTATTCATAAAAATTAAATCATTTTCCTATCATACTTCACAACACTTAAAAGCATTTTAAAATTAAATTTGTTTTCTCGCTTTGAGTGCTTGCGGGCAAGCAATAGCTAAGTGTGGAGGAATTTGATAACGACCTAAATACACATATTCAATCTATCATTATAATGCCACTTTGTAATATAAATAAGAGCTTCCGATACTTAATATGTTGTGTTTTATATGCAGATATAAAGTTTGCAGGAGCAAAGTGAAGACATACAAAGAAGGGTCCTCAATTTGCAAATAAACCAAAGTTATTGATAAAAGATTTTGGAACGCCCAGAAGCGCGGCACACAATCTCAGATGTGCGGCGCACATTCTCGTCTCCAAAGTGCGGCACACTTTCGGAGAAGTGCGACGCACATTTGACCCCAGACAACACTATAAATAGAGGCCACTTTACTCAGTTTACACACACCTCTCTCTCAATACTTCATAGCTCGAGTATTTTAGCTTTCTTAGTTAAATTTCAGTATTATCCACTTTTGGAAAATACTTGTAACGAGAGTATTCCACTCTTCGATTCTTGGAGGAACGATACAATAGTTCCTCCAAATTGTTACTCTTCTCAAATTGTTACTTTGATTACTAAATTAGGGCTAAGCTATTTGTGACTATCTGGGTATGTGACTATAATTAGTGATGATGCTATGATATGATCCTTTATAAATGATTTCAAGCTAATGTTGTAGAACCATTTTACCACCTAGTTCTATAAACCATATTTTATCTAAGTTGATTTGTTACGATAGTTTGGCATTGAGAAACGCAAATTGTTATAATAAGTTTTTAAGAACTTGTCTATGGTCATGAATCTTTGGTTGGAGAGATCCATTTGGAAACTTGATAAAATATTGAATTCGTTGGCAACTTGTTTTGAGCTTAGTCGCTTAATTAAACGTAAGTCTTGAATCAAACCGAACTAAATTATGCAGATGCCGTTTTGATGAAAAAGGATTATCACTCTTTACCTACGTAAACATATCTCGATCATTATTATCATCATCACGAACTTATACGAACTATCCCATATTAGTCATACTTGTTACTATTGATATCATTTCAACTATTTCTTTCTTCAATTATTATCTTGATTACCAAAATGAAATTAAGTCTTGATAGGTGTGATAACACCCATCCTGTCACCACTTAATTATAATAATAACCAAGCCAAAACGTGTATTTTATGTCGTAAATGTCGATATTATGTGTGGTTTGTGTTTTTATTGTGTTTTAGGAACAAAAGATGAAAAAGGAAGAAAACACGGGCTTTCACGGGCTTTTATCGATGAAAACGAGAAAAGACGAAGTCAAAATATCAAGAGTGCAAAAAGAACAGAAGTCCAAGGCCTATTCTGAAGATTTATCGAAGAAAAAGTCTAAATACGGAAGTTTAATGAAGTCAACTCAAGTCCAATTATTGAAGAAATTATAAGACAAGTTTAATTTATATGGACAAATCCCGAGACGACGTCGATAAAGACAAAGAATTTAAATCGAGTCGAGACAAGAAGAAAGAGAGAAGAAAGCATCATCACATGTACTCCTCCTATAAATACCCTCCTAATGTGTCATTAGGAGGGGGTTAGCTAGTAGTAGTTTTTAATTTTATTTTTGGAAGGTAAGTAGGAGTAGATTAAAATACTTTCTATCTCTAGTTTTCTTTAATGTTCTTCAAGCTTTATCTTTAATCTTGTTTAAATCTTTGATCTTTAATCTTTTTAATTCAAGTTTTTAATCATCTTCTTCTTCCTTTCTTGTTTTGTTTATCTTTGATTCATGTTAATCTTTGATTTTATTTCATCTTAATGTTTATTTGATTAAAAAGTTATTCTTTTTGTTCATCTATAAGTTTTAATACAAATTGAGCTTTGAGCTTGACATGATTATTGGCTTATTTTGTATTTAGCTTATTTACTTTTTTAAATTTTCTTTAAAGTTTTGTCTTTTTAAAGTTTGATTTAATAAAGTTGCTTATTTAAAGTTTTGTAAGTTTTATTCGTGCTTATTTAGTTCGTTTAATTGTAGTTTGTTTAAATTTCAGCTTTAGCTTATTGAATAGTAGCTTATTTTATTGCTTATACGAATTTCTTTCCAATCGGAATAGGGTTTCCCCTTTCCGATCAGCATTCCGACTGGCCCCCTTGTTATTTCGATCACTTGATCGGAATAAGGTTTTGTTATTCCGATTGGGATTCCGATTGGACATTCCGACTAGGGTAGTTTTAGTTTATTCCGACAGCTTTTTGTTTAAACATTCTGATCATTTTCCTTTTTACTCATTCCGATTATACATTCTGATAGGTCTTGTTTTTAGCATTATTCCGATAGCCTTCTTTTTACTACATTCCGATAAGGATTCCGATTTGGATTCCGATATCTTTGTTTTAGTTTATTCCGATAGCCTTTGTTTAGCTTATTCCCATTGCTTTCCGATCTAGGACATTCCGGTCATATTCCGATTAGGTGTATTCCGATGGTTTAAGTTTTTTGTTTTACCAAGTTTTCAAGTTTTAATTCATTACGTTTTAATTTCCAAAAATTGCAGGCTTCCCAAAATCTCTTTTTTTACCAAGTGTTTTTCTAATTTTAGAGAAAAAGTGACAGTTTTTCTAGATTTGCTTTTAGCCTATTTTAATTACATTTCGCATTTACTTTTTAATTAGTTATAGACAACGACAACCTTTTTATTTTCCACCAAGAACGACTGAGTCGCACTCTTAACCAATAGTCAATTCGAATTGAATCGAGACGAACAAATTCTTACACTAGGAAAAAACAAGTTATTAAGTCTCAGCGAACGATCCTGGCTTACCACTACAAAGCTATATTACGAACGAAAGGGTATACTTGCTAGTGTTTGTCTTCTAGTCCCTTGTTTTGTCTAAACCTTGTAATATAAATTTAAGACTTACGAACGAACATCAGTACTCTGGTGCTTGAACATCACCGAAGATAACCCGATAAGTATGGCAATCGATTGTAGCATGATGCTTGGATAACCAATCCATGCCTAAGATGAGATCAAACTCGCACATGTCCAAAGGAAGTACGTCTATTGGGCGAACCTTGTCATCGAATTCTAGTGGAAGATCTCTATACACTTGGGTAATTCGCGAGTCTCGCATAGGAGTAGATATACATAAAATATTCTCTAATGGCGTAGGGATTTTATTAATACTATTGGCATACGTAGAGGATATAACTGAGTCAGTAGCACTAGTATCGAATAAAACACACGCAGCATGACCGTTCATAAAGAGGATGCCAGTGATAGTACATGAGGACTTATTAGCTTGGTCCTGTGTGGTAGTGTAGACACGTCCCGAAGTTGGTGGCTTAGGAAGAGCAGCACTAGAAGTACCAGCAATGTCTCCCTTCTTGCAGTCTTTCAACATGTGTCCTGGTAGTCCACACTTGAAACAGACGTCGGCTGACTTACGACATGTATCGAGATGTCTACAAGTCGTGCAAATGGGGTAGGTGTAACCTCCTGGAGGTACCCTTGCTACCTGAGAGCCAGATGAAGACGAGTTGTTAGACTGCTGGCCCTTAGCATTTTGGTCACGTCCACTCGCAGAGTTCCTTTTTATGATGCTGACATGTTAGTATGTAAAAACATACAGCAACTGAACATAGAAAAGCTTTCGAATTTAGGGACCTATTGTTGTTAGACTGGTTGTTGTTGTTATGGTAATTGTGATTACCGTTCCTCTTGTCAGATCCATAACGGTTGTTAGATTGACCGTGGCCCTTGTTGGCATCTGCTGAGTGGCCGGTTGGGACCGGTCTCCACCCTTCTGCCTGAAGATACAACTGGATAGGAAAAGGTATAAATGAACACAAAGATTAAAATGAAATGATAACGCTTGATGGCTGAAATTTATACCTCTTCTCAGGACGAGCTTGTTCCTCGTCTTCATGCTCATGTATCATTTCTAAGCTACGTGTTGCATCATTAACTTTTTCCACATTTGCATAGGTAGCACTAAGTAAACGAGCTGTTGTAGAGGCGTGCAAAGCCCAAAAAAGTGCTTAGCTTGTTCTTCCGCAGTACCCGCAACCGCACCTAAGAATCCAGCTAACCTAAGAAACCTCTGCATGAACTCAGTACTAGTCTCTCTAGTTCTCTGACAAATGGAGTGATGGTCCTTCTTGAGTTCCTCCTACTCAGATGTCAGAAAGAACTGCCCATAAAACAAAGTCTTGAACTGATCCCAAGTCAAAGCAGCTAGCCAATCATCACCTCCATTAGCTAACTTGTAAGATTTCCACCAATGCAGGGCATCACCTTCAAACTTATAGCAAGCTAACCTTGCCTTGTAGACACCACCACATCCCATAGCATAAAAAATATTCCCCATATGCAAAATCTAGTCTTCCGCATCAGATGAAGTATCGGCCTTGTTAAAAGATCTTGGCTTCTATTTGTTAAACCTCTCAAGCCAAGTGTGCAAAGTAACCGGTGGAGGAGGAGGAGGATTGATGTTCTGATTTGGGGCGTTCTAGTATTCAACCTGAATTTGGTTCTTGATTTGGGGAAGAACCTAAGAATCCAGCCAACCTAAGAAACCTCTGCATGAACTCAGTACTAGTCTCTCTAGTTCTCTGACGAATGGAGTGATAGTCCCTCTTGAGTCCCTCCTACTCATATGTTAGAAAGAACTGCCGATTAAACAAAATCTTTAACTGATCGCAAGTCAAAGCAGCCAGCCAATCATCACCTCCATTATGTTTACCATATTTTCCCACCAATGCAGTACCCGCAGTACCCGCAACCGTAGTACCCGTAACCGCATGGCTAGTAGAGCTGCTTGGACACTGCTGCTAGCTCTTGTTCGCGTGTCATGACCATCTGACAGTTTAAAAAAATGAAAATGAAATGATTAATCTGATTAGAACATATGGTAAACATAATGAAATGAGGCATGAAACAGTTTATGAAGGCATAGCCAAATGCAAATGACATGAAAACAAAATTGACATAGAGAGGATGAACGCCTATGGGTTGGTTCATCAAAACAAAAAGGGCATGAGCTAATGTGAACGCCAATGGGTTGGTTCACCAAGCAAAATGATTTGATTAAAAGAACATGCGACTAAATATGGGCAGTCCTATACCAACCATTACTTAGTCAAAATTTCTACAAAAATGATACATGAAATGAATGCATGAAAACAAACTGTCAGTTCTAGGAAGACACTGATGACTGCCCACTAGTCACATGTCAATTTTAAGAGCCTACAGGTCAAAACCAAGATATAATACCATAATTGTAACACCCTATTTTGATAAATGGAATATCATAGGATAATTATGGCATATCATCAAAGCATACAAGGCAAATGTCTAAAGCATTAAATAACCATAAAGAATCCAGAAACAAACATCGGATCCACATAAGCTCCACACATGAAATGCATAAGTATAGAATGTAAGGAAATGACTAAACAATTTCCAGCAAAGCCAAAAGTATGTAAATGCATTAAAGAATGAAAGAAAGTTGGCGCCTCATTCCATGCACATACTCTTGGATTCCTAGCTTTGCCCTTTAGTACCAGCCGTATTGGGACATGGAAAGAGAAATACGGCTGAGCAATACGCTCAGTGTACGGATATATAACATAGAATGTAAAGCATAAACATAAGCAAGTAATGAATGAAATGAATAGCAGCGGAATAAATGTATGTCCTAGAAACCTGGTTTAAGTTCATAAGACTGATTTATATTTCTGAAAAGACTTATGTTTAGTTTATCTTGAAAAATCTGTATTTCAAATATGCCGAGAGCCCATATAGGTCAGGTTATATCCACGTGCATGAATACTTGGAGGGGTGACCTCGTCATGCAATTAGAGGGGCTTCCTCTAATTAATATATAAAATGAATGGAGGGTCAGCTCCTGTAACGAATGCAAGGCACACACCGCAGTTAACATAGGCCAACATATTGTAAGGGACGCTGCAAGCAATCATTTTCCCGCAGAAGAGTCATAACACCGGTGCCTCTAGTGCTATTGTTATGGAACCCCAATTACTAGGTGAAACTAACATGCATGTATATAGCTCAGGCATTCTTAAATAATCATACATATACTAGTGTGTTTAAGACACTTAACTACTGGGAAAACAGATGGCTACAAACGGGGAATCCTAATATAGGAAGAAAGATGTCCTTACTGAAAGACGGAATATCCGTACCTTATGTCCAGTAAATGAAGACGGTTTTAGTTGAAAACAAAAGAGATCGCACTTTCAGTGCTTGTTGGAATTGCGTAAGTGGTCAGTGAAATCCGTCTAACTAGGTAGCTCGGCCAAAACGCCATGCGGTGTCTTCCGAGCTTCAAGTCCGGACGGAACAAGAAGGCACTGATTGAACAAACCCTCAGGAGTCCTAACGGGCGGGGGAACTTGCAGCTCCATGTTGGAACTTGTTCGTTGACCCTGGGACTTCAGGATCCCTGGGGCCAGCATGCTATACCGAACGATGCGGCTCCATACCTTGGGACCAGAGGTGAGACTGCTAGCAACAAGCCGGAACAACCCAGCTTCTTACTAGCTAGTATCACCTCCCCAGGGGAGTTGAGCAGGAGTGAGGGAAGCCCTCGTAGCTGTCTTTGATACTTGTATGGGTTTTATGTTACGAAGCTATAATTCAAGCATGGGTTTCTATATAATAATGATAGCAGTTGTTGATATCTCATTGTGCTATTTATTATAACATGTGTTGATATATAATTGTTATACTTGATGTTTTTTCAAAAGCAGTTGTTGCTAATAGCAGTTGTATCTCGAGTTGCTCTTGCTAAAAACCAGGACGAGAGTTAAAATTTGTTTAATAAAAAAAAGAGTTTATATAGGTTCATGTAGGGTACTACATGTTTTTTATGTAGTTATAGGCATCTCTAGCCACCATATAATACATAATGCATAGGTGGAAACCACCTATATAAAGGTTGTTAACAACACTGCCTAAGAGCAAGGCAATAACACAAGTACATTTCCCTGAGAGCGTAGATCGAAGAGCCTAGCTCTAAGAGGTGAGCCCGAACCCTGCCCTACTCGAAGATCATAGTACGAAGAGGTAGTGTCTTCCTGCCGAACCTGACTTCCCAATGAGATTGTAAATAGAAGAGTTAGTCGGTTTCTGCCTAAGCTCGGCTTGGCTTCCTGCATGCATGAGGTTGGCTCTCTCCTTTGTACTCCGATCCGAGAGTGCTCCTCACCCGAGGATCACTCTCTCCTCTGCACTCCAAGAGTGCTCCTCGCCCAAGGATCCCTCTCTCTGTCGGCTTTCTTTTGTGTGCCTGCAGGCATGTCTACCGCCCAAGTTCAAGTTGGTCGGTAAAATAGTCTCACCCCCTCTTACGGTGGGTTCGACGGTTTTAGTTGCCTCCCTTCTAAAAACAAAAGAGATCGCACTTTCAGTGCTTGCCGGAATTGCGTACGTGATCAGTGAAATCCGTCTAACTAGGTAGCTCGGCCAAAACGCCATGCGGTGTCCTTCGAGCTGCAAGTCCGGACGGAACAAGAAGGTACTGATTGAACAAACCCTTAGGAGTCCTAACGGGCGGGGGAGCTGGCAGCTCCCTATTGGAACTTGTTCGTTGACCCCGGGACTTCAGGATCCCTGGGGCCAGTATGCTATACCGAACGATGTGGCTCCATACCCTGGGACCGAAGGTGAGACTGCTAGCAACAAGCCGAAACAACCCAGCTTCTTCCTAACTAGTATCACCTCCCCAGGGAAGGTGAACAGGAGTGAGGGAAGCCCTCGTAGCTATCTTTGATGCTTGTATGGGTTTTGTGTTACGGATCTATAATTCAAGCAGGGGTTGCTATATAATAATGATAGCAGTTGTTGATATCTCATTGTAATATTTATTATAACATGTGTTGATATATAATTTTTATACCTGCTATTTTTTCAAAAGAAGTTGTTGCTAAAAGCAGTTGTATCTCGAGTTGCTCTTGCTATAAAACAGGACGAGAGTTAAATTTTGTTTAATAAAAACATGAGTTTATATAGGTTCATGTAGGGTACTACATGAAATGCTTTTTATGTAGTTATAGGCATCTCTAGCCACCATATAATACATATTGCATAGGTGGAAACCACCTATATAAAGGCTGTTAACAACACTGCCTAAGAGCAAGGCAATAACACAAGTACACTGCCCTGAGAGCGTAGATCGAAGAGCCTAGCTCGAAGAGGTGAGCCCGAACCTTGTCCTGCTTAAAGATCATAGATCGAAGAGGCAGTGGCTTCTTGCCCGAACCCGGCTTCCCTCTGAGATTGTAAATCGAAGAGTTAGTCGGTTCCTGCCCAAACCCGGCTTGGCTTCCTGCTTTCCCAAGATTGGCTCTCTCCTCAGTACTCCGATCCGAGAGTGCTCTTCACCCAAGGATCACTCTCTCCTCTGCACTCCAAGAGTGCTCCTCGCCCGAGGATCCCTCTCTCCGTCGGCTTTCTTTTGTGTGCCTGCAGGCACGTCTACCGCCCAAGTCCAAGTTGGTCGGTAGAATAGTCTCACCCCCCTCTTACGGTGGGGTTCTACGGTTTTAGTTGCCTCCCTGCTAAAAACAAAAGAGATCACACTTTCAGTGCTTGACAGAATTACGTAAGTGGTCAGTGGAATCCGTCTAACTAGGTAGCTCGACCAAAACGCCATGCGGTGTCTCCTGAGCTGCAAGTCCGGACGAAACAAGAAGGCATTGATTGAACAAACCCTCAAGAGTCCTAACGGGCGGGGGAGCTGGCAGCTCCCTGTTGGAACTTGTTCGTTGACCTCGGGACTTCAGGATCCCCGGGGCCAGCATGCTATACCGAACGATGCGGCTCCATTCCCTGGGACCGGAGGTGAGACTGCTAGCAACAAGCCGAAACAACCCAGCTTCTTACTAGCTAGTATCACCTCCCCAGGGGAGGTGAGCAGGAGTGAGGGAAGCCCTCGTAGCTGTCTTTGATGCTTGTGTGGGTTTTGTATTATGGAGCTATAATTCAAGCAGGGGTTGCTATATAATAATGATAGCAACTGTTGATATCTCATTGTGCTATTTATTAAAATGTGTGTTGATATATAACTGTTATACCTGCTGTTTTTTCAAAAGCAGTTGTTGCTAAAAGCAGTTGTATCTCGAGTTGCTCTTGCTATAAAACAGGACGAGAGTTAAAATTATTTTAATAAAAACATGAGTTTATATAGGTTCATGTAGGGTACTACATGAAATGCTTTTTTATGCAGTTATAGGCATCTCTAGCCACTACATAATGAAGGGAAATGAATAAGAGTCGATCTTACTTATACATACTTGTTATTTGGTTTACTTGACATGTTCATACTTATTATATTGGTTCTTTGTTGAATCCAAGATCGTTAGACTCAAACAGTAAAAACCGTTTTATCTAGGTTGTCAATTGTACATGTGATGAACACAGCGGAATTGCACAATTAACATGAACAAGATATTTAACAAAGATGAAAGATTCCCAAAGAGAGTTTGTATTATTTGATTAACACAAACTACTCTAGGTGTGTGTACATTGAATCCCACACCTAGAGATCAAACAAGCAGTAGGTTACATTTTGTGTATTGGAAGTAATGAATAAAACCTACGGTCTGGTGTTCCTTTTATAACTTAAGGAACCCAGGGATACATGGAAACTAAATAAGATAATAATGACTAAATCAAAACAAAATTATTCATTCTTATCACTACTTGACCAAATCTCCATGTTTTTAGTATATAGCAGGGGAATCTTCACAGCAGTGTAAAGTTTTGTAGCAGGGAAACTTTCTTGTATTTTGTCCACCAGCTTGAAGTTTCTCCTAATGCCATATTTGGTCCTTCTTGTTTCCATAGTGATTTGACTCATCAACTTTTTACCCAACAATCTTCCCCTAGTTGATGATGTCAAAACACTTCCCCTTAAACATACAACACCAAAGATCAACAGGTTGAACACTCTCTGTAGACAACTTCCCCTTTTTGACATGATCAAATAGGGGTCTTCTATGTAAACAACCTTGATTTTCAACAACTACCAACCAATACCATACTTCTAACCCAAGCATTCCACCTTTCAAACTACCATCCATGAAAGCACATAGGAACACCCACCTAATAAAAAATGATTTTGAACAGTAGATACTCACATTAGTTGTCGTAATACCAATGAGCAGTAGTGAAAACCATCACCTCAATGTCATATATGAATGACTAACACTTCAAAAATTAGCTTCCCCTAAAATTGTGCTAGTCATTGATGAATCTTCAATTCTGTAGGCTTTATGTAATGATTACATATGAAGAAAAATGATTATAACTTACTTGATGATGAAGAAGAATAACCCGAACTTGCATTCTATATCTTGTACCAACCATGTGACAAAGAGGCTTTGCATACTAAATCCTCATTTTTCATGAAAATGAGACACTGAGCACGATAATGTAACTCCTTCAAGTGATAGAAAATATGTGCATAGAGTACCATAAGAAAAATCACATATTCCTAGATCTTGTATCACTTTGTCACTAGGTGTTTAAGAATAAAACACATACCCGCGAAAATCTAATTCGTCCTCAAATAAATGATAAAAACTTTTCTTCGTAATCAATAAAATTAAATCAAGCCTTTATACCTTTAAACCAGTTGCTGTGAATATGCCAAACTCCAAAATACTGCTGTCCCAAAATTCATATCTGACAGCAGGGGGAACTTTCAAAAACAGTGGGAATCTATTAATGAAAGCAGGGGGAACTATCGAAGGCAGGGGGATCATAGCAGGGGGAACTTTTAATGAAGGCAGGGGAAACTTTTTCAAAAGCAGGGTAAACTTTTAATGCCACTGTTTTGTTATTTAACTATGCCAAACCCACACACTTTGGGAATGAATTTATAACAGTGGGAATAAATAACAAAAACAGAGCAATTAGAAATTACTTCTACGAATAAAATATTACCCTCAGTCTGCTGCCCAATGACCATTTTGCCTTTTATAAGTTGAATAAACATCTTCACGTGACTCATTTTGTTTGTAGTGGTACAAACTACAACATGTATCTTTAAATAATGACTAAACAGCCAACATAAATGGTATGAAGTAGTACTTTTATACCCATCATGTAAGCGTTTTTGTCTCTTCTTTCTTTTGCCCACGTGAGAAACATCAACCATATTCCAATCTTGTATGGCGCTGACCACTTTGATTATTAATTGATCGTGATTACAGTTATTATAAACCATAAACAACTCTTCTTTCCTCTGTTATTGGGCCGCACGAAATCAATACTTTAAATCAATAACTTGAAGAGAATGTCTTCAGCGAACATCACTGCTATAATTATGTTTGCACATTCTTCAACGTGGGACCACATAATTATTTGATTATATTGCGTCTGACCCAAAATTGTAAGTATCAAACAGGATCAATCAACATCAGTGTCATTCGATGCCTCTTTGTCCCATCTTTAGGTCAACAATTAATAAAAAAAGTAGACGCAACACATACCTCTTTGGCTTACCCGTGTGAACACAAAATCATGGGACCCATGATAACATGACACAAACCAAGATCGTTTATGGAATGATTAAATTGTTCTTGGGACCATGACAACAACATCATACCATCAATACCACGACAGCAACATCATGTCAAATCTGATCCATCAATTGGTTTCTGTCGTACTACCCCAAATCATTGCATATACTTTGGCCCAAATCATTCGTATGAATGCAAAGTATTTATGTGAGAACATAATATACTTTGTCGTAACTGACCCACGAAATCATTAACTTATGAAACATTTATTGTTTGGACGTGACAGTATATGAACAGAAAGAACGATAGCAACATTATTTCCCCACGGCAACAAAACTTAATTATCTAGGGTTTTAACATAAACCCTAGATCTTCACAGCAACAAAATTAAACACCTTGATTCACCTAGATGTCGAGCCACCCTCTCTGATACCACATGTTGAATCCAAGATTGTTAGACTCAAACAGTAAAAACCGTTTTATCTAGGTTGTCAATTGTACATGTGATGAACACAGCGGAATTGCACAATTAACATGAACAAGATATTTAACAAAGATGAAAGATTCTCAAAGAGAGTTTGTATTATTTGATTAACACAAACTACTCTAGGTGTGTGTACATTGAATCCCACACCTAGAGATCAAACAAGCAGTAGGTTACATTTTGTGTATTGGAAGTAATGAATAAAACCTACGGTCTGGTGTTCCTTTTATAACTTAAGGAACCCAGGGATACATGGAAACTAAATAAGATAATAATGACTAAATCAAAACAAAATTATTCATTCTTATCACTACTTGACCAAATCTCCATGTTTTTAGTATATAGCAGGGGAATCTTCACAGCAGTGGAAAGTTTTGTAGCAGGGAAACTTTCTTGTATTTTGTCCACCAGCTTGAAGTTTCTCCTAATGCCATATTTGGTCCTTCTTGTTTCCATAGTGATTTGACTCATCAACTTTTTACCCAACATTCTTGTCTTGTCTTAATATTTCATGTTTTAATCATGTGTTTCTTATAGTTTCATGTGTTTTGGATTCATGTTTTTCATGTTTTAAGTGTTATTATACTTGTTATAACATAATGAGTAACTTTCTAAAAATAGCAGGTTTCTATATATAGTAACTTTCCAAAAATAGCAGGTTTTCATATATAGTAACTTTCCAAAAATAGTAAGTTTTCTTAGATAGTAAGTTTCTAAAAATAGAAATTTTCCATAATTAGTAAGTTTCCAAAAATATAAAGTTTCCATATTTAGCATGTTTCTATAAATAGTATGTTACCATATTTAACGTATTACTATAAATAGCATGTTACCATATTTAGTATATTTCCATATATATCATATTACCATATTTATCATGTTGTCATAAATAATATACTTCCATAAATAATCATGTTTCCATATTTAATTATATGCTTATTTTATGTCATGTATTATTATATTATAAAGTTTAATAATTAATAAATACTTAGCTTATTATTAATTAATAATATCATGTCATGTTATTATAAGTTTAATATTAATTAATAATATTACATGTTTCATGTTATTAAACTTTATCATAAAAAATATTAATTAATTTAACCTAAGTTTTAATTAATTAAATCCATGTTCATGAATAATTAAATGATTAATTATTATAGCCTAAGTTTATTTAAATAAATGTACATACGTATTTTGTCATAGTTTTTATTTAAATAAACATAACATAAGTTTTAATTTAATTAAACCAAAGTTTATGAATAACTAAATTAATTAAACATACATAACTTGATTTACATGTCGGTTTAATTACGTGTTCATAAAAATACAAGTATCCGAACCAAAATCCCGAGATCCGAGCACCATGACCCGAAAGCCATGGCCCCGAGGTCGTACCCCGTCCGAACCACAGCCCTACACCAAGGGTCGTAGCTCTCGGCTTTGCGGCTGTGTCCGAAACCAACACCAACCCCAGCCTCAGCTGGGGTCCTTCGCTGCCCGAGAACCACGTCGAACCCTATTGGGGTCTCGGTCGCCTGCTGAATAAAGCCACAGCCCCCATGTTGGGGGTGTGGTGTCTCGGCTGTAAACAAACCACCACCGCCGACTATAATGGTGCAGCGGTTGGTCACCGAGACCGAATCATGGTCTCGATTCGCGTGTACCCAAACCACAATCATATAATTACCCAATCCCTTAATCAATATTTTTATTAACATGTTTTTCATACTTTTTTTATAGATCTTATAACAAGAAAATTAAATAAAAAGATTAGGGAATTCAAGGATACCGTATGCGTGAAAAGGGTTTAGACACGAGCACAATACCGTATAACAATCAACCAAAAATCAACAATGGAATCGTCCTTGTGTTCCTAGGGTGTCGCGGCTAGAGAGACAAAAAAGGAGGCTAGGGTTTTGATTTTCTATAAAAAAAATGTTTTGTTAGAAGTAATTAAAGTGGTATCATTCGCCAAGGGATTCGTAGTTAGCTTTGGTGTTGATTTAGTGTTGATTTTGTATTTCGATCTTGTGGATTTTTGGTTTAGATTGGTGGAATTGATTGGAATTGGTGATATATAGATTTGTGGTTTGGTTTTTGGTTGATTCGTGGATTGTTTTGTGGTTTTGATTCATGGGTTTTTGATTTGGGAAGTTCGTATTTATCAGTAAAGCTTATTTCGGAAAAGGGTTTGTGTTTTCCGAAGATCTCCTCTGTATCCAAATTCTCTTCTTCGGAAAAGGGTTTTGGATTCCGAACTTCTTCTGTTATCCGAATTCATTTTATCCGAAGAAATACAATTTATCCGAATTCACCTAGTTTTTCTGAAAATTCCCCTTTATTCCGAAAAACCAACTTATCCGAAGATTTCCTTGTTATCCGAAAACCCCCATCTTATCCGAAGATAGCCAAATTATCCGAATATCTCACTTTATCCGAAAATCCCAACTTATCCGAAAATCCTTAATTATTCTGAAAAAGTCAATTTATCCGAAAAACCATCATTATTCCAAAAAAGATGATTTTATCCAAAAATTGCCATTATTCCGAAAAAGGGCCATGATTCCGAAGAAGGTGACATATTCTGAAGAAGGACCATTTATTCCGAAAAGGTAATTTTTTCCGAAAAGTCAATTTTTCCGAAAAACTATCATTATTCCGAGAAAGTGCAATTTATCCGAAATTGTGCAATATTCTGAAGAAGGGGTCTATTATCCGAAAAGTTATATATTCTGAAAATCCTCCATTTTCGGAAAAAGGGTACTTATTCCGAAAAACCCCAAATATTCCGAAAATATTTTTTAAAAAATGTGTTTTTGAAAACTTTTAACATCGTGTGTTTTTTGGCCTTGGAATCTTTTGGTTTCTAGAGTGCATAGTTTTAGGGGATTTAATCTATTTTAGGGGATTTTAAATTCAACACTCTACTTTCTACGAATTGAGATCTTGTTTTTTTCACACGACTTATACGATGACGTCTCAACAAGATATTTATGTTGCGGGTACTGAGAATCGTCCACCCATGCTCACTAAGGAGAACTATACTACATGGGCTAGTCGTCTCCTTCGTTATGCAAAATGTAAACCTTTGAGAAAATTGATTGTCAACTCGATTCAAAAAGGTCCGTATGTTAGAACAATAATTCTTGTGCCTGGGGACCCTACGAATGCTAACCCAGTGGCCGACTCTAGTCAAGAGCAAACGGATGAAGAATTAACTGAAGCTGAATCCAAACAACTCGACGCCGATGATCAAGCAATTCAAGTCATTCTCATGGGACTTCCTGAAGATGTTTATGCTGTTGTCGATAGCTGTGAAACCGCACACGAGATGTGGCTTAGGATTCAGAAAATGATGAAGGGGAGTGAAATCGGTTTACAAGAAAAGGAAACTAAGTTGCTTCGTGAGTGGGAGAAATTTACGTCTACTGAAGTTGAACAAATTGAACCTTACTATCATCGGTTTTCAACCCTCATGAATCATCTTAGAAGAAACAACCATGAACCTGCACAAATTGCTGCAAACATCAAATTTCTTGATAATCTGCCTTCTGAATGGTCACGATATGTCACTCTTGTCAATCAAACCAAGGATCTTCATGTCGTGGACTACACTCAAGTATATGATTATTTGAAGATGAATCAAGATGAAGCTAACGAAGTTAGAACTAAAAGATGTGCCAAGGCACAAGATCCATTGGCTTTTATGGCAAACTCTCCATCATCTATGTCATATCCCATGGTACCTTACCATCAACCCTCATCAAGTAACTTCATGCCACAAACAAGACAAACAACAACAACAACAACTCACCCCTTATGGATATCAACCTCCTGCTGCTGTGAACTACTTACAACAACCCATTGCCTGTTTTGATGACATCACTGATCCTACTCATGCGATTAATACTGGTCTTGCACTTCTCGCAAAGGCATTCAAATTTACCATTAACCCCACCAACAACAATCAGATAATCTCCTCGAACACTAAAAATAGGCAGATTGCTCAACCTTTCATGAATGCGAATCAAGATCGCCAATTGGTAGTTGCTGGGAACACGGGGACACAATATGGTCAGAATGTTGGGAATGCAGGAAATCAGTATGGATAAATCCGTGGTCAGAATCCCAATGTTCCAAATGCGGGTAATCAGAATGGATTAATAGTTGTGCCAGCGGTTGGTAATCAGATGGGAAACATTATGGCTACAAGGGCTGAGAATACTAGTACGAGAAATGGAAACAACAATCGTCAGGTTCAGTGCTACAACTGCAGGGGATTTGTTCATTATGCTCGATATTGCACAGCCAAAAAGAAGAGGGATGCTGCTTATCTTCAGACTCAGCTTCTCATAGCATAAAAAGAAGCGGCAGGGATTCCACTTCAAGCTGAGGAATTTGACCTTATGGCTTCTGCTACAGAATATGACGAGGAAGAAGAGGTGAATGCCAACTACATCTTGATGGCAAACTTACAGCAAGCATCTACCTCAGGAATGCATGATCACAGAGCTCCCGTCTATGATTCAGACGGTCCCTATGAGGTACACCTAAGTTTTGATGATAATGATATATATAGTATGTCTTATCAGGAGGAAGAGTATACTGAGATGCTTGAGCCCTACATTGAGACACACGGGGACCAAATGAATAATAGTAATATTATTTCGAATGAACCCAGTGTGGACCTTAGTGTGGATCAAGTTTCCCAGCCTACAACCCTTTCAGATGAGACACGTGCGTATTATAAATCTCTATTTGATAAGCTTGCTAAGGATGTCGACCATGCTACGGTGGTTAATAATAAGTTTAGAGAAACTAATGCCAAATTGACCACTGAGCTTGCGGGATATAAGGAACGAGAGAAATGTTTTGAAATTCATCAGGCTAAAATTAAATAACTTGAACAAGCTCATGCTACATCAGTTTATCAAGAAAAATGCACAACTAAGAAATTAAATGCCTTACACTTAAGTAGTGCTAAAAACATAAGCGAATTGAATGATGAAATCACTTCTCTTAATAAACAGCTTTCAACTAAAAAATCTATTATTTTGGATTTAAAAGAAGAACGAAAAAAGCTGAAACATGATTTCAAAATTCGATAAGATGGGCTTCTTGAGGATTTTTGCAAAGCTCATGATAGGATTAGAGAATTAGACAACCTTTTAGTAAAACATGGACAAACTATGCAGACGATAAATATGCTCGCACCAAAAGTGAATGAGATAAATTACACTCGATAGAAATTGGCTTTAGATTGTCCTCTTCCTCCTAATCCCGGATATCTTAAGCAAGTTCAGACCACTAATGAAACCTTATATAATGGTAGTGTGCTCTTGTCTGATGAGCATGATCCTCCTAGTGTGCATGATTCTGAGGAAACTACTGAACTTGCAGTAGAGACTCGTTTAAGAATGAAAAAGCTTGATAAAGAAGTGACACCCGTTTATTATCTGAAATTAATCCTCCAACAGTTTTTGTTCGGTCTATAACGAGTTCTGAAATGCTTTTGCTACCAAGTGAGGAATTGTTTGATGACCCTCCTAAATCGAGTATCACACGCTGATTTCTAAACAAGCTAAAAGACAACTTTGTCATACTTAAACGTGTTGTTAATTCCAAAATCACTGGTGGAAATTTTACATCACCTGTTCAGATTGAGGTTCAGAAATTTCTTCAAAACGATATTAATCAGATTATTAATCAAGTTGATGCTCGGTTAGGCAATTTGGAAAACCCTTTTCTAAAAGAATTAGCCAACTTTGTTGAACACTTTAAATCTTTGGCGAAGGAAGCTGATGAATCTCTTGATAAAATCAATGTTTTGGAAAATGATCTTGAACGCCTCTCTAAAGCACGTGATTGCATTGATAGTAGCCCTGTTGAGTTAGGTACCTCTATGTCGCAGAATGAAAACCTCCAAACTGAGCTTGATCTTATGAAAGAGAGAATGGAATCTTTTGTCATTAAAAAGGATAAAGAATGCACCGATATTTGGAACAAATTTGTCAAAAAATGTGATGAATGCAAATATGACAAGATTTCGTACGAAAAAGCTTACAATGAAATGCAACAAAAAATTGTTCGTTTGACAACTCAGTTGGGAGGTGCTCAGGGAAACAATCTGGCTTCTTCTGGGTTAGAGAAGGCCAGTGATGGGAATGTTCCGAAGCTTAAGGCTAAGATTGCAGATTTAGAATATGTTGTTGTTTCATATAAGAGGGCTGTTGAACAAAGTAAGTTTGTCTATCAGAAAGTTATTGATAAAATCTGTGAGAGTTGTAAGTTAAAGGCCTTATTAAAAGGTAAGACTTCTGAACCTAGCTCGATTATGGATACGATGATCCAGAAACCAGCACCCTCGGGACCCACTTGTATTGCTGTAACACTATTTCCCAAGGCTGCTGGAATGAAAGCTGTTGTTATTGCCCCAGGAATGTTTCGTGTTAGACCTTCATTTTAAACTAGGGTAGATATCTCTGTGCCTAGCAACCAACGTAAAGCAAACGTTAGGACAAAACTGGCCACTATCGCTCAACCACAAGTCATTGATTTAAAAATGCTAATTCTAACAAGCGTGTGTCTTTTTCTACAGGAATGAACAACTACACTAAGAGCAGAAGGCCACAGCCTACGAGCAATACAAGGAATGATAGGGTCCCTTTTGCCTCTAGAAGTAGTCGTCCCAAGGCTAATAATGTGGAAGTAGCAGAACACCGTACGAATTTACCGTTTTTTATTCATAATCAGAAACTTAATTCTTCTAAACGTAATGACTTTAAACTTGCTATTCGGAATGAAAAATCTGAAGTTACTTGTGCTAAATGTAATAAATGTTTATTTACTTTTAGTCATGATGTTTGTGGTTTGACTATGAATGGTTTGAACTATGGTGGTTACACTCGACTTGACAAGCTTTCAATCAGCGAAACACATAACACTCCTAAGGCCAAAGTGTATGTTCAGAAAACTAAGCAGGTAGGGTCCACTGAAAGTCTTGCTACACCTAGAAGTCCTAGATTTACCTTTAAGTGGCTGCCTACTGGAAGATATTTTGCCTCTAATGGTCATGTTATTGATACTAGTAGATCTCATACTGACGGTGAAATGTCGGTATGTGATATGGCTTGATTATTACCTAACCATACAGGAACCTATTTCTTCAGTTGCCAAATTTTCTCTTCTCTTATCATTGGCAGGCTGTTGAAATTTGTCTCTAGTGCGTGGACTCGAGCTGTTCCAAACATATGACTGGGAATCGAAGTCTTCTCAAGAACTTTGTATGAGGTTTTATGGGAACTGTTCGATTTGGAAATGATCATGTTGCTGCAATTCTAGGCTATGGTGATCTTTATTGGGGAAATATTATCATCACCAGAGTATATTGTGTTGATGGCTTGGGACACAATTTGTTCTCGGTTGGGCAATTCTATGATTCAGATTTGGAGGTAGCCTTCAGAAGTCATACATGCTTTGTTAGGGATCTTGAAGGAATTGATCTGTTGAAAGTAATTCGTACCACAAACCTTTACACCATTGATCTTTTTCAAATGTTTGATGCATCTCCAATTTGTCTCATGGCCCGAGCCACTTCAACAAAGTCATGGTTATGGCATCAAGGTTATCTCATCTCAATTTCGATGCCATCACCCAACTTGCAAAAGATGATCTCGTTACCGGTCCTCCAAAGTTCAAATATACTAAAGACCATCTTTGTCCATCATGTGATCAAGGTAAAAGCAAGAAGAAGCCTCACAAACCCAAACCTGTTCCAAATTCGACGAATAGGTTGCATCTCCTTCATATGGATTTATGTGGCCCAATGAGAATCAAAAGCATTAATGGAAAGCGCTATGTCCTTGTGATTATGGATGATTATTCTCGTTACACATGGGTTCATTTTCTTGCTTCGAAAGATGAAGCCCCTGATGTGATCATTAACTTCCTGAAGAAAACATCAGTGCTACTTCAAGCCCCTGTTATCAATGTAAGAATGGATAACGTTACAGAATTCACCAATCAGAAACTGAAAGCTTATTTTGACGAAGTTGGGATTTCTCATCAAACTTCGGCTCTAAGAACTCCACAGCAGAATGGAGTTGTGGAACGGAGGAATCGTACGTTAGTTGAAGCTGCTCGAATGATGCTTCTCTCCTCCAGTGCACCGTTATTCCTTTGGGCTGACACTATAGCAACTACATGTTATACTCAAAACCGCTCCATTATTCACACCCGTTTCAACAAAACACCTTATGAGATCATTAATTGAAGAAAACCGGATATTTCATTTTTACATGTCTTCGGTGCTTTATGTTATCCGAAGAATGATCGGGAAGATATCGGTAAACTTGAACCTAAAGGTGATATTGGCTTTTTCATTGGTTATTCTTCAACTTCTTGTGCTTACAGGGTTTATAATCGAAGGAAAAGAAAGGTAATAGAGACTAAGAATGTTACCTTTGATGAACTCTCGGGTATGGCCTCTCAACATAGAAGTTCACATCCCGAGCTTCAAGGTCAGACTTTTGGACACGTAAGTTCAGGACTCGCGCTTCAATTCACACCGTTAGCAATCTCATCGTTACAACCTTCAGAACGTGACTTGGAAGTTTTATTTGGACCAATTTATGATGAATATATGGAGGGTCCTTCATCATTTGGTGTTCCTCAAAATGCCCCGGCTGCACCTGCTACGGTAGTTCCAGAACAACCAATTGCATCTACACCAACAACATCCGTTTTTGCACCATCTACGTCAACCTAAACCATATTGACTCCAAACATTCCAACCACTTCTCCGATTGCTGACGCAACTCAACAACATTGTTAGCAAATTCCTAATCATGTTCATCTTCAGAATGATATAGTTGCTGAAAATGCAAACAATGCGATGCTCAACGAACATGAGTTTCTTAATCTATTTGGGGCTTCCAAAAGTACTACTCAGCCTTCTACACCATATGTGGATCCGTCGAGCTCGCATCAAGTTTCTCATACACTTCCACATGAACAAAAATGGACTAAGAATTACCTTTGGTTCAAGTGATTGGCAATCTCTCAAGACCAGTCGCAACACGAAATCAGTTGCGTACTGACGGTAATATGTGTATCTATGCACTATCAGTTAGTACAATGGAACCAACAAGTGTTAAAGAAGAAAAGACCAATGCATCATGGATTGGGTCTATGCAAGAAGAGCTTAATCAATTCATCCGGCTTGATGTATGGGAATTAGTACCCCGCCCAGACAATATCGATCCCCTTACCCTGAAATGGTTATTCAAAAACAAGATGGATGAGGAGAAAATGGTCATTAGGAACAAGACTCGGTTATTTGTGAGAGGTTATAAAAAAAGAAGGGAATTGATTTCGCAGAATCCTTCGCCCTGGTTGCTCGGATGTAAGCTATTAGGATTTTCTTGGCATACGTTGCACACAAATCCTTCACTGTGTATCAAATGGACGTAAAGACGGCTTTCTTGCATGGCTCGTTAAAAGAAGATGTGTACGTCTGTCAACCTGAAGGTTTCATCAACACCGAACATCCAAGCCATGTCTACAAGTTGAAAAGGGAAATTTATGGTTTGAAACAAGCATCGAGGGCATGGTATGACGAATTATCATCATTTCTTTTCCAAAATCACTTTAGCAAAGGAACCATTGATCCAACGTTGTTTATCAAGCACTACAGAAACGACATCTTGGTGGTTCAGGTCTATGTAGATGATATAATATTTTGTTCTACTAACCCAAAATATTCTATATTATTTGCCGACCTTATGAAAAGTCGATTTGAAATGTCCATGATGGGGGAAATGACGTTTTTTCTTGGTCTCCAAGTTCACCAATCCTCCCGTCGCATCTTCATATATCAGGCCAAATATGTGCTTGAAATTATAAAGAAATTTGGAATGGAAAACTGTGATCCTATTGGTACTCTAATGGACACTAAACACAAGCTTGATTTGGATAAGAAAGGGACATTTGTAGATGCTACAAAATACCAAAGTATGATCGGGTCCCTTATGTACTTAACCTCAAGCAGACCGGACATTGTGCATGCTACTTGTTTATGTGCTCGATACCAGGCTAAGCCAACCGAGAAGCACCTCAAGGAGGTTAAAAGGATCTTTCGTTATCTCCGGGGAACCATTCATATGGGTCTCTGGTATACGAAGGATTATGGTTTTAATCTAATTGGTTTTTCAGATGCCGATCATGCAGGATGTCATGATACATTCAAGAGCACTTCCAGTGGAGCACAATTCTTAGGCGAGAAGCTAGTGAGCTGGTCCTCAAGAAAACAAGATTGCATGGTGTTGTCCACCGTGGAAGCAGAATATGTGTCTCTAATGTTAGGTTTTGCTAGTTGAAAAAGTTCGTTTTCTCGGTATCTAATCGAATTGATTTCCGGTTAATTGTGTGAGATTAGTTGTTCTTGGTGAAACAAATATTTTTGGATTTGGTAAAATAAATGTGCAAGACTTAATAATAAAGGACGGGAAATTAAAACTAAAACTAGTTGAAACGTAAACGGTGCAATATTTAAAACATTAAAAGTAAATGACGTGAAATTAAATGACGTAAAATTAAAACTTAACGAAAAGTAAATTGACAATTAAATAAAAATGCAAAACGAATTAAAAATGAACTAAAAATAAAACGAGAGAAATTGCCACTTTAACTAAAACAAAACAAAACAAAAATACCCAATCGGAATACACCCGATCGGAATCCCAACGGAATCCGATCGGAATGTACCCATCGGAATGATGCATGATCGGAATGTTGACAAACTCCATCCGGTCGAAATATTAAACAAAGGGTCCCAATCGGAATGTTGAAAATAGACTACAATCGGAATGTTTAAACTAAAACCAAATCGGAATGCTAAAAGGAATGTAAAAGGAATGTTGATAGGAATGCTGATAGGAATGCAAATAGGAATGCTAATAGGAATGCTAATAGGAATGCTGATAGGAATGCTGATAGGAATGTAAATAGGAATGCTGATAGGAATGCAAATAGGAATGCTAATAGGAATGCTAATAGGAATGCTGATAGGAATGCTGATAGGAATGTAAATAGGAATGCTAATAGGAATGCTAATAGGAATGCTGATAGGAATGTAAATAGGAATGCTGATAGGAATGTAAATAGGAATGTTGATAGGAATGCAAATAGGAATGTAAATAGGAATGCTGATAGGAATGTAAATAGGAATGCTGATAGGAATGCAAATAGGAATGCTAATAGGAATGCTAATAGGAATGTAAATAGGAATGCTGATAGGAATGTAAATAGGAATGTTGAAAGGAATGTAAATAGGAATGCTGATAGGAATGCAAATAGGAATGTAAATAGGAATGCTGATAGGAATGTAAATAGGAATGCAAATAGGAATGTAAAACCCTTTTCCAATCAAGATGATTGGAATGTAAAAGAAATGTATAAAAGGAATGTAAAACCCTTTTCCAATCAAGTGATCGGAATAAGGTGATGGTGCTGGTCGGAATGAGCAAATCGGAAAAGGGTTTAATACCCTTTCCGATTACTCCCTTGATCCGAAATTTAAGCAAAAGGTAATAAGCTACTAGGATAAGCTAAAACCAAAACTTAAACGAATCTAATGTGAAAAAGACTAAATAAGCTCAAATTACAACTTTTCCAAACTTAAAATAAACAAACTTTTAAATCAAACCATAAAAAGATGAACTTTTTAAGCACGAAAACATTAGTGAACAATACGGATCATATGTAATTCGCACCAAAAGTAAACTAGAATCAAGAAAGGAAGATGAGATATTTAAACAAGAAAAGTAAAGATTCAAGAACAATAAATGAAAACTTACTTGAAAATTAAATGATTAAAGGTGCATAACAAGAAATTAAAGTGCAAGAAATGAAATAACAAGTATAAAAATGGTGGAAGTGGTGGTTTGTCAAACCACCCAACAACTTGAAAATGAAACTAGCCTAAACTATATATAAGGGTGATTAGGGAGGAGCTTAGGAAGCTTCCTCCCTCTTTCCTCTTTTCCTTATTTGCACACTTGAGTCCTTTTCTTCTTAATTGTTTGTTAATCTTGGACTTAATGTCTTTGTCTCGGGATTTCTTTGAACTCGTCTTGAATTTTCTTCATGAATAAAACTCGAGTTCTTCGGCTTTTAGTAAACTTCCGTCTTTTGACTTTTTCTTCGATAAATCTTCAGAATTGGTCTTGGACTTCCGTTCTTTTTCCACTCTTGATCTTTCGACTTCATCTTTCGTCTTTTTTTTCTTCGATAAAAGCCTGTGAATGCCGTGTTTTCTCCACTTTTCACCTTTTCGTCCTAAATCACAACAAAAACACAAACCACGCATAATTCCGACATAAATGACATAAAATAAACGTTTTGGCTCGGTTATTATTTTAATTAAGTGGTAAAAAGGATGGGTGTTTTCACACCTATCAAATCCCCTACACTTAACCATTGCAATGTCCTCATGCAATGCATTAGTTACAAAGCATGTTTACATTTTTCATCAAAATCATTCCACCTTGGCCTTTATTAAAGAGATAGAAAACTATAAACATTCAAAGTAAAGAAATCAAAAACATACCTTGGGTTTTGGGAATGTCATGAATTACCATCATCCTCAAGTTTTCACTTTCTCCAAACCAAGCTTAAAAACGAGATCATTGTTATTATAAGTTAGCAAACTAACACGAACTCATGTGGGCCAATTACTCACTTAGACTCCCTTATTCCTAGGTGTATCTCTTATATTTTATTGTTGTCTTGAATGATCACGAGGATGCATTTTCGACTCATTTCGATAATTATTTAATCCGAAAATAAAGTGAACGATTTAATCAATAGTTAGCTAAAGGACAAAATCTTTTAAAACTGCTTCTCGGGACCTCATAAAGTTCATATCTTGGCATAACTCGCTTCGCGATTTGAGACCTTTCTCGGACCGATATTTGGCAGCGACATCATACTTCAAACCTTGAGAGACGTTCATGAAATAATGGTCTTCTCTTCATAATAGGAATTCCTTCACTTGAAGTTTTGAGAGATTCTTCATATATGGACCACGACTTCTTCATTTTTCTCCAATCTTTATTTTGGACTTTGATATACAACGATCCGCCTCCTTTTAGGACTTGGATCTATTTATCCTCATACCTTGTTAGGGCCTTTTTGGATAGACTTCTCCATGATCTTTTGGAAGTACTTGCTTTTCGTCGTGTGTCTCGATCCTTCATATAGATTTTCGATAAATGATTCTTCACATCACTTTTGGATCTTTAGCAACAAAATATAGCCCTCATGCCTTGTTAGGGCCTTTTCGGACTCGCCAATCTTCGCATCCCGCTTCAATAAGTTATGCCTTGGCTATGAACTCTAATCCGTACCGAGCAACTTTTAAACGATCTTGGGCTAGAAGCTAAGTAACCTTTTAAATCGTACAACCTTATTTATTGCAGATACATTTATTAACAAGCGAAGGGAGAATAGGCTTATAATTAACTCACATAAATTCACGAAAGAATACCAAACTTATAATTGACTCTATCATCTCTCGTTCTCCACAGTTTAAAATCTCAAGGAATGAGACTCGTGGATGCTTAGCCTATTAAATCAAAGTTTTAGGTTTTCGAGTCATCTATAGGATCTTGCAGATTCTTAGACTTTTTCAAGTTTAGAAATCGCATTTTAAAGTTCCCTTGATAAACAACTCTCTAGGATCAATTATAGGAACTTGCGAAAAGTTCTTGTTCTTAACCCGTGAGAGTTAAGACTTTCGCGTTTTATAGCTCCCTATATAAAAGCCTAGCAAAACTTGACTTAAACATGTTAAGGATACTAGCTAGAGCAAACTTAGATAAGTAAACTCGGGTCGAGTCAAAATATTCACGACTAAGAAAAATTTAAAACCACTTTATTGAAAATTTATTCTAGCAAGGAAAGAAGATAAACATAATAAAGGAAAATACAACTATACAACTAGGCCAAAATAGATTAAAAATTTTGAAAAATGTCGAAAAATCAAATTTTTCGGTTAAAATGAGGACAAATACAAGGAAAAGGCCACTTAACTTCGATAGAAGTCCCCCCTACACTTAAGATAAACATTGTCCTCAATGTTTAAGCATGTGGAAGTAAACTCCCCTACACTTAGGACATTGTGCACGTTGTTTAAATCTCGCTAAGAAAGAGACAACTAAAGAGATTCCTATTTTAATATTGAGAAATATAAAATAGTGAATCGAAAAGAGTTTAGGATAGAACCGGGAAGAAGGGAACACGGAGTCACGGTTCGTCAAAAGTCATCAAGAGTGTGTCTTTGAAGCTCTAATCCCTGCACATGATAAGAAAGAAAGCAAGAAACACCACGGGGCTCCCCCTACACTTATGGTGAAAATAGATAGATAATTGGGTTGCCTCCCAAAAAGCGCTTGTTTTTGTTAACCGAGTCACGAGCCTGACTCGTCCCCGAATTAAATAGTCCATGGGGAAGCCTCGAATGTGATACCGGGATCAAAGACCTTGTCCTCGTTCCCGGTTGACATCAACAAAGGAGAGGCGGGGGGATAAGTCTTGAATGGGAGAAAAGTCCTTTCAACATACGAGAAGTATGTGAATTCAAGATCCACGGGAGGTGGGTTGGGTAAAGTAAGCACATTGTCCTCCCCCAAAGACAATAGATACTGAGCAAGCGGCATAGCCGTATTGTTATCAATCATAGCATAATCAATGTCACCTCCCGGGTCAAAGCACTCATCCTCCGTGATAGTGGCTAAAGGGGAGGATGAAAGGTGCTCGGGAGGGGGACTTGGGACAATATCTTCCTGCAGAAAATTATCAAAAATAATGTCCCCCTCTAAATCATCGTCATCATTACCTGGTGGTATGGAGTGAATGTCAATTTCTTCCAGCAATGGGTCATTATCTTCAACGGGAGGAATAGATGGAGGCAAAGACTCGGAAAGAGGAGGAGAAGTCAACGCTTCGATTTGAGTAATAAGAAGGTGCACTTTCCGTAATCTATTGCAAAGAAGCACGTCTTCCACCTCATCCACAGGATCATGTTCATCGGTGAACTTCTCGTAAACCGGAGAGAATAAATCGTCAGCACCCGCATCTCCCGGTGGAGATTGAGAAATTTCAAAAGTGAAATTCACATAGCTTGGAGAAAAATCGTCATCATAAGGATCGACCTATTCCGTAAGAGCAACGTTGTCCTCAAGCTCCATAGCAGGTAAGTCGCAAACCTCATCATCCAATAATTTGTCGAGACCAACATCACTAAGCTCATTCAACGAATCAAGATCGTTAGACGCAATAGGAACATTGAGAGTAGGAGCAGCAACTTCAGAAGATGTGTTGAAAGTGCATACAGCATCATCGTCATCATCATCATAATAGTATTGATGCACAAGAGGAGGGGTATAATCACTAAGATTAGATACTTACTCTTGTTGCAGTCGCTTTTCCTCCGCCCATGCTTCTTTTGTAAGAACAACGGCTTCTTGAAGTTGCAGAATGATGGAGTGTAGTTCGTGATTCAAAGTAGTGCGTTGTGGGTCAAGATTGATTTGCTGAGAGGATTGATGATTGAGGTTGTGATGTGGGGGCTCAAAGTGTTGAAAACCTAAATTATAGCATGGTTGTGGCTCATAGTAGTTCATCGGTTGGGAAGAATTAGAACACGGGTTTGGTTCATAATAATCCATCGGTAAAGAAAATTGAGGACACGGATTTTACTCATAATAATTCATTGGTTGACAATAAGAGGTATCGTGAGGACCCCCACAGTTGTTGCAAAACGGGTAAGGATAAAGACTGGGTGCGTCTTGTGGATAGCTATTATCATTATCATAATTGTACCCCGGTTCTTGCCCGTGACCATACGGGTATTGAACAGGGCACGAAACATGCCAATGAGAATCGCTTCCACAATAGATGCACGGGGGAACAGGAGGTGGGTTCAAAAAGTAAGAATTAGTCGAGTTGCACAAAGGACAAAATCCGAATTGTGTGTTGTCGATATCGTTTCCGCACCGTTCACATGTACACCATTGACAAGAATCGTTCCCGTATAATCGTCTCCCACACCCGACACAATGGACATAAGAATCCATAAAGAAAGATAGATAAGCAAGAAGAATATTTTTGGTGCAAAACTTTGAAAAAGAAATGCTTCTTATGATTTTTCAAATGTTTTTGGATTTTTAAAATTTTATATTTTTATGGATTTTTGAATTTTTTTTTTTGACACGAAAAATAACGTTCACGAGTGAACAGATCCCAAAATCCAACGCGTCTCTCACAAAAAACCGTAGATCCTCACGAAAAGAGCCGGCAGCGGCGCCATTTTAATGTTAGGTTTTGCTAGTTGAAAAAGTTCGTTTTCTCGGTATCTAATCGAATTGATTTCCGGTTAATTGTGTGAGATTAGTTGTTCTTGGTGAAACAAATATTTTTGGATTTGGTAAAATAAATGTGCAAGACTTAATAATAAAGGACGGGAAATTAAAACTAAAACTAGTTGAAACGTAAACGGTGCAATATTTAAAACGTTAAAAGTAAATGACGTGAAATTAAATGACGTAAAATTAAAACTTAACGAAAAGTAAATTGACAATTAAATAAAAATGCAAAACGAATTAAAAATGAACTAAAAATAAAACGAGAGAAATTGCCACTTTAACTAAAACAAAACAAAACAAAAATACCCAATCGGAATACACCCGATCGTAATCCCAACGGAATCCGATCGGAATGTACCCGTCGGAATGATGCATGATCGGAATGTTGACAAACTCCATCCGGTCGGAATATTAAAC
Organism: Glebionis coronaria; assembly: GCA_025667525.1. Taxonomy (NCBI): domain Eukaryota; kingdom Viridiplantae; phylum Streptophyta; class Magnoliopsida; order Asterales; family Asteraceae; genus Glebionis; species Glebionis coronaria. Next base: position 644,768,563 of record CM046876.1, read on the forward strand.
AAAGGGTCCCAATCGGAATGTTGAAAATAGAATACATTCGGAATGTTTAAACTAAAACCAAATCGGAATGCTAAAAGGAATGTAAAAGGAATGTTGATAGGAATGCTGATAGGAATGCAAATAGGAATGCTAATAGGAATGCTAATAGGAATGCTGATAGGAATGTTGATAGGAATGTAAATAGGAATGCTGATAGGAATGCAAATAGGAATGCTAATCGGAATCCTAATAGGAATGCTAATAGGAATGCTGATAGGAATGCTGATAGGAATGTAAATAGGAATGCTAATAGGAATGCTAATAGGAATGCTGATAGGAATGTAAATAGGAATGCTGATAGGAATGTAAATAGGAATGCTGATAGGAATGCAAATAGGAATGTAAATAGGAATGCTGATAGGAATGTAAATAGGAATGCTGATAGGAATGCAAATAGGAATGCTAATAGGAATGTAAATAGGAATGCTGATAGGAATGTAAATAGGAATGCTGATAGGAATGTAAATAGGAATGCTGATAGGAATGCAAATAGGAATGTAAATAGGAATGCTGATAAGAATGTAAATAGGAATGCTGATAGGAATGCAAATAGGAATGTAAAACCCTTTTCCAATCAAGATGATTGGAATGTAAAAGAAATGTATAAAAGGAATGTAAAACCCTTTTCCAATCAAGTGATCGGAATAAGGTGATGGTGCTGGTCGGAATGAGCAAATTGGAAAAGGGTTTAATACCCTTTCCGATTACTCCCTTGATCCGAAATTTAAGCAAAAGGTAATAAGCTACTAGGATAAGCTAAAACCAAAACTTAAACGAATCTAATGTGAAAAAGACTAAATAAGCTCAAATTACAACTTTTCCAAACTTAAAATAAACAAACTATTAAATCAAAACATAAAAAGATGAACTTTTTAAGCACGAAAACATTAGTGAACAACACGGATCATATGTAATTCGCACCAAAAGTAAACTAGAATCAAGAAAGGAAGATGAGAGATTTAAATAAGAAAAGTAAAGATTCAAGTACAATAAATGAAAACTTACTTGAAAATTAAATGATTAAAGGTGCATAACAAGAAATTAAAGTGCAAGAAATGAAATAACCAGTATAAAAATGGTGGAAGTGGTGGTTTGTCAAACCACCCAACAACTTGAAAATGAAACTAGCCTAAACTATATATAGGGGTGATTAGGGAGGAGCTTAGGAAGCTTCCTCCCTCTTTCCTCTTTTCCTTATTTGCACACTTGAGTCCTTTTCTTCTTAATTGTTTGTTAATCTTGGACTTAATGTCTTTGTCTCGGAATTTCTTTGAACTCGTCTTGAATTTTCTTCATAAATAAAACTCGAGTTCTTCGGCTTTTAGTAAACTTCCGTCTTTTGACTTTTTCTTCGATAAATCTTCAGAATTGGTCTTGGACTTCCGTTCTTTTTCCACTCTTGATCTTTCGACTTCATCTTTCGTCTTTTTTTTCTTCGATAAAAGCCCGTGAATGCCGTGTTTTCTCCACTTTTCACCTTTTCGTCCTAAATCACAACAAAAACACAAACCACGTATAATTCCGACATAAATGACATAAAATACACGTTTTGGCTCGGTTATTATTGTAATTAAGTGGTAAAAAGGATGGGTGTTTTCACACCTATCAGTCTCTATCAGTGTGTAGTGCTCAAGTCCTTTGGATGAGAACACAACTCACGGATTATGGTTTTCACTTTAACAAAGTGCCTATATATTGTGATTCACAATCAGCCATAGCCATATCTTGCAACCCGGTCCAACACTCCAAGACCAAGCACATAGTTGTCTGATTCCATTTCATATAGGAGCATATGGAAAGAGGAACGATCGAACTGTATTTTGTCAAGACGGACTACCAACTAGCCGACATCTTCACCAAAGCTCTTTCTCAAGACAGATTTGAATTCTTGGTTCGTCGACTTGGTATGCGTAGTTTCACTCCATATGAACTTGAACGTCTTGCACATTCGCAGTAACCTTGTATATATCTATCAGAAAATCAAAATAAAAAATATAAAATCTATAAAAACAAAATAAAAAATGAGAAAATCTTTCATAAATATCAAAAATATTCTTCTCTGACATGTCTCTCAGCATCGATAATATGGACGCACTTAGAAATGTCGCTCAATAACGACACGGGTACGTACATAAAGTTCGAATGAGAGTTCAAATGTTTTCAAAACATGTCTTTTCTATTTTATTCTCATAATGGCTTATAGTCACATGTCAGACTATAACCCGAACCCTAAATAAAGTAAAGTCTTTGACTTATCCTCAACAACGAGAAAGTCTTTTTTCTCGGTCATGAGCTTATATCAAAACATTCAAAGTTTTAAGCTCGTGAACATAACTTTTCTCGGACTCTTGAGCACAATTTTTCAAAGTATTTCAAAACTAAGTGCTCATATACTCCCCTATTTTAATTAGAATCTCTTTTGGAGGGGGAGTATAATGATTCCATAAACATTTGTTCCAAATTTTCATGACACATTATTCTCTCCATGTTTCATCACTAGTTTCACAAAGATTTCAATTTCATGCAATTTTTGAGGGGGAGAATAGTGATTAAAATGTGATAAAAAACGCTTCATTCCTGGATAAGATCTTTTGATATAAGTGCTTTCTCTTCCTAATAAGTGCAAAAATCTTCTTTTTATAATACACATATGTAGGGGGAGCGTTTTGGTGATATAGAAAACTCTCAAGGTGTAAACATTGATTTCATCAACACCTTGACTGTCTTTTCAATAAGTTTTTCTGGTTACGATACATATACCCTTCAACACAATTATTCACGACGATATTGGTGTCAAAAGTTGGCTAGGTATTCGTCCTATGATCCAACCAGAACCGGAGTGATCTTCCCAGGGACAATCCATTAGAACTTAGAAGTCCTTAGGAAAGATGGAGTAGTTGAGTGTACGGGAATAATGTCGACTAATGACTTAAGCTAGCACCGGAACAATCACAACAAAGTGCTAGTTATGACGTCTTGGTAAGCATTGAAGGGGTTGAAGAATGAAAAAGAAATGTAAGGATAAAGGGTGAAAAGAAAATAGCCCTCCGTACAACTTAGGCAGAAACCGGGTCAACACATCTATTATCAGAATTACTTTGATGATTTCTGGTATCGAAGACAAAGTATCATGGACCCAATGATGCAAAGCACAACCCTTCCCAACCTACTCAAGCTTCTCAAAAAAGAAGTTTGTTTTATTGTCACGGAGTTCAACTTATTTCTATCAACTTTCTCACTCCGAGATAATAGATATTGAAAAGGTGGCAGTTTGCTCCAGCCTCCGATCACCAAATAAACGTGCACTTATAGAGCCTAGAGCCAACGAGATTCATCAAAAAATCTCATTATGACACTTATTTCATATATCAATTGTTGTTCATCATTAGAACACAAGCGATAATTTACAGAGTCCTACGCTCTATCCTTGTGGTATTGCTAGAACATTCAGAGTGATACTCTCTAGTATTCACAGTGATGAATGGAAATCCTTCCAGTGTTAACATCAAACAGCACTGCGGTAGGTCATATGTACGATTCATTTTGAATTGAACATGTGCTAACTGGAAAGCAACAGTGGTTTGATTCTTATATAATTCAAACTCGTTCCAGGTCTCGTCGTAATATCTTCATGATCATGCCAGAACATTCAGAGTAATACTTTTCAGTATTTACAGTGACGAATGGAAATCCTTCCAGTGTCATCATCAAACAGCACTACGGTAGGTAACTTGTACGATTCTATATGGATCAAACTTGTGTCAACTGGAAAGCAACGATGATTTGTTTCTTAATTGATTCAAACTTATTCCAGGAAATTAAATTGACGACTTAATCAGCAGAATGGAACTGCATGATTCACTCCTTACTATGAATTATCTTTCGATAAATTCAAGTATAATGAGAACGGCTACCACAACCGGAAACCCTTTCACGGAAGCTCTTTGAACTTACCTAATCACATGTACAATATTCTTACTGTATAACGGGAAACCGGAGGAATGCAAATGGTGGCGTAACCTCAAGAGTGGTAATTCAAGACCACATGCTCATGTAAATGATGAAAGCTCAAGAACATCTAAAGACAAAGACTTCTACTACTCTGATGATCAAGGGAGATTGTTAACAAGCTTTCAAGTTAACACAAAACATGAGTATGTGGGGAAAGACACAAGAACACAAGCTGGCAAAGTTTCAACATCAAGTCTGTTGGGAATAAATTAAGGCCAGATCACTTGAGCGCTGACAAGAACAAAACAAGCGTTGACAAGAACAAAACAAGCGCTGACAGCTCAAGCGTTGACAAGTTAAAGTCAAGCGTTGACACATTGAAGACAAGCACTGATGGAAGATATATTCTACGCGTGTATTATATTCTAGATTACTTCTAGTAAAGATAAGAACAATAATGTATTTTCTATATTTATCTTTACCTAGAATAGTTGATACGTAGATTATTGTACAAGGCTTCTTATGTCTATAAAAGAAGGCCTTTAGGTTAATGTTTAAGATAAGTTTCATATAAGTTTTTGTTGGTAAACATCTTTCATTGTAAGCAAGTTTGATATTGATAATCAAAGTGAAAGTTTGTTTATATCGTTGTGTGTTCTTGTTTAAGTGTTAAATTCCGCATAACACTTAGCTTCACAAAGCATATATAAAGGTTTCTCTACGTGTATTACTTGATCTAATCTCGTATACACAAAGCTAATCGATCTAAGTTTGGGATCAACAAGTGGTATCAGAGCTTGTTGGGGAACTTTTGATCTTTAAAGAACACCAGAACCCTAAAAACACCAAAACCCTAATTTTCTCAGAAACCCTAACAACATCATGTCTGAAGCAATAACCTCCTCCTCCTCAGCCTTACCAAATATCAAGATTCCCATGCTTGATGCAACCAACTTTGACTTATGGAAGTTCAACTTTGAACAATATCTGGGGATCTGTGAATACACACTCTGGGAGATTATTGAATATGGAAACACATTCAATAAGGCTCAAAAGATTCTTGATGCCATTACTCAAAGATCAGCTGTTGCTGGATGTTCTAAAGCAGATAAGAAAGAAAAACCTGGAGATGGTAGAGCTGTGGCTGCTGATGACATTGCAAATAAAAGGGTTGACATGAAAGCCCTAAATATTCTGAAAGTCTCCTTGGGACAAGAAAACCAGCATAAATATAGAGGCTATAAATCTGCTAAGGAGCTTTGGGAAGCTCTTGAAGTTGCATATGGTGGCAATGCAGACACTAAGGAGGAAAAGAAAAAGCAACTTCTGCATGATTATGCTGTCTTCAAATCTCAACCCAATGAGAAACTGAGTAGTGTGAGAAGCAGATTGCTTGACATTACTAGCAAGTTGTCCTTCATGGGGACACAAGTTGGTGATGTTGACATCAATGCTACCTTTCTTAAAAGTCTTGGTGAGGCATGGAAGATTGAGGCAAGATCTATTCTTGCCAACAATACTTACAAGAGCTCCTCGTTTGATGACATCTACAACAAACTAAGACTGTTGGAAGATGAAACTCTCTTAGAGCATGGAAGCAAATCTACCACAAGCAACATGGCCTTCTTCTCTCATAGTGAAGGTCAATTCAATCAGAAGGACTCTTATATGCATCCAGTTACTGGATCATCATATGTCAGCGCTGGAATAAGTCATGTCAACGTCTCCTTTTCAGACGCTGACACATTCAAGAATGACTCCCCAAGAGTTAAACCTGCTGGTTTGGATTTGGATACTGTTTGTGCCTACATTGCTTCTTTGCCCAATGGTTCAGTGATTACATATGAGGACCTTGAACAGATAAGTGATGAGCACTTGGAAGAGATGGACATCAAGTGGAACATGGCTCTTGCTAGCATAAGAGCAAATAGGTGGAACAGAATGTTCAAGAAGAAAATGACCTTCAATGCTAAAGACACAGCTGGATTTGACAAATCCAAAGTTGAATGCTACAACTACCATCGTATGGGGTACTTCATGAGGGAATGCAGATCTCCTAGAAGATCTGATGCTGGTAAACCCTCAAGTTAGGTTGTTAAAGCTCAGGATTCCAAAGCCATGGTTACAGTTCAAGGAATTGATGGTACAGGATGGAATTGGAGCTATCTGGCTAAGAATGTTGAAGAGGATAAAGCTTTGGTTGTTGATATTGAAGAAGAAGAGCATGTTGAATATGCTCTCATGGCACACTCCTCCTCTTCATCTGATAATGAGGTATATGATGATGCTTTTTGTAGAAAAGGTTGTAGGTTAAACACTAAAAGACTTAACAAAGAGGTGTTAAAACTAAAAGATGATATGAGTACTGAAAGATGTAAATTGTCTAATTACCAACTAGCTCTTACTGAAACTGAGAAAACCGTTTCTGAATACAAGAAAATGGAATTTGACTTAAAAGATAAGATCAATATCTTAAAACATGAGTTAGAGGGTAGTATGGATATTAGAAACATCATGGAAAGGGTTAATGGTGAATTACAGGCTAAGTTAGATGAGGCAATTAAGAATAAGGATAATGTTGGCCTCAAAATTCAAAGATTTGATAGAGCCACCCAAACCCTAGGAGACTGTGTAGCCAAACAAAGGGATCCTAAGGACATGACTGGGATTGGGATGAATGATTACTCTTTGGTTCCACCACCAGTTGGTGACTTCTATGGTGTCCAACAAAGGGACTTATCTTGGACTGGTTTACCAAAGCTCCAAGAGGAGGAATTCATTCCTCCACCAAGAGTTGTCACTCCAGTGGAAGAGTATCAACAAAAATTGACTGACCTAAATGAGTGGAAGAAAGCTAACCCTACTTTGGTGTCTTGCTATGTGAAAGTCCAAATGAATCAACACCCATTAAGGTTACTAACCCAATCACTGGTAAAGTTGTTGACCTAGGCTCAAACACTGTTAAAAGACCTATCATTAAATATGCAGAGATGTATAGGAATACTAGGTCACCCAAGAGCCAAGTTAGCAATCATGGAACAGGCTTCTACTCTTCTAGACCTAAGGTTGTGTCTAGAAAAGCTTGTTACACTTGTGGTAGCTTTTCACACTTGGCATACAAGTGTGTCAACGCTTCCAAAGCCAGCGATGACAGGAATAATTTCAGCGCTGACAGGAACAAAGTCAACGTTGTTAGGAAGTCAAACGTTGTCAGACCCAAACCATGTGTGCAGCAAAGTTCACAAGTGATTAGACCTGCCCCATTCTTTTCTAGAAGGTCTAACACTCATGGACAAAGACCATTTCAAAAGACAAACACCTGGTCAAATAGGCAATGGGTTTCTGTAGCAAACCCTAGGTTCAACGCTGACAAGGGTAATTTCAGCGTTGACAGGACAAATTCGAACGCTGACAGAAACGTGACCAGACCTAAATATTTGCAGCCACAAGGTAAGGGGCTAAAGCTTCTTCAAGCTTAACATGGAGACCCAAGAAAGATCAAAACCCTAATGATAATGGGATTTCAATGACTTGCAATAGATATAATTACATTTCAAAGGTCATTACAAAACCTGTTGGGGTTAACTTGGTATTTCATCCTAAAAAGGATGAGAATGGGGTTGTTGTGAGAATTAAGTCTGTTCTTATTGAACAACCAGATGAATCCAAGTCTTTTGAGACTTGGGTTCCCAAAGAAAACTAATTTGTTTTCTTTATGTGCAGGGCATTCAAAGACAGATCAATGATTATGGATATTGGGATAGTGGATGCTCAAGGCACATGACAGGGAAGGAAGACTATCTGACGAATTTCACCCCTATTAAAGATGGTGATAAGGTATACTTTGGAGGTGGATACGGTACCATCACAGGCAAAGGAACCCTTCTCACCAATAATCTGCGTTTTGAGAACGTCTTCCTGGTAAAAGAACTTGATTACAACTTGTTTAGTGTATCACAGGTTTGTGATAACAAAAATAAAGTTCTTTTTACTGATACTGAGTGTTTGGTGTTAAGCAAGGATTTTAAGATACCTGATGAGAAATGCATTGAGTATAGAACACCTAGGCATAAGGACATATATAATGTGAATTTAAATGGGATTAAAATGAATACCAATATGTCTTGTTTTTATGCTAAGGCCTCAGTAGATGAGAGTAATTTGTGGCACAGAAGACTAGGGCACATAAACTTTAAAAATATAAATAGACTTGTGAGGCTTGGTTTAGTTGATGGTTTGCCTGAGAAGGCCTTCCACAATGACCACTCTTGTGTTGCATGTCTTAAAGGCAAGCAGCACAAGGTCTCATTCAAGTCCAAACAGGTGCATACTAGTTCCAGACCTCTTCATATGCTTCACATGGACCTCTTTGGTCCAACAAATATAGAAAGCTTGAATGGTAAGTCATATTGCTTTGTTATCACAGATGACTTTTCTAGATTTACTTGGACATTCTTTCTAGCTATGAAGAGTGACACATCTGATGTTCTTATTGATTTTATCACTCAAATTGAGAAAAGGTCTGGCAATGAGGTTAAAATGCTTAGGAGTGATAATGGTGGAGAATTTAGGAATAAGAATTTAGATGATTTCTGTGCCAGGAAAGGAATTACTAGGCAATTTAGCATTGCTAGAAACCCACAACAAAATGGGGTTGCTGAGAGGAAAAATAGAACCCTAATTGAAGCAGCCAGAACAATGTTGGTTGATGCTCACTTTCCAATAGCCTTTTGGGCTGAGGCTGTTAATACAGCATGCTATGTGCAAAATAGAGCATTGGTTAACAAAATTCAGAACAAAACACCTTATGAGTTACTTTGGGGAAGAAAACCTAATATTGGTTTTCTCAGACCTTTTGGTTGTCATGTAGTAGTTTTGGATACTAGTGATGCCTTAGGGAAATTTAGTGCAAAAGGTGATGAGGGTTACTTCATGGGGTATTCAGTGCAGAGCAAGGGTTATAGGGTTTATCTTAAAGAGGACAAACGTATAGTTGAAAGGGTACATGTTAGGTTCTTAGAGAATAAACCTAGTGATCCTGAAAGTGGTCCTAATTGGTTGTTTGATTTGGAACCCTTATCTAGAACTTTAAATTATATGCCTGTCACTAATCCAGACATTGTGAAGGTAACTTCAAATGTTGTGGAGGAACAAGTTGTTAATGTTTCAGGTATACAGGTTCATGAGGAGGTTGGATCACAAGCATAAAAGGCATCTCCTACCTTAGAATATGTCACAATTCCCATTTGGACATATGCTTTTGTTGCTGCTGCTGCTGGACAAGATAATGGTGGTTTTCAAGTACCACCAGATACAAACATGCATGGTCCTTCAGGCGCTAACAAAGGTAAATCTAGCGCTGACAAGACCAATTCAGACGTTGATGGCTCAGACGTTGACAACAACAGTTCAAGCGTTGTTAGCCCAAGCGCTGACAAACAAGGTTCAGACGTTGACAACACCTTTGCACATCTTTTCTCTTCCACTTTTGAACAAGGTGAACCTTCCAATTCTTATGAAGAAGGTCATCCTTATGTTGATATAAGAGAGTCTGATGAAGAAGATATTGGCAACATGGAGCATGAGGTTGAGGACACCAGACTTTTTGAAGGAGGAGTTCTCACTTCTACAATGAAGAATCACCCCCCTTCCCAGATCATTGGTGATATTATGACTCCAGTTCAAACTAGAAGGTCTCATCAAGGTCTTGGTGGGTTTATTGCCAATATACACAAGAAGGTTGATACCCCTCTTGTGCAAGCATGTTTGTTTGCATGTTTTTTGTCACAAGAAGAACCCACGAAAATATTTGATGCTCTCAAAGAACCAAGTTAGGTGGAAGCAATGCAAGATGAGCTTCACCAATTTGCAATTCAGGATGTTTGGGAGCTGGTTGATTGTCCTAGATATGTCAAACCTATAGGGACAAGATGGGTTCTGAGGAACAAAAGAGATGAAAGAGGCATTGTGGTCAGAAACAAGGCAAGGTTAGTGGCTCAAGGTTATACACAAGAGGAGGGGATAGACTATGAGGAAGTCTTTGCACCGGTTGCAAGGATTGAAGCTATTAGGATTTTTCTAGCCTATGCCTCCTGCATGGGCTTCACAGTCTATCAAATGGATGTCAAGAGTGCCTTTCTGTATGGCACCATTGTTGAGGAAGTATATGTAATGCAACCTCCTGGTTTTGAGGATCTAGAGCATCCAGATAAAGTGTATAGAGTCAAAAAGGCTATGAATGGCCTTCATCAAGCCCCTAGAGCATGGTATGGTACTTTGTCTACCTATTTGGTGGACAATGGATTCAAGAGGGGCACCATAGATCAGACACTATTTACAAAGAAGAAAGGTAAGGATGTGTTGCTTGTGTAGGTCTATGTTGATGATATCATTTTTAGGTCTACTGATCCAAAGATGAGTGAGGATTTCTCCAAGCTTATGACAGACAAATTCAAGATGAGTGCTATGGGGGAGATGAACTTCTTTCTTGGTTTACAAGTTCAGCAAAAAGAGGATGGTATCTTCATCTCCCAGGACAAATATGTTGCTGAGATCTTGAAGAAGTTTGGCTTTTCTCCACATGAAAAGAGGGCTACTACTCCTATGGATAGAGAACACCCTTGGGGAAAGATTGGAGATGGGAAAGATGTTGATGTCAGGCATTATAGATCCATGATTGGATCCTTGATGTATCTTAATGCCTCCAGACCTGATATCATGTTTGCTGTGTGTGCTTGTGCACGCCATCAAGTGACTCCCAAAGAATGTCACCTTTATGCTGTGAAGAGGATTTTTAGGTACCTAAGATGCTATCCTAGTCTTGGTTTGTGGTACCCAAAGGATTCACCATTGGAGCTGATTGCATATTCAGATAGTGATTATGGAGGTGATAAATTTGATAGGAAATCCACAACTGGTGGATGTCAGTTTCTTGGGAGCAGGTTGATATCTTGGCAATGCAAGAAACAAACAGTGGTGGCTAATTCTACAACTGAAGCAGAGTATGTGGTTGCAGCTGCATGTTGTGGCCAAGTGTTGTGGATTCAGAACCAGCTGTTGGAATATGGGTACAATTTCATGCATACTAAGATATTTGTTGACAATAATAGTACTTTATGCATTATTAAGAATCATGTACATCATTCTAAAACTAAACACATAGAAATTAGACACCATTTTATAAGAGATTGCTTTGAGAAAGGTTTAATACAACCAGATAGGGTTGACACTGAGGAAAATGTGTCAGATTTATTAACTAAACCTTTTGATGCTGGGAGATTTCAATACTTGGTAACAAGTATTGGAATGGTCAATCTCACATAATATGTGTTTTAGAGTCTTTTTGTAAAAGTATGTACAGGATAATGCATTATTATTGGTCTTATTAGATTTTCCACTATCTTTTCTAACACTGACAAAGGTTACTTGAACACTGATAAGTGTTTTTGTAACGTTGTCAGCAATATAATTGTCTAACGCTGACAAAGCTTCCCTCAACGCTGTCATGTGTTATCGGGGCGTTGTTAGCAACAATGTTAGTTTTGTGGTTTTCAATCTAAATGTGCAGATGGTGTTAACAGTATACCATTGGATACAGAGTTGCTTATGGATCAATGGAGAAGCATTTGGACAAGTTTTTATTTATGGATGATGGTTGGAATGTTTCATTCTTATCTTGACATAAATTTTTTATGTTCATGCATGATTTTAGCAAACTTTTTGTATCATAGTTTAAGGGGAGGTTTTAGGAACCTTTAGGATGTTTGGGTATCCATATGATACTCTTATCACAATTCTAGATTGTGTCCACAGGTGAGTATGAGTTAGTTTTACTAAATCATGAGGCACTATAGCATGCAATGTTGATATACTGTGCATGCTGCCAAGACATTTTTGGCCTAGAATTGGTTGTGGTCTGTTGGGTGACTTGGGAATGATTTTGATATGGGATTTACCTAGGAGTAACAAGTATTTTATAAGGTAACTTGGTTGTTAAGAGTTTTGGTTAGCAAGGGACACTAGAGGACTGTTATGTCTATCTTGCTTATGCAAGTGTGCATAACTGGACAATGCTTGCCGCCCTATAATAATTATCAGCTTTTGGTTATTTTCTCTAGGATAAATTACTTGTTAAGGTCATTTTTCACTTTTTAAAATATTTTTATTTTTGGACGCTGACAAGAATTTTCCAAGCGTTGTTGTGACCAAATTGGACGCTGACATGGCTTTAGGCAAACGTTGACAAGATTATAGCCGTTGGGCGTTGATAGGTTATTTTTTACCGTTGACACTCAATGGGACCTACCCAGTTGTTACTTTTTGACATATTTTCAAGCCGTAATTTTAGGAGTTGTTACTTTCATTTAATGCATGAGATAACTTATCACTTTTTCAATATTTTCATGATTGATTTTTGAAAATCTTTGCCTATTTTTGGGCCAATCACATGCATTCTTTTTCTCCTATAAATTTGGCTCCTATTTTAAACAGGGTATCTATAATTTTTTTCTAACAATTTTCTCTTATCAATTTCATCTTCTTCAGTTAAAATTAACAGCTTTCATCAATGGCACCAAAGTTTAAACCAACAGAATTGGAATTGGGGTTCAGATCACAACACAACATGATTGCTTATCTTGAAGCTGATGATGCTCTGTTTCCCCAATACACACAAATGGTGGCGTATTTGAACGCATCCCCATTAAGGTATGCTCTTTCTCATGCACCACTCATTCCAGTCACACACATTAAGTAGTTTTGGAACACTGTCAGTTCCTCAACAGTTAATGGAGTGACCACATTGACTTCTATTGTTCATGGGAAATCTTGGGTGGTTACTGAGGCCTTGGTACGTCAAGCCTTGCATCTTGATGATGCTGATGGTATAGTCACCCTTCCCATAAATGAAATAGAACAAGGGCTTAGGGCTTTGGGATATCCTTTTCCTGATGAAGGTACTCTCAATAAGTATCATAAGCAGGAATTTCCTCCAGCCTGGAAGTACCTCATACATGTCCTCCTTTAATGTTTGAGTCCCAAATGTACTGCACACAATGAGATCAATAGATCCATTGCCAGTGCTATTGTGTGCATTGCAACAGGGCAAAAATATAACTATTCTAAAATGATTTTTGAGGGGATGTGTAAAAACAAGGGGACAAAAATGACTTTAGCTTATCCCCGTTTTCTGCAAATGGTTTTTGATGATCAAGGTTACTGCTCAATGGATCACAATGATTTTTATAAGATCCCTGAGCAAAAGAAAGCTATTTTTATGAAGATGGACTCACCACCCCATAGAGACCTACCTTTAACCCAAGCCATGCTTGCTGTTATTGCAGCAACATAACCCCAACCAGACCCCCAACCTCAAATTGACCCTCAACCACAACTTGAACCAATTCCTGAACCTTTACCTTCACCTGACTAAATGCAAATTGACTCAGAATCCTTCAACGCTGACACACTTAATATTGGCGTTGATGTGCCTATTTCCAACGCTGACACACAACCTTCACAATCCCAAACACCCCTTAACCAACCCACATCTACCCATTCTTCCACACCATCTTCCACACCTCCTGAATATAGGTTGATGAAACGTCAAAGGACTACTGGAGTGTTCTCCTCTGGTGGACCTAGCCATGTAGCAGAGAGAACGACCACCACAAGTGTGGCTGGTGACCTGGATGAGGCTGGAACTATTGGTTCTGGCTTAGAAGCTAGCGAAGGCAGTCCCACCATAATTAAGTCCTCATCCATGCCCAATGAATCTGACTTGGGAGGTCAAATCCCCACTTTAGAAGAGGGCAGACTAGAACCAATGACTCTTATGGAATTGATGGCAGTCTGCATTAGCTTGCAAAAGCAAAATGCAGACTTAGTACAAGTAGTCAGCTCACAAGGCCTTCAACTCAAGCAATTGAGGGAGAGGATTGTTGTTTTGGAAAGTGATCGTGCTAGAAGGGGTATGGAGGAATCTTCCAAAGGGGAGGAAGATCAAATAAATCTGAGTGATAAGGGCAGCCAGGATGGTCAATCAATGGATGTTGCTGAGGCCCTTACAACTTTGAAGAAACAAACAGGTTTTGATACGTCCTTAGTCTCTCCCACCAACTTAAGTTTATCATTTACAGCTATGTTGAGAGAGGTTACACAAGGCGCTGAGGGAAGATATTTGATCGTTGACAAGGAAAATTTGGACGCTGATAGAAGTATTTTGGGCGCTGATAGAACAAATTTGGGCGTTGACAGACCTGCACATGAAGGTGATGTATCCCAGTCATCATCTATCATTAAGGAGGTTTCTACTCAGGTATTACCATATACCTTACCAACCATTGCACCATCAGATAAGGGTAAGGGTAAAATGGTAGAAGAGATTGTTCCAAAGGATGCAGCTCAAGTTGAGTTTGATAGAAGATTAGCTGCACAAATCATGGAACAAGATGAAAAGGAAAAGTCACCATTTGTTGTGACTTCAGAAGAAGAAAGTGATGGAGCTAGCTCAGACTCAAGTGTGATGATAATAGAACCAGAAAGGCTTGAGTATGGTGATGAGTTTGCTAGGGAAAAGTTGAGAGAATTGAAATTGCAGGTTGACTTTGTCATGCCAGAGGTGGTTCAAATGTACAATGCTTGGGAAGACAGATGCATGGATAATCTAGACTTGACCATTTCAGATCAAATATGGGGTTTGGAGCTTCTTCTTAGAGTTCAGAAGGATTGCCATGTAATTTTGAAACACAAGGCAAGTAACATTCTCTCAGAATTGAAAAGGGATAGAAGGGAGCTCTACTTTATGTTGCTCACATGTCATGGAGTTGGATGGACATATCAGAAGTTGAAAGCTTTGACATTTGATGAGTTGGAAAACAGAGCTTATCCCATTTGGGTGAGAGTGCAAGAAGCAAACACTCTCAGACTTCTTTCAGATGAAAGAAAGGAGGAACTTGCAGAAGAAATGGAAATCAAGAAAGCTATGATGGTTCCCAAGCCAGTGAAGAAGGGAGTTTCATTTGAGTTTCCAAAAGATATGGATCCACTATATCCAAGTGAAGCAGTTATAAGAAAGAGCCTCAAGCTCTCCCCATTAGAAGCTTCAGATATGGTGCAAGTGTTACCATTAGATTCAAGGAACCCAATTGTGAGCTATGAAGAAGATGAATGTGGGTTCTGGAAGATTGGCAGATTTGGCAAGGAGGTACACACTTTTACCACTCTCATATCTTTGTTTGCAAGTTGTGATAGAGAAGACTTGGTAGACCTTTGGAGGTTGCTGGAGATCAAGTATGAGGCTGAAGCACCAACTTCAGCTAATGGAATAAAACTTTGGACCACATTCAAAAGAATGTGTGGACCAAAAGATGAGGATCCTACAATATGGAAGGATCTTGAAGATGACCTCAGTGGTCTTCAATGGAGGTTATATTCAGCTGCTGGTGTATACCATTTGAGCTCTACAAAGTTTGCTAAGTATTTACTTGCGGATGCTCAGTATTTCATATCCAAGGCTATTTTGGAAAAGATGAAGGACACTCAGCTGGAGATAGATTATTCAAGTGACGTGGCAAAAGATTTGATCAGATTTATTCACTATCAATATGAGAAGGTTTGTAAGATTCCTCCTAGTCCTTAATGCTTATTCAGAAACTTGATCATAAGAGTGGATATCAAGTTTAGGGGAGGATTGTTGGGAATAAATTAAGGCCAGATCACTTGAGCGCTGACAAGAACAAAACAAGCGTTGACAAGAACAAAACAAGCGCTGACAGCTCAAGCGTTGACAAGTTAAAGTCAAGCGTTGAAACATTGAAGACAAGCACTGATGGAAGATATATTCTACGCGTGTATTATATTCTAGATTACTTCTAGTAAAGATAAGAACAATAATGTATTTTCTATATTTATCTTTACCTAGAATAGTTGATACGTAGATTATTGTACAAGGCTTCTTATGTCTATAAAAGAAGGCCTTTAGGTTAATGTTTAAGATAAGTTTCATATAAGTTTTCGTTCGTAAACATCTTTCATTGTAAGTAAGTTTGATATTGATAATCAAAGTGAAAGTTTGTTTATATCATTGTGTGTTCTTGTTTAAGTGTTAAATTCCGCATAACACTTAGATTCACAAAGCATATACAAAGGTTTCTCTACGTGTATTACTTGATCTAATCTCGTATACACAAAGCTAATCGATCTAAGTTTGGGATCAACAAAGTCAAGGCAAAGATCAAAGATCCAAGATCACAAGTCATGCAAGGAACTATGAAGAAACTCTCAAGACATCGAGCTTCAAAGTCTACAACAACAAAGAAGTGAAGTCACATATTACATGACCACCCCTTAGGGGGAGATTGTTAGAAGTAATTAAAGTGATGGTCATACATTATATCGTTGCGAAGCTCGTGAAAAATGTTATTTAATGATGTCGAGAGTTTTTAGTTATTATTGTTTATGTAACAGGATTTAGTGCCGAACATACAATTGAGGAAGGCCTCCTAAACAATTCTTACTTAGTATAAAAGGCCTCATATACCTCATTTGTGTGTGTGCTTTTCCATTTTCATAGTTTTAGAGAGAGAAAGGTGTGTTTGTTTCTCTCACTAGGAAATCACCAATCTTTGTATTTTTTTTCTTCATCTTAATCTAATCTTTCTTTTCTTGGTTTAATCTTCATCATGTTATTCGTGTTTGGTTAGTCGTGTGATTAAATTCTACATGTTTAATGAAAACCTCTGTGGTTTTTATTTACTAGTTACTAAAAGTTCATGGGCCGGGCTTGGCCCATGTCTTCCTTTTTCCTCTCTTTTGGCCGCCTACAAGAAACACCCCTATACTTTCGGTTTTGTTTTTCTTATTTAAATATTATCATGTATGTTCGTGTTTACTTATCGTCTTTTCGTTACTTGAACATTTTCTTAATATCGTACGTACATACTTATCGTATATTAATATTCGTGTTTACGTACATAATACCTATGATAATAATTAATATACATATTATTCGTATTAAATAGTCGTGATTCATGTCGTATATTAATTAATTACAAAGTTTAAATTTAACGGTAACTTTGTGCATTTAATGATCTTAGGATTATTTAAAGCGGGTTTTATAAAAGTAAAAAATAAAAACTAAAAAATGAATCAATTACTTATATATAATTGAAGATATTCATGATTCTCATCTTTATTACTCTTCTTTCTCGAATCACCTTGCATCACATGATCATAAAGCTTTTGGGTATGGGGATCTGATGAGTAATGGTTTATCTTTGTTAGTGGATTTGATGAATCAGAAAGTATTTTTTTGGTAAAGTTAGATAAAGAAATATCTAGATCTCAGTCAATGTATTTTTTATTGAGAGTGTGTGAGAGGGTGGAAGAAGGTGAGGTGTGAATATAATTTATTTTCGTTTTTTTCTTTGGGCCAACACACACATGTCTGTCTCACATAATTTTTCTTTGTGTCTTTTTTATTAGGCCTCACAAATACACACTCAGTGTATAATTTGTTTTCCCCTTTTAAATAAATTATCTCACTATCTATACTCACAAAACTATTTTTTTAATACTTTTTGGGTTATTCTTTTTTTTTACCCTCTTACACCAAGGAGAATAAAATAATAATTTTTATAAGAGAGAATTCTCCCTTATGATATAAGGGAAGAATTTAATCTCATTTAAGAACTGAGAGTAATCTTGTAACTATTATACTATTAATTACATTTGTAAGGAGTTTTATTACTTGTATTGTTGATACAAAAGTTAGATGATCCTAGCTTGACCCGAATTAGGCTTAATTCTGGTGCTTGGGCTCCAGCTCCTGCACCAAGTGAAATTCGGTTTGGGATCCTGCACTCTAAAAGTAGCACGTTGTTAGGCTTACCGTGGGAACGTATCCCACGATTAGACTCCGACGTAAGAGTAAGTAATCGGTTTAGGGTTAGTAATTGGATGAGTTGTGAGAGTGAAGAATACGATACCTTTGTGGAACACTTAGGGGTTCCTTTTATAGGCGGTAAAACCCTAATGGGATTTTACCGATGCTTCGGCCCCAAGCAAAGGATAATTAACATAATTAGCTTGATTGTTATCTTCTAATCATGGTTAGTGTATATCCTTTACTTTAGGGTAAATCACAGTCCCAATTGGGTTGTGATTCTATCTAACCCTATACCGGCTGTGCCGGGCCGTGGGCCGCACATAACCTTTGCAACCATTGTTCATTCGAAGCCCATAAGCTTAAATAACATTAATCCAACCCATTCGTGATGGGCCGGATACGATTATTACCTGTGGGTCGGGTTCATGACCCGGTTGGGGACTATACGTCATCATGTATCATGTTTTGTTTTAATTGTAAAATAAGGTGATGAGGTATTTTAATTATAGAATTTAATGTAATATGTTATAATTACATGTATCAAGATTTTACTATTACTTGTTTTTGCTTGTACAAATAGCTTAATGATATTGTAACATGAAATTTCAAGTATTCCATAAATAACATGCTAAAATGCTTTATAACGGAGTATGATAAAAATGATAAAGAAAAAATTTGAAAGAAATACTAAAAATAAATAAAAGGAAAGACTAAAATATAAAAAAAAAAACTTGAAAGAAAAAAATGAAGGTTGTATAAAATTGTCTGTTATTCATCAAATAATCAATGAGTATATATAGCCTATCAAATAAGATTCTAGACTACGTGCTTGAGCCCAATACAAAATATAAGTCGATCCTAATAGAATAACCGACTAACACTCCCCCGCAGTTGGAGCGGAAGGACACCGAACACTCAAACCGGTACGAAACTCTTCAAACAATGCAGAAGGTAAGCCTTTGGTGAAAATATCAGCATATTGATAACGGGACGGAACACGAAGAACCCGAACGTCGCCAGTAGCAACCAAATCACGAACAAAGTGAATCTCAATCTCTATATGCTTTGTACGCTGATGTTGAACTGGATTCGTAGACAAATAAACATCACTAACATTATCATAGTAAACAAGCGTAGTGGAAGACACAGGTGTATGCAGCTCACGTAGTAAGTTACACAACCAACAAGTCTCAGTAACATCATTAGCAACACTACGATACTCTACTTCAGCACTTGACCTAGAAAGCGTCGGTTGACGCTTAGAGGAACATGAGAGTAAATTGTTGTCAAGAAAAACACAATAACCTAAAGTCGATCGTCGAGTAGTAGGACAACCAGCCCAATCCGCATCCGAATAAGCAACCAACGATGTAGGTGAGGAAGAAAATAAATGTAACCCATAATCCAAAGTGCGACGAATATACCACAAAATCCTCTTAAGTGCAGAGAAATGAGGTTCCCGTGGATCATGCATATATAAACAAACCTACTGCACTGCATAAGAAATATCAGGACGGGTAAAAGTGAGATATTGCAAAGAACTGCAAGACTTTGATATAAGGTCGAATCAGAAACTGGATCACCATCATCACCCAGTTTATACTCGGTATCAACATGAGTCCAACTGGGATTACAATTAGATATATGTGCTCACTCAAGTATCTCAGGAGCATACTTCTTCTGTGATAAGAACATTCCAGAAGAATCTCGGGTAACCGAAACCCCCAAAAAATAATTTAGAGAACCCAAATCTGTCATAGCAAACTCCTGATGTAAAGATGCAATAATCTGTCGTAACAAAAACTCAGAGGAAGCGGGTAAGAACAATATCATCAACATACAGTAACAAGAAGGCTATGTGAGTCCCCTGTCGGTAAATAAAAAGCAAGGAGTCACACCGACTTTGACTAAAACCAACACGAGTAATATAAGTAGCAAACCGTTAAAACCAAGCCTGTGGTGCCTGCTTAAGACCATAAAGAGACCACTACAAGAGACAAACATAATCTGGATGTGTAGAATCCCGAAACCCAGGAGGTTGATTCATGTATACAGTCTCAGATAAATCCCCATGTAAAAAGGCATTCTTAACATCAAGTTAATGAACATGCCAATGTCGAGAAATAGTCAAACTAAGAACCGTTCGAATAGTGCCAGGGTTAACAACCGAACTAAAAGTCTCATCAACATCTACCCCATTAATCTGTGTACTACCATTGGCTACAAGGCGAGCCTTGTAACGACTAAGAGTGCCATCAGCTAAATATTTATGACGGAATAACCACATACAACGAACAACATTGACATCTGAGGGTCGAGGCACGAGAGTCCAAGTGTTATTTTTAATAAGTGCATTATATTCATCTGTCATAGCATTTTGCCAGTTTGGATCATTAAATGCAGCATTATACGACTTAGGTATAGGCGAAACAGTAGACACATGAAAACCATATTTTAGATTAGGACGATTAGTCCTGACACGAAAACGCGTGACCATGGGATGAACCGACGTGGGGTTGGGGTGAACAGTGGTAGTAGAATGAGGTGTAGAAACGGAGATAAACGAAATTGGTGTGGGAGAATGTACGGTAGCGGTGGGTGAGGGGTCAGGAATATCAGGTGTTGGGCCAGGATCAGATGCCGAGCCAGAAACATCTAACGGGTCTGTTGTAAAGGGAATAGTAGGTATCACAAGTTCAATAGGAGTATGTTCAGGTAAAGGAGTGGGAGAAGCATTATTTTCGAGTGGAACAGTAGAGGGTGTAATGTGATATGATTGAATGAGACGAGTAATAATATTAGGCGACTCATCCAAAAAATCATACGTAGAGCCCGGGGTGGGGGTCATAGATCCAAACGGGGAAAACGGTTTCATCAAAAGTGACATGACGAGATATGATAATCGTATTCTTATGAAGGTCAAGACATCGATACCCATGGTGATTAGTGGCATGTCCTAGAAAAAGAGAAGGGGTAGCACGATGTTCAAGTTTGTGAGAAGGATCAAGGTGAGGGTAACAAAGACACCCGAAGGTACGTAATATCGTATAATCTGGTATGGTGCCAAAGAGGCGGGTAAAGGGCATGTCATTATCAATGGCTCGTGAAGGTAAAACGTTTAATAGGTAAACAGCCATGTTAAGGGCCTTAGTCCAATAGTTAGGCGAAAGATGAGCTTCAAAAAGCAACGTTCGGATAAGGTTATTACATGTGTGAATCATCCTTTCAGATTTGCCATTTTGTTGAGAGGTGCGAGGGTAAGAAAAACAGAACTGAATCCCATTATCAGAAAATAATTTGTGAAATTCATTGTTTTCAAATTCACCACCATGATCACACTGAAAAGCCTTTATGTCACAATTAAATTGAGTGTGAATAAATGTATGAAACAACACAAACTTAGACATAACATCAGATTTACGAACTAACGGATAAACCCAAACATACTGCGAAAAATGATCAAATAACAAAACATAATACTTAAAACCAGAAAGACTTAGAATGGGAGAAGTCCACTAATCAGAGTGAATAATATCAAAACAAGACTTCACTAAAGTATTGGAACTGACGAATGGAAGTTTCACGTGTTTGCCAAGCATGACAAAGAACGGGAAGCTTCTCTTTATTACATGAAATAGAATTACTGGACAAAACACGACGTAACACTTCACTTCCTGGATGTCCAATTTGTTGGTGCCACGTATACTGACTCGTAAGAAAAGCATGAGGAATGGTGGAGGGATTTATGACTGGATAAAGATCTCTAGTGCTATCACAACGGAGCAGCACCCGGCGAGTTTTGAACTCTTTAACAGAAAAACCAAAAGGTTCAAACTCCACAGTACAATAATTAGCACAAACAAACTGACGAACTGAAATTAAATTTTTGACAATATTGGGAGTAATTAGGATATTATTTAGATGAAGAGGTCGGGATGGAGTAGACAAAATACTATGGCCATAGTTAGTGACGGGTATGTGGTGTCTGTCACCAACAGAAATAGAGGAATAAATGCACGAATTAAAAACTTCACTAAGAATAGAAACATTTTCATTAACATGAGAACTCGCACCTGTATCCATGTTCCAGTTGCCCGGAACAGGTTCCTGGATAGTGGTAGTAGTAAAAGTATATGGAACAACCGTCTCACGCCCCTGAAGTGAACCCGAGTTCAAAACCAAAGACGTTTGAATTGTGGTATGTGATGTAAAGCTGGAGTGACCCATGTGTTGTTGTTGGGTTGGTGGAGCTAGAACACCATATTGTTGGCCCAATGAAGAAACTGAAGTAGCGGACTGAAGTGGCTATTGGGCTGTATAATACATCTACGGAGTAGCAGGATGTACAAACAGTTGTACTGGTTGTGCATAAGACATAGAATGACCCTCTGGTGGACTATTAAAACCAGGTGGGTTGGTATATGAAGCAATAGAGGCTGGCACATAAGTAGGTTGGATTGGTTGCGTGTGAAGGGAAACAGGAGATCTGCTAGGGGGAGTGTCACGTACTGTAGATTGAGTACCCATAAATAAAACTTTCTCATCAAAACCAAGCTTGCTCATAAGGTTTTTTAACATTTGCACATCATCACTAAGAGTAGCAGGAGAGACCTTAGAATCACGAGTAGGTGTCCGTGGACACCATTATGTAAAAACGACATTGCTCACCAAAACGACATGGTCCTTTAGCAAAGTGAAAACACAGTTTAAAGACCTTATCCGTAGGGGAAAACGGACGTCGGGCAGAAAGACCAGAATTAGCTATTAAAACCATAGGTGATGAGGATGTGGAATCTATAAATGAGTCGTGAGCAAGTGATTTTAAGCGCATTTCCTCTGTTGTGAGCATAGAGCGAACCGTCTTGAGATCAGGAAAAACTTCCCGGTGAATAATAATACCATACACCGTAGCATACTTGGAACGCAAACCCGCGAGTGAAATATTCACCACGGCTTCGTCACCAAGTGCCGACCCAAGTCCCTTTAAAACCAAAGTAATATATTCAATCTTCTTAAAATACCCATCAAAAGTCAAATCTCCTAACTTTAAGGACCGTAGCTCCGCCTCCAAAGCAATAGATCAAGCACGCTTATTGTCTTTAAAAATATGGGCTAAAGTATCCCATGCTTCCTTAGCCGTTTTAGGTCATTCATCAACCATCCTTGCTTGAAGAGATTTGGCAATAGTAGTAAATATCCATTACAAAACAATATTGTCAATCTTCAACCATTCCTCATCGGGAGGAGGAGCCTCACTAGAAATCGCTTCACCGGTAGATTGTTTTCCAACAAGATGATCCAAAAGCTTATGCCCTTTGCAAAGATGTTCGAAAAAGAAGGTCCATGAGGAGTATTTCATCTCATCAATGTCCAACTTGATGGCAACAAGAATGTAAAGATTTGTAATAGCCATAAGTTTGTCGGAAAGGGAGATGTTAGTGGGAGGGTTAGCACCAGTCATGGTGATGAGTGTTTAGTGGTAACAAAACAGTAATGTAAGTTGTAAGGTTGTATGTAGAAAATAGATAGGGACACAATATAACAGTAGCCTTGTGAAAAAAAACAATACCTTTGTCTCTTAACTAAACTTGTAATACAATTGCTGAATTAAAAACCCACGTTGATATGAGTGAAATCTCATATCAGTTATATCACAAATCACCCTAAAACACAAAGCAAAATACTTAATTTTGATGTATAAAAGTAGTATTATGGGTATGTTTTGTTGTTTGTGCTTGTGTAGGTAAAAAGATACAATTTTGGAGCAAACAAGTGAATTCAAGCCTTATTGATGAAGAAAAGACAAAAGGAGGATGAAAAGTGACAAGCCTTGTAAAGACAAAGGACCTTTCTTGACAACTTTCAAAAATGGAGGACTAAAAGTGCAATTATGAGAATGTCAAAAACAAAGTCAAATATGATCAACTATTAAAGTCAACAAAGTCAAGGGATCAATATTGTGCAAGTTTGAAGCTTAAAGGACCAAGATTGACAAGTTGGTGAAGTTTATAGTTCAAATTCATAAGCTGAAAACAAGAAGGGCCATTTCTGCCAAGATTCAAAGTTATATCTAGTTCAATCCGTTTGTATTACATATTGACCAATGAGAAGCCAATTTTTTGCTTCTTTGGATTGCCACATAGATGCCAGCTGGCCACTAGCGCTGTTTTTCATTTAATAAACCAAATATTCACAGTAACTCCACTAGCCATTAAATCCACCAATGGAAAATCAGTTTTTGAAAATTGATCCGTATCTCACTCTTTCACCCAATACCATAACAACACATGTCACATTTATATTTAAACCAAGCCCATATCAAAGAAGGAGATAGAGTGCGTTTCAGAACTTGGTGTAAACATGAAACCTGCTCAAAATCAAGAGACTAATATACTCCAAGCATCCAATTGACCTGAAATCAACTGAATCAAAAATCCCTAATTGTGTTCTTCAAACGGCTATAATCAATTGATCAATCAAGGCCACGTGGAAGCTTACTATTCGCTCCAACACGTCACCTACCTCCAACAAACTTCAACCCAGCTCTATAAATAACCTATAGTGTTCTTCATTTTTGTATTGTACTTAGTATGTGTAAATTTCACACACTTCTAAATTTCTCTTAATTTCCAGTTAGCAATTCAGTTAGATACTACTCTCAAGTGATTGACAACCACTTGAGAGTTAGTTAGTGTAGTTATAACAGATTATAACAAACTTTCATCCATTAATAAACTTTCACTTTCATTTCTCACTCAAATCTACTTCTCATTCCTTCACTATCTACCCCTACCATTACTTGGTGTTTTTGTTGATCAAACTTGATCAATGGAACTTGTTTGATTGATTTTGGAAGATTGTAGCTGATTCAGAAGTTTCTAGTTCAAGTTCATAGCCAAATTTGCAGATTGTAGCAGGGGTGTTGATTTGTAGATAATGATGATGAGATGATGGTTTATGTTGATTGATTGTTGATGTACTTGTTTCTAATAGTAAGCTCAGCGCTTTACTACTCCATCAGAGGTGGCTTCAAGCTAGAAGGAACCAAAATTCTTGTTTAAATTCCACTTAACAGTCTTGCCATGCTCAATTCTTAGAAATAGAGCTTATCTGCTATATTGTGCTTGATTTGTCGTTCTTGTGGTGTTGTTGTTATGATTTGATAGGTATCTTGTAGTCTTATAGCTTTTAAATCAGTCTACCTAGCTTATTTATTCTTGATCAGCTTACATTTTCATCAGTCAACAGTTTTGAGTTTCATAGTGTTAAACTAGTATTTATTTGTTGATTAGTAGTTCACTTAAAGTAATAATCAAGATCTGATAAGTTTCATTAGCTGTCAAATCATTTTGATCAAAGAGTCTTCACAAATCTTTCATGTTATTTTGGAACTAGTGTTTGGGTCTAAGAGGTTTTTTGTGAATCAATTGTTGAAACCTATTTCTTTGAGTTCATTTACACTCATTAGGTGAGTTTAAGTCAATTGGTAAAGTTTTGTAGTCAAACTCATTGTCAAACAGGCAATTGACACCTAAAAACTTTGGGTCAGTCTTTGCAAATGATCATCAGTCAAAACTAGCACTTTTTGATCCAGTCTCATATCTTTGTTAGTGGATGCTTTTAGCTGCTTTTTGCTCTCAATTGTAGTCCAACTTATAAGCTTTCAAGTTTACTAAGTGAGGTTATACATTATCAAGTTTTGAAGTAGAAATCATCTTATTAATAAGCACTAGAGCAAATGCACTTTTCTTTGATAAAGTTGAACTGATCTTCTCATTCCAGCATTTCTAATTTATAAAACCTCCCATTTTCTTTCACAAATCTGTTTGTAAACATGTCTTGAGTGGTTTTTGAGAAATTTAGTTTTTTGGAAAAATTAACGCTTGGTCAACGATAAGCTGATTTTGCTTATTTCAGATTCTAGCTTATTTCCTTGACCATTTTCAAAGTTACTTGACATTCCAACCTTTTTATCACTTGCTTAATCATTTTCATCAAAAAAATCAAAGTGTGGAAGTCTAGAACAGCTTATAGCTTATTTTGAGCTTATTGGAATAAGTTAAGTGGAGATTTACTTGTTTTTAGTCAAAATCCTTTGAGACACCTAGCTAACTTTTCATTTTAAGCAATTTGCAAAAAACTAGAACGAATTTGGTTGGTTAATAAGCTCAAACGAGCTTATTCGAGTCTAGTTGCCCGTTTTTAGTTATAGAGTTGTTTTATTTGCATTTTGGTCCTCATTCTTTCATAACTTTGTTAATCAGCTTTTAAACTACAAGCTTTTAAGGTTTGCACTCTAAGGTCCTTTCAATTTCAATTTGTTACATTTCTGTTAGACAGTTTTGGTTATTTGTTAATTTGGTCACACAGTTGTAATAATTTTCATTTTTAGTCCCTTATCTTTTTGAATTTACACATTTAGTCCTCGTTCTTTCATTTTCTCTACATTTGGAGCATTTTTACACTTAAACATTTGATATTTGTACTTTGTGCTTATAGTGTGGTATTTGTATCTTGGTTTACGGATAAATAGATATAATATTTTCATTTTTTTACGTACTTTGAAATAGACATAGGTACTAAATAACTTTGTTAACACCAAAAACAATTATAAACTTGAGATTGGTTGGACTTTCAATTTGTCTTGAGCTTGGAAAAACGAACTTGAATAAGATCATATATTAAGTGGCGCCGCTGCCGGTTCATAACATTACGTGAGACTATTGATTGACGGTTTCGATTGGACTTTGGGATCCGTTCACCTCGTGAGCGTTCCTTTTACATATCATAAATCCAAAAGAAAAAAAATCAAAAATATAAAAATATAAAAAATAAAAAAACACAAAATCAATTCTTTTCCTAAAGAATTGAACCAAAAAAAATAAAAAAAAAATCCAAAAAAGTACTCTTTTTCCTAAAAGATTACACCCAAAAATATATTGTATATATTGGTTTCCATCGTTTTTACGTACATACTATATTTTCTTAAAACTTCAATAAATACAAAATTATTTTTGATATATTATTATATGTAGATACATATACGTAGATACGAACACTCAATACACATACTTCCATTAGTATTGCCAAGGTAATACACCGTGCTTGGGGGCGTTCCGGTCCAAAGTTCGTGTATCGATCAAAGTAAATTAAAGGCAAAAATAGATAAATACTTTCAATAGGCAAGAATTCGAAGAATACGAACTATTAAAGTGAATAGATAGGCGACGTGCTATAAAATGTCGTCTAAGGGTTAATAGGTACTTAAGTGCTTCTCGCCACCTAACCCCTCGTTCACTAGTGAGTATTCTAAGAAGGAAAGCTTGTTGGGGGTTTTTCCACCCAAGTATTACATACATATACTATATTTTCTTGTGGATATATCTTATTGAATCTCGGAAAGGATAATCCCTTCTTTTCCAAAGTCGATCTAGAGCTCCTCTCTCGCTCCTTGATTTGAGTTGCATGCTCACCCGAGGGCGTGCACAAATACCTTTTGGTGTACAACCCCTTCCTCCCAAAAGGAAGAACAAGAGAAAGAACAAACACAACACCGTCTATCAAGCCGATCCCGAGCATCGTGCTTTGAACAACACACAAGAAGCCATGGTCGCCGTTGATAATAGACCCTTGATAGAGATCCTCCAATCAATTGTGGAGGGAAATGTCGATGCCATTGTTATACCTGAGATACCCGCAAACACCTTTGATCTTAAGACAAACATGATTACTATGGTTTCTTCTACACCATTCTTAGGAAGACCCATGGATGATCCACATGATCATATCAAGAAATTTTTGTCCATATGCAATACACTTAAGTATAATGGGGTTCCTCCTGATGCCATTAAGTTGATCTTAGTTCCATTCTCCTTAGAGGGACATGCTAGGTATTGGCTAGATATACAACCACCTAAGAGCATTACCACTTGGAATGACTTTACCAAGAAGTTTTTGAACAAGTTCTTTCCTCCATCTAGAACCACGGCTTTGAGAAATCTAATTATTGGATTTCAATAAAAGAATGATCAAACCTTTAGTGATGCTTGGGAAGAGTCAAGGAGTTATTGAGAAAATTCCCCAATAATGGATTCAATGAAGTTCACCAAATCAACACCTTTTACAATGGATTAAGACTACATCATCAAGATTCCCTCAACTCCTCCGCGGTTGGGAACATTCTTTCTAAATCCACACAAGAGGCATGAGACATTATTGAGACTAAATCTATGGTGCACACAAATAACCAAAGAGATGAAAGGGTCCATGTTGTTCAAGAGGGTGTTTCTAAATCATTTGAAAGTCAACTCGTTTTAAAAATTCAAGAAATGACCCAAAGCCAAAAGATGCAACAAGCAATGATGCAAGATTTTATGAAGGTTTCTTTGAGCAATTCATCCACCAACAATGTCAATGCTATTACCATAAGTTGTGAAACATGTGGAGGTCCTCATTCTTACCTACAATGTGACAAGGTTAAAATTACCAAGGTGAATGTTATGCTTATCAAGATGAACATAGAGAGCACTTCAAATCTAACATCAACCCTAACAATCTCTCTTACAAGTCAAACAACTACTTTGATCCACCCGGCTTTCCACCCTATCCACCCACCCAAAACCAAACCAATCCTTCTCAATTGCTTCAAAGAAATCAAGGGCCAAGGCCAAACTACCAAGGACACAACAACTATAGAGCACCTGTTGGAAATACGTTTTTACGTATTTAGAAAGGATCGGTCACTCCAAAGATAGATACAAGTATTAGGCTTGTGATCCAATGTATTAAGGTATAGCCCATATAGCCCACATGTAGGGTGGGCTATATATATACCCCCTCCTAGCATGTTAGGAGGGGTTGAACACTTAACCATTTATCACATTCCATCTTTCTTCTTCTTTCTCTCCTTTCTCTCTCTTCTTTCTCTCTCTAGTTCTTTCATTTCCATTCATCTTAATAGATAAACCATAACATGCTTAATCCTTAGAAACGTAGACCTACAATTGGTATCAAGAGCTTGGTTGATTCTTCGGATTGAAGCGTTTTTATCTATTGATTTGATGGAAAAATCTTTTCTTTCTAAAATTTTTCTAGTCTTTTTGGTGTTACGTGTTTTTTTTATTAATTTGCTTTCATTTCAATATCAATTTGTGGTCTTTCTCAATTTGATAAAAATGTTTTTTTAAGTAAATTTGGTATTATTTTCTATTATTTTTCTCCTACTGGTTTTCTTTTTGTCTACGCATTTTTTCTTGTCTCAAATATTGTGTCTTTTGGGTCTCAATATGTGTCCCAGTTTTTTTGTCTTTATCTACTTCATCAACTTCATCAACTTTTGGATCCTTTTTCTGGGTATAACTTTCTTGTTGCGATCCAACACATATTTTCGGCTACGATCTGATCTTTTGTGATCGCATAAACCCCGGGGGTTTCTACTTGCGATCCAAAGTCACGATCAGTTTCTACGATCTCCACCACGATCGAAGCTGCGATCACGAGTGCGATCGAAGCTGCGATCACGAGTGCGATCGAAGCTGCGATCAAAGCTGCGATCACGAGTGCGATTGAAGCTGCGATCGGAGTGCGATCGGGGTGCGATCTGAGTGCGATCCTAGTTACGATCTTAGTACGATCAAAGACTGTGATGGTGTGTTGTTGTGACTGTGATGGTGTGTTGTTATGACTTCGATGGACTAAATAATTTTGACTGCGATGGTGTGTTGTTAGTTACGATCCTAGTTACGATCTTAGTATGATCAAAAGGACTAAATCATTTTTTTACTACAACGACTGGACCCTCGTCTCACCATTTTGACTCGACACAACACTCGACTCTTAAACCACGACTCACGACTCAGGACAAAAAGAAAGTCTCACGAGACCAACACCACCAACACCAACTCTCTCTCGTTTCAAGACACCCTCAAACAGGCTCTCAACAGACTCTCACCCACACCCCCTCACAACCCTCGACACCCCTCACACTCTCGACCAGACTCAAAACCAAAGACCTACCACAGACCCACCACAACCCACACCCAAACACCAACAACCCCCTCGACCATACAACCTCAACAACCTCTCGTCTAAACAACCACAACCACTCGACTCACTGTCTAATCAACCAATAACTCCCTCGACCACACAACCTCTGACAACCTTTCACAAACTCACTCTCAATTTTTTAAACTGACACTCGACATAGACACAAACAAAAAACAAACAGTACTGACTCTCGTACACCAAACTTTTTAAAACACTCATTTTTATCAATTCTCTCTGACCAAACTTTTGTATTTAAAACTTCACTATCTGACCAATTTTCAATCAAACACTCGTTTTAATCAGCAACAAATTAAACACTCGTTTTAAGCAGCAACAAAGATCTTTGTTCTATGTTTCTTAAAACATCATCAACCGATCTAACACACACAGAAAACATAACAAAGATACCTACCCGAGACCTCATTCAGAGATCTTGAAGCCATAAATTTCTTGTGGTCTTCATGGTTGTTGATTCATGAGATTGAGTATTGGTGAGTTATATGAGATTAGAAGATGATGATAATGGAGGAAATTGATAAGGTATCTGTCTGAGATTTGGAGGAGTATCATTTTTTAGGTGAGAGTGTTTCGGAGAAAACAAGATAAATGGTTTGTGTGGAGATAAATAAGCCACGTGTGGGGAGAAAATCAGTCAAACTTGGCAACGTTTTGTTCAATACGGATTCACGTGTATTTTAAAGACAGAGAAAACAAGGATTTTATTTTTACTATCAATATATTAAGGATGGATACTTAGTGGGGAAATTTAACTATTACTACTTAGTGGGGATTTTATTTTTACTTTCTTTAAAGTAATATACGGGTATTTTAATAGGGTATTAAAATAATTTACGGGTATTGTTATTGGAAGAACTCGGGTATTTTTCAAACGAAAGTGCTTAAACGACAACACAATCTCTCGGTTTTTACAAAGAGTTGAACTTCAGACAAATTTAGAGGATTTCACTCATCATTTTATATCACCAATCAAGGTTTTCTCTAAAAAAATTTACGGTTTCTTCGTGGTTTTTCTAAAAATCCCACGGATTAATTTTTCGATTCGACAACAACAAAATTACTTCATTTCATAACTCGATCGATCATCAATTCTTATCTTTATCGAACTTCAATGGTATCGTTAAATTCGATGTTTCAAGAGGGAGACTTGCATCACATGCAATACACAACTAGAGAAAGTGGTATAATTTCATGTCGACTACTTCAGTCACATCTTATGACCATTGCATGGGTTCAAGGAGGAAGCAAATTTGTGACACTCTTTGGGCAAAATCAATATACATTCATCGATTCACTATTACTCAACTTACACCAACTTGCGGATCAACTTCAAAAAGAAGACTTTAATCACTCTGCATCGGCACTTGCTTATAAGGCTCTTGTGACACAACTTACGCCTTTCCTCTAATTCATTATCGTCAAGTCTGAAAGTTCAGTGATTTGCCAGTCATTTCTTCGAGATACACATACCGAGCTTCAAGTTTCCGTGGTACACTATTGAAACTCATGGCATCGGTATCGTCTTCAATTTATAAAGATCTCGACTTCAACAAACGTATGATAATGGAGTGCAAGCATCTACGATGCAAGAGAAATATAATCATACGGTTGACAACTTGGAGCCTAAAGATGGCAAGAGCATGGAATCAGGAGGAAAGCATGATACAAGAAGCATGTCAAGTACAGATAATATTCTTCATATGTTATCTGAAATGAATGCGCTAATTCACAATCCTGCTAATTGTTTTACGACTGCTTCGTTAACCAATTCTATTTCTAGGACTAAAGAGCTTGAAACAATTTTAGCTCAGCAATCCAAAGAGCTTGAGGATGCCAAAATTTAATTTTCAAAGAAAACGGACAAGTTTGAAAAGTATTTTGAAAAACTTGAAAAGTCAAACGTTGTTCTTGAACGAAAATTGGATCAAACAGTTCTGGATTCTAAAGCTGAAAAGGATAATTTTTTGAAACAAATTAAGTTGCTAGAATCTAAGTTGGCATCCTAAGATGAATTGCTCAAAGAAAATGAGATCTTAAAGGCTCAAGTACAGGAAAAGGTCTTTGCAATAGCGGCTCTGAAAAACGAGTTGAGGAAAACTAAAGGAACTAGTGTGGACACTAAGATTGAAAAACCATCAATCTTGGGGAAACCGCCTTAAATTCAGTCTGTTAGACAACCGACTGCATTTAGATCCGAGCGACCAAATTCCTCGAGACCACGGTTTGCCTCCCAAGTTGATATGGTTCATCTTTCTAGACCAGTCACTCCACTATCTAGGCCCATTGTGACTAAAACAGCTTCTGCAATACCTAATCAAATGATTGCCTCTAGTCTCCCTAGACATAGTCCAAAGAACACGTCTCAAACTAGTTCAAATGACGTTCGCCATACATTTGGTCTAAGGGAAGCTAAGCTAAAGACACATATAAGAGATAGGAATTTCAAACCTAGTCAGATGCCTTCTAGTTTACCCAACACTGCTAACCATAGCATGTCACTTCCTAGGAGCATCAATCAATCATCTAGGAATTCTAGATCTTACTCGGACATTAAATATGCTACTTGTAAAACATGTAGGAAATGTGTATTTAAAGCCAATCATGATTCTTGTATCAAGAAATTACTTAATGAGGTGAACTCCCGTGCTAGACATAAATCCCAGTGGGTAGCTAAAATCAAACCCATTGGTAAAATATGGCGACCCACTGGTAGAACTTTCACTCTTGTAGGAAATGAGTGCCCTTTAACTAGGATAGTCTCCGATTCTACTAAGACTACTAGGGAGGTAATTGAAGAGGATGACACATCACTTAAGCCTGAACTTAAGGTTTTCTATAAAAGGAAACGTTTGCCAACTAAGACAAGTGAATCATCTCCTCAGGTCACCTCAGGCACAAGTAAGGCCAACTATGAACCCCCACATGGTTCTAAAATAGATATCGCTAATCCACATACAAGCATCCAACTTTCTAATGAGAATGCAGGTACCAAAGTTAACATTCAACAAGCATACAGCGTTCCAATCATTGTATACCATTCAATTAAGGACACTCTCAGAGTTTGGTTGTTGAAGAAGCTGATATCTAAGAAACAAGTGTCTCAGGGGATTTGTAGTTAAGCTTACAATGCATATAGGACTTACAGTCACATTACAGTCTGTAACTCGATCTCAAATGACAGGAAAGTTCATCCTGATGATGACTTATCCTCAAAAAGAGAAATTAAATTTTCTCGGACATGAGCTTACATTAAAACTATTCCGAGGCTTTAAGTCGTGTATAGGACTTATAGTCACATCACAGACTATAACTCGTTCATCAAAGAAAGGAAAGTTTATCGCCGATGATAAACTTATCCTAACAACGAGAAATTAATTTTTCTCGAGCATGAGCTTATATCAAAATCATTCCAAGTTTTTAAGCTCATGCACAATGGCTCACATTCTTATCACAGTATGTGACCCGAACTTCAGAGGAAGGGAAGTTTATCTCGTCAATGATAACTTACCCTCAAAACGAGAAATTAAATTTTCTCGGACACGAGCTTACATTTAAACTATTCAAAGGTTTTAAGCTCGTGTAAATGGCTCCTCGCTAAATGACAGACGATGACCCGGACTTCAGAGACAGGGAAGTTTATCTATGCAACGATAACTTACCTTCTTAACGAGAAATTAAGTTTTCTTAGACACGAGCTTATCCTAAAACCATTCAAAGGTTTTAAGCTCGTGTATAAGGCTCATCATTAAATATCAGATGATGACCTGATCTTCAAATAAAGGAAAGTTTATCGCCGATGATAAACTTATCCTCATTAACGAGAAATTAAATTTTCTCGGACGCGAGCTTACATTAAAACAATTCAAAAGTTTTAAGCTCGTGTAAATAGCGTATAATCACATTTCAGATTATGCCCCAGACCTCAAAGAAAGGAAAGTTTATCGCCGATGATAAACTTATCCTTACAACGAGAAATTAATTTTTCTCGGGCATGAGCTTATATTAAAAACATTCGAAGTTTTTTAAGCTCATGCACTATGACTTACAGTTAAATATCAGACTGTAACTCAGACTTCATGATGAGACCGCAATTATACATAGTCTCATCGTCCAAATAGGGCTTAAAATGCATTAAATATCATCAAAATACCCATATATATGCTTGTGTTTGTTGCTTGTGTATCTTAGGTATGGATATTGAGAAAATGACAAAAGATCACAAGAATCATACAAAAACAAACACGGGAAACGAAGCCGCACAATGAACCAAGCCCTAATGAAGACTTTCCCAAGATAAACCCTTGAAGATTTGAAGAATTATGAAGAATGGTCCACCAATATGGAAGAATTGACACTTTACACCCTTGTATCTTCATAATTACAAGATTGGTCCCTAAAGTTTGTCAAAATTACAAAAAGGGCCCTCCACTTTGAGGAATTGGCAAGTTTAGCCCCTCAACAAAGCTAAATTGTCAACCATTATCCTCCACAAAGTCAAATATATCATGAAGTCCTTCAAATTACAAGAAATTAGAAGTTTGGTCCTTTGAAAATTCCAAAATTACAAAAAGGACCCTTAACTTTCAACATTTGGCAAAAATGGTCCCTCATCAAACATGACTTGGCAAACGTAGTCCTCCAAAACATCAATTATACAAGTCAAGACCATTATCCATCAAGAAATTGCCAAAACAGTCCCTCAAAAATCACATAATGGCAAGAAATACCCCTGAAAATACTTTGGAAAAGTATTTGGGGCAAAAGTGTGAAAATCAAAACTTCTATAACAAAGGGAAACAAGTTTGGCCAGATTTATTTGCAAATGAAAAGTACTAGAGAGTAAAGGGGTAAAACATGTCAAACATACAACCTTGCCTAGACCAGTAGTGGGGTGACACGTGCCCCACTACCACTTCTCCACCAATCAGACACCATCTTTTCGCCACATCACCATCCCACTCACAACTACCTTAACTAATCTGGATTAGTTTAATAAAAAGGCGCTTAACACCTTTTTTAAAAACAAAACCAGATCAAAACACCCACTATTCATCATAAGGACACAATTAGGGATTTCTTAATTACTTGTAATTAAGCCCTATAAACCTCAAGAATCTTGATTAGTGGTCTCCTAATCACAACCCAACCCATAAACTTAACCCCCCACCAACCCACATGCTGCATGGGGCCTCCCCTGCTACGTCAAAAGGGAAGAAGACAAAAACCACCAGGCATCCAACGTTTAGGATTGCTGCTTACTTTCTAAGCTCAATGTGAGCCCTTAGATGCAAATTCCACCCTTGACAGCTCCACAAACAGCCAAGAAATCAGTCACATGAAGCCAAGAAGTTCAAATCCTCAAGGGAATTTTTGGGCTTCTACAAGTTAGGGTTTTAAGTTTTTAGGTTTAAACAGACCATGTACACCCTCTATATAAATGGTATAGGGTCCAACATTCACGTTTGCTTTTGGTTTTTCCTTGTTCATGCACTTGTAAATCCTATTTTCAGATTTATGAAATTGAGTTAAGTGTGTTGAAGAAAGACCAAGTGCCATCTTATTTATGCTTGTTTATTTTCTTTGTTTACTGAATTTTAATCAAAAACCTGTTTTCAAAAGAGGAGTGTGCAAAAGTTTGCACATTTTCTTCATTTTCTTGATATTTTGCAAAGTTCTTGGTCTATCTTGGAATTCTTGGGCTATAGGGCTGATCATAGTATCCTGATATTATGTTATCAAGGTGTGTTGAAGCTTATAACTTGGGGATAATCAAGTGTGGAGGACAAGAGTTGCATCAATCAAGGATTTTTCAAGTTTATGTTTTTATACTCTTGCTTCCAACTTTGTTGATTCTTAGCAGGCTTTGTTGTAGAAGCTTGTGCTTGTTCTTGCTAGCACATAAGCTCAAAATCCATGGGTGTGAATGTACATCCATGAGGTACACACCCTTAATCCCAAAATATGAAAATATTTTGGATATTTGTGATATTTGAGTGTTGCCTATGTTCTTGTGTGTTTTGTGGCTTGATCTTGCTTGAATCTGTTATTCTAATCTGTTATTGTGTTAATTGGTGCTTGGGTGGTCTTAAATCTCACTTTTTCTTGTTTAAATTTGGATTTGAAAGGATAAAGGGGTGTTTGGGTCTATTTGTTCGTGATTGAATCTTGGTATTATGTTGTTAGAAGTTAGCTGGAAGTTTTTGGAACCAAACCTTAAAATCAAACAATCTACTATATCTTTGTGAGTTTGACTGTTTTTGACCTAAGAATTTGGGAAAACCTAGAGTTTATGCATGCTTAGGGCTAAAAGCTGTTAAAACATCATTATTGTAACCTGTTTGTGAGATTTGAGGTGTTGAATCTGGCTTGTGTGTCAAATACATCAGCAAAGTGAAAAATTGCATGTTCTTGTGTTCATCAGTAACTTAAGGTGCTTGAATCTTGCTTAATTCTTTGAACCATTGCATGAAACCTGTTTAGACTTGCTTATTTGAGTTTAATATAGCTTGTGTATGCATTTGGTTGAATTTGGCTGGCTGAATTGTGCTAAAATTGCTTATTGAACAAGTTCTGCTTATTTGTTCATGTCTGTGCAACGTCTGATGCTTTATTGATTAATTTGTGCAAATTGAGTGTTTGTGATTGTGAATTTTAGGTTGTTATTGACTCCTTATGATCCAAAGATCATTTGGGTGCCTTTGTGTAATCTGAATCCCAAAAAAGTTCACTAAAGACAAAAAAAGTCTAATAGTCAAGCAGTGGGAAAAGTTCCCACTACTCAACACCCAAAACTAGCCCCTACTAGTGTAAACTTGTACTCAGCTTATCAATAAGCTATTTTAGCTTATCCAGACTTGCAAAAACTTATTTTTTGTGATAGGTCTTCATTATTTGACCCATTTGAGTAGACTGGAGCTTATTGGACTTTGACTTTGACTTTTTGCTAGAAAACCAACTTATTTGACTTTTACATAAGTTCTTATTTGCTTTTTCCAGCTTATTGAGTCTGCTTATTTGAAAACTCTTTGTTGATTTTGCTTAATTAAGTCATTTAAAAGCTTTAGGAACTTGAATCAGCACTTGGGGTGGCCTAGAACTCAAAAACGACTATTTTGTCGTTTTCTATAGATTGCTTATTGCATTTTCAGGCTTATTCCTTGGGCTTATTTCAAATTTCTTTTTGCAGAAGTCTTATTTAGGGCAAAAGAAGCTTGTGTGTTTAATTTCAGCTTATGGAATTGGCTTATAGCTTAATGGGCCAAAAGCCCATTAAGAATAAGCTGTTTGGTATAAGCTAGCTTATTTCACACTTTCAGCTTTTGGGCCTTGGAAAAAGTTGTTTAAAATCAAATTTTGAGTCAACCAGTGCTTTTTGGGCTTATTTTGAACACTTTCTTTATACTGGGCCCAAATTTGGCCCAATAGTGGATTGTTTTGGGTTTAGCCCATTTTCTAGGCCCATTAAGGGTATTTAAGTAATTTCACTTTCATTTTTGTGTTATTTAGGTTAAATTAAGCTAGTTTGCAAGTTTTTAGAATTTTTTATTATTTTTGGATTTTTAATAATATTTTAGTATTATTTTATTGTTAAAAATTAAAAGTCTGATTTTTTAAGTTTTTATATTTTTTCTAGATTGTAGACACTTAATTAGGAATTTTGCAACTTTCCAAATATTTTTAGAGTCTTTTAATTATTTTCTAGAATTAATTTAAGTTTTAATTAATTTTAATAGTTTTTAATTGTTTAAAAATAGTTTTTAGTGGTTTTAAAATTTTGAAAAATACTTTTTAGCTTTATTAGGGTATTTTTAAGGTTTACAAACTTTAAAATCTTGTTGGGAACTTTTTAATAATTAATTTTGATTTTTAGGGCTTTAATTAGCATTAAAAAGTCATTATCTAATTAATTAAAAGGTTTTGGCAAGCTTGGTTTTTTTGTAATGTCTTAGAATATTATTGTGGATTTTTTGTAATTTTTAGAAATTTTTAGGATAAAATTTTAGTTTTAGTGCTTTTTACGGTTTTACGTGTACACCTTTTTCGACTTAGTTTAATCCGTCTTCGTAACCGTCATTCTCTTCTAATCTCATTTCTATCATTCTTTCTCACAAATATAATCACAAATCTAATCCAAGTCATTACACACATAACACACTAGCCTCCTTGAGAACGAACTCATTTTAGGGTCATTAATACACGGTTTTCCTAAATCGTCGTGCTTACCCTATTTTGGTACTCTTTTCCTAATGGGTATACAAAAACTCAACTATCATTTTGGCGCCGCTGCCGGGGAGGCGTGTTGTGTTTTGATTTGGAATTGTTGTTTTTATATACTAACCATAAATAGTATTTGTATTAGTAGCACTCTACTAATACGTATTATCGGTTTTCGATTTTTGTGTGAATACTATTACTATATTGTATATGTAGAACAATAAATTCACAAGTACTCCAAATACGTGAGAAATCACAACCTTGACTTGGGAGGTCATTACAACCTTGACTTGGGAGGTCATTACCCAATCATTGTATTCGAATCTCAAACCAAAGAAAAAGGCAAAAATAGATAAATACTTTCGTGAAGCTCAATCTTTAAAAATACAAACTATAAGGTGGGTATAAGGCGGATATTATAAAATATATCCTAAGGAAAAAGGCTCTTAAGTGCTTCGCGCCGCCTCGTTTCCCCGCTTGCTTGTGAGTATTTGATTTTGAGAGATAATTGAGGGTTTTTCTGCCCAAAGTATTACTAAGTATCATATATATTTTCTTTGTTTCCATTGATTAAACCCACTTGAACATTTTGGTGTTCCACCAACGTTCTAAAGTCATCAAAGGCGTTCACTTCACGTGATCGTTTTCATTCCTTGAGGCTTCTTTAATCAAGAGATTTGATTAAGGAGGAGATTCGTAGATTTTTGTCTACTTAATACATTCACCAAAATCCAAAAATGTTAATACAATCAAAAACCACAAAAAAAATTGAAAAATACAAAACACCAAAAAGAATCTTCTTTGCTCGTCCCCTCGTTGTACGTGACGTTTATGCTAACTCGTAATCAAGCAAGACGTGCACGTAAACGAAATAACAAAACTCCCACTCCTAATCTTTCTAGTGAGGAGTCTCCTATTGACGAACCCATTATAAGAGAAGCACCAACCATGGCGAATCGAACTATGATGGAGTTACTTCAAGCACCCACCGAGGGTTATGGAGAGGCTATTGTGATTCCCGCTATCCTTGCGGAGAATTTTGAGGTGAAAACGGGTTTGTTGTCGATGATCCAAAACAACAAATTCCGTGGTGATGAGAAGGACAATCCACACAACCATATCCGCCAATTCAATCGTCTTACCGCCACTTGCAAGTTTAAGGATGTCTCGAATGACTTGATTAAGATGATGCTTTTTCCGTATTCCTTAGCGGGGCCCGCTAAAATTTGGTTAGAGAAAGAGCCACCCAATTCTATATTGACGTGGAAGGATCTCGTGTCTAAGTTTGTGAACCAATTTTTTCCGCCCTCTAAGACTACGCACTTGAAAAACGAGATTTCAAAGTTTTCACAAGAATTTAATGAAAGTTTTTCAACGGCTTGGAATAGGTTTAAGGAAATGTTACATGAATGTCCTCATCACGGTTTTTCCGACTTGCATCAAATTGACACGTTTTACAATGGACTTAATGATCATGAAAGAGATTATTTGAAGGCCGTCGCGGGTGGTAATTTTTTGTGTAAAACGGTTGAGGAAGCTTTGGTGATAATTGAGAATAGATCTAAGGTGTATAGTCCTCGTAGCACGTCTAGTGTTCGTAAGGCTTCGTCTTCGGCTTCACCTTCTTTGTCTACTACCATCGATGCTTGCCAAATTGAGGCGAACTTGGAAAACAAGATTTTTGATAAGCTAAAAGGACTTTTGATTGAGTTTAAAGTTGGCGAACAAAGTGCTCCCGCTACGGCTAAAGCGGTTGAGGTTTCTTGCATGTATTGTGGTGGAGGTCATGATTTCTCCGAGTGCATTACCAACGGTGGTAACACTTCGAGTGCCTTCGCGGCCACGGGAAATTACAACCAAAACGGTCAAGTTTCCCGCTCTAATCAGTTGACTCCACCGGGTTTTGGTTTAAATCAAAATACTAACAACAACTATCGCAACAATCAAGTTGGTTTCAAAAACAATTTCAACAAGGGAAATTATGGTAATCAAGGGGCTAATAATCAAGTTTCAAACAAAAATCAAAATGATTTTCAAAACAACAACAAAGGTTTGCAAACTTTAAAAGATCTTCCAAATGAATTTGTTGAATACGCTAATGGGAATGATGCTAGGTTTGACAATATTCAAAGAGAAATCATTAGCCTAAGATCCGAGTTTAAGAACGACTTGAAGAAAGAGTTGAAAAATGAGTTAGCTAATGAACTTAAAATCCACACCAACAAGATGGAAGGAAATGTCACTAGGTTACAACAAAACCAACAAAAAATGGAACAAGGGCAACATGAGATTAAACAAGAGATGATTAAGGCCGAGAAGAGGCAAACCGAGGCCGTTTTGAGGCAATCCAATTTTGAAGATAAAATCTCGTCTATGTTTGAGGCAATAATGTGTAAACCGTCTTCGAGTAGTCTTCCTAGCAACACCATATCAAACCCTAAGGGTGAGATGAAAGTGATTACCACACCTAGTGGTAAGACACTTAAGGAACCAACTCCTCAACCAATTGCTCCTACGGGGGGAGCAATTGAGGAAGAACCCGGGGTGGTGGTCCAAAAGGAGCATGTCCCAATCCCACGAAGTACCGCTCATGCCACACCTACGGTTGACCCATTACCAACATTGGAACCCGAGATTCTAAAGGCTATGCCTACTATGCCTCAACCCACACCACCTTTGCCCTATCCATCGAGACTTAGGAAGGAGAAACGTCAAGAGCGCGACAATTACCAATTTGAGCTTTTTATGAAAATGTTTCGTGATTTGCACTTTAATGTGAGTTTCGCCGATGATTTGGTCATGATACCTCGATTTGCCGCTAACTTTAAGAGTATGTTGAACAACAAGGAGAAATTGCACCAATTGTCTAGTTGTTCGTCGGTTTATCTTAATCGCATACCTCAAAAAGTCGGTGATCCCGGTAAATTTTTGATCCCTTGTGCAATTCAAGATATGGAGGAATGCTTCGCCTTGGCTGATCTTGGTGCTAGCATTAACTTGATGCCATTTGCAATCTTCAAGTCGCTCAATCTTCCTAATCTTACTCCTTCACTAATGTCTATCGAGTTGGCCGACCATTCCACAATTCCCGCATGTGGTTTGGCGGAAGATGTTTTTGTGAAAGTGGGGAAGTTCTACTATCCCGTAGAATTTATCGTTGTTGATATCCCCACGGATCCTCAAGTTCCTCTTATTTTAGGTCGTTCATTTTTAGATACGTGTATGGCTTTGATCGATGTTCATGCTAGAAAGATCACCTTACGTTCAACGACGAGGAACTTGTTATAAACACAACTCAAAACTCTCAAATTTCTCATGTTTATTCTGTTGCAACCATAAACCTCGTTGATATGATTGACGTGGTTTGCGAGGAATTTTCACAAGAAGTTCTAGGTTTTGGTGATGAAGAAACTAGTGGCAATCCCACTATGTTGGATCCAATTCTTGATAATTCGACACCAACCTTCACTCCATTTGAAGGTGGTGGTTTTACATTGGAAGAATTCGATGTTCCACGTACTTGTAACGAAGACCTCGACAATGATGAGGACTTCTCGATTATCAAGGATTTTCTTAACGATTTCCCATTTCCTCCACCCGAGGAGGTTATGAGTATCGAGCCCAAATCTTCACTTGAGGAACCACCTATCCACGAGTTGAAAGATTTACCTCCTCATCTCGAATATGTCTGAAGGTCTACGATATTATTGGCCTATTCTATGTGATGGATTTGATGGATTTGGATGGTTGATTGATTGATAAATAAAGAAGAAGATGAAGGAATGAGATGAGGAATTAAAGAGAGAAAGGAGAGAAGGGAGAGAAGTTAGAGAGAGAAAGTGAAAA
Organism: Glebionis coronaria; assembly: GCA_025667525.1. Classification (NCBI taxonomy): domain Eukaryota; kingdom Viridiplantae; phylum Streptophyta; class Magnoliopsida; order Asterales; family Asteraceae; genus Glebionis; species Glebionis coronaria. The sequence goes on from CM046876.1 coordinate 644,810,561, forward strand.
ATGGAATGATGATTAAGTGGAAATGAATAATCAACAACCAACCCCTTTCCATGGTGGAAAGGGGTATTTATACTTCCAAGCTTACATTGGGCTTGGGCCGGTCCATGACAAGCCCATGGACCGGTTCTTACTTAACTTAATAAGCAACTAACAACTATTTGTTAACTACGAGCTATTACAACATGAATAATATTGTGGAGTGACCGATACTTCTAATATACGTAAAAAACGTATTTCTAACAATCTCCCCCTAAGGGAGGTCACTCCACGTTACAAAGTTCTAAACCTAGCATACTATACTAAGTCTTCGTTCTTTAGCTCGTAGTCTTTTCTTCTTTTATTTCTTTTGTTGTGAATATGTTGGTTTGATCTTTTTGGCTTTGGCTTGAGAGCATTGTTCTTTGGCCTTTCACGTGCGATCTTTGCCTCTCTTGTGAATTTGCCTCCTCGTGACTCCATGTTCCACACACTTATGTCTTTTTGTTGAATTCTCGAAAGTTTCAGAGTTTGGTACAGCGGAAGACTTTATCTTGTACTTTCTTGAATTTTTGCTAAACTTTGATGCAGAAAAACATAAGCATGTGGAAACGACTTCTACAGGTACACCGCAACACCACCGTCTTCACTGGTACACAGCAACGCCACCGTGTTCAACAGGTACACAGCAACGCCACCGTCTTTAACAGGTACACAGCAACGACACGAATAAAATGGCTTTGAACATTTTATTCTAATTCGGTAGCATTTTACCTCCGGTCGGTGAAGACCGTTGGACGATATTAGATATCGTACCCGTGACGGATAGTTTCAATTAAGTAACTTCCTGACAGGATTTCGCGGGTAAACCCGTTCTCTTTATTCGACCGTCCAAAGCTGACTGCGAACATAAAGAGTGAATCACTTGGATAAATTATCCTTGTGATTTGAAGCCGTCAATTCATGAAACCTGGAACAAGTGAATTTCAATTAAGATTTTCACCATCGTTGCTTTCCAGTTGTCACGAGCTCAATTCATAAAGAATCTTGCACGTCACCTACCAAGTGCTGTTTGATGTTAACACTAGAAGGATTTCCACTCGTCACTTTGGTCAATAAAGAGTCACTCTGAGTGTTCTGGCAAGATCATATGATAATGCGAAGAGGCCTGGAACGAGTTTAAGTTCAATTAAGAATTAAACCACTGTTACCTTCCAGTTTTTCACAAGATTGGTTCTAAAAGAACCGCACGTGTAACCTACCATGAGCTTGTTTGATGTTGGCTCAAGCAGGATTTCCATCTTCATTGTAATACTTGCGTATTACTCGGATGTTCTGGCAATATTACAGGAATACTGCGTAGGACTCATGAAAATCTCTTACTTTTCACAGTGTGTGAGAAAGCAAGGAATAAATGGAAAGTGTCCTAATGAGACTTTTGATGATCTCTTGGCTCTAGACTCGATTGTGCGTTTTGATTTAGTGAGCGATGGCTCGAGAGGAGTGCCACCTTTTCAATACCAGTCTATTCGGAGTGAATAAACCAATAGATAACGTGTTGATCTCCGTGTGATTAAAACAAATACCTTTTGAGAGATATTTGAGTTAGCTGGGAAGGATTGTGCATTGCATCACTGGGTCCATGATGTCTTTCTTCAATACCGAGAATCATTAGCAAAAATGACCTCAATAGCATATGTATTGACCCAGTTTCTGCCTAAAGTTGTAAGGAGGGCTTCTTTCTTTACACCCTTTATCTTTACAATTCTTTTTCATTCTTCAACCCCTTCAATGCTTACAAATACGTCATCACTAGCACCTTGTTGTGATTGTTCCAGTGCTAGCTTAAGTACTTGGTCGGCATTCAGCTACGTTCACATTCTTTCTCCATCTTTCCTAGGACTTCTAATTCTATCTAGGGAATTGTCCTTGGGAAGATTCCATCGGCTCTGATGAATCATTGGACTAAAACTATTCCTACCACCCTTTTGTCACCACATCCGTCGTGAATTAAGCGTGTTTTGGGAAGGAATTGCCACCATGAAAAATCATTGAAAATCACCTAAAGTACTTGTGATATTGAAATCAAAAGTTTTGTACCTTAGGTGTTTTGTTCATCAAAAACGCTCCCCCTTAACACGTGCTTTACACATATTAAGTTGGATAATCGTTAAGTCTTTTTCATCTTTTAGCCAAGTATCACTTACGTCTCCTTAATCCCATTTTCTCCCCTTATCCAAAATGTTAACCATTAATATTTGGGATATTGAATGGATTAACCGGTCTTTGGGTAAAAATGAAATCGATGTTTGGCCATAGAACAAGTTATTGCTCCCCCTTAACTTAATAAGGGATAGTTGTAGTGCTTTAGTATGATATATTTTGAAAGATTTAGAATCTCGTGAGAAATTCTTGAAAAATTATCATACCTTAACACTACATCAAGCCGCAAAAGCACAATATTCACAAATATACATATTCACAATTGAAAACCAATATAAAGTGGACTTGAAATGTACGACCCATTAGATGGATCGTTGCAGTAGCTTGTGGTGCACTAGATATGGTCTTCCACCAACGAATCTTTCCAAGCTCCTCATCAATCTACGTTCACGGAGCTTTTGATCAATCTTCTTGATCACGTACTTCGCCATCTGCCGGTAACCCGGATGCCAATCCTCCGTCATCTCTGGCAAAGTCCCACCCGAGTTCAGATGCTCCAATTTTCCTCTGACTTGTAGAAGAGTCCCATCACTGTACTTATGGAGCTCACCCACCCTCATAAACTTCATTAAACCTCGACTGTTCAAGTAGAAAATGCCGTAATTCGGGACAGAAATGCCGGTATAGGGACATCTTTCTACATGTTGAGGTAGCACTTGATTCACTGGACGGGTTAGGTTAAGCTTCCTTTGATAGCTTTCGACTCCCAACTGAAGATCTTCAACTCGTGTCTTGATGACAATGCTTCGTGTGAACATACGAAGTGCTGTATTTAAAGCAATGAGGTCTTCACGAGGAATATGTGTGAGTTGATCTCGGGTCATCAGAAGCAGCATATCTTCGATATCCTCAAGGCGAATGATGGAAAAATCTCCCTGCTGGATTTTGTATTCCCTGTCATCCTCCCTTTTCAAACGAATATCCGTCACATGATAATAGCCGTTCTTGGCTTCAGTTTTCATCCCTAAGATGCTGGAGATGCGGATGTCGGATCTAACGTTGCTTCCAGAATTGACTAGGCAGCAACCCTTGTACGCCCTTCGGACTCGTTCGTCCCAATGAGATGCACCTATGACAGCATACATATCATAATTACGATTTACCTTTGGGACCCAGAGTCGGTTTACCTTTTCCTCGATAAAGGCTATTGTCCCCCAGTTGGCAGCTTTCAGCAAGGTCAGGGAGGTTGCGTACTTTGATGACCCCTTCAGAAGATACACAAGATCATTGGTGACGAAGAAGTCTAGAGCAATCTGATTATCTTGAGAAGGATCCATTGGAGGTGGAGCTCTTTCTGATTCATGAAGGCCTGGCCGTTGAACGGTATTCAGAGCCTTCAGGATCTCATCGGCATAATACTCGAACTCCATTAGGGTTAACCGGGTTTTGGCACGAAGTCTCTTATCCTTCAGCGCTTTCTTCACCAAGGATGGAGTAACCGAAGTCTTATACTCATGAGCAAGAAATGCACATAAGTCAGTCGGACTGCGGATACGGAGATACAACACATCTTTGTCAGCGTCTGTGATCGGATCATATTGTGCTGCTGCCGTGATCCAAGCCTGTGGTGGTGCAGTCTCATCTATCTCCAACGTGTCTGCCCAGTCTCGTGTGCTTGGTTCAGGAACCGTAGATTGTTGTGCTTGTTGTAGAGGAGTAGAAGCTCGAACATCTGCTGGTTCTGATTCAGGCATTTCGGCAGTGTCGTGAACTGGTGAGTGTTGTGCAGCTTCGGGTTCCGTTACTGATTCTGCAATCACAGGAGCAACAACAACAGAACTAATGGGGTTAGTGGTAATAGGTAAAGATACAGCGATAGAAGTACCGGGAACCGATGACGCTGTAGTGGCATTCACATCGTGGCGCCACTTAGATCGTCTTGATTCCGATGATGTTGATTTGTCCTTCTGCGCTGCATCTTTCTTGGACTTGGTTCCAGACTTAGCAGGTTTCTTGGAGCTGGTAACCTTGTCTCCCTCTTTAGGCTGTTCACCCCCATCATCATCCTCATTGTTATCCCCGTTACTCCCCCTAGCACTCTCCTCATTCCCATCACCACCATCATCGCCATCATCATCATCATCATCATCGTCATCATCATCCTCGTCCTTATCCTCATCATCACCATCATCGTCATCCTTTTCCTCTTCTTCTCCTTCTTCTTCCTCTTCCTCTTCACCAGTACCCTCTTCCTGCTCACTTTCTTCCCTTTCTTCCTCAGGTAGAATGTGATAAGGTACCACACTTCCAAACGTTTTGAATAACCTATCATCCTCCATGATAGCGTCATTCAGGGATTTTTATAGAGCCCGTTGAATCCTAGACTTATCAAACGATCCAAGTTCCACCATACGAGCCTTAAGGATCTTCTTCAATTCAAAATCCGTCAAGTCATAAGCAATCTTGTAGGCGGATTCTGAAGGATTGGATGACTTGATCATCAAGTTATCAGCTGCTAGCGTCTTCAACTCATCACGCAGTTTAGGCATAATGGATTCAACGGATTCTTGCACTCTTTCTTCCACAGAGGCTTCAAGTGCTTCTTTTTGCTCTTTGTATTTATCCCTCATCGCTTGAAGTCTGGTGATACGTGCAGCATGCTTATCAGCCTCAGCCTGCTTAACCCGAGCTAGTTCTTCTGCATGTGCTTTTCGAGTCAACTCCATATCTGCAGCGAACTTAGCAATCATCTCCTCTTGGGCTTTCCTAGAAGCTTCTTCACTTTGAGCTCGTCTTTGTAACTCTTGGCGAAGTTCATCCATTTCTCGTTTGTGATTATCCACATGTTTATCCAACATTTCGGCCATCACCAATGCAGCCATTGTAGATGTTTCAGAGCTGCTCTGGGTTGATTGAAGAGGCTCGGTTGTTACTGCGGTACTAAGGATGGGAATTATAGGTGGTGGAAGGAATGGTGTTGACGCCGGTCTGGTTGGTAAGGGTTGGATTTGTGGAGGTTGAGTTGCTAAAGGTTGAGTTGACACCATGATTGTAGGAGCAACAGACTCCTTTTCCACACTTGCTGAAATAGGGATTGATGGCTCCTTCGAAGTGGAATAATGTTCAGGTGACCCAAACTCATAAACATCATCTGGTTCCTGGTACTCTTCTTCAACATTTACCCTTGCACCTGAACCACTACCGCCAGTATCTTTCCTACTCCTTTGAATTGCTATCTTTATCATTTGTTTCTCTGTCTTGTCAAGAGCAGGATCAACAACATCTTCTTCGTCACGTAAAACCATCTCATCAGCCTTACCCTTTCCCTTCTTACCCTCAGTCTTCTTCTTCTTGGTTTCGGGTTCAGGTAACGCAGCTGGTTGTTTGCATTTACCTTTACTCTTGACCGTTGTAGACGAGTCTTCTCCAGTCTGAAGGTTTGCTTTCAGCTTCTTGATTTCTAGCTGCAGTAGCTTGTAATCAGCAGAACCTTTGATTTTCTCCGTCAGAAGATAATCGGGAATAGGACCAGGAATCACACCACCAGACGGTCCTTCATGCCTCAGATCCACAGTATCATCAGCTTCTTCAGTGTGATAACGACTTGCTGCACGCCTATCAATAGTAGCATCATTTTTCATAAAATAATTAATGATAAGCTTGATAAACCTTGGATAAGGAAAGAAATTTGTCTTCAGCTTCTTGTTCTAGAAGAGTTGAAAGGTGAATTCTTCCCATATCAACAATGCATAATCTGCATTTGCAGCTTTGTACATGCCATAGAAGAGGTTTATAATAGGACTGCGCAAAGCATCATGGCCACTTATTTTTGGTGTAATACATCTACTGAGAATACCCAACAATGCTCTCCAAGGTTGTCCTACTTTAGCAGTGGTAAACTCAGACGCAACTCGTATTTCCGGACATCCAAGAGCGTCAAATAACTCCATGAGTTCATCTTTAGTAGGATCCCTCGAGAATGACATGCCTTTGGGTGTATCCCGTATACCAAGAATCTTACGGAAGTCTGAAACTGTGAGCGTCTGCTGCTTGTTGTCGATGGTGAAGGTGATCTTGTTTGAAGTGATTTCCTTGGTAGCCCAAAATTCATACATATAATCATAAGGCACCGAGGCACTACTTCTTAGAGCATTCTTAAAATGGGATTGATCAAGGATCGCGATAGCTACTTTAAATCCATGGTGAGTGGATTTTGAGACTTGCTTCAGCCGGTAGTTGTTGGGTATAAACTTAAGGGTTCGTGCTTTAGCAATAGCGGCTTCTCTAGAGTCTTGGATTGCTTGTACTGTTGGATTAGTCATTGTATCTGCTTAAGATAAGACATGAAAGTTTGATGCACAAAAACATATAGATATATATCATACTTACTTTTAAGCATAACATAGTTCATAACATAATACAACAAGTACATATAACATGCAAACAATAATAATCAAACACCTCTTCATCCGGAACATTCCTTCATTCGGAACTTCTTCATTCGGAACATTCCTTCATTCGGAACTTCCTTCATCCGGAAGTTCTTCATTCGGAACTTCTTCATTCGGAACATTCCTTCATTCGGAACTTCCTTCATCCGGAAGTTCTTCATTCGGAAGTTCTTCATTCGGAAGTTCTTCATTCGGAAGTTCTTCATTCGGAAGTTCTTCATTCGGAAGTTCTTCATTCGGAAGTTCTTCATTCGGAAGTTCTTCATTCGGAAGTTCTTCATTCGGAACTTCTTCATTCGGAAGTTCTTCATTCGGAACTTCCTTCATTCGGAAGTTCTTCATTCGGAACTTCCTTAATTCGGAACATTCCTTCATTCGGAACTTCCTTCATCCGGAAGTTCTTCATTCGGAACTTCTTTCATTCGGAAGTTCTTCATTCGGAACTTCTTCATTCGGAAGTTCTTCATTCGGAACTTCCTTCATTCGGAAGTCCTTCATTCGGAACTTCCTCATTCGGAAGTTTTTCAGAAAAAATCCTTCATTCGGAAGTTCATATCCATGTTCATCCAGAACTTTTTCAAACGTAGCTATGATGATTAATCTATGCGCGTTTGTGAGTTTCTAAGGCAATCTAAGGCAATTAAACATCATCTAATGCTAATCCGCACAAAACCCACCACAAATCCTAATCAATTACTGTTTAATTAGACACAAAACCCTAATTTGGACTTAATCTAAATTAAACGAATCGTTTACCAGGAGATAGTGAAGAATTAGACGAATTATAAGTTTAAATATTGATGTATTTACCTTATTAAGCGAATGAACAGGATTGGATGAATAAACGAAAGATTTTTTAGAGCTTGTGTGTGAGATTCAACAATGGCGGCAAAGATAATAGTAAGATAAACAGTGAAGTGAAAAAATGGTAAGGGGGCGGGGTATCTATTTGACTTAGGTCAAATTTTTACAAGTTTCATACAATGTCACTTTATACCCTACACACCTTATTCTTTTCCTTTTTGTCTCTTATATTTTCATTTCATTTTACCTTTCCATTGATAAGTTTAATTTTGCTTAGTTAAACTAAACTCGACAATCTCACACAACTTAAGTATCGCATCCAATTAACATATCTTCAAGATCTAAAAGCAATTCCTATCACATAGAACGAATACAAGTCGTATTCTAAAGCAAGACCACTCAATTACCATGTAGCCATTAATTTTTTACAATCACTTTTGAAAATCAATTTAATGACGAAGATGATTTTAATATTTTCTCCCCCTTAAACGATGACCCGTTTTCTATTTAAAGAGCTGTAGTCATTGTTTAATATTGATGAAAGCATTTCCAATTTGTATCTTGAAAAAGTTTGATTCGTGGTGTCAATAAGATTTCTCTTATTTAAACAAATTAATGCACTGAGACGTACACAAATTCGTGTTAGACCAAGTTGTAAAGTAAACTTGATCCCTTTGCATGATTTGGCTTGTAAATCACGCCCGAGAAAATTAATTCCCGTTCTTAGCCAACGTTTTCCAAGGAAATACGTGACTTTAATATGAAAACCGGGTTGCAGTCAGAAATAACTACAAGCCATTATGGGCATGTTTTAAAAATGTACAACTTTTATACGGACTCTATTTATAGCACCGTGTCAATATTAATCGACATTTCTAAGGCCGTAAATATTACCATACTAAAAGACATGCCCGTTTTAAAAACGAAAAATATTTTTGGTTTTTCTTGATTTTATACTTTTTTATGGTTTTTCTAGGTTTTATATTTTTTATGATTTTTGTTGGTTTTATATTTTTATATTTTCTTTTTGTGGTTTATATATTTACGATAATATACATGATCACGAACAAAGGATACTCTGAATAGTTTACCACGACTATTCAGCTGATTCTTCTGCCAACTCTTTGAGAGTCGCTGGAGTGAATGATTTCATGCCAAGCTTGTCGATCAAAAACTCGATTCGTCCTCGATCTAAGGCTTTGGTGAACATATCCACCAGCTGGTACTCAGTAGTGACAAAATACAGCTCGATCACTCCGTTCTCCACCTGCTCCTTAATGAAATGGTAGCGAATGTCTATGTGCTTGGCCCGGGAGTGTTGAACATAGTTGCAGCAAAGGGCAATGGCGCTCTTGCTGTCACAATACATCAGGATTTTGTTGAATCCCAAACCGTAGTCAGTTAATTGTGATCTCATCCAAAGGACTTGAGCACAACAACCGGACATGGCAATGTATTCGGCCTCCGTGCTTGATATTGCAGTGCTTTTCTGCCTTTTTGAAGACCAACTGATCAATCTATCTCCAAGGAGTTGCACAGATCCAGAAGTGCTACGCCTCGTGTCTTGACATCCAGCATGATCGGCATCTGCGTATGATATTAAAGCAATAGAGGAATCTTTCGGATACCATAGACCACGATGAAGTGTTCCTTTTAGATACCGAAAGATCCTTTTCACAACATGTAGGTGCTTTTCGGTAGGCCGAGCCTGATACCGGGCACACATGCATACGGCAAATTGCAAATCAGGCCTGCTAGCAGTCAGATATAGAAGGGTGCCGATCATCCCACGGTAAAGTTTTGGATCGACAATAGTCCCATTCCTATCTTCATCTAACTTGGATTTCTCCACCATTGGAGTGTCCACGGGGTCACAATTTTCAAAGTTATATTTCTTAAGAGATTCTAGAGCATATTTGGATTGATTAATAAAGATGCCTCTGGGATTCTGAGAAATCTGTAATCCTAAGAAAAATGAAATTTTTCCCATCATCGACATCTGAAAGCGTGTGGACATTATCTTCTCAAAGCGATTTGACAATTCTATGTTAGTGGCAGCAAATATTATATCATCAACATAAATTTGTACCAGAATCATGTCGTTGCCTTCCTCGAGAGTAAATAGAGTGGGGTCCACCTTGCCTTTGGAGAAGCCTTCCGAAATGAGATATGTTGACAGGAGATCATACCACGCGCGTGGAGCTTGTTTCAACCCATAGAGAGCCTTCTTAAGCTTGTACACATGATTAGGAAACTCCGTACTGACGAACCCATCCGGCTGACTAACATAGACTTCTTCCCTTAGTTCACCGTTCAAAAATGCCGTCTTCACATCCATTTGATAGACGATCATGTTCATATGAGCAGCATACGCAAGAAATAGTCTAATCGCCTCCAATCTTGCCACAGGAGCAAAAGATTCTTCAAAGTCTATACCCAAGGCTTGTTTATATCCTCTAGCGACCAATCTAGCCTTATTCTTCAATACCGCACCCATCTCATCAAGTTTAACCTTATAAACCCATAACAAAGTAAGGATGTTAACCTTGTCAGGGAGAGGAACCAATTCCCATACTTCAAGTCGTTGGAATTCATTTAGTTCCTCCTGCATAGCTTCAATCCAAGATGATTGGGTCATAGCCTGCTGCCAATTTTTAGGTTCAACTTCAGAGAGAAATGCATCAAAGTAGCAATAAAGTGCACTCTCTTGTAATTGATGGCGTGTAGAGACTGGTCGATCTAGATCTCCAATAACATTCCTAATTGGGTGATCTTTTGTCCATTTAGTGCTATGGTTTTCAATCCTAGGTGGTCTGGAGTGAACAATAGAAGGAGCTTCTTCTGAGGTAGACGCGGCTGAAGGGTTTTCAGGTATCGCTACACCAAAGAAGGGAAGCTCTTGCAGGTGAGCATATTCCAAGTCGTGATCAATAGAATCCTCTTCCACATCATTAGGCACAAGTAGGGGTGACGATTCAGGTGTAGTTTGAGAATCACTTGGTGAAGGTGCATCCGGTTCAATGTGAATTGTAGATGCATTAGATAAAGGTTCATTAGCTTGAGCAACCACTTCAGGGATTTGAGCGATTACTACAGGTGCTGGAACTTCATCAGTCGGGGGATCGAAGAATTCATCAAACAACGGTTGAAACAGTTTATCCCACTCGGGCCTTGTTGGTGGTAAAAATGATGTAGAAGTAGGATTATTGGGAACTAATCCGGAACTAATAGCACCGGTTCCCATCTCATGAAGCGCGGGTTCAGAGCTGTGTTGCTCAGAAGCCATCGCTGTCAGCTCATCGAAATCTGCGTCCATAGTTTCTACAATCTTGCCAAGACGACGGTTATAGATTCGGTATGCCTTCTTGGACGGTGAGTAACCAATGAAAAAACCTATATCGGCTTTCGGTTGAAGCTTACCCAAGTTCTCACTATTGATGTTTGGATAACAAAGAGCACCAAACACATGAAAAAATGAAACATCGGGTTTACGATCATGTAGAAGCTCATAAGGTGTTTTTCCATGGCATTTCCGAATGATAGAACGGTTTTGGGTGAAACATGCAGTAGATATAGCCTCTGCCCACAAGAACAATGGAGCGTTCGCGTAAATAAGCATAGTCCTAGCAGCTTCCATAAGTGTACGATTCCGTCTTTCAACGACACCGTTTTGTTGTGGAGTGCGTGCAGCGGATGTTTCATGTGAGATACCAACTCCTTCATAATAATCACGAAGAGTCTGGTTGACGAACTCTGTACCATTGTATGTACGAATACGGCGGACAGTAGTATTCAAACGTACCTGAATGAATTTCAGAAAAGTGATGATAGCCTTCGGTGCTTCATCCTTTGTACGTAGAAATCTAACCCATGTAAACCTGGAGAAATCATCCACAATTACCAGAATGAATTTCTTACCGCTCACACTTTCAGTTCTCATTGGCCCACAAAGATCCATATGCAAAAGATGAAGTTTTTCTTGATTGGTGTCTTCAGCTTTGGGCTTGTAAGATTTCTTGGTACTTTTCCCCCTAGAACACGCGGAACATAAATGGTCCTTGTGAAATTTAAGCTTTGGAAGACCACGAACTAAATCGTTTTTAGCCAGATGATTAATAGCGTCAAAGTTAAGATGAGATAATCTGCGATGCCATAACCATGACTTGGTCTTAGATGCTTTAGAGAGAAGACATACTGGAGAGGCGGCCATCATGTCTTGTAAGGACAAGGTATAGAGATTTGCACCACGAGATCCCTTCAACAAATCTTTTCCTTCCAAGTTGCGGATGAAACAAGTGTGTTGTCGAAAAGCAACCTCAAGGTTGGAATCACAAAACTGTCCTACTGAGAATAAATTATGACCAAGACCTTCTACATAGTATACCCTTGAAATCGTCACGTTTCCAATCTGATATTCACCATACCCCATTATCTTTGCTATATGATCATTCCCGAATTTAACCGTACCAAGAAACTTGCTGACGAAATTTCGGAGCATCGAGCGATTTCTGGTCATATGTTTTGAACAACCGGAGTCCAAATACCACAGGATGATTTGGACCACCTGAAAATATCACCACACGAAGACAATGTAGAGGTATCGGAATCTGAGTGTTCCTTGTTATTAGCAGGTACAGATTTAATAATCTTAGATTTGCTAACTCTAGGTTTCTTAGATTTCCTAGCCTTTTTCTTCCTAATTGGTGGTGTAGATTCTAGTTGGCTTAAATCCTTAGGTATTTCTTCACTGATAGGCACTATAGTGGGGGCTGACCTAATTAAAGGGCGCTGTTTCCATACTTGAGTGTGAGTGTTCCTAACTAAAGGACGCTCAGACCTAACCTCAATGGATGTATTCCTAGTTAAAGAGCACATTTTTCCATCTAATGTAAAGGTCCTACCAGTGGGACGCCATTGCCAGCCAACTTGGGCACGAGTTCTACCCGTTGGCTTCCATTCAAGACCATTCTTAATAGCATTCATTTCATTCACGTGATCAATCAGACACAAATCATGACGTTGGGAAAACATACATTCATTACAATTCCAACAATTCAAATCAGAATTCACGAATGGTTTTGGCTTCTGCACAGGCGCAGAGCTTTTAGTCTTAACATGATTCTTTTTATTTAAAACTGAACTAACATTCCTATGGTGATCTTCTACTTTCTTCTTTTTGGCACTACTAGTGGAGGGCTTGATCTTATCTTTCTTGAGTGGCGATCCTTTAGCCTTAGTAGTCGCTTTTAATCCTGTAGAAGGCAAAGTGGGAACATTAGCAACAGATTTTAAAAGTGCCTTACTTGATTGTGCCAATGACGGTTTTGCTCCTGGAGTCTTATTAAATGGAGTTACAGCAATGGGCCTATTATTAAGTAGTGCAGAACCTGGTGTACCTATGTATTGCAAATATGCTAAGCAATATTGAACTCGCTTAATATATTCATGAGCCGAATAATAGTCGCTACTTGAGGGATCTAAGGCATAAAGATCATCTAAAATATCCCTAAGAAGATCGACATGCTTAATGGCATTCCTCATATAATCATCATAGGTAACTGGGTTTCTCTTATGAAGCGGGTTCTTATAAAGCACTACTGACTTGGTTGTTGGAGCACTAGTGGACGGTGCAGAGTCGGTAGCTAAGTTATCAACAACTTCTTGTCGGGTGAGAAGAAGTGTCTCCTTTAACTCAGCCAAAACCATATTTTTGTCAATGAGCAGGATGTTCAAACCAGAGATTTCCTCGCACTTTTGGTTTAATTGTTCAACATAAGACTGTTGCTGTGCCGCATTAAAAGCGAAGCATTCTTCTAGTGAACCATAAAGAGCGGATAGTCCCTGTCTTGTCCGATCCATCTCCCCTAGAACAGACGAAAGTCTAATTTCTAAGACTTGGTTTTTAGACTCTGCAGCCTCTAGTTCCAATTTGAGTGTTTCATTTGATGACACATCTCTCTTCAATCTCATGATTTCTTCCTCTAATGTCTTAACAATTTCAATCATCTTGTCACTCGTCTCAACACCGTTTTCACAACCATTTGATATCAAAAGATCCTCATTTTGAGTTTGTTGTTTTAATTCTAAAGATATACAATGTTGTTCTAGTTGATTAAAGCGTTTTGAAAGTAAATTGTAAGAATCTTGTAGCTTTAAAAACTCAGCGTTAGATTCGTGACAAGAATGATTATCTACCTCATTTACAGTATCAGCAACATTTACAGAGAGATCACAAACATCATCACATATATGTACAGCATCACAATTAATCATAGCGGATGTAAGCTCATTCGAATAATTAACATTTACAGTAGTAAGCACATCACACGAGATTACTGCAGACAAGAATCGGTCATATTCGGTTAAAATCTTTTCTTTTTCAATTAGTTGTAGTTCGTAAGCGGTGTCCATTTCATAAAACACTTTTTGAACTTCACCAATTTCAAACACAAGATTTTCCTTAAGAGATGCAAAAGTTCCTTTTAGACTTTCGACAAACGGATTGATCTCATTTTTAAACACCTCGTTCATATGTTCGAAAGCCCATTCTCCGGCATTTAAGCCATTTGAAGTCGTACAATCCAAAATGACCTTGTCAAAATTAGTAAAGTATTGATTAATCTCTTGCAAGTTTAACCATACAGTGCTAACAGGTGGAAGATCCTTTGGAATTTCCTTAGGACCTTCCATATTGACAAGTGTAGGAAATGTACTAGGGTTTTCTTCATCTAATATGTAGGTCGGTGCTGTTATGAGATCTTTGTCCATATGGAAGCGAATTCTAAAATCCGTTTTTGCAAGCTCCTTATTCAATTTAAAATAATCACACTCGGGATATTTTGCAGAATTGTATGACCGATCCTCATCAACTAGATCCTTACTTGTTCGATCATCGGGAAAAACAATCGGGTCTAAGGCCAATCCTAATTGAGTTGCATTATAAAGTCTAGGACTATGTCTTAAAGCTTGTTTTGCATATCGTGGATTAGGGGGAAGGCCTTTTTGACGAGATAGGTTAAATTCTCTAAACGAAGCATCAAATAAGTGCACTAGTTGAGAAGCAGCGTATTGTCTTAACAGCAAGTAATCTAGACTTCTAATCTTATTAGTAGCATTAATCTCCATTTCATTCTTCTTAGACTCGAGTGATTCAAAATCTGTTTGAAGTTTTTGAAAATTAGTGACCACTAACTCCTTTTCTTTAAGTTCATTAGTCAGATTAGCTCTTAAGTTTTCAATTTCTTGCAAGTGACCCATTTGTTTGTTTCTAAAATGATCATATTCGGGATTAGTTAGAACACTAGACGAAGGCACTAATTCCAAGGTTTGAACTTTCTCATTGCTTAAGGCAAGCTCATCAGACAAATTCTTATTCTTAGCTAAGGTTTCTAAGAGTGCAGCATTCATTTGGCTAAGTAATGTAGCAGGAACCATGACCAAATCTTGTTGAGCAGGAGTAGGCGTATGCGAAATGTGTCCCGGTTGTGATTCACTCAAAGTCTGGGGACTTACATTGATATTGCTATCATTGTTTGTCTCCTCATTTGAAAGACTCACCACCGAAGATTCATTCGAATCAGCACTCTCTTGCACAACTTGATGTGGTTGAATACTAGCATCAGTGGTATTATCGGTGGTATTAATAAGTACCTCAGATCTCTTTTCTGGCCCTAAGCTGGAGAGTGTTGCCATGAGAGCAGCCTTTGCAGATTGAAAGTCATCACAGTCTGAGTCATACGCTTCGAGATCATCTGCTTGGTATGCTGCATTCTGTGTGGTGACCGTGTCTTGTTCAGCAATCCCTGGATCAGCAAGAAATGCAAGCTCTTCTTCATCAAGTTCCCTTCCTTGTGCCTGAGCATTCACCAGATAGATCTTTTCTGCAAACCATTGTCCATCCCTTCTCCTTTTGGGTTTCTTACAATCCCTGGACATGTGACCCTCTTCCTTACAGTTGTAGCATGTAATCATTCGCAATTTGCCCGTGGAATTAGCCCGTGGAGCAGGATTGACCATTGGAGCCTGATTGACTGTGCGAGCATTGGTAGTTGATGTGGTAGGTCTCCCCTGATATGGTTGAATAGGCTGAACCATTACCCTGCCATTCTCAATAGTAGCTTGTTGGCGAGAATTGGATGAATTCCTCAACTGATTGTTGGTAGGAGCTGATCCCCTAAATCCTCGTTTGCTTAAAGTCCTTGTGAGATAAGCAGACATAGTGGTTAACACTTCAACTGGATCAGCACCTTGTTTGAATACATGAACGGGGACTTCCTCATCATCACAGTACATTGCTTGGTCTTGATGATCTGCATAATCACTAGAAGGAATACTCATTTGATCAGGGTAGCTTGTTGGATATGCTGCATTCTCTTGATAAGAAGAATATGAAGATTGAGCATAAGGTGCAATACTTGCTGGGTGAGGTTGTGTAGCATATTGTGATGAAGGTGCACTGAATCGATATTGTTGCTGATGTGAGGTGGGTGGTTGTGGTAAAATCGAGTATTGGGGAAAGGTTGGTGTCATGTAAGGTGATGGATGATAGGCTTGATGTCCCAAAATATAAGGAGTGTTGTTGTGAGACAAGCTTGGTTGATTCGCCATCAAAGCTAATGAATCAGGGTACATACCTCGTGGAGAACGGTGCATGATCACATGTTTCTCATGCTGCTGAAGAAAAGCATATAGTTGATCCAAATTGCACTTATGCAGATCCCTGGTTAACTTAACATCGGTAATATACTCACCCCATTCAGCTTGAGGTAAAGTATTCAAGAATTTGGTGTTAACCTGGAATGGAGCAATCACCAGATTGTATACATTCAGATCATTCATGAGTGTGGTGAATCTGAAGTAATAATCGTGAAGCGTTTCCCCTGGGTTGTAAGTGAATCTGTCAAACAGGTCATACAACTGACATTCCCTTTCCTGTTTGGTGAGAGACGTACCTTGTAGCAACACCTTAAGACGTTCCCATAAATCCTTTGCCACCGTATACTGACTTACCATCCTATAGATGTCATGGGGAAGAGCTTGGAGAATTGTTTGAAGAGCTTTCTCGTCTGCATCGGCAACAAGTTGTTGAGCTGGTGTAAGTTCTTCAAATTCTCTTGGTCGAGACACATTGTTAGCCACGATGGTACCATAGTTAAGTGGACCATTTAAGATTGACTTAACCATAAGCCTCCCATAAACCGGTTTTCCCTTAAGATAAGACATCATCCGGCCTTGCCATGCTTCAAAAACTTCTTTGATGAGCATTGGCGGGCGATTATCCGTTCCCGTAATGACGGAAATATCCGTAAGTGATGTCATCTGGGCATTACTGAATTTGGATTCATTTTGTTAACTTCAAAGAGACAAATATTATCGGTTGATCGAGCAGTGAAGTAAAGCTTGTGAATTGTGTTGAGTTTTTGTTGTAAGAAACCAAGATTAAATCCTCTAAAAATAGTCGAAAAAACAAGCAAAATAACCCTTGATTCGGAACTTTTGTTGATTCGGAAGTGTTGATTCGGAACTTCTTGGTTCGGAACTTTTGGCTTGATTCGGAACTTCTTGGTTCGGAACTTTTGGCTTGATCCAGAACTTCTTGGTTCGGAACTTTTTGGCTTGATCCGGAACTTCTTGGTTCGGAACTTTTTGGCTTGATCCGGAACTTCTTGGTTCGGAACTTTTTTTTATTGGCTTGATCCGGAACTTCTTGGTTCGGAAGTTCTTGGTTCGGAAGTTCTTGGTTCGGAAGTTCTTGGTTCGGAAGTTCTTGGTTCGGAAGTTCTTGGTTCGGAAGTTCTTGGTTCGGAACTTTCCTTGGTTCGGAACTTTCTTGATCCGGAACTTTCTTGATCCGGAACTTTCTTGATCCGGAACTTTTTCGTTCGGAACTTCCTGGTTCGGAACTTTTTGGTGATCCGGAACTTGTTGGTTCGGAACTTTTGCTGGGTTAATCAGAAACTTGTTCCGATGAACAGTCGACCACTAAAATGAAGATTAAACCCAGATTTTGACCAAATAACCCAAAAAGTTTTGTGATTTCTATAATAATAAGTAAAAACTAATACTTATCCACTAATCCCAATCACAAAAACACCAAAAACACCAAGAATCAAGATGAATCTTCTTAAAGAACACTAATACAATCAAAAACTAAAAAACCACACAAATCACTACCTTAAATCACCCCATAGCTCTGATACCAATTGAAGGTCTACGATATTATTGGCCTATTCTATGTGATGGATTTGATGGATTTGGATGGTTGATTGATTGATAAATAAAGAAGAAGATGAAGGAATGAGATGAGGAATTAGAGAGAGAAAGGAGAGAAGGGAGAGAAGTTAGAGAGAGAAAGTGAAAAATGGAATGATGATTAAGTGGAAATGAATAATCAACAACCAACCCCTTTCCATGGTGGAAAGGGGTATTTATACTTCCAAGCTTACATTGGGCTTGGGCCGGTCCATGACAAGCCCATGGACCGGTTCTTACTTAACTTAATAAGCAACTAACAACTATTTGTTAACTACGAGCTATTACAACATGAATAATATTGTAGAGTGACCGATACTTCTAATATACGTAAAAAAACGTATTTATAACAATGTCTATTGGGAGGAGGACGACAAGTTTCCGGTTATTATTGCAAAGGAACTTCCGAATGATGAAAAAACCGCACTTGTCGATGTTCTTAAGGATCACAAAGGGGCAATTGCGTGGAAGTTATCCGACATTAAGGGGATCGATCCCAAGTTTTGTACCCACAAAATCTTAATGGAGGAGGATTACAAGCCCGCAATCCAAAGTCAAAGGAGGGTGAACCCCAAAATTCACGATGTTATCAAAAAGGAGGTCATTAAACTCCTTGACGCGGGAATGATTTACCCTATTTCCGATAGCCCTTGGGTGAGTCCTATTCATTGTGTCCCTAAGAAGGGAGGAATGACCGTTGTGCCAAACGATGCCAACGAGTTGATTCCCACTAGACTCGTGACCGGATGGAGAGTGTGCATTGACTATCGTAAATTGAATGAAGCCATTCGAAAAGACCATTTTCCCTTGCCCTTGATGGACCAAATGTTGGAGCGTCTTGCGGGAAACGATTTCTTTTGCTTTTTAGATGGTTTTTCCGGTTACTTCCAAATTCCCATCGATCCTCGTGATCAAGAAAAAACTACATTTACGTGTCCATATGGAACGTTTGCCTATCGTAGAATGCCATTCGGACTTTGCAATGCACCGGGAACCTTTCAAAGGTGCATGATGGTTATTTTTCATGACATGATCGAGAAAACGATGGAAGTCTTCATGGATGACTTTTCCGTGTTTGGTAATTCGTTCACTTCGTGTTTGTCGAATCTTGAGAGAATGTTGAAACGTTGTGAGGAAACCAACCTTGTGCTCAATTGGGAAAAGTGTCATTTTATGGTTAAAAGTGGAATCGTCTTAGGGCACAAGGTCTCGAAAGCGGGGATTGAGGTAGATCAAGCTAAGGTAGACGTCATCGCCAAATTACCTCATCACAAAACCGTTAAGGGAGTTAGGAGTTTCCTAGGCCACGTGGGCTTTTATCATCGATTCATCAAGGATTTTTCGAAGATTTCTCGACCCGTTACACATCTTCTTGAAAAAGAGGCACGTTTTGTCTTTGACGAAGATTGTGTACGAGCCTTTGAAATCCTTTAGAGGAAATTTACCGAAGCTCCCATTCTTGTTGCTCCCAATTGGAAACTCCCCTTTGAGCTCATGTGCGATGCTAGTGATTACGCTATTGGGGCCGTTTTGGGGCAACGTCATGATAAGCACTTCTTGCCTATTCACTATGCTAGCAAGACGATGACCGAGGCTCAACTAAAATACACTACAACGGAGAAGGAGTTCCTTGCCGTGGTGTATGCATTTGAGAAGTTCTGACCTTATCTCGTCTTAGCTAAATGCATAGTGTATACGGATCATTCGGCTATCAAGTATCTCATGGCAAAGCAAGATGCTAAGCCTAGATTACTTCGTTGGATTCTCCTCCTTCAAGAATTTGATCACACCATCGTTGACAAAAAAGGAGCCGAGAATCTAGCGGCCGATCATCTTTCTCGTTTGGAAGATCCTCATCAAAGTGTTTACGAACCCAAGGAAATCATCGAAACATTTCCGCTCGAGACACTTGGTGTAGTGAATTCTAAGCTTGATTCTTCCACCCCATGGTTTGCGCACATTGCAAATTACCATGCGGGTAACTTCATCATCAAGGGTATGACGACTCAATAAAAAACGAAAATTCTTTCGTGACGTCAAGTTATACTTTTGGAATGACCCTTACTTGTTTCAAAGTTGTGCGGATCAAATTATCTGACGTTGTGTATTTGGCACCAAAGCTTCTAACATCCTTAGAGCTTGCCATGAGGGACCCACGGGTGGTCACCACGGTGCTAATCTCACGGCTAAGAAGGTGTTTGATGTCGGCTTCTTTTGGCCTACTATTTACCGAGATGCACAAAATCTTGTGAAGTCGTGTGATTCATGCCAACGACAAGGAAAAGCCTCACAAAAAGATGAAATGCCACAAAATATCATCCAAGTGTGTGAGATCTTTGACGTTTGGGGTATAGACTTTATGGGGCCGTTCCCATCATCTCGTGGTAATAAGTACATTCTCGTTGCGGTTGACTACCTATCTAAGTGGGTGGAAGCTAAGGCTTTGCCCACCAATGATGCTCGTGTGGTAGTCAAGTTTTTGAAAAGCTTGTTTTCTCGGTTTGGAACCCCTCGTGCGATCATAAGCGATCGTGGAACCCATTTTTGTAACGACCAATTCGAAAGGGTCCTAAGGAAATATGGGGTTACACATCGGCTTTTTACGGCTTATCACCCACAAACGAGTGGGCAAGTCGAGGTTTCAAACCGAGCGTTGAAGAGGATCTTGGAGAGATCCGTTGGGGAAAACCGACAATCATGGTCGAATAAGTTGGACGATGCTTTATGGGCCTTTAGGACCGCTCATAAAACGCCCATTGGGTGCACTCCCTATAAGCTTGTGTATGGAAAGAATTTCCATTTGCCTATCAAATTAGAACACAAGGCTTATTGGGCCCTAAAGCATTGTAATGATGATACGGAGACCGCGGGAAAACACCGGAAAATGCAATTAAATGAATTGGATGAATTGAGGGACATTGCTTATGAAAATTCATTGATTTACAAAGAAAAAACTAAAAAGTTGCATGATTCTAAAATTAAAAACCGGGTTTTTAACATTGGGGATCAAGTTTTGCTTTTAATTCTCGCTTGAAAATCTTTTCCGGTAAGTTGAAATCCCGTTGGTCCGGTCCATTCACCGTGACTCAAGTGTTTCCATATGGGACCATCGAGCTAGCTCAAGATGATGGTCCTAACTTCAAGGTGAATGGACATAGGTTGAAGCACTACTTTGGCGGGGAAGTTCCATCCTTGAACTACCTCGACCAAGTCACCTTCCCCAATGATAATTAGTATTGATGGGATCGAGTCGAGCTCATGACTCGGTAATCAAAAACAAGGTGCCTCGTGGGGGAGTCTCATGCTTATCCTATGTACATATTATCGCTTTCTAATGTAGTTAACGTGTGAGGATTTGTGCCCTTCCAACCTTTGCTCCGTGGTTGTTTGTGAATTGTGGACTTTAGATGATCATGCTCTTCACGATTGGAGCCTCTCGTGTTCGTTTATGGGAGCACTCGATCGTTTGCTTTGAAGACTTTCTCAATATCCATGATATATCCTTTGGATGTTCTAACCTTAGGTTATTAGCACACTTCATAAACGGATATTAATTTATTGGTTACACCCTTTCCATGCTAGATTAGGCATTCGACTACGTCTCTAGTATGGGGGTGTTTGCACCCCTAGACTCGAAACATTGAGGACAATGTTTAACTTTAGTATGGGGGGGTGAATAGATACTTACCTTTCCAAACCTTCACACTTTCCAAAGTTTATCTTTTTGTTTATCGTTTTGTTGCAAAATAAGGCTAAAAATGGCCAAATTTTAAATTTTTTCTCATGTTTTATAAGTGTTTGAAGACACGAATGTAGATTTTCCGATGGCGAGAATAAGAGTAATTTTTGACTCGACCGTGCGTGTTGAGCACTTAGCTTTGGTTCCTTAACTTCACATTAGGCTAAGTCTCTTAAATGAGGACGAGAAATGATAGGGTTAATTATAAGTTACTATGCTAAACGTAGAGTACTCGTATTCTTTCAAAAACTCATGTGTTCTCGTTGTTTGCTTATTCTCCCTTCGCATGTAAATATTTTTTGCTTAATAAATATTGACTTAGCGGTTTAGTTGGGATTGTTGGGTTTCTAGTCTTTTCTAGTAGCTTTCGTGTAATTAAATTGGGAAGACATTAAGGTATCGCCAGCGTCACGGTTTTGAAGTATTGGCACCCAAATAATCGAAAGCTTCACCCAATAATAAGATTTCAAGTGCTCACCTAAATCAAGCAAACAATTGAAGCCCCACAAGGCCGAAAAATCTATGCAAAATTGAAAGTGAATCAAGCCTTAATCTTCGAAGCTTTAAAGATCCAAAATTCGCCTTAGCGTGAGGATATACGTCTTTGGCTAATAAAACTACCGATGAGGTGGATAATAAAAGGCAAGGCAAGACCGAAGTCATAATAAAAGCTTCATGGCGAAGTTGAATAAAAGATGGAGGTAAACCAAAGATAATAAGGCCCTTCCATTAGGGGGCGTATAAAAGTCTTGGTAATAAGTCTCATGTTCAAAACCGTTATAAAACCGTGTTTATCGATTCTTCTTGTCAACTTAATTTTTTGACATCGTTGTCTATTAGGAGGGGTTATTGATTTGATGGTCTTGGTTACACCGTTAGGACTCTATTTTTAGACCTAAATCTCTATTATCGCATAAGACAAACAATGTATCCTCGTGAAACATTCAAGACAATATAAAATATAAGAGATACAACTTAGGAATAATGGGAGGATAAGTACGTGATTAGGGCATATGAGTAGTGTTAGCATTACTAACTTATAATGACAATGATCTCGTTGCACGCTTAGCATGGAATTGGGGTGAAAATCAAGGACGATGAAATTATTTCTAACGAAGCATTCACGTGTTCTTATTCTATGAACCTAAACGTCCCATTTTGCGATGAAAATCATACATTATGTTTAAAACGCAAGTAGAAGTAGCAATAGTAGTAGTGTAGCTAGTTTATCGTTCAATAAACTAAATAAAAATGAATTTTGGAGGTGCTACGACACTTTATTCAAGCATTGCGTGAGGGCACGGCAATGGTTTAGTATGGGGGAGTGATGAGACTGCAATTATACATAGTCTCATCGTCCAAATAGGGCTTAAAATGCATTAAATATCATCAAAATACCCATATATATGCTTGTGTTTGTTTCTTGTGTATTTTAGGTACGGATATTGAGAAAATGACAAAAGATCACAAGAATCATACAAAAACGAACACGGGAAACGAAGCCGCACAATAAACCAAGCCCTAATGAAGACTTTCCCAAGATAAACCCTTGACGATTTGAAGAATTATGAAGAAGGGTCCTCCAATATGGAAGAATTGACACTTTACACCCTTGTATCTTCATAATTACAAGATTGGTCCCTAAAGTTTGTCAAAATTACAAAAAGGGCCCTCCACTTTGAAGAATTGGCAAGTTTAGCCCCTCAACAAAGCTAAATTGTCAACCATTATCCTCCACAAAGTCAAATATATCATGAAGTCCTTCAAAGTACAAGATATTACAAGTTTGGTCCTTTGAAAATTCCAAATTTACAAAAAGGACCCTTAACTTTCAACATTTGGCAAAAATGGTCCCTCATCAAACATGACTTGGCAAATTCAGTCCTCCAAAACATCAATTATACAAGTCAAGACCATTATCCATCAAGAAATTGCCAAAACAGTCCCTCAAAAATCACATAATGGTAAGAAATACCCCTGAAAATACTTTGGAAAAGTATTTGGGGCAAAAGTGTGAAAATCAAAAGTTCTATAACAAAGGGAAACAAAATTGGCCAGATTTATTTGCAAATGAAAAGGACTAGAGAGTAAAGGGTTAAAACATGTCAAACATACAACCTTACCTAGACCAGTAGTGGGGTGACACGTGCCCCACTACCACTTCTCCACCAATCAGACTCCATCTTTTGGCCACATCACCATCCCACTCACAACTACCTTAACTAATCTAGATTAGTTTAATAAAAAGGCGCTTAACACCTTTTTTAAAAACAAAACCGGATCAAAACACCCACTATTCATCATAAGAACACAATTAGGGATTTCTTAATTACTTGTAATTAAGCCCTATAAACCTCCAAAATCTTGATTAGTGGTCTCCTAATCACAACCCAACCCATAAACTTAACCCCCCACCAACCCAAATGCTGCATGGGGCCTCCCCTTACGTCAAAAAGGAAGAAGACAAAAACCACCAGGCATCCAACGTTTAGGATTGCTGCTTACTTTCTAAGCTCAATGTGAGCCCTTAGATGCAAATTCCACCCTTGCCAGCTCCACAAACAGCCAAGAAATCAGTCACATGAAGCCAAGAAGTTCAAATCCTCAAGGGTCTACAAGTTAGGGTTTTAAGTTTTTAGGTTTAAACAGACCATGTACGCCCTCTATATAAAGGGTATAGGGTCCAACATTTACGTTTGCTTTTGGTTTTTCCTTGTTCATGCACTTGTAAATCCTATTTTCAGATTTATGAAATTGAGTTAAGTGTGTTGAAGAAAGACCAAGTGCCATCTTATTTATGATTGTTTATGTTCTTTGTTTACTGAATTTGAATCAAAAACCTGTTTTCAAAAGAGGAGTGTGCAAAAGTTTGCACATTTTCTTCATTTTCTTGATATTTTGCTAAGTTCTTGGTCTATCTTGGAATTATTGGGCTATAGGGCTGATCATAGCATCCTGATATTGTGTTATCAAGGTGTGGTGAAGCTTATAACTTGGGGATAATCAAGTGTATAGGACAAGAGTTGCATCAATCAAGGATTTTTCAAGTTTCTGTTTTTATACTCTTGCTTCTAACTTTGTTGATTCTTAGCAGGCTTTGTTGTGGAAGCTTGTGCTTGTTCTTTCTAGCACATAAGCTCAAAATCCGTGGGTGTGGATGTACATCCATGAGGTACACACCCTTAATCCCAAAATCTGAAAATATTTTGGATATTTGTGATATTTGAGTGTTGCCTATGTTCTTGTGTGTTTTGTGGCTTGATCTTGCTTGAATCTGTTATTCTAATCTGTTATTGTTTTAATTGGTGCTTGGGTGGTCTTAAATCTCACTTTTTCTTGTTTAAATTCGGATTTGAAAGGATAAAGGGGTGTTTGGGTCTACCTATTTGTGATTGAATCTTGGTATTGTGTTGTTAGAAGTTAGTATTTGTGCTTGGTATATGTTATACACTTGTTTGAGAGTGTTTTGCTGCAAGTTTTTGGAACCAAACCTTAAAATCAAACAATCTGCTATATCTTTGTGAGTTTGACTGTTTTTGACCTAAGAATTTGGGAAAACCTAGAGTTTATGCATGCTTAGGGCTAAAAGTTGTTAAAACATCATTATTGTAACCTGTTTGTGAGATTTGAGGTGTTGAATCTGGCTTGTGTGTCAAATACATCAGCAAAGTGAAAAATTGCATGTTCTTGTGTTCATTAGTAACTTAAGGTGCTTGAATATTGCTTAATTCTTTGAACCATTGCATGAAACCTGTTTAGACTTGCTTATTTGAGTTTAATATAGCTTGTGTATGCATTTGGTTGAATTTGGCTGGCTGAATTGTGCTAAAATTGCTTATTGAACCTGTTCTGCTTATTTGTTCACGTTTGTGCAACATCTGGTGCTTTATTGATTAATCTGTGAAAATTGAGTGTTTGTGATTGTGAATTTTAGGTTTTTATTGACTCCTTATGATCCAAAGATCATTTGGGTGCCTTTGTTTAATCTGAATCCCAAAAAAGTTCACTAAAGACATAAAAGTCTAATAGTCAAGCAGTGGGAAAAGTTCCCACTGCTCAACACCCAAAACTAGCCCCTGCTAGTGTAAACTTGTACTCAGCTTATCAATAAGCTATTTTAGTTTATCCAGACTTGCAACAACTTATTTTTGTGATAGGTCTTCATTATTTGACCCATTTGAGTAGACTGGAGCTTATTGGACTTTTACTTTGACTTTTTGCTAGAAAACCAACTTATTTGACTTTTACGTAAGTGCTTATTTACTTTTTCCAGCTTAATGAGTCAGCATATTTGAAAACTCTTTGTTGATTTTGCTTAATTAAGTCATTTAAAAGCTTTAGGAACTTGAATCAGCACTTGGGGTGGCCTAGAACTCAAAAACGACTATTTTGTCGTTTTCTATAGATTGCTTATTGCATTTTCAGGCTTATTCCTTGGGCTTATTTCAAATTTCTTTTTGCAGAAGTCTTATTTATGGCAAAAGAAGCTTGTGTGTTTAATTTCAGCTTATGGCATTGGCTTATAGCTTAATGGGCCAAAAAGCCCATTAAGAATAAGCTGTTTGGTATAAGCTAGCTTATTTCACACTTTCAGCTTTTGGTCCTTTGGAAAAAGTTGTTTAAAATCAAATTTTGAGTCAACCAGTGCTTTTTGGGCTTATTTTGAACACTTTTTTATATTGGGCCCAAATTTGGCCCAATAGTGGACTGTTTTGGGTTTAGCCCATTTTCTAGGCCCATTAAGGGTATTTAGGTAATTTCACTTTCATTTCTGTGTTATTTAGGTTAAATTAAGCTATTTTGCAAGTTTTTAGAATTCTTTATGATTTTTGGATTTTTAATAATATTTTAATATTATTTTATTGTTAAAAATTAAAAGTCTGATTTTCTAAGTTTTTATATTTTTGCTAGATTGTAGACACTTAATTAGGAGTTTTGCAACTTTCCAAATATTTTTAGAGTCTTTTAATTATTTTCTAGAATTAATATAAGTTTTAATTGATTTTAATAGTTTTTAATTGTTTAAAAATAGTTTTTAGTGGTTTTAAAATTTTGAAAAATACTTTTTAGCTTAATTAGGGTATTTTAGAGGTTTACAAACTTTAAAATCTTGTTGGGAACTTTTTAATAATTAATTTTGATTTTTAGGGCTTTAATTAGCATTAAAAAGTCATTATCTAATTAATTAAAAGGTTTTGGCAAGTTTGGATTTTTTGTAAACTCTTAGAATATTATTGTGGATTTTTGGTAATTTTTAGAAATTTTTAGGGTAAAATTTTAATTTTAGTGCTTTTTACGGTTTTACGTGTACACCTTTTTCGACTTAGTTTAATCCGTCTTCGTAACCGTCATTCTCTTCTAATCTAATTTCTATCATTCTTTCTCACAAATATAATCACAAATCTAATCCAAGTCATTACACACATAACACACTAGCCTCCTTGAGAACGAACTCATTTTAGGGTCATTAATACACGGTTTTCCTAAATCGTCGTGCTTACCCTATTTTGGTACTCTTTTCCTAAAGGGTATACAAAAACTCAACTATCACTTCATATTTAGGAAAGCTTATCTTTAAAGATAAGTTATCCTCGTAACGTGAAATTCATTTTTCTCGGTCATGAGCTTGTATTAAAACATTCCAAGTTTTAAGCTCATAAAGGAAAGTGTATCTTTTAAATAAGAGAACTGTTTTTCATAACGAGAAATTCACCTTTCTCGGTCATGAGCTTTACGTTAAAATATTCAAAAGTTTTTCAAGCTCATGAAAACGAATTCTAAGTAAATGTCAACTTATGACTCGTTCTTCAGTTAAAAGGAAAGTTTATCGTCGATGATAAACTTATCCTTAACAACGGGAAGTTTACAACTTCTCGGACTTGAGCTCGTTTTGTAAGACATTCACCATCTTAAGCTCAAGTAATTGGTTTTCAAAACAATGAACACAATTTTTCGAGAATTTCTCAAAAGGTTTTTCTAAATCTTTCAAAATTGTGTGTTCAAAAATGTTTTGATAAAAAGAGTATAACACCCCCAACAAATGCTATGCGCAGCGGAACTACAACATTTGGGTGCTACTTAGTTATCATCACACATAAGCTATATTAAACGACTCAAAGAGACGTAAAAGTTTAAACATAAATTTAAACATTATTAAAATCATACAAGTCTACAGTTTTCCAAATCCCAGGATAATACTAAACAGAGTTTGCGTTAGGTCCCCACTGAATCTCAACCCAAAAGTACATTTTCGTTCACATGACATAATATAAAATATTTAAGTGCTAAAAGGGAAGAAAAACAAAGTAGACCGCCAAGCCACAACAACTTCCATCCTGGCATGCTCCGCTGCTATCAACCTTGGTTACCTGAAACACATGCTTAAAACCGTCAACACAAAGGTTGAGCGAATCTATAGGTTTATCAAATCATAAGTTGAACATAAGTACTAAAAACCAATCATGATCATTCAATAGCATTGTCGCGCAAAAAATCTATTATTCAAGGATAAGACAATTGTGTTTAAGCTCATGACACTAATCCGTTAACTCAATCACCCGCGTAATAATTACCGACGTGATTCAGATGAAACCAGTGCCCATACTAAAGGCATTAGTTGCAATTATACCTTATCTCTTATCACAAATTATCCGTCCGCAGGGGGTATCAACGTACTAGCCCTCGTCTCGGATAGGGTAGTCAACCCCATAGTACTATCACTTTGTATAAGCGGCTATTTCCACTTCGCAAGGGCAAGACAATAGTTAATAGTTCATGAATTTAGGGCCTTTTGCAACTAGGTACTCAACACAATTTCAAGGCAACATTCGGGTCCAACAATCATTCATGACTTATGTTCATTTTCATTTAAATAGCATGTATCCCCCTCGCGGGTAAAAACATTTGAAATAAGTAAAGAGCGAGGCTATAGACTCACCATGCGTAGTAGTAGTGGTTCTAGCGAAGACGTAACGAGAAATGTCACCGACGATGTGGATGCCCGGGATAATCAAACACTTGACCTAAAAGTCAAAGTACGAAAACCAAATCAATACACCGCGTACATAATTGTAATAAACACACGCAAATCGAAACACTTAATGCTTATGAAAACTCACGCCAAAACCAAACAAGTAGTTGTTACTAGACTTATACCATTTATCAATGTTATTAAAGTTACTATCCATTTTACGGTTTCGCCGATACTTACCAAAAGTATGGGTTGTTTTCCTAGACTTATACCCTTTTATAAAATTTGGGAAAATTCTAAAAAATACCTTAAGACCTGTAGAAATCACATTTTTAATCCCCTTAAAAGTTTTCGCTTTAACGACCCGTTGCTCAACACATTACTAAGCCTACGTTTTTCGGACAGATTTTGCACTTTGACCAAGTTGGACTCATTTGACCCATTTGAAATATACCATTGACCAATCCAACACCTAAGTCTAAAAATAGACTCACAATTACAGGTTTGAAACCAAAAATCAACTTTCAAACATTTACCAAACTCTATCTATGGTCCCCGGGATTTGACCCAAAACCAAACACAAATTCGGATTGTGTTGATTCTCATCTCCCGGTACACGTATTTTCAAAATAACATAACTTTTGACTCGTTTGGAGTTAAAAGCTCTATCTTATACCGAAACGAGCGTCTCGACGACCACTACAACTATATCCTACAATCACAACCTGGACCAAAAATTAAAACCACGAAAATAGCCCTAAACAATCTGTTTGAAAACGACTCATTCAAAATCATTCCAAAACTTGTTTTCAATCCATTTTAACACTACCTAGGCTAATTTTTATCAATCCTAAATACACCCATCCATTACTTACAGCCCTAACTACCTTAAACATCAAATCTTCATAAAACCCAAATCTTAAAACAAACATGCAATGTGTTTAACCCATTCAAACACACCCAAAACATCATTATAAACACAACCCATGACACATTTCATCAAACACCTTGAACACACCCAAAACCCCCCCACATTTCGTGGCTTTAGGGGCTGTGGAACACAAAAATCATAAACCCCATTATATTTATGGATGATTCATCCTTATAAACACATGAATTAAACATGTATATGGTTTAATTAGATCAAAACCCATTTTTCAAAAATCATAATTTTTATGAAAAGATTAAGTGAATGCATGTGTGTTTTTAATTGAGTAGAAGACTTACAAAGGTGGAATGAGGAATGGTCTTTGATTAGATTTTAGCAAAACCCCCCAAAAAATGGTGGTGGAGGTGGCGGCTTATGGTGGCCGGCGGCCATAGAGAGAAAAAGGGAGAAACCCTAATTTTTGAAATGAGAAAAAGGAGTGTGTGTGTTTGTTTTTGCATTTTATATAGTGGGGTGGGGTAGATTTTGTAATATTGGTTTTCTTTTGGCCTTACTAGTAAAACTAGTTATAAAGAGCGGGATTTAGACTAGTAGTCGGTTTTAAAAATTTACAGGAGTCGGGGGTCGCCCCGAACACTCGAAAATACTTTTAAATGGTTCAAACGCACACAAAACGTATATACACATGATTCCGACTCGACTTAACACGTAATAAAAATAAAATCTCGAAAAACTCAAATATCGGTCAATCGATAATAAAATGTAAGTTTTGGGCATCCGTCGGTATCGTAGTCGTTATCGGTTCTTCTTAAATCGTCAAACGTTAAATTACGACCTTAAACGTTGGTTTTAACTTAAACCGTCAAATAAATCCACGATAAAAATTCTTAAAAATTTCAAAAATATACGTAAAATAGGATTAAATAAATGGCGTTGGGCTCGGGATATCACATCCACAAGTGAGCCACAACTTAAGAGAGATGCTCATACTGAACAGCTCTTGAGACAATAACTTAGCATCTTACGGCACTTTCACGGGTCTTACATCCTCCCCTCCTTAAGGGAGCGACGTCCCGGCGCTCTCCGGTTCTTATACTCGCATTTCGTACTACTAGAAAGATGGGGGTACTTCTTACTAAAGAGGTATTCACATTCCAATGTGGACTTCGGTTCACGTCTCGGGTTCCATCTCACCTTCATAATGAGTGTTATACCTTGCTTAAATCTCTTAACATCTCGATCCATGATCTCCACTTCAATTTCCCCATTTCTTCCTACGGTTATCAACACATCTCTTCTCACAGCTTCTCGCGGTTAACAAGTGATTCTTAATTTACACCATCTCTTCCGTAGCCTCTCGAATCCTTCCAAGTCCATTCAACTGACTTTTCCTTACTTCATTCTATCCAACTGGCGATCTACATTTTCATCAACATAATTCTTCAAATGCTAAAGCCTCAATGCTAAAACGGTAATTGTCGTTGTACAAAGGTACTACCAACGGCAAGTATCGATCTCAACAACTATCAAAATCAATCACACACGTTTGGAGCATGTCTTCCAACTTTCGAATCGTCCTTTCACTTGGTTCATCATCTCATAAAAACAACTATCACAAAATAAAATCGCACGGGTTACACATAACCCCATCGAAAACGTTCAGAATATACAAGACGAAGTAATTATTACTAGTCGTACAAAATCACCTTGTCGCAATATTAGGTACATACAAACCTATTTCCTAAAAAAACGAATTCATCGATACGGTAATCATTCGACGTATACATAACTCTCTCGAAAACATCACAAACCAATCAAACATAAAAGCCATTATAAAACGCATACAATCACATCACAACATGTTTGCAAAATTGCCAAACCATGCCAAGTAAACAAGCTCAATCAAGTCAACTCATGCTTGCTAATCAGCCAGGCCATGATAAAATAAGGATATTTGACATATTTCTCGGATGAGTCCAGCCAAAAGAAAATTGCAAGTTTAAGAAGGTTCACAGCTTGTCAGCTATGGATGCATATCCAAAAGAAATAAAATACAAACATATGCCATCGCAGGGTGCTCACGCACGAATCCATACCCAAAAGATATTACAAGAACACCATCTTACTTCCGTCCCAACCATGGTCAAAATCTCAATAGCATCGCCGTTCATAGTTATAAGTATATTACATGGCACATGTTCTTCTTGATCGGACTTCATTGGACAATGTCGTCTCAAGTTCTCACAACTTACGATCACTTGACCAGATCACATACAACATAAACACATAAAAGACAAGGGTTCACCATAAAAACATCAACTATGGCTATCTATCGTTTAACCATCGATAATCAAGGATGGTTGAGTCAAGCAAAGAGGATTCCTCACTTAAATAAACGAAGACGGCAATGGAATTGTCTTCCAACTACCGATGCACAGTTGGTAAACTTCAACAGTTTATCGCGTGTCATAAAACATATCAAAAGAACGAGAAAAGAAAATAAATAAGGTACGATACGTTTGATGTAGGAGAAGTCTTCGTCATTCCCCTCAGAGTCACTTGAACTCTGATTTCCTCTACTTTGGCAGTTTTCTATTCTTGTTTAAAATTTCTTCTCAGTGTCGGTACGAGTCCCTTTGGTATTTCGTCATCACCCTAACGATTCTGATAAATTTCACACGTTACACACAACACATTTCCAAAAATTACTCGGTCACAGTGACTTACTAAGTCAACGCCAAACAAAAGAAAAGATTTCAAAGAACACAAGAAAATTCAAAAATTTTCTTTAGGAATCAAGGAAATTACGACTACTTGCAAAAATGATCCACCATTTTAAAAAGAAACGTTCTCATCCAATACGTTTATCAAAACACTACAAGTTTCAAGATGACCAATTTGTTTGACACGATAGTGCCCTTCCTAAACTATGCATAATTAGCTAGATCATGCATACTTAAGGATCAAGCAACAACAACCAACAAAATAGGACTCTTCCCGAATTATGCATAGTTAGCTAAGCTGTGCATAATTGAGGATCGAGTGACGACACAAACATTATTATTGCCTACCAAATATGACTACGAAAGTTTTCGACCTAATCTTCAAAATAATTGAACCATTTGAAATGAAATTTGAAATGGGAAAATATTGTTACCATCGTTTTAAGAAACACATCAACCATTTTTCGTCCACTTTGAAAACATACCTTTGCTTTGCCTTTTTATGAGAAAATAAATAAATAATTAAATAAAGAAATCGACACCCTTTGCATTTGGTTCACCAAAACATTTCACACACATACATATTTTCAAAATAGACTACTCATAAAATAACGGTAAGGTGGTTCATGATTAAAGATCATTGCAAGCACAACAAGTAATAAAATCAAAAATCAATGAGATCGAACGAGGTAAACGAGTAATATAATTTCCAACTATAATTAACTATATTAGAAATGAAAATACTTCAAACATATGACAAAAGTCTTGGGATAACAACAGCGATTTACGAATACATGGAGTAAAAATTGAATATCAACACAAGCGTCAAAAATAAAACAACGCTCATAATTCCCATCGTCTCGAGTTGCACACACATTCCACCAAGGGTATACGGGGGGGAGGAGAATAATCACTTGGTCAAATAGTAACAATTTCTCTAGGAAGATCGAGTTCTTTCACCTCTACAATTTGGTAAAGCGGCTTCGCCTCCTCGCTTTTGTTCCATTATAAATAAATAACCAATTTAATGAAGATTTATAGCATCATTCAAGTAAATACAGAATTTTAGGTTCCATTAACCGAAAGAAGGAAAGTTACGGCGTCCATTAACAGGACAAAAATATATCGGGTGACATACCCTCATCATCAAGTCCTAGCGAAATAGTACTTTTAAAATAAATATAATAATAATGGTTTCATATCATGGAAAATATTAAAATGAACAGTCACATGACGACTCAAGTTTAGATACAGACTCATAAAATCAAAGAAGGGATGTCGAACGATCGAACCATCGTGACTCAAAACATTATATACACATCTTAAGAAAATAATTCAAATATTCGTTTGTTGGGTAATCCAATTGCATTTTCTAGTTACTGTTACCTTGTATATTGTAAAACCGAACATTTGCACTTTTTTTTTTTTTGTGTTACCCCATTAAGGAATTTATACCTTTCATTTTTCAATCTTTACGAAGTTTTCATTTCGGGAAAAATTTCAATCTCTCGGAAATTATTAACATTAGTAGATGCGGTGACTCGGTTATCATAATTGACAAATCATTACGTTTGAAAATCTCCATACTTGTGTCAAAATCTCGTTAATGTTCATATCTTAAGTACCAAAACGTATACAGTAAGAATTTTCCAAGTTTTACGTTTTTATTATTACGGCTTACCTTATCACATACATACACGTATCCAACACGACTCAAACTAGTCCAATTAACTCTTAAAATCAACCTTTGACTTTTTATTATACATAAGTCTTCCTTAAAACTGATTTGTATGCTATATTTTATTCACGCGACTCGAGCCAGGCGTCAAAGACGTTTCAAGCAGTATCATCTCGGATAAATTACTGATTTTAGTCGAGACTTGAATCTCAAAAATAATAATAATATAATAATATAATAATTAATCAGAAATGCTTATTTCAATAATTCTAAAATGTGGAAAATTCAACTTTTAATTCTTAGCCCATTATCAAACGGTTTTTAACATTAACACATCTCGTAGCGGAATAAAACAAAAGTTTTTTCAAACAATTTTAAACAAGCATCATCGAATTATGCATAGTGATTCTCTATAACGACAATTAAATAAACAAATGATTCCCAATGACGTTCCATCAATATTTAAAAATTTATTTCAAGCGTTAGAATTTCTCACTTATAGTGTATATTCCGATTTTATCCCAGTTTATTCACTACAACAAGTAACGTGTTCTAGTTTACACCAATGCATACGTAAACATAACCTTATGTTTAAAATAAAACCAATTTTACAAAGTTTTTAGCTCCAAAATACATGACCAATTCTTCTACTCATGTTTTATATTACAAGATACGCCAAAAGTTTGCTACATTGACCCGAAAATTAATTCATACTAAATCCAAAGTTACATATACTCAATAGTCATATCGTAAATTTTATTATAAACTCCTTTTTAAAATTATATTAAACAAATTCTTAACAAATCCATCACTAGCTTCTAGTATCAAATTATTAATATATAAAAACAAGGATTTTACGAGTAATATAAATCACTTATTATGATATACCAACCAAGGTTGAAGAAAAAACAATTTCACTTTATCACTTTACTCTCTATAAGAGTTTTACTTTTTACAAGACACATCATAAGTCATTTTTGTCCAAAAGTTTCATTCACCATTTATTTAATATGTAAAACACTTTATGTTTAAACCATTTAATCAACAAAGTTTAGTGCTTACTTAACTCACACAAACGCCGGGCCTCGTCATGTAAAATATTAACTTCAAAATAATTAAACAACAAAACAAAATGAAATAAATGGAACGAGAATACGTATGTCAACTAAATGTTGTTATCGGCCTCGGATGAGTCTCGAAATCGTACTCCACAAAATTAACACAAAAACCAACCAAATTCCAAGTTATCGCGATTGATCATAACGCCAGTCTATTTTAAAACACATCTTAAAATTCAAGTAGAATAGTAAACAACGATTAAATGGCAACACGCCTCAACCACGTTTTATAACACACACAAATGTGATTCGTCGCTACGATGTACGCATCGTTGATTATACTTCGTCTATATTATAGTTACGCCAACTATCATATCAAACCCATAAGGAATAAAGGAAATACGGTAATACGTAAGTAAATTACGTTTCAAAAGAAAATGTCCAAAATGACACATCACGGTGCGATAACGACAATCGAGATCAATCTAGCCAGTATACAATATGTTACGAAGCGTTATTTACGTATCTAGAGTATCAAACGAGGTTCATATTCGGTTATCCGAACAATAAATTATTCATCAAGATTGATAATTAGCGGTAAGGCCGAATTCTCAACAAAACCGCATTATAACATGTACGATAATCACTCAAGGACCATTGCTTCACGTGCAATGCCTTTAAATACCATAGTATATACATATTTATACATAAAATTATTCCTACATACACGTAGGATTACAACGCGGTGTTGCCATGTAATGCAATGTAGCCCGTTATGCCAATTACATGCAACATATACGATAATCTTTACAGGAATTTGCAAATTACGATGATAAGTACTCAACGTACACAACAATATATCTCAATATATATCAAAGTATTTACTTACTAAATACTCGGGAATTCATATCAATTTGAGGGATACATCTAAAATATAAAGCAATGCTAAAGAAATCTTACCGGAGCCATGCAGGATAGTTGTGTGCTTAGACAATTTCTTACGACACCAAAAGTTATAGTTTAGGATTTTTCAAAATGACCTAGTTCTCTATAACTCATGGCTCTGATTACCAATCTATAACACCCCCAACAAATGCTATGCGCAGCGGAACTACAACATTTGGGTGCTACTTAGTTATCATCACACATAAGCTATATTAAACGACTCAAAGAGACGTAAAAGTTTAAACATAAATTTAAACATTATTAAAATCATACAAGTCTACGGTTTTCCAAATCCCAGGATAATACTAAACGGAGTTTGCGTTAGGTCCCCACTGAATCTCAACCCAAAAGTACATTTTCGTTCACATGACATAATATAAAATATTTAAGTGCTAAAAGGGAAGAAAAACAAAGTAGACCGCCAAGCCACAACAACTTCCATCCTCGCATGCTCCGCTGCTATCAACCTTGGTTACTTGAAACACATGCTTAAAACCGTCAACACAAAGGTTGAGCGAATCTATAGGTTTATCAAATCATAAGTTGAACATAAGTACTAAAAACCAATCATGATCATTCAATAGCATTGTCGCGCAAACAATCTATTATTCAAGGATAAGACAATTGTGTTTAAGCTCATGACACTAATCCGTTAACTCAATCACCCGCGTAATAATTACCGGCGTGATTCAGATGAAACCAGTGCCCATACTAAAGGCATTAGTTGCAATTATACCTTATCTCTTATCACAAATTATCCGTCCGCAGGGGGTATCAACGTACTAGCCCTCGTCTCGGATAGGGTAGTCAACCCCATAGTACTATCACTTTGTATAAGCGGCTATTTCCCCCTTCGCAAGGGCAAGACAATAGTTAATGGTTCATGAATTTAGGTCCTTTTGCAACTAGGTACTCAACACAATTTCAAGGCAACATTCGGGTCCAACAATCATTCATGACTTATGTTCATTTTCATTTAAATAGCATGTATTCCCCTCGCGGGTAAAAACATTTGAAATAAGTAAAGAGAGAGGCCATAGACTCACCTTGCGTAGTAGTAGTGGTTCTAGCGAAGACGTAACGAGAAACGTCACCGACGATGTGGATGCCCGGGATAATCAAACACTTGACCTAAAAGTCAAAGTACGAAAACCAAATCAATACACCGCGTACATAATTGTACTAAACACACGCAAATCGAAACACTTAATGCTTATGAAAACTCACTCCAAAACCAAACAAGTAGTTGTTACTAGACTTATACCATTTATCAATGTTATTAAAGTTACTATCCATTTTACGGTTTCGCCGATACTTACCAAAAGTATGGGCTGTTTTCCTAGACTTATACCCTTTTATCAAATTTGGGAAAATTCTAAAAAATACCTTAAGACCTGTAGAAATCACATTTTTAATCCCCTTAAAAGTTTTCGCTTTAACGACCCGTTTCTCAACACATTACTAAGCCTACGTTTTTCGGACTGATTTTGCACTTTGACCAAGTTGGACTCATTTGACCCATTTGAAATATACCATTGACCAATCCAACACCTAAGTCTAAAAATAGACTCACAATTGCAGGTTTGAAACCAAAAATAAACTTTCAAACATTTACCAAACTCTATATATGGTCCCCGGGATTTGACCCAAAACCAAACACAAATTCGGATTGTGTTGATTCTCATCTCCCGGTACACGTATTTTCAAAATAACATAACTTTTGACTCGTTTGGAGTTAAAAGCTCTATCTTATACCGAAACGAGCGTATCGACGACCACTACAACTATATCCTACAATCACAACCTGGACCAAAAATTAAAACCACGAAAATAGCCCTAAACAATCTTTTTGAAAACGACTCATTCAAAATCATTCCAAAACTTGTTTTCAATCCATTTTAACACTACCTAGGCTAATTTTTATCAATCCTAACTACACCCATCCATTACTTACAGCCCTAACTACCTTAAACATCAAATCTTCCTAAAACCCAAATCCTAAAACAAACATGCAATGTGTTTAACCCATTCAAACACACCCAAAACATCATTATAAACACAACCCATGACACATTTCGTCAAACACCTTGATCACACCCAACCCCCCCCCCCCACACATTTCGTGGCTTTAGGGGCTGTGGAACACAAAAATCATAAACCCCATTATGTTTTATGGATGATTCATCCTTATAAACACATGAATTAAACATGTATATGGTTTAATTAGATCAAAACACATTTTTCAAAAATCATAATTTTTATGATAAGATTAAGTGAATGCATGTGTGTTTTTAATTGAGTAGAAGACTTACAAAGGTGGAATGAGGAATGGTCTTTGATTAGATTTTAGCAAAACCCCAAAAAATGGTGGTGGAGGTGGCGGCTTATGGTGGCCGGCGGCCATAGAGAGAAAAAGGGAGAAACCCTAATTTTTGAAATGAGAAAAATGAGTGTGTGTGTTTGTTTTTGCATTTTATATAGTGGGGTGGGGTAGATTTTGTAATATTAGTTTTCTTTTGGCCTCACTAGTAAAACTAGTTATAAAGAGAGGGATTTAGACTAGTAGTCGGTTTTAAAAATTTACGGGAGTCGGGGGTCGCCCCGAACACTCGAAAATACTTTTAAATGGTTCAAACGCACACAAAACGTATATACACATGATTCCGACTCGAATTAACACGTAATAAAAATAAAATCTCGAAAAACTTAAATATCGATCAATCGATAATAAAATGTAAGTTTTGGGCATCCGTCGGTATCGTAGTCGTTATCGGTTCTTCTTAAATCGTCAAACGTTAAATTACGACCGTAAACGTTGGTTTCAACTTAAACCGTCAAATAAATCCACGATAAAAATTCTTAAAAATTTCAAAAATATACGTAAAATAGGATTAAATAAATGGCGTTGGGCTCGGGATATCACATCCACAAGTGAGCCACAACTTAAGAGAGATGCTCATACTGAACAGCTCTTGAGACAATAACTTAGCATCTTACGGCACTTTCACGGGTCTTACAAAGAGCATGTCTTCTGGAATCGATAATATTTACGACACTAGAAATGTCATTCAATAATGACACGGGGTTGTAAATAAAGTTCGAGCAGAAGTTCAAATGATTTAAAACATGCTCAAAATGGCTTATTATTATTTCAGATAGTAACACGTTTTTAATACTCAAGTCAAGCATTTCACCGGAAAGCTTTGACTCAACAACGGGAATTAATTTTCTCGGGCATGGTTTATTTTATGACCATGCAAGGGATTGTGTTTACGGAAAAACACAATCTAACACGAATATATGTACGTGTCAATGCATTTATTTGTTAAAACAAGAGAAATCTTGTTTTTATGAAGTTATCTTCTCCACCAACCGTAGAAATTTACAATTGATATCTACATACTCGACGATGCGACTACTCACACGGCGACTACAGCTCTTTCAATAGAACACGGGTCAACAATTGAGGGGGAGCAATTGTCCAGCATTCAGAATCTTTGACGCCGAAAGTGCCAAGTTCACATGTTGGTGTCAAGAAAACGATATCAATCATACACATGGAGTCAAGAGATAACTTCAGACGTGATGAGGCGACCAACATTCGTGAACAAGAACCATGTGCTTCTTTCATATAATGTTCTCCATCATTCAAGTCCAACCTCATAAATCGCTAATCTTGTGAATACATTATCATATATGATCTTTGCACGTGATAAATACCTTACACTTGTGTTTAAAAGGTATTTAATTTATGTTTCAAGTACACCCTCATTAATTTGAGGGGGAGCTTGTGTAATTCATGAAGATAATTGGATTTTCATTTTTCTTCCCACATTTTCTTAAAATGCTATTAAATCAATTGATATTAAAAACATCGATTGGGTTAATATTTTTAATATGGGGAAGAAAATGTGATTTAATATGGGAAATGATTAATCACAAATGGTTTGACTTAATGTGATAGCTCATCCCGACATGTGCGAAATGTTTTCGGATATCGTGGCATATGTTAAGGGGAGCAAAATGGATTTGCACTTCAAAATGGATTTCATGGTGACATACACTTACCCAAATCATCTTTATTCACGACAGTGAAGATTGTAGTGACATAAGGATGGTAGGATAGGTTAAAGTCCAATGATTCCTCTAGAACCAGAGGAATCTTCCAAAGGACATTCCATAGCTAGAAATAGTAGTCCTTAGGAAATATGGAGAAAGATTGTTAATGTAGCTGAATGCTGACCAAGTACATAAGTTAGCACTGGAACAATCACAACAAGGTGCTAGTTATGACGTATTGGTAAGCATTGAAGGGGTTGAAGAATGAAAAAGAATTATAAAGATAAAGGGTGAAAAGAAAGAAGCCCTCAAAACAACTTAGGCAGAAACCGGGTCAATACATATGCTATTAAGATCATTGTTTAATGATTCTTGATATTGAAGACAGACATCATGGACCCAGTGATGCAAGGCACAACCCATCCCAGCTAACTCAGATATCTCTTAAAAGATATTTGTTTTAATCACACGGAGACTACGCATTATCTATTGATTTATTCACTCCGAATAAATTGGTATTGAAAAGGTGACACTCCTCTCCAGCCTCCGATCACTAAAATCCGAAATGCACGATCGAGTCTAGAGCCATTTGAGATCATCAAATATCTCATTAGGACACACTTTCATAATTCCTTTCTTCTTCACACGCTGTGAAGAGTAAGAAAGATCTTAAGAGTCCTACGCAAAATCTTCATGATCTTGCCTGAACATCCGAGTAATACGAAATTATTTACAATGAAGATGGAAATCCTTCTTGAGTGAATATCAAAAAGCTCATGGTAGGTGACTTGTGCGATTCTTTATGAATCAAACTTGTGATAACTGGAAAGCAACAGTGGTTTAATTCTTAAATGAATTTAAACACATTCCAGGCCTCTACGCAATATCTTAGTGATCTTGCCAGAACACTTAGAGTGATACCTTAGTGTTCACATTGATGAGTGGAAATTCTTCTAGTGTTAACCTCAAACAGCACTTGGTAGGTAACTTGCAAGATTCTATACGAATCAAGCTCGTGACAACTGGAAAGCAACGATGGTGTGGTTCTTAATTGAATTTCACTTGTTCCAGGAACATGAATTGACGGCTTCAAATCATGCGGATATTATTATCCAAATGATTCACTCTTTATGTTCACAGTCAGCTTTGGACGGTCGAATAAAGAGAAAGGGTTTACCCGTGAAATCTTGTCAAGGAGGTTCTTAATTGAAACTACCTGCCACAAGTACGATATTTAATATCGTCCAACGGTCTTCACCGACCGACGGTAAAATGCTACCGAATTAGAATGAAATGTTCAAGGCCATTTCATCTGTGTATATCTTTTGTTGCTAACTGTCTTATGCAGCATAACAAGAAGGTGGCATTGTGGTGTTCAATCCAGAAGAAGTCGTCAACACATGCTTATGCTTTCTGCACTTACTACTTCAACAAATTCAAGAAAGTCTAAAAGTCAAGTCTTCCGCTGTATCAAACTCTGAAGCTTTCAATAATTTATAAAAGTATAAGTATGTGGATCATGAAGTCACGAAGAGGCAAATATCACAAGTGATGAATGCACAAGGTCAAGGAAAGAGAACATGCTCAGACTAAATTCAAAGATCTCATCAGCATATTCACAGGAACAAGATCGAAGACTCAAGCATAGTATACTAGGTTTAAGTTTTTGTAAAATGGTGTGACCTCCCTTAGGGGGAGATTGTTGGAAATACGTTTTTCCAAGGAAAGTCTCGGTCACATCATTATTAGAATAGATCACGAGCTATAGACTATTTAGGACATTGTAACTTGGAGTGACCTCCCTTTGGGGGAGATTGTTGGAAATACGTTTTTACGTATTTAGAAAGGATCGGTCACTCCAAAGATAGATACAAGTATTGGGCTCGTGATCCAATGTATTAAGGTATAGCCCATATATCCCACATGTAGGGTAGGCTATATATATACCCCCTCCTAGCATGTTAGGAGGGGTTGAAGACTTAACCATTTATCACATTCCATCTTTATTCTTCTTTCTCTCCTTTCTCTCTCTTCTTTTTCTCTCTAGTTCTTTCATTTCCATCCATCTTAATAGATAAACCATAACATACTTAATCCTTAGAAAACATAGACCTACAGCACCCAACAACTTTCAACATTAAGGAAAAAACATTCATGTAAACAATCAAGGATTTAACCAACTACCTCCACCTTAATATCCAAACCAAGGTTTTTATCAAGGAAATATGCAACCTAATCCCATGGATTTGATTCTTCAAAAGCTTACTTCTTATGAAAGACAAACGAAGGATACTTAAGAAGAGAACAACAAGAAATTTTCTCTTTTACAAACTCAAATTTTGCACACTCAAAGACCTCAAGGTGCTCTACCTTCAAACACACAAACAAATCCAAGGGCTAATGTCAATGAAATCACAACAAGGAGTGGAAAGACAACTATTGATCCTACAATGCCTCCTACACCTCCTTTGGTTAAGCCTACTATGGTTCCACCTTGTGATCAGCCTTCAACATCAAACTTAACACCTTCAAGCTCTACAACTTCAACACCTACACCCCCTCATCCTACACCTACTACTCCTTCATCTTCAACACCTATCAATGAATAAACCAACAAAGAGAACCCTTCATCAACAACTACTAAACCTTCACCCAAACCAAGCCTTCCATACCCATCAAGATTGATAAAGGAGAAGCTTAACAATAAGGATGATATTCAAGTGTCAAACTTTTTGAGAATGTTCAAGCAATTGAACATTAACATATTCTTTGCGGAAGCCCTTGCCTATATGACAAAGTTTTCTAAAATGTTCAAAGATCTCCTCTCAAACAAGGAAAAGTTGGTGGATCTGCCTAACACAGCACATAATGAGAATTGCTCCGCCGTGTTGCTCAAAACCCTACCTACAAAACTTGGAGATCCGAGGCGATTTTTGATCCCTTGTAATTTTACTGAGGTGAAAAACTGCATGGCACTAGCGGATCTTGGGGCAAGCATCAATCTCATGCCTTTATCGGTTTTGCAAAAACTCTCTCTTTCCGAGCTCACTCCAACTAGGATGACCCTTGAGTTAGCAAACCGTTCCATTGCTTATTCGGTAGGCATTGCGGAGGATGTGTTTGTAGGGGTTGATAAATTCACATTCCCCGCGGATTTTGTAGTGGTTGACTATGATATGGACCCAAGAGTTCCTCTTATTGTTGGTAGACCTTTCTTAAGGACGGGTCATACTCTTATTGATGTGACGGAAGGATAATTGATTATGAGAGTTGAGGATGAGAAAGTAGTGTTTAAGTTGGGGAAAGGCACTAAGAAAGCTCAAAGTTGTGAAACAATTAATATAGTGGATGTTCTTGATGGGGTGTGTGATGAGCATTTCCATGAAGCTTGTAAGAATGATAGTGAGAACATGCCACATGTAGAGATCGTTGCCTTAATTGCTCCCTCCTTAACACCATTTAGAGAGAGTGATTTCCTCTTAGAGTAATTTGAGTCCAACTTCCTTGGTAATGATGATTCTCCCATTAATTGGGAAGAAGACATTCTAATTATCCAAAAGTTGCTCAATGAGGATCCCATTCCTTCACCTACTCCACAAGAAGTTACCATTGATGATCCATCTATAGTGAAACCTTCCATTGAGAGTCCACCTTCTATAGAGCTTAAGGATCTTCCATCACACCTTGAATATGCCTTCTTAGAGGGAAAGGACCAATTACCGGTGATCATAGCAAAAGACTTGAAAGATGATGAGAAGGAAAAACTCATAGAGGTGCTTAAGAAACATAAGAAAGCTATAGCATGGAAAATATCTGACATAAGGGGAATTGACCCAAATTTTTGTACACACAAAATCCTTATGGAGAATGATTACAAACCCGCCATTC
Organism: Glebionis coronaria; assembly: GCA_025667525.1. Classification (NCBI taxonomy): domain Eukaryota; kingdom Viridiplantae; phylum Streptophyta; class Magnoliopsida; order Asterales; family Asteraceae; genus Glebionis; species Glebionis coronaria. Next base: position 644,854,155 of record CM046876.1, read on the forward strand.
AAAACCAAAGAAGGGTTAACCCAAAAATACATGAGGTCATCAAAAAGGAAGTTATCAAACTCCTTGATGCGGGTATGATTTACTCCATTTCTGACTCTCCATGGGTTAGCCAGGTGCATTGTGTTCCTAAGAAGGGTGGAATCACCGTTGTGCCTAATGAGAACAATGAGCTTATCCCCACTAGACTTGTCACAGGTTGGAGAGTTTGTATTGATTATAGGAAGCTCAATGATGCTACTAGGAAAGATCATTTCCCATTACCTTCCATGTACCAAATGCTTGAACGCTTGGCGGGAAATGAGTATTATTTATTTATAGATGGATTCTCGGGTTATTTCCAAATACCCATTGATCCAAAGGATCAAGAAAAGACCACATTCACTTGTCCCTATGGTACATTTGCTTATAAGCGAATGTCTTTTGGCTTGTGCAATGCACCAGGGACATTCCAAAGGTGTATGATGGCAATCTTTCATGACATGATTGAGCCTACTATGGAAGTTTTCATGGATGATTTCTCGGTTTTTGGAGATTCATTCACTTCTTGTCTCTCCCATTTAGAACATATGCTTAAGAGGTTCAAAGAAACACGTCTTCTTCTTAATTGGGAGAAGTGCCATTTCATGGTCAAAGAGGGGATAGTTTTGGGACATAAGATATCCAATAAAGGTTTAGATGTGGATTGAGCTAAAATAGATGTTATTGCCAAACTTCCCCTACCTACCACTGTGAAAGGAGTTAGGAGCTTTTTGGGTCATGCGGGTTTCTATAGACGTTTTATCCAAGACTTTTCTAAGATAGCAGGACCCCTGACCTACCTCTTGGAAAAAGAAGCTCCTTTCATATTCACAGAAGAGTGTTTAGACTCTTTTGAGATTCTTAAGGAAAAGTTGACAAAGGCTCCGGTTTTGGTTTCTCCAAATTAGGATTTGCCTTTTGAACTCATGTGTGATGCTAGTGATTATGCCGTGGGGGCCGTGTTGGGACAAAGAGTTAATAAGCATTTTCAACCTACACACTATTCGAGTAAGACAATGACGGGTTCTCAACTTCATTATACCACCACGAAAAAAGAGTTGTTTGCTATTGTTTATGCCTTTGAGAAATTTAGACCCTATCTTGTGCTTTCTATGACCATAGTGTATACGGATCATTCCGCTCTCAAATACCTCATGACAAAACAAGATGTTAAGCCTAGGCTTTTGAGATGGGTTTTGTTGCTACAAGAGCTTTCCATAGAGATCCGTGATAAGAAAGGAGCCGAGAATTTAGCGGCGAATCGCTTGAGTAGACTTGAGAATCCTTTTCAAGGTGAATTACCTCATAAAGGAATCAATGAATCCTTTCTATTATAGGAGCTCATGTCTATCTCTTCACGAGAGGATGTCACCCCTTGGTTTGCAGATATTTCAAACTATCTTGTAGGAGATGTGCTTATAGAGGGTCTCACTTCCCAACAAAAGAAAAAATTTCTCAAGGAAGCAAAATACTACTTTTGGGATGACCCTTACCTCTTTAGGCAATGTGCGGACCAAATCATAAGACGGTGTGTAGATGGGCCCGAAGCATTTAAGATTTTAAAAGCTTTTCATAAAGGACCTACGGGGGGGGTATTTTGGGCCCAACTACACGGCCAAGAAAGTCTTTGATTCAGGTTTCTATTGGTCTTCCATATACAAAGATGCCCAAGAGATGGTGAAATTTTGTGATGTATGTCAAAGACAAGGAAAGATTAATTAACGAGATGAGATGCCACAAAATTTCATACAAGAGTGTGAGATTTTTTATGTATGGGGTATAGACTTCATGGGACCTTTTCCATCATCAAAGGGCAATAAGTACATACTCGTAGCCGTGGACTATGTTTCAAAGTGGGTTGAGGCTAAATCCTAGCCTACTAATGATGCTAGAGTTGTAGTGAAGTTCTTGCAGCAATTATTTGCTAGATTTGGTGTACCTTGGGCTATCATAAGTGATCGTGGGACTCATTTTTGTAATGATCAATTTACAAGAGTCATGAAGAAGTATGGTGTTAACCATAGAGTTTCTACCGCGTATCACCTTCAAACCAATGGGCAAACTGAAATCACAATTTGTGGTTTAAAGAGGATTTTAGAGAGAACGGTGGGAGAGCATCGAGCTTCTTGGTCGGATAAGCTTGATGATGCTTTGTGGGCTTTTAGGACGTCTTTTAAGACACCAATTGGTTGTACTCCATATAGGCTTGTCTATGGAAAAGCATGCCACCTCCCATTCGAGTTAGAGCATAAGGCTTCATGGGCTCTCAAATGGGATAACTTTGATTTAAACTAAGCGGTTCACATAGAAAAGACCAACTCAATGAGATGGATGAATTGAGAGCCAATGTTTATGAAAGCTCGTTGCTTTACAAGGAAAAGACTAAGCAATTGCATGATGCTAAGATCAAGAATTATGAGTTCAAAGTTGGAGAGCCGGTTCTCCTCTTTAACTCAAGGTTGAAACTCTTTGCGAGCAAGCTTAAGTCAAGATGGTCCGGTCCATTCACCATTGCTCAAGTGTTTCCATATGGGACTATTGAGTTGTCCCAACCAAATGGCCCAAATTTTAAAGTGAATGGTCACCGTGTTAAGCATTACTTTGGGAGGACATTTCTGTGGAAATGGTCCAAGAGATCCTCATTTTCCCCATGAATTAATTCATTGTGGGAAAAGTCGAGCTAGAGACTCCATAAATCAAGCTTGAATAACTAGGCTTAGAGTTTTTAGACTAGAGTGTCGTAGGATAGAAATGAGGGTATATAGTTGAGAAGAAGTGTAAGGGGGATGCCTCTCTTTTGTCTTCTTGATGTTTGTAGGGTTGCTCTCTCTCATCGCATGCATTGGAGCTTATGGAGGAGGCCCTTGTATCGGGTTCACTTCGTTACTATTGTGATTTTCATAACCACATTGTGCTTAAAATGAATTCACTATAGTAGACCTTTCCTTAGCTTGGGTTAAGCAAAGTTTTCAATGTCATAAGTGTAGGGGAGTTTACTCCAATACTCTTAAACATTGAGCACAATGTTTATCTTAAGTATATGGGGTCTTCTATCGAAGTGACCTTACCTAGAACTTTGTCACTGACTTCATGATAACTTGGAAATTAATTTTTCAAACATTTTTCAAATAATTGATCTACTTTGGCCACCAAAAATATGCATTCATGATTTTTGAATTAATCATTTTTCATTTGCATAACACATTTGCATTGTATATATTTTTCTTTTATTTTTCATCAAAAATATATAAAAAGGAAAAAAATATAATAAAGGACATGGTTTAACAAATTTAGACTTCTTTGACATATTAGGCCCGCCATGGATACTTTGACTCAACCCGAGTTTGCTTATCTAAGCTTACTCTAGCTAGTAGCCTTAACCATGTATACCTTTATTGCTTTATTAGGCTAAGCATCCACTAGTCTCATTATTTGAGATTTTAAATTGTGGAGAACAAGAGATGATAGAGTTTGAAGTAAGTGTAAAGGGCTAGATAAACCTAATATTCATTAATTGTGGCTTTTATATCCCCTTTCATAACCTTTACTTTCTTGTCAACGCATGTATATATGTTAATAAATAATCAAGAACAATTTTAATTGGTTTTTAGTCTCTTATGCATTTTTGACTAATCATTCATGGTTGATATAAGTACGTCTTAAGATTCTAAGTTATAACGTTTTATATGTACTAGACTTATGTCATGCTTAATACTTAGCGGGTGTTTTTCCTTTTGTTCTTTTCAATTTTCTTTGTGAGGAATAAAGAAAAATAAGAGCGGCTTATGAAAAAAAATGAGTGGCTAGAAAAAAAAAAGAAAAAAAAGAGGAAAAATAATAATTATACAAGACTCCCAAGAGAGGTAGTGAAGTGTTAATTATAATAACTATTGAATTCCAATATTACTCTCACAAGGGTTGCGGGGATTTAATAGCTGCTCCAATCCAATATTACCTTGACGGGTTGCGGGATTGAAGATCCAAAGTCTCAAAAAGGCGGAGGATATAAATTATTGCGTAAGTTTTATTTTTCTTTCCTTAGCGAGTGTGTAGCTACTTATTAATGCATGACATAAGGATCTTGCACATAAGGCGAATGACTTATTACTTTTGAGTTGGACTTATATCAATTGTGGGCGATTTTTTGAGTAATGGATAAGATGGTTACTTAGGATTAAAACCGTGCTTCCTTATTTTGAGATTTTACATTTCTTATATTTCATGCTTTAAATAACGACAAATTTGCCCAAAAGAAATTTGCTCAAATAATAACCGGTCTTAGAGGCATAACAAGTGGGGGTATAATGGTAACATAATTAATCTATATGAATGAGTTGACGCACTTTCACTTGTGGATAACAATGATCTTGTTTTTAAGCTTGGTATGGGGAAAGTGAAACTTGAGGGTGATAAGTGTTCATGGTACTCAAAGCCCTAATTAAAGTCTTTGATTTCTTTATGAAATATTTCCATTAGACCCATTTCAAAAAAAATCCAAAAATATATAAATAGAATTGTATTTATTTGTATTGCATTGTATAAAATCAAAATCATGCATCATATAGTGTAGAGTAGTGCAAAAGCATTCCATACTGGCCAAGGTGGATTAATTATGAGAAAAGTGTAAATTAGTGCTTTAAAATGTGGCATTGCATGAGGTCATGACAATGATCAAGTGTAGGGTATTTGATATGATTGAAATCTCATATCAATTATATCACAAATCACCCTAAAACACAAAGCAAAATACCTAATTTTGATGTATAAAAGTAGTATTATGGGTATGTTTTGTTGTTTGTGCTTGTGTAGGTAAAAAGATGCAATTTTGGAGTAAACAAGTGAATTCAAGCCTTATTGATGAAGAAAAGACAAAAGGAGGATGAAAAGTGACAAGTCTTGCAAAGACAAAGGACCTTTCTTGACAACTTTCAAAAATAGAGGACTAAAAGTGCAATTATGAGAAAGTCAAGAACAAATTAAAGTCAACAAGTCAACAAAGTCAAGGGATCAATATTGTTCAAGTTTGAAGCTTAAAGGACCAATATTGACAAGTTGGTGAAGTTTATAGTTCAAATTCATAAGCTGAAAACAAGAAGGGCCATTTCTGCCAAGATTCAAAGTTATATCTAGTTCAATCCGTGTGTATTACATTTTGACCAATGAGATGCCAAAGATTTGCTCCTTTGGATCGCCACATAGATGCCAACTGGCCACTAGCGCCGTTTTTCATTTAATGAACCAAATCTTCACAGTAACTCCACTAGCCATTAAATCCACCAATGGAAAATCAGTTTTTGGATATTGATCCGTGTCTCACTCTTTCACCCAATACCATAACAACATGTGTCACATTCAAATTCAAACCAAGCCCAGATCAAAGAAGGAGATAGAGTGCGTTTCAGAACTTGGTGTAAACATGAAACCTGCTCAAAATCAAGTGACTAATATACTCCAAGCATCCAATTGACCTGAAATAACTGAATCAAAAAGCCCTAATTGTGTTCTTCAAAAGGCTATAATCAATTGATCAATCAAGGCCACATGGAAGCTTATTATTCGCTCCAACACGTCACCTACCTCCAACAAACTTCAACCCAACTCTATAAATAGCCCATAGTGTTCTTCATTTTTGTATTGTACTTAGTGTGTGTAAATTTCACACACTTCTAAATTTCTCTCAATTTCCAGTTAGCAATTCAGTTAGATACTAGTCTCAAGTGATTGACAACCACTTGAGAGTTAGTTAGTGTAGTTATCACAGATTGTAACAAACTTTCATCCATTAATAAACTTTCACTTTCATTTCTCACTCAAATCTACTTCTCATTCCTTCACTGTCTACCTCCTACCGTTACTTGGTGTTTTATGTTGATCAAACTTGATCAATGGAACTTATTTGATTGATTTTGGAAGATTGTAGCTACTTCAGAAGTTTCTGTTGGGAATAAGATTCGATGAGACAAAACAAACAATAATGAAACAAGAGGACTTATATACAAATATCTGGAATTACAAGAATATGGAGAGACCATCTACACAAGGAAGAGGACTAAAGTGAAAAAGATGGAAGGACTTCATTGTAATTAGATTTCTTGTAATAGAAGTCTTGTATTCTAGTATATATATAATACAATGACCGTAGGTTTTAATCATCCCATTATTCAAATGTAGTCATAAAGCGTGTGTCGTGTTCTAGACGTGTAGTTTGCATTGTAAACACGCCTATGGTTATTTGTTTTAACTGTTAATGTTTAATACAAGTAATCGTTGGAAAAGAAACACCTTGTTCGTAATCAATGTTCTAATTCCGCTATGTTTATCATATGAACGTTGATTATCCTAGTAAGCTAAATTGATCCGTGATTTATGGTTTCATCAATTGGTATCAGAGCGGGTGGCTCTCGATGCTAGGATCAACAAGGTGTTTGAGTCGAAGAAGGGTGAAAAAGAAGAAAAACCCGTCTAGGGTTTATGGTCGAATTTTTCTGCGCAGCCGTTTTCAAACAGTGTTAACTCGTTTGTTAACCGTTGGATCGTCATGAAACTTTTGTTGTAGGTTCTCGACACATGTGTCTTAAATCTCAAAGGAGCGATCATCGATATAATTTGTTATGGGTGAGTTATAGATCGTCGAAGTTGGCTGCAGAAGGAGGTATAAATTTTCTGTTTTTGTTTTTATTAAATAAGATTTAGGGTTTCTTCCCCTAAACCCTAGATCGATTTTATAAACAGAAAAGTTGTTCTTGTTCGTGATTTGAAGCTGCACTTGTAAGATCGAGTTAAGGTTTATGTACAAAACCCTAAAACTGTTACGATTGATTGAAGTTAGGGTTTTGGTGCTTAAATTTTTAAAACCGTAATCTGCATGAAGTTGATGTGTTGCTAGCTATGGGGAATCATTTCTTCATCGATGATGAACCCTAGCAGCACGTTGTGATTCGTGATACAGCAGGATTTCGCTCAAACCCTAAATCTGGTTATTAAATCTTTGTGATTAAAGATCAAGGCATATCAAGAAGTTTTAAAGTTGTTGTGGTCCCAACATTATACAAACGATTTCAATATTGGTTGACTTGATGTAATGAAAAACATTCCACAATTGATGCAAAAGTGAAGAGATCACGTGGGATTGTGTTTTATCATAGAAGAAAAAGGTGTACATGGGATCCACTGATATGGACATAGTAATATGATTGTGGGGCACTGCTGGATGCAAGGTACAAAACATCATTGTGTTCACACGAGGTATGAAAAAGTATATGCTCCCTATGTTTTTGTAATCGTTTTATGTTGCTGCTATGTATGGCTCAAATTGTGAAGTGAAGCAACATGGGTTTAAACTTTAAAGTTCACGTGAAGATGGCAGTTGGGTTCATGGTTGAAGCTTTGTGCCAGGGCAAACAAGTGCGAGTATTTTTAATGTGGGCCCGTGACTTGCAGCAAAGTCCTAAGGTAATACGTTTTATCTTGAAAAAAAACGATTGGTTACTCTAGTCATGTGACTATTAAGTTGTAAAAGGGGATTGTAGAAAATAGAGGGGGGTTGAATAGTTTCTAGTTCATTTTCAAAAAATTTCGTTTATTCCATTGGCCGCGGTTCCTTAAATATCACCGTGGTTCCTTATCAATAAAGAACCGCGGGCTCAATAAAGAACCGCCTACAGTAGATGCCAAATATTGATACGTTGTAAACCTTGACCATCGCTTGTATCGAATTCTCGATTAAGCTTGACTAGATATGAGATGTGTTTGTAATAGATAATAACTATAAGTAAGGAAACACACAAACACATCAAATCAAGTGTACATCAAGCAATAGTCTAAACACTAAGCACACATGTACTAAGCCTTAGCTTTTCTGCAACTAAGATGTTTAGACAAAAGGATGCACACTTGACCATAATCTAAACACGAAGCACACACGTACTAAGCCTTAGCTTTTCTGCAACTAAGATATTTAGACTAAAGGATGCACACTTGACCATAATCTAAACACGAAGCACACACGTACTAAGCCTTAGCTTTTCCGCAACTTAGATGTTTAGATTATGAGATGCACACAACACACAACATATAAATACATCTATAATAGTAAAGACATAAATGTAAAGGAAAGTACCGACACGATGATTCATAGTGGTTCGGTCACGAAGCTCCTTTTCGCCCTACTCCACTCCTCGAGTACACCTTACTCGAGAGTTACTTCACTAGTCAACAAAACTCCTTTCAAGGCGAATAAAACCATACACGTCGCTTACACATTTCCGACACTAAGCTAGATGTCGAGTCCTAATCTTAGGTAGGACCAATCTACACAACGTTGCCTACTTCACCATTTTACGACACAAGGCTAGATGTCGAGTTCTAATCGAAAGGTAGAACCAATCTTCACGACTCTTCACTTTGAAGCTAAGTGAGAACTTCACTAGACACAACTATATCACTTTATAGTTTAGTGAGAACTCACAAGACACAACCACATCACTTTATAGTTTAGTGAGAACTCACAACTCTTACCTATTACAACTCAATAAAACACATATCCAAGTGTACACATGTAACTTGGATCTACACAACATAAATCCAAGTATACACATATACAATGGATTTACACAAGACTTAATCCAAGTATTCACAAATACAATGGATTAACACAACTAATCCAAGTATTCACAAATACATTGGATCTACACAATATTGATCCAAGTATATCCATATACATTGGATCTACACAAGATTGATTCAAGTATACACATATACATTGGATCTACACAAGACACAAATAAAAATGATGAACATGATGATCTTCATCAAGACTTCATCTTTAATCACATCACAAATGTGTGAGTGATCTTCTCTTTGCACTTAAGAGGATGAGGAGATTGAAGGAGAGAATCACATCTTAAACAAGATTAATATAAAATAACTAATCAAGGGTTTAAAGATGTTTTTGAAGTAACTGTGCAAAAAGGGTTGAAAGAAAATTTGGAAATGATCCACTATTTATAGGGCAACATTGCAACGGTCAAAAACACCCGCGGTTCCTTATCTGTACCCGTGGTTCCTTATCAATAAGGAACCACGGGTTCCTTTAAGGAACCTCCGCGCTGGAGTCCGTGCAAATTTATCCTTTAGTGGGGATATGCCATATGGGGTATTTTATACCCTCAAAGGATATTCCTTTGGCATATGGAATATGCCAAATTCAAATTTCCATTTTCTTTTTAATAAAACATTTTCTTAAAAATAAGGTTAATTAAAATCTTTTGTCACATTTGATTAAATGTGAGTTTTAAGAAAATATTAATCCTTGATCACTTAGTTAGGTTAATGACATGTTTGTACATACCTTGAGTGATTCATGTCGAATGCGATCTTGGAGGTGTCGAGTGAAGTATACAAATGTATTCTTGAGTGATTACGAGTACCTTAACATTTTACATAATGTATTGCGAATTATACGTTTGTCATCAACAAAACATAAAGAGATTATATCGACAAAGCATCGTAATGTTTGCACTAACAATCTCCCCCTTTTGATGACAAACAAGTAAACTGCAACACATATTAAAATGCATAAGTTACTCGTTTACACTTTCTTCTCCCCCTTTTGTCGAATAAAAAAGGTAGTCAACGTCTAGAAGAAGAGAAGAAGGAACGTCGAGAGAGAACACGTCTAAAGAGGTAGTCATCAAAAGCACGTCATTTGAAGAAGAAAAGAATTGACGTCACACGAGCTTTCATCCGAAAGGTAGTCTTCATTTGTAGAAGAGGAGGATCGACTTCGAGAGAACATGCATCCAAAAATCTAATAATCCATTGTGGTTGTCGTTTGAGAGGCGAGAATCCAAACCATAAACCCAACATACAAAAATATTGAGCTTACGTCATCCTAGTGAAGTCTTCAATCACCATAGGTTAACCAACTCCAAGCATAATAATATGCTTATCTACGAGTGTCAAAAATGCATTACTTGCAAGATGTTCGATGAATGCAATTTAAGTGAGTCAACAATCGCAAATGCAATGACTTGAACTCTTGCAAATGCTCCCCCTTGATATGAGCTCCCCCTTGCTTGAGGCATCAACAAAGCAAGAATAATGACGAGCTACAAAATTGGGTTAGAAGTGTCCTACAAAACAAAGTTAGTGGCAAGAACATATGCATAATGAGATGTCACCCAAACGGAGTTAGCTTTAAACAACTCGAGTAAAAAAAGAGGGACTCGAGAGAAAGCTAAAACAATCTTAACTTTTAGAAGTGTGAAAAATATGACAAGTTAAGAAAAATAAGAGGGATATTAGAAAGAAAATAGAACCCAACTTAGTTTGGTGACATCAAAAAAGTATATAAAGAGGACTAAGAGAGAAAAGAGATGTCCAATTTAAGAGAAAAATATTGTCTAGAGAACATACTCTACTTTTAATATTTTGGCAAGAAATACCAAATCAAAGAGAGTATGACAATGACAAAAAAAAGATCCCATATAGTTGAAATGAGAGGAAGAATGACTATGATGGAAAAAGAAAACGAGGATGATAAACAAGTCGTTTACACAAACAATGACAAGCATTGGAGCAATAAGTGTGCACACGATGCTATCAATCTAAAGAAACAAAGGAGAGGATCTTGACAAGATCAATTCACAATTGTTGGAGTAGAGGTAGAAAAGAAACATACATACCAATTGTAATATGTCAAAGGGTAAAAAGCTTAGAATTTTTGGAATCATCCAAGAAAATTCAGGATTTAACCATCAACTCTCAAAGAAACAAGGAGAGGATTTTGAGGAAATCAATTCAAAATTGTTGGAATAGAGGTAGAAAAGAACCATCCAAGAATTTGAAGATATCATCTCAAGGGGTTAAAAACTTAGAATTGATGGATTCACCCATACTAATTGTAAATTTTTACCGCAATCAACTCTCAACAAAGAAGAACAAAAACATCTCAACCTAGAGACATTTTTGAACAAAAAAAAAAAGAAAACCAAAAGCGGATAAATCGACGTTTTAAAAAAATATTCTGGATATAAGACATTATAGGCAAGGATGCTTATGAATGTCGACACCAAATGGTGTTTAGCATACGATAAACTACATGCTCAAAGTTTCGTAGCTCTTCTCAATCATTATGAATGTTCAAAGAACATTTACATGATGAGGAAAGGGTGAGGCTCGACTCAACTTAGTTTAGAAAGAATAGAAGAAAGTGACTCGACTTAGAAGAGCATGATTAAAATGAATTGATAGAGACTCAACAAATAAGTTAAGAATAACTGCACGAAACGAGAGAAGAAACTCAAAAGAGAAGAAAAGAAGGAATCTTCAAGAAAACTTGTCAAAAGAGAAAATACCAAAACGAACAAAGGGACTCACTAGCCGTAGTTCGTTAATTAGGTTCGTGGATCATTATCAATAATGATACCCAAGGTTATTCGAGGAACCGTGGACATTGGGTGTCCAAAACCGATTATCGAATCAAAGGAAAATCACTTGGTCAAACAATTTAACATAAGATGCTAAATGGATTGAAAGTCAATGCTTCGGATATGACTTTTAACAATTGCAATTGCAAGTTAAAATTACTTGAATATTTCAAAAGAAATATTTAAGTTGTCAATCTTACTAGGAGAGGAATTAGATATAAATCTAACCTTCCTTGATAACCGAGTGAGAAAATAAACAAGAAAAGAAAGATCACGAGAAAAACGAGATCCAAGACTCAAATAAAAATCATGTTGAAAAACATGAAAGGAAATACAAGAGAATAAAGATCATACAAAGATGTATGAAAAAACAAGCCTAAAACTTAAGCATAATTTTAATCTTAGTTAAAGTAGGATCCTAAGATTTGCTTAGATTGAGTGTCTTATTAATAAGCAATACACATGCTTAATTAGAAGACAAGGTGGTGGCGGAATTTGGTGGAGAATGAGAGTGTGGGTAAGAGATGTTTTCACAATGCCTTGTGACGTTTAGGTGGTGGTGAAAGGTTTAGGGGGAGTTATGTTCTCCAAAGGTGAAATGGGTGATGTGGGTGAATCTGGTTTGGTAAAAGGTGAAGTCACCAAGGGTTCAACAAAGTCATTCTCAATGGGAACGCATTAGATAGGTTGAGGTTGGGTAGTCACATCCAAGAGAGTACTAGGAGTGAAGGGTGAGGTTAGCTCATTCATTCTAGATTGGAATGAAGAGGAGGTAGAACCATGTGAATGGTTGGTGCCATGTGTTGAGGTAGTATTGCATAGAGCATAAGGTATTGAGGGTGATGAAGAGATGAGAATGGGCACAATCTCATTCTTAGGTGCGTGAAAGGGTGAAGAGTTAAGTTTGGGTAACTTAATCTTAATTTTGAGGTGCCTCTTTGAAGAGGAGGTTTTGGATGAATTGGAGGTTCTTGTAGAAACCATGGTAGTAATGGGTGGTTTAAGGGGTAAGGATGAATGGTTTGAGGTGTGAAGAATATGGCTAACAAGGAGGGTTTAAAAGGTTGAGGGGATGATCCAAACTAGTAAAGGGTTAAAAAGGGAAAGCCCAAGATATTTTGGGAGTGATCAAAGGTTTGAAACAAAGATTCCAAAGGGCGTTGGAACAATTGGGAAGTTTCAGAAAACCCGAATTTGAGAGCTTCTGTCTGCGGTTCTTTATCTCCACCGGTGGTTCCATATTGATATGGAGTCGCGGTCTATTTAAAGAACCGCCTACAGAGGCTTGGTTTAGGTGGTGAAGGGGGATTTTCCAATTCAGCAAATCCTAATGTTCTAGTCTAACTTATCATAAAGTCATGCTAAGAGCAATAAAAACTAGAACACACACAAAGGAAAGACACATAGGTTCAATTAGCACGTAAGAAGAAAGCTAAGAAAAACCTAATGGCTACAAAAGAAAAAGACTCCTAATGACATACAAAGTTCATCAAAGTAAACTATCATTAGTCATATATAGGAAGAGCCATTTAGCCAATTTAGAGAATGAGTATGAGACTATCACTAGAGGTGCTCAATTAGGGCTAAACACGACCGTTTTTACGAGTTATACACCAACTCAACTTCCCACATGGAAGTAATTCAACCGTTAGGTCAAATTAAGATCGTAGTGCATAAATTCTCTAGTAGTCATCTCAAGTTAGACAAAATATAATTCCTACACTTGCCTAATAAAGTGTAGCAAGGATGAAACGTGTATGACGACACAATGCACAACCTAATGAGGGTTAAGAACGCACCATTGCATATCTCGTCAAACAAGTCTAGTTAAGGTTATTTACCTTAATAGAACTTGAGGCCAATAGCTTTGAAGTGTATAAACAAAGTTTTACACAAACCAACGGAACACTCTTGATTGGTCTTTCGGAAATGACACATGTACAAATTGCATAGCAATGTAAATTACTTGATTATTTCGGATGAAACATCCAAGTTGTCAAACCGACTCCATTGTGCATTATAAGTAATTATTAAACAAAACATGTCTAATAATTTGAACAAGTATATTCAATATACCATCGTCAACAAATGTGTGAGTTATGATCCGATGTATATTATTAATAGCCCACATTCATGTCTACACTAAAAATATGTCAATTAGATTCGATAATGATATCAATCATAATTTGAATAATGAATTGATATATATTTGAAATCTTTCTTGATTCCTACTAACACTCCTTTAAGAGAAAATAGCTAAGATTTTCAAAGGGTGTTTCATGTTTTATAGTGAGACATTAATCTACTTGAACTAATAAGACAATGATCGAGTAAGACGACCCATATCAAAAGATTTGACAAGCTCCCAAAGCTTTCAAACCTAAAAGTGTTAAAGAACATGCCAAGGTGTACAAAATGTTTATATAACATATGTAAACCTAGAGATGTTGATCCTATATGCAATGCACAAATAATGTTCCAACTAAAATGCAAGAAATCTAGCATACATCCTAAGTAGGAAAAACTAGATACTAACAAATACCAAGCAAGGCACAAGAGACTAGACATATAAGCAATACTACTAAAAATAGCAAGGAACACTTAATAATGTCTACATATAATAATAACACACAAGGAAACACACACAAACAATTAGCTTAACACATAAAAGCATTCGTCCATGTTTTGAGTGTTAGATACAACAAAGTATTCATAGCTTGATTTTATTTGAAAATAGTCTTTGACCCATTTAAAATTTAATTAAGTTTACCACATTGTAAATATATCAATTTTCAAAGATATATCACCAAGGGATGTCCAACTTAATAGAAAAGAGTAAAACACAAGTTTTACAACAAACCGACGCTCAACACTTTGGACAAAGTATGGAACTTCGAAACCATCCAAATTTTAAAGTTTGGATAAAGGTTTGGCAGAATTTTTAATTGAAATAAAATTCAATTACGTTCGAAATGACGGGTGGCACGATTTCTACGGACTTACGGTTGATTTTATATGATTTTTCAAAGTTTTCAAAAATCTGTGTCGGACTGACTGCGGTTCCTTATTGATAAGGAACCGTGGGGAATAGATAAAGAACCGTGTCCAGAGGACAAAAATGGGGTTTTTGGCCAAAATCATTTGGTAACTTTTTGGAAAGACTTAGGACTCTAAAAAATCATTTTAGACACATAGAACTCGTATTTTAGAGTTAATTATGACACAAAAGATTTTTATACTTCCAAACATGAAAAGATTTAATTCAAGCTATTATACAAAGTTTATTTAACACTAAAACTTGTACGAATGAAACAAAAAAACACATTTCATAAGTAATCACTCTTCATGAACAATTTGATACAAAGATCGTCTCTATTTTTAAAAACCGTTTTCATTTTAATAACCATTTGTTTTGAAAAAGAGAGCAAAGATCGATCCAAGCTTTAAAGTACAATATACTTCAAAGATCTTGAATAACCTCGCTCTGATACCAATTGTAGAAACTAGAAGGGAAGGGGGGTTGAATAGTTTCTAGTTCATTTTCAAAACATTTCGTTTATTTCACTAGCCGCGGTTCCTTAAATATCACAGCGGTTCCTTATCAATAAAGAACCGCGGGCTCAATAAAGAACCGCGGGCTCAATAAAGAACCGCCTACAGTGGATACCAAATATTGATACGTTGTAAACCTTGACAATTGTTTGTATCAAATTCTCGATTAATCTTGACTATATATGATATGTGTTTGTAATAGATAATAACTATAAGTAAGGAAACACACAAACACATCAAATCAAGTGTACATCAAGAAATAGTCTAAACACTAAGCACACACGTACTAAGCCTTAGCTTTTCTGCAACTAAGATGTTTAGACAAAAGGATGCACACTTGACCATAATCTAAACACGAAGCACACACGTACTAAGCCTTAGCTTTTTCCGCAACTTAGATGTTTAGATTATGAGATGCACACAACACACAACATATAAATACATCTATAATAGTAAAGACATAAATGTAAAGGAAAGTACCGACACGATGATTTATAGTGGTTCGGTCACGAAGCTCCTCTTCGCCCTACTCCACTCCTCGAGTACACCTTACTCGAGAGTTACTTCACTAGTCAACAAAACTCCTTTCAAGGCGGAGAAAACCATACACGTCGCTTACACATTTCTGACACTAAGCTAGATGTCGAGTCCTAATCTTAGGTAGGACCAATCTACACAATGTTGCCTACTTCACCATTTTACGACACAAGGCTAGATGTCGAGTTCTAATCGAAAGGTAGAACCAATCTTCACGACTCTTCACTTTGAAGCTAAGTGAGAACTTCACTAGACACAACTACATCACTTTATAGTTTAGTGAGAACTCACAAGACACAACCACATCACTTTATAGTTTAGTGAGAACTCACAACTCTTACCTATTACAACTCAATAAAACATATATCCAAGTGTACACATGTAACTTGGATCTACACAACATAAATCCAAGTATACACATATACAATGGATTTACACAAGACTTAATCCAAGTATTCACAAATACAATGGATTAACACAACTAATCCAAGTATTCACAAATACATTGGATCTACACAGTATTGATCCAAGTATATCCATATACATTGGATCTACACAAGATTGATTCAAGTGTACACATATACATTGGATCTACACAAGACATAAATAAAAATGATGAACATGATGATCTTCATGAAGACTTCATCTTTAATCACATCACAAATGTGTGAGTGATCTTCTCTTTGCACTTAAGAGGATAAGGAGATTGAAGGAGAGAATCACATCTTAAACAAGATTAATCTAAACTAACTAATCAAGGGTTAAAGATGGTTTTGAAGAAACTGTGCAAAAAGGGTTGAAAGAAAATCTAGAAATGATCCACTATTTATAGGAAACATTGCAACGGTAAAAAACACCCACGGTTCCTTATCTCTACCCGCGGTTCCTTATCAATAAGGAACCGCAGGTTCCTTTAAGGAACCTCTACGTTGGAGTCCGTGCAAATTTGTCCTTTAGTGGGGATATGCCATCTGAGGTAGTTTATACCCTCAAAGGATATTCCTTTGGCATATGGAATATGCCAAATCAAATTTCCATTTTCTTTTTAATAAAACATTTTCTTAAAAATAAAGTTAATTAAAATCTTTTGTCACATTTGATTAAATGTGAGTTTTAAGAAAATATTAATCCTTGATCACTTAGTTAGGTTAATGACATGTTTGTACATACCTTGAGTGATTCATGCCGAATGCGATCTTAGAGGTGTCGAGAGAAGTATAAAAATGTATTCTTGAGTGATTACGAGTACCTTAACATTTTACATAATGTATTGTGAATTATACGTTTGTCATCAACAAAACATAAAGAGATTATATCGACAAAGCATCGTAATGTTTGCACTAACAGAGATCATGTGTATGATTCAAGCAAGGAAGTAATAGTTACGTGTGTTGAATAAGTAAAAGAAGTGATATTACGAAGACAGGAATTGGAGTATTTTGTTTGAGAAAAAGAAGAATGATGTTAGTGGCTGAGTCGAGCCGCTAACACGAATAAAACACACGCTGACGAAAAAGGCGCTGACGCGTTGTAATTTAGACGCTGACAGCGTGTTGTGCGATATATTGTTTTTAATCCGCTGACAAGTATCGTCCGATATCGGACAATACATACAGAAGATATATTGGATGACTAAGGATCTCGGACAGAACTGTCTTTTTAAATTTTTATGACTCGTTTTTAAAGATTGTGTTTGGTACAATAAAGTTTTATTTGACTATGTGACAAGGCTAACCTTGCAGTTACATACCGGCTTGGATTAGAAGCAGAACGCCGACAGAGGCAGCAGTTGCATAAAAGAAGAGGATGATATTGTACTTCGATGATTTTCATTGAAAATTGGAGGTTTCGATGAAGACGATTGATTATTGCTTATTTGGTGTTGGAGTTGTTTTTTGCAGGTTTGTGACTTATCATATCATTAAGTCATGACTGACATTCACTGACTTTAAAGATAATTTGTTCGTGCTTATATGTTTGGTGACGAAGACTTGTCAAATCTAGCAACTAGATACCTTGCTATCACTTGGAGGAGTTACATTATCGTGCTCAGTGTCTCACAAAAGGATGAGGATTTTGACAAGAGATCAAGGTCTGCTTATTGTTTCCTGTTTTCATATAAGTTCGACGTCACATGGATAGTGCAAGATATAAGGTACAAGCTTGGGAGATTCCACTTCTTCAACAAATAGGTTATATTCGTTTTTCTTCATTCGTAATCTACAATTAGAGTCTACATGGTTCGTGATTCATTTACATGCACCACTCAAGGGGAAGCATTTATTAGTTGTTTATCTTCAGAAGACCCCTATTGGATGAGACAAAAAGGGGAAGAAGATTCAAAGATCAAGGTATACAACTTATTTTTATTTGGTGATATGTTTTACAAGAAATCTTACTTTAAGGGGAAGCTTGTTTCTTTCGTAAAAGATCAAGATTTGAAGCTTGATTTTGTCATCATCAAATAGGGGAAGATTGTTGGGAATAAGATTTGATGAGACAAAACAAACAATAATGAAACAAGAGGACTTATATGTAAATATCTGGAATTACAAGAATATGGAGAGACTATTTTTATTTGGTGATATGTTTTACAAGAAATCTTACTTTAAGGGGAAGCTTGTTTCATTCGTGAAAGATCAATATTTGAAGCTTGGTTTTGTCATCATAAAATAGGGGAAGATTGTTGGGAATAAGATTTGATGAGACAAAACAAACAATAATGAAACAAGAGGACTTATATGCAAATATCTAGAATTACAAGAATATGGAGAGACCATCTACACAAGGAAGAGGACTAAAGTGAAAAAGATGGAAGGACTTCATTGTAATTATATTTCTTGTAAGAAAGGTCTTGTATTCTAGTATATATAGAATACAATGACCGTAGGTTTTAATCATCCCATTATTCACAATGTAGTTATAAAGCGTGTGTCGTGTTCTAGGCGTGTAGTTTGCATTGTAAACACGCCTAGGGTTATTTGTTTTAATCGTCAATGTTTAATACAAGTAATCGTTGGAAAAGAAACACCTTGTTCGTAATCAATGTTCTAATTCCGCTATGTTTATCATATGAACGTTGATTATCCTAGTTAGCTTAATCGATCCGTGATTTATGGTTTCATCAGTTTCTAGCTCAAGTTCATGGCCAAATTTGCAGATTGAAGCAGGGGTGTTGATTTGTAGATAATGATGATGAGATGATGGTTTATGTTGATTGATTGTTGATGTACTTGTTGCTAATAGTAAGCTCAGCGCTTTACTACTCCATCAGAGGTGGCTTCAAGCTAGAAGGAACCAAAATTCTTGTTTAAATTCCACTTAACAGTCTTGCCATGCTCATTTCTTAGAAATAGAGCTTATCTGCTATATTGTGCTTGATTTGTTGTTCTTGTGGTGTTGTTGTTATGATTTGATAGTTAGCTTGTAGTCTTATAGCTTTTAAATCAGTCTACCTAGCTTATTTGTTCTTGATCAGCTTACATTTTCATCAGTCAACAATTTTGAGTTTCATAGTGTTAAACTGGTATTTCTTTGCTGATTAGTAGTTCATTTAAAGTAATAATCAAGATCTGATAAGTTTCATTAGCTGTCAAATCCTTTTGATCAAAGAGTCTTCACAAATCTTTCATGTTATTTTGGAACTAGTGTTTGGGTCTAAGAGGTTTTTTGTGAATCAGTTGTTGAAACCTGTTTCTTTGAGTTCATTTACACTCATTAGGTGAGTGTAAGTCAATTGGTAAAGTTTTGTAGTCAAACTCAGTGTCAAACAGGCAATTGACACCTACAAACTTTGGGTCAGTCTTTGCAAATGATCATCAGTCAAAACTAGCACTTTTTGATCCAGTCTCATATCTTTGTTAGTGGATGCTTTCTGCTGCTTTTTGTTCTCAGTTGTAGTCCAACTTATAAGCTTTCAAGTTTACTAAGTGAGGTTATACAGTATCAAGTTTTGAAGTAGAAATCATCTTATTAATAAGCACTAGAGCAAATGCACTTTTATGTGATAAAGTTTAACTGATCTTCTCATTCCAGCATTTCTACTTTATAAAACCTCCCATTTTCTTTCACAAATCTGTTTGCAAACATGTCTTGAGTGGTTTTTGAGAAATTTAGTTTTTTGGAAAAATTGGTCAACGCTTGGTCAACAATAAGCTGATTTTGCTTATTTAAGATTCTAGCTTATTTCCTTGACCATTTTCAAAGTTACTTGACATTCCAACCTTTTTATCACTTGCTTAATCATTTTCATCAAAAAAAATCAAAGTGTGGAAGTCTAGAAAAGCTTATAGCTTATTTTGAGCTTACTGGAATAAGCTAAGTGGAGATTTACTTGTTTTTAGTCAAAATCCTTTGAGACACCTAGCTAACTTTTCATTTTAAGCAATTTGCAAAAAACTAGAACGAATTTGGTTGGTTAATAAGCTCAAACGAGCTTATTCGAGTCTAGTTGCCCGTTTTTGGTTATAGAGTTGTTTTAATTGCATTTTGGTCCTCATTCTTTCATAACTTTGTTAATCAGCTTTTAAACTACAAGTTTTTAGGGTTTGCACTCTAAGGTCCTTTCAATTTCAGTATGTTGCATCTATGTTAGACAGTTTTGGTTATTTGTTAATTTGGTCACATAGTTGTTACAATTTTCATTTTTAGTCCCTTATCTTTATGAATTTACACATTTAGTCCTTGTACTTTCATTTTCTCTACATTTGGAGCATTTTTACACTTGTGCATTTGATACTTGTACTTTGTTCTTATAGTGTGGTATTTGCAACTTGTTTTACGGATAAATAGATATAATATTTTCATTTTTTTACGTGCTTCTTTGAAATAGATATAGATACTAAATAACTTTGTTAACACCAAAAACAATTATAAACTTGAGATTGGTTGGCCTTTCAATTTGTCTTGAGCTTGAAAACACGAACTTGAATAAGATCATATATTACACGTCAACTGCAAACACAACTTCAAACACAGATACTCAAACGTGCCGTCTCGGGACTTAACAACCCTTGATTCGACAGAGGGAAACACACATGAACTTCAAACACACTTTGTCGTCTCGGGAATAAAACCCTAGATTCGACACCACAGATGGAACAAAGGTCGAAAGCAGAAAATTTTTAGGAGAAGTTTTAGGGTTAGGGATCGACGCCTGATACCATGAAGGTTGTATAAAATCGTCTGTTGTTCATCAAATAATCAGTTAGTATATATAGCCTATCAAATAAGATTCTATACTAGGGGCTTGAGCCCAATACAAAATATAGGTCGATCCTAATAGGATAACCGACTAACAAAAAACACTTATCACTTTCTCATTACTTTTTATACTTTTTATTTTTACTTTAATTTTCATAGAATCACATCTCTTGGGACCCTTCACACTTTTATTAGGATGAATATATTGATGTTAGTTTAAGGTTTACGACTTTTATCCAACATCCCTTCATACTTTGATGTTATATATAACCAAGGTTCTAAAAGGCTCGCAAAGACCTCATAAAAGCTTCACAAAGGTGTGAGGTTTGACCTCCCCGCCACACAATAGACCAAGGCTTGAGCTTAAGGCTTGAAGTGAGATGATAAGTGAAAAAACGTGATAAAACAAGATCTGTGGAGGCTTTTTAAATTCAATTTCGATAATCATCATATTTTTTGATATAAAAATGAAAAAGATTACATTCAAAAATAGTTTCCTAACTTTATTCCTTATGTATTATACTTTTTGTGACCTAAATATATTTATAATATGATATAAATAAAAAAAAATTATATACTTTAATATTTTTTTACGCTTTAATTCACGCCTTAAGAACGCCATGACTCGGAAAAGCGCGAGGCTTGACTATGCCATCACGACACGCCTCAGGCTATCTAAATCTTGTATACAAGAGCGTAAGGTGTGGCAACGAGCTGGCTTCACGAGTCTGATGTGGCCTTCACCACATACTCGCCACCACACCAGACACCTTCGCCAAAAGCTCGTCAGTCCAATTCTCACCACTTACACGGCGAAGATACAAAAAAATGGGGCCCATTGTTTTAAACGTTTAAACCAACGGCTATATGACCTTTTTTTGTTTCCAAATTTTTTTCCACTTTTATTTTGTATAAATACCCCTATTTCTCCTTTTATTAATCTAAAATATTCAACACAATTAAAAAAATTCAATCTCAAAACATGAGTGATTCATCTTGCGAAGGTGGGTTTTTCGATCTTTATGATCTCGATTATTTTAATATGTTTGTGCACCTGCGCAATTCTGAACAAGACGCCGAAAGTTCATTTTCACATAAGTACAGTGAGCGAGATCGTCTTGGGGCTGAAGAACATTTATGTTACGATTATTTTGGTGATGACCCAAGATACCCGGAATACTATTTCAGACGTTGTTATAGCATGAGCCAACGAATATTTTTAAGAATAGTCAAAGGTATTGAAACTAAAATTGCCACCACTGCTCCTCCTTTACCTGCACATTTTGATTTTTTAGAGAACGCTTGATGCTACGCGTCTGCCTAGTTTTAGTGTTCTTATGAAATTCACATCCACCATACGCCAATTGGCATACGACACATCACCTGATGCATTAGATAAGTATTTACAAACGGGGGAGCATACTGCCCGAGATTGTTTAGATTTTTTACTATGTGTGTTGTTGAATTATTTATGCCCAAGTATTTAAGAAGTCCAACTCTTGCCGACATTCAAAAGCTATACACAAAACATAACGCATATCATGGGTTCCCAGGTATGCTTGGAAGCATCAATTGTATGCATTGAGAATGGAAAATTTGTCTGAAAGAATGGCACGGACAATTTCATAGAGGTGATAAGAAATACCTAGCATCACAGGATTTATAGATTTGACATGCGTTTTTGGGGTAGCAGGTGCAAATAATGATCTAACGGTTTTGAATAACTCTCCCTTGTTTGATGATCTACTTGAAGGCAACGCCCCAATGGTGTCGTTTCAAATAAACGGGGTTACATTCGAACAAGGGTATTACCTAGCCGACGGTATTTACAACCAATGGTCATCCTTTGTGAAGTCTTTTTCTGTTGCAAATTCAGAAAAAAAACATGTATTTAAACGTAGGTAAGAAAGTGCTCGAAAAGACATCGAACGAGCATTTGGCGTGCTCCAAGGCCGATGGCATATTATAGCTCAACCTGCTAGTTCTTATACCGTGAACAAGTTACGACGTATCATGTACACGTGCATTATACTGCATAACATGATATTGGAAGATAAAAAATATGCAATATCTAAGGAGCCGGAAATTTCAATTTGTCCATGTAATAATTTTCTATGGCCTTGGGAAGAGCGATGTGAAACCCATCGGAGACTAGATAAAGAACTTCGTGATAAACAGACGCACGCAAAACTTCAACGAAATATCATTAAGCATACCTGGCAACAACATCTACTTCAAGCGACACAACATCATTGAGCATTATGTATTTTTTTTAACTGTAATGTTTTTTTTAATTTCGTACATTTTTATTGTTGTAATTGTATTTTGTTTTGTAATTTTAATTTTTATGAAATAAATTAAGTTTATTAGAAAATGATGAAAAAGAAATAAAATGGGTAGTGATATGACCCAAATAAAGAGGAGGCACAAATGAAGAGGGATGTTAGTTATGATAACAGTAAGGGTCTGTTTGGTTTGAAGTCAGGTTTTACTTTAGATGTGAGTTTATAAAGTAGAGGGTTTAGGATTGTGTAAGATTTAGAGTTGATGTAAAATTTATTAAATGATGTGAAAGAGAAAGTTAAAAATAATAAATAAAATATATATTAAACTAAATAAATAATCATTTTATATAATTTAATATATTATTTATATTAATAAAAAATGAAAATGTGTCATATGGCCCACACAAATTGAAAACCTGAGTTGCCCATCTATACATCCTATTAAAACTGAGTTTTAGCTGACGTCATGAAACTGACGTGTCATTCAACCAGATAGTCATTTGCCATACCAATTTCAATTGATGATGTAATAATTATTAATACTGATTTTCATACTTATTTAAATAAATAATGTAACTCTTTCACGAGTATGTCTTTTACTTGGGAATATCATAGCTCTTAAACCAAGAATTCAAAATTTAAAATCTCTTTTACATCATCTGTGCTGCTACATCAAAATCATATAATACTCCGGAGTAGAGCAGTAGTTTGCCAATTATCTTGGTCGACGCTCTTTATCTTTGTCCTCATGTGACTCGATGGTAAACACGCCATCATGTGATTGTTTCTTGAAGGTTTAAGTTGTTTTATTCCTGCTCAATACTCATGTTTATGTACTAACTTTTGTATATTTTTTATGATTATGATGTTAGTTGTTATAGCTGCAAAAGCCGGTTGAAGAAGAAGATATTATTCATGCCTTTCCAAAAGGTAAAACAATATTATTACACATTTAGACTATACGTTACTTGAAATGCTTCTTTTTCTTTCGAGTATTATGTTATTTATGACCAATATATACTGGAATTTTATGTTTGAGTTGATTTGCCTATTATAAAGTATAGATCTTACGCGTTGCTTATAAATTTTGTAACTTGTTATATTGCAAGTGTGCTTGTTTTGATGCTTTTGTTCATAGGTTTTTGGATATGGTTGATTTAACCTTGTGCTGCTATTGGTTTTCCTTTCCTTTTTAATGCACTGCGCGTATCTAACCTTTTGAATGAAAAAAAAAACTGGCTTCAAATTTTACGTATACCATAGCATGATGGTGTGATAAAGTTTTTTAATCATGTGCAAGTAGTCACTCAGTGATTGTTACAGCATGCAAAACTTCTAATGGTTATGGGTTATCTACAAAGAACGTCATTAGTACTAAAGTTATCTTTAAAAAGTAACCACTCTTTTATACAGTAACAAACAAAAAAACATGGTTAAAGCAGCACCACTTGTGGGCATTCATGATAAATCTGTTGTAGGTAGCCATTTAGATTGCTCTCTAAGTTTTTGCCTTCTCGGATTATAACCCTTTACATTTTTCAAGATCCGTGTTATTAAACAAGATAACTTGAGGATGTTGGGTGAATGTAAATACCCTTGGGCCCTGGACATGTAAGTTTGGTATTATTTTTATGCAACCAACTTATTCATATGCGGCCTATGTTAATTGGGCATATCAATTGAG
Organism: Glebionis coronaria; assembly: GCA_025667525.1. Classification (NCBI taxonomy): domain Eukaryota; kingdom Viridiplantae; phylum Streptophyta; class Magnoliopsida; order Asterales; family Asteraceae; genus Glebionis; species Glebionis coronaria. Next base: position 644,878,862 of record CM046876.1, read on the forward strand.
TTTTACTACTTTGTAAAAATTTTCTACGAGAAGGTTGACTATTTTTTTTATTAAATTACAAGGTTCTTGATTAAAGTCGAATGAAGGCACCATTGTTGTTTGTGAGCTGGTGTTGAGGAGTGTTTTCATGGTAGTACATTTTGCTGATATTGTTTTAAAGAAGTTTGGATAAGGAATGCACTGGTGGAGAGGTACTTTGTTACTCCTAAGACAAAAGGACATCAACAAAATGGGAGTTTGTTTTCATACTATTCCATCTATATTCAGCTTGTAGAAACACAATTTATAAAAAAAAGTAACTTTTTTTTTCTTTTCATTTTAGTTGTTGCCTCTTGTACCGTATCATAGATCACAAAGATGCAACTTTGTTCATTTATAGTTACGTATTACATTTATGGTTATTGTTAGTTCATGCTCGTTGGAATGAGACAAGTGTGGCTAGAGGTGTGTGAGCCTATTGGGGGCACACACACACTAGAACACAAGAATGCGTTTGACATTTCACGTATAAAGCTTCTCAAATCAACCCGTTTGACCCGTTTTGGACATAAATGGTTAAGACACGAATCTAATGATTTCTTTAAGTCCCTAGCTGGCCAAGAAGGTTCTAGAAAGATTCTAAAAGTGTCTACATTCGTTTGTATGCAGAGATAAGGAGTAAAATGAAGTTGTGATAAGTTAAGGAGTGTTTGGGATAAGGCTTAAAATTCAATTTTTAGCATTATCTCAACTAGGGTTTGAAGGGTATATAAACCCCTCACCCCTGCTCATAACTCACGACTAACATAACATAAAAACACAGCAATAGTCTCTGTTTTCCCATCTTCTTCATTCAAATCAATAAACCTAATATTATGGTTTATAGATTTTGACTTACATCTCACAACTAAACACTTGCATTATATTCAATCCAAGGTGGTTTAGTCATTTAGAATCAATTATAAGTTTGCTAAAACAAAGTCTTAAACAAAGGTTTATAAGCTGTTAAAGGTGTAACAGCTTATTGAAGCTTTTTGGTCTCTGCTGATCGTTCTCGGATAGAACTGGGATTTCCAGTCGCACAGTGTTGTCAGATATCGGACAACACTGAGATCTGGTTTATTGGACAGTGAAGGATATCGGACAAAACTACAGTTAGGCTGTTTTAGTTTTTGATCCGTTTTGGGCTACGACACTTGGTGTTTGGTTAGACGTGGAGTTCGGCTAGCAATCCGGACGTGTTCGTTAGTAGTGTTTGTGTGAGCAACCGTAGAGGTGGTATATTTTATCACTCGTTTTAGTTTCATTGCTTTTGGACGAAGGTTAGTTTTCTTGTTTACTTTATTGTTTATTATTAATTACGTGTTAATCATAATTGCTCAAACTAGATCCATTCCACTGCGCACTCGTAGTTACATGGTTAACTAGATATTAAATCCCAACAGTGGCATCACGAGTCATGCTCGTTTGGTGGTTATGGTTTACACGTTTTAAATAAACACGCGAATCCGTATGCATGAAACCTAATTTAGTTATTTGATTTATTTTTATTTGACAATTAAATTGTGTACTTGTCATGAATTATAAAAAATAACAAGATGGTAATTATTAAAATTAATTGTTAATTAGAAACATATAACAAAATTAAATGGTTAATTAGAATACATAAAATAAAAAAAATTAATAGTTAATTGTTTTGCCATGATTATTTTATGTGTTATCCGGCTATAAGACTCGCTACAATCATGTAATGTGATGCATGGGGCGATTTAGGTACTTGATGAGAACCTAATGAGAGTCTTATGGTTCTTCGTTTGGGGAAGATTCTTCGGGGTCTCGGATTTATGTGTTTATTTAATGTCTTATGTTTATTGTATTTGTTTTCCTAATTGCATTATTGTTACATGTTTTTCAAAACACCTAATTGCATGCAATATGGATAAATACTCATAGAGAAACATGACATTAAAATAGGTCAATATTTTACACGCATAAATACATGCTCATTGTGACCGGTTATGTGTTACGTGGAAAAGTGTTTTATAAAATAAAAGGACCTAAACACTATTGAAACACGCTTTCATGAAAATAAAAACTAGACGCTATGGACTCATGGGATGTACGGGTCACCCACTAGAACAAACTATAAGGCGGGTATAAGCCGGTGCGCACAGTCACACCTAAAGGATATCCAACTATTGCCTTGCGCTGGTCTGGTCCTGCGCTTGCTTGCGAGTTCGATTGGAGCTACCGTGAACCATCGTAGATCACTACAGTGTCATTACTAAAAGGTTTTAAAAATCGTGCTACAAAGTTGTTTACATGCTTCTTTGTACACATGTTTTACCACATTTATGCGTTATACCCTATGTGAAATTTGTTGGGAATAAATCTATGCTTATTTGTTTCCCCTGCTAGTTGATTATTCATACCCCTGCTAGAGTAAGTTCCCCCTGCTAAATAACAAAGGCAGGGGGATCCGTTCCCCTGCTGGAGTCAAAGGCCCTGCTGTCAAGATAAACATGGAATAGATATTTACGCGTTTCAGTTATTATTCCTTAATACTTTCCATAGTTTGTTAGTAGTGATCTTGTACGTGGGTCCTTGCATCTATAAAAGGACTCACTAGGTTAGCATGCAAAGTGTGTCTTTCTCATTTCGTTTTTCATTATTATTACTTTAAGGTTTTGTAAACCCTAATACCACTTTGGGTATTCGTATATCTTTGATATATTAAAGTGCAACGTTTGAATCTCATTTGTTCTTGTGCTAAACATTACATTCCGCATCTTGTTTAGTTACTTTGCTTTGCAAAGTTTCTCTAGTGTTAGATTGAATTCTTTCTCTCTATCACAACCCTTAAAACAAGCTATTAAGGTTTAAGATCTGACTTTGGGATCAACAAGTGGTATCAGAGCTTGTTGAGAAACTTTGTCTAAATCAAGAACAAAATCCTCATAGCAAACATGTCTTCAGATTCATCCACAAACAGCAACAACCACAATGCCCTCAAATTACCCATGTTGGATCCTGAAAACTTTGAATTATGGGAATTCAGAATCCAACAATACCTGAAAATGGAACACTATGTTCTCTGGGAGATCATAGAGTTTGGTGATCAATTCAACAAAATGGTGGCAGTTGAAGAAGGCAAGGATGAAGGTGAAAGTTCCAAAGGTAAGGACAAGAAGAAATCTGCTGCCTTATGTGATAAGGAAATACTGGCTAGAAGGCATGATGTCAGGGCTCATAGCTCATTGCTGTTGGCACTACCTGATAGACATCAACTCAGATTCAGGAAATACAAAACAGCTAAGGAACTATGGGAAGCCATAGGCACAACCTTTGGAGGAAATGAAGCCACAAAGAAGAAGAAGAAGAACCAAATGCTGGATGATTTTGCTTCTTTCAAAGCAATTGGTGATGAATCAATTGGAGCTATTTACAATAGGCTTCAAGACATGGTGGCCCACTTGGAATTCTTTGATATTGAGGTGTCAAAAGAACAGGTGAATACCAGGTTTCTTAACAGCCTCCAGAAAGAATGGTTTGTCTATAAGGCAATCTGGCAGAATAAGGATGACTTGGACAACAAGAATATTGATGATATATACAATAACTTAAAAGTTTTTGAACCTATTGTCAATGAAATGAAGTCAAAAGGGACAATTCCCACCAACTCAAGTGGAATTGCTGATTCCCCTGCTAACATGGCATTCATATCACAAAGCAGTGGAATCTCCAAGAACAGTGGAATAGAAGTAGCCCCTGCTACTTATTCCCCTGCTACCAGGTCTGGACCTTCCTATGATGAAGAAAGACCAGCCACATTCAGCCTTGATACTGCATGTGCCTTCATAGCATCTCAAGGTCCACAAGGATCTACAGTGTTACATGAAGATCTGAATCAAATCAGTAAGCAAGCACTAGAAGAATTGGATATCAAGTGGAATATGGCTTTGCTAAGCATGAGAGCCAACAGGTTCCACAAGAAGTATGGGAAGAAGATCACAATTAATCCATCTGATGTGGCTGGGTTTGATAAAGAAAAAGTTGAATGCTACAATTGTGGCAAGAAGGGTCATTTTGCCAGGGAATGCAGAGGACCTAAGTCTGGAAATAGCCATAGAAAGGATGAGGATTCTGGTGCTAAAGCTATGCTAGCAATGCAGGGGATAGATGGAGCAAATGGATGGGACTGGAGTGCTATGACAGAAAGTGTGGAAAGAAACCAAGCTTTGGTGGCTGAGGAAAAGGAAGAAGACTTTGCACTTATGGCCATGTCAAGTTCTAGCTCTGACAATGAGGTATATGATGACTCATACTGTACTAAAGCTTGTAGGAAAAATACTGAATCTTTGAATGATCAAATCAGAAAGGTAAAAGCTGACTATATAAATTGTGATAATGATCTTGATAACTACAAACGTGCTTTAGAACAACTAGAGTCCACCATAAGAGAGTATAGGCAAAGGGAAAGTGAATATAGGGATCATATTGTGATTCTAGAAAGAGATGCCAAGGAGAATAACCAATCTATAAATGTTTTAACTGCTGAACTTGAAATTTTTAAAGCTAACCAAAAGATAGATGAGGAAACTGTTGAAAAATTTGGAAAAGCTTCAAAAGATTTAACCAAGGCATTTGAAATTGGTCAATCTCCTAAGGACAAAACAGGGTTTGGAATTAAGAACATGAATGCTACTATACCCCCACCCCCTGCTAACATCCATGCTCCCTATCCTAGAAAAGACTTGTCATGGACTGGTCTACCTTGTTTTGAAAAACAGGATGACATTGAGTTTGACTTAAGTGCTTATATACCTAATAATCCTGATACAGAAGAGTCTCTAGTTAAAACTAGTGTCATTAGGGATATTAAACAGGAACAGGTTGGCTTAAAGCAAATTGACAACCCTGTTAAATTTTCAAAAGAAGGAAGTTCTAGCAACAATCCAAACTCTAAGAGCAGGGCTAGACCACAGTCTCCTAAACCTATCATTAAATATGCTGGTATGTACAGGAACGTCAGAGGTAATCAAAGGAATTGGAATGACCAAAAGTCTCACCAATTAGGAAAAGACTTTGTGATCAATACCAAGCCCTGCTTCACATGTGGCAGTTTTGAACACACTTATCAAGAGTGTAAGGCACCAATGGAGATGGTGGCTGCAAATCCCTTAAAGGATATGCAACCTAGAGCCATTCTTCTAAATGCAGGGGCAAAATCCTTTTCCCCTGCCAAGTATGTTGCCCCTGCCTTGAGAAATAGAGTAGCTGAGAAATATGTTGCTCCAGCCCTTAGAAAGGAAAATGATGTTCACCCAAAGCCCAACACTTCTGTGACTACCCCAACACCTTATAATGCATATAAAACTGGCCCAAGACCTTACCAACACATGAATAGAGGCCAAAACAAAAGGTGGGTTCCCTCTGCCAAGCATAAGGATTCCCCTGCTAAAACTGGGGTATCCCCTGCTAGAAGAGGTGTGCATTCTAGGAACATGGGAAGATGGGGAAAAGCTGTGAAAGCCTCAGCTCGTTGGGTTTGGGCACCCAAGAGGGGTACTCAATCTAATGGTGTATCTCTAGTCTTTGATAAGCTATCTTACATTGATACACGAGGTAGATCCAAGTCTGTAATGGCTTGGGTCCCCAAGAAAAACTAATTTGTTTTTCCTTTTGCAGGTGACAAAGAAGACAAGGGATGATAGAGCATACTGGGATAGTGGATGCTCAAGAAGTATGACTGGACACAAAGCTTACTTGTCTAACTTTGTACCCCTGCATGACAATGATGGTGTTTCTTTTGGAGATGGGCATGGAACCATAACAGGAAAAGGAACTATTGTCACCAATGGGATGACTTTTGACAATGTGTATTTGGTGAAGGAGCTCAAGTATAATCTCTTCAGTGTGTCACAGATGACTGATAACAAGAATTTTGTCTTGTTTACTGACACTGAATGCTTGGTATTAGGAAAGGAGTTTGTCTTGCCATAAGACACTCCAATTGTTCTCAGAACACCAAGACAGAAGAACATGTACACAATTGATCTCAAGGACATCTCTCTCCAAGACAATGAAACATTTTTCATTGCTAAAGCTTCAGCAGATGAATGTAAGAAATGGCATAGAAGACTTGGTCATCTCAATTTCAAGAACATGAACAAACTGGTAAAGCATAATCTGGTTCATGGTCTTCCTTCCAAATCTTTTGTCACTGAACATACTTGTGTAGCATGTCTGAAAGGGAAGCAACACAGAGCAACTTTCAAGTCAAAAACAAGTATGTCCACCACCAAGCCATTGGAACTATTGCATATGGATCTTTTTGGTCCTACTTCTGTGGCAAGTATAATGAAGAAATGGTACTGCCTAGTAATTACTGATGATTTTTCAAGATTTACATGGACATTCTTTCTATTTGAAAAGAGTGACACTGCTGATGTACTCATTGGGTTCATCAATCAAATTGAACTGTCAAAAAGCATGAAGGTAGTTACCATAAGATCAGACAATGGTGGTGAGTTCAGAAATCACAAGCTGGATTCTGTCTGCATAAACAAAGGCATCAAGAGGCAATTTAGCATTGCTAGAACACCTCAACAGAATGGAGTGGCAGAAAGAAGGAATAGGACACTCATTGAAGCTGCAAGAACTATGCTGTCTGATTTCAAACTTCCAGTTATTTTTTGGGCTGAAGTTGTATCCACTGCTTGCTATGTGCAAAACAGGGCCTTGGTGGTCAAGGCACACAACAAGACCCCTTATCAGCTGTTTAATGGAAGACCTCCCTTAATTGACTTTTTCAGACCTTTTGGGTGTCATGTTATCATCTTGAACACCATTGACAATCTTGGTAAGTTTAGTGAAAAGGGTGATGATGGATATTTGGTGGGTTATTCTTTAAACAGCAAGGGATATAGGGTCTTCAACAAGAAGACAAGCAAAATCACAGAAAATCTTCATGTGAACTTTCTTGAAGACAAACCTGAAGATGTTCAAACAGGTCCTGATTGGTTCTTTGACATAGATGTACTTTCTAAGTCCATGAATTATGTACCTGTTGTCTTGCAGAACACTAACATTTCAGGTACTCAAGAAACAATTGCTGCTGAGAAGTCACCTCTAAGGTACATGAATGTACCCTCATTGTTTCCTAGTGAAGCTGATAAACAAGAAGATAACTCTGCTTCAGGAAAAGAACAGCCAATCTCATCCCCTGCTATGTCTGAAGGCAGTGGAATGGCTGAAAGCAGTGGAATCCTGGATTCCCCTGCTAGAGGAATTGATTCCTCTCTCACAAAGGACCATGATGCTAATGAGACTTCTGATGCAGAAAGAGAATCCCCACTCATCTCATCATCTACACCCATAAATGATGGTCCTATTATATCCAGCAGTTGAAGCAGAATCATCAGGAGTGGAGGTCCTAGTTATTCAGAGCTTCATTCTGCTCACAAGCACCCATCTTTAGGTCATGCTGTCACATTTGGAAGTTCCTTTGAGGACTTCTTTCCTAATCAAAACAGCCCCATCAATTCTGATTTGGAAGAAGATGAAACAGAAGTCATCATGCAGCCTACCTATAGAATTAATAAAGATCATCCTATCTCACAGATTATTGGTGATCCTGAAGCTCCAAGACATACAAGGTATACAGCAAAGGAGCACAGCTTCATTGCTAACATCACCATGAAGTTCAATCATGACAACATGCAATGTTGTCTGTTTACTGCATTTTTGTCACAAGAAGAGCCAAAGAAGATTTTTCAAGCTTTAAATGACCCAAGCTGGGTTGAAGCTATGCAAGAGGAGCTCTTACAATTTGACATACAAGAGGTTTGGATTCTGGTTGATTGTCCCAAATGGGCAAGGCCTATTGGGACCAAGTGGGTGCTCAGGAACAAAAAGGATGAAAGGGGAATAGTTGTCAGGAACAAGGCAAGATTAGTAGCACAAGGGTATACTCAGGAAGAAGGGATTGATTATGAAGAGGTGTTTGCTCCAGTAGCAAGGATTGAAGCTATTAGATTATTCCTTGCTTATGCCTCATTCATGGACTTCACTGTTTTTCAGATGGATGTGAAAAGTGCATTCTTATATGGAACCATTGATGAAGAAGTCTATGTCATGCAACCACCAGGGTTTGAGGATCCAGAACATCCTGACAAAGTATACAAAGTGAAAAAGGCCATGTATGGCCTTCACCAAGCTCCCAGAGCCTGGTATGGTACTCTTTCCAAATATCTCCTAGACAATGGATTCAGCAGAGGGAAGATTGATCAGACCCTGTTCACAAAGAAACAAAAGGGTGACCTTTTGCTAGTACAAGTCTATGTGGTGACATCATTTTTGGATCAACTAACTCCATGCTTAGCAAAGAGTTTTCCAAATTGATGCAGGATAAGTTTCAAATGAGTGCTATGGGAGAACTAAACTTCTTTTTGGGGTTACAAGTTCAGCAGCGGAAAGATGGAATATTTATCTCACAAGACAAATATGTAGCTGAGATTGTAAAGAAGTTTGGCATGTCTGATGGGAAGAAGGTGTCCACTCCCATGGACAAGGATCATCCATGGGGCAAGGATGGTCCTGGCAAGCCCATTGATGTTAGGAATTACAGGTCTATGATTGGGTCTCTTATGTATCTCACTGCTTCCAGACCTGACATCATGTTTGCAGTCTGCTTATGTGCAAGATACCAGGTGTCACCAACAGAGTGTCACTTATTTGCTGTGAAAAGGATCTTTAGGTATCTCAAATGTCATCCCACCCTAGGACTCTGGTATCCAAAGGAGTCACCATTTGAGCTGATAGCTTATTCAGATAGTGATTATGCTGGTGACAACAATGATAGGAAGTCTACAACAGGGGGATGCCAATTTTTGGGGAGCAGGCTTATATCTTGGCAATGTAAGAAGCAGACCATCATGGCAACATCCACAACTGAAGCTGAGTATGTAGCAGCTGTTGCATGCTGTGGTCAAGTTCTTTGGGTGCAAAATCAATTACTTGATTATGGGTACAACTTTCTTAAAACCAAGATATTTATTGACAACAACAGCACCATTTGCATCATAAAGAACCCTGTTTTTCATAGCAAAACCAAACACATTGAAATTAGACATCACTTTATAAGAGATTGTTTTGAAAAAGGACTGATTGTCCCTGAGAAAATTGATACAGAACTTAATGTTTCTGATCTTTTAACAAAAGCTTTTGAGGTAGGGAGGTTTCAGTATCTGGTTGCAGGTATTGGAATGGTTACTCCTTAAAATCTGATGTCTATTTGTGTCATGTGTAATCAGGGTTACTTCATTGTTGTTGTTGTATAATTGTTAGCCAATTTTACCATTTCTTTCATTCCACTGCTTTTTAACACTGATTCCCCTGCCTGGGGTTCATTCCCCTGCCAAGAGAATTTTTCTCTTAAGCTGGGTGTGTTATGTTTACAAAAGTGGTTTTATGTGGTTTTAGACTAACAATGCAGAGATTCATATGGTGCATACTACTCTCCTTGGTGGATCAGGTATATACTCTATGTTTCAGGGGAGGTTAGGTCAAACCTTTAGGATTCAGGGCATTCTTAGAATGCTCATATATGATCTTAGATCATATCCATTGGTGAGTGGGGGTTCAGGGTAATGAGGACCTGCTGCACAGCTTGTCTAAACTCTGAAACCTTGAGGCACTGTAGTGTGTGTTTGCATTTCTTTATTCAAGCAGCTTGCTGTTCAAAATATAGATGTGTGGCACACATTGCCAAGACTAACTGACCATAGGTAAGGGACAAGGTTGGGATGGTGACTGGGGTATGCATGATTTCTTGGGATTACCTGGTGTAGGGGGCTTATGTATTAACTTTTTGTATTGGGACCATTGCTGAATAGAGGACTCTTGAGATTCTATGTATCTATCTTGTGTATACAAGTGTGTGCATTATAGCAGAGCTAGTTAGCATTAGTCCCTTCATGACTAGTTTAATACCCCTAGGAAAGTTTCCCCTGCTTTTATTTTTCATTCCCCTGCCTTCACAACATTCCCCTGTTTGACCATTGACCGACAATACCGTTACCCTGTTCATAGCCGTTGGGCCTGCTTGCTTAAATTTTGGTTAGGGAATATTTTATTCTTTTTAAAAGATATTTAAGGCGCTTTCTTAGCTGATTGGTAATCTTTTCCTTCTTTTTCAAATATATTAATTTTTTATCAAGATTTATTCCTGATATTTTTGCAATTTGAAAATCTTGGTCCAATCACAGCTCTTCAATTCGCCTATATAAACTTAATTCCCTTCACCAGCAGGTCCACAATTCTCTTTCGACCTAATCCCACTTACCTCCCATCTCTATAAACCTTTAAACTATTTTTCAAATTCATCATGACTCTTAAAATTGCTCGTAATCATAACCAAATTGCTTTGCTTCATGATGAACCAGCCGAGTTTGCTGAGGCTGTGGCCTTTCTAAAGTCCTCGTACTTCAAAGTGGCCCTTCTCATCAATCCTCGCATTTATACCTCACACATTCAACAGTTCTGGTCTAAAGCCATGACCAAAACAGTGAATGGAGAGGTCATAATACAAAGCACAGTTGATGGTCATTCCAAGGTAGTCTCACTTGCCTCCATTAGGGAGAATCTTCTCTTTGATGATGAGGATGGAATAACCAACTTTTCTGAGGCTGAAATTTTTGAAGGTCTTGAAAAATTGGGGTATAAACTTTCTGAACATCAAAAATTAAAGTTTGCTAAAGGCCAGTTTGCCTCTCATTGGAAACTTTTGATTCATACTATTATGCAATGTTTGTCACCCAAAACCACTGCTTTTAATGAAGTTGGTAGTGAGATAGCTTCTGCCCTGATCTGCTTTGCAACAGGAAGGAAGTATTGTTTTTCTCAAATGATTTTTAAAGGCATGGTGAAAAATGTTTCAAGCACCTCAAAGTTTTGTATGTATCCAAGGTTTATAGAAGTTTTGCTGAATATGAGTGATCATGGTCCCATTACACACAGAAACTATTTTTCAGCAACCAAACACACAACCAAACTTTTCACCACATTACTTGCACCATCACCTTTGTTCTCTGGCAAAAATATTCCATTTACTTCAATCATGCTAGACCAAATCAAACGGGAAGAAGCCAAACATCAAACAGCCATAAATCCACCTGCTGAATCCACTGCCAAGAACCTACCACCTGCTGATCCACACCAAGAAAGGCGTTCCAAATCCAGGTTTGCCAGGTCTCCCTTGCCTGGTGAATCTTCACAAGCAGCAGAGAGGAGAGTCTCCAAGAGTTTGGAGCAACCTGGGGGTTTGGCTGCCACTATTGTGTCATCCTCAAGGGGTGAGCAGGATAGTGACACCATCAATAAGTCCTCTCCCCCACTCCGTGATATCCAACAAGGGGAGAAATTTCCTTCTAGGATTGAGAGCAGTATGAAACCTTTGACAAACTTGGAATTGACGAAAATGTGCATGAGCCTGAAAAGGCAGAATGCACAACTTGTACAAGATGTCAAAAAGCAAGGTCTGGTTATCTCTCATTTGGAAACCAGACTTGCTACTCTTGAGGGGAGGAGAAAGCCCAGACTAATTCTTTCCACAGATGAGGATGCTTCCAAAGGGGAGGAAATTCCAACCAAAGAAGGATCTACTGAGTATTATTCATATCCTGGTATGGAGCAGGGAAAGAAAGAAAGTGCTGATAAAGGAAGTGACAAGGGGAGTGCAACCAAAGACATTGCTCAAACATTGCTCACTATGGGCAATCAAGAAGAAGCCCCTGCTTCCAAAGTTTCCCCTGCCATTGCTGATCCCACTGCTGTAAGTTTATCCCCTGCTAAAAACATAACTCAAACATTTGTTAGGAAGAACAGAAAGCAACCAGCTCAGAAGGGGATAACAATCAAAGAACCTGCAACTAAAGCAAAACCAGCACCAGCAGTGGATCCAAAAGATAAAGGAAAAGGAATCATGGTCCAACAGCCCAAGAGAAAATTCAAGTATCTGACTCCTGAACAGCAAAGGGAACAAGAGGCACATGATGCACAAGTAGCTCTCAGGCTACAACAAGAGGAGATAGATATGCAGGATCAAAGAATGGAGAAGATGAGGCCCTAAGATATGCTCAAGCAGGTTGAGATTATGCATAGGGAACTAGATGAGAGGGTACCTCATGTTGAAGAATTTCTTGATCAATGGGAGAAGGAGTTGAAAAATGCTCCTTTAGAAGAAAGGTATGAGTTGACTTGCCTTGTTTACAAATATCAAACTGAATATCTGGAAAGAAGGGCAATGCAAATTCAGAGTGAGAAGTATAGAACTTCAGAGAAAGGGCAGCTTGATCACTACAAACTTCTGCTTAAAAGGCACAGAAAGTGGAAGGATGGTGACTTCACAGATATGAGCTTTGAAGCCATAAAGAGAGCAGTCAGACCAGTTCTAAAGTTGTATGATGTGGAGGATTGGATGACAATCAACACTCCTGAGGAAGCTGAGTATCTTAGGAGACAAAGTGAAGTGCTACAGAAAGCTAGAGCAACAAAGAAAAGAAAAGCTGGAGAGACTACACAAGCAGGTGCATCATCCCCAGCAGGGGAATCACACCAAGCAGGTGAAAGTCTTCCAGAAGTACTTGAGAAGTCAGTACTTAATGCACAAAGAGCAGCAAAGAGACTCAAGAGAATGGAGCAAGTGGGCATAATCACTAAAGAGTCTCAAGGGCCATCAAATGATGAAATTGACAAACAGCTGATTTTACAGGAAAATGATGAAATCTCACCTAGTGAACTTGGAAAGAAGTTTGCTATCATAGAGTATGCTGTTTATGAACACAGAGGGAGAACTTGGTGGAAGCTTACAAGGGCTGACAATACAGCACAGACTTTTCTAAGCCTAGATGTCATGTTTCAAATTTTAGATAGTGAGGACTTAGAAGATCTGTGGAAAATATTGAAGAAGACGTTTGCTGCAAAACCTCCTACCATGGATGGTGTTGAGAAGGATTGGGTAATCTGGGAGTGCATGCATGGAATGTATGAGCATGAATTATTTGATCCTCTATTTGATGTAGTGAATAAAGGAGATTTGGTGTATTGGAAGCTGTTTACCAATTCTGGGGTTTATGAGGTAGTAATGGAAGGTGTGAGTGTTTATTTACTCAATCACAGGTATCATCCTTTCTCTCAGGAAACCTTGAAGAAGTTAGCACAGGCTAAGTTAATTGTTGATGCCAAAAAGCCTGTTGCTTATGATCTGGTAAGAATGGTTCATAGTCAGATTTGGCCAGAGAGTTTGTAAGCATCCTCATCAACTAGCATTTATTCAGAAACTTGTCTTTAGGGGAAAGCACAAGTTTAGGGGAGGATTGTTGGGAATAAATCTATGCTTATTTGTTTCCCCTGCTAGTTGATTATTCATACCCCTGCTAGAGTAAGTTCCCCCTGCTAAATAACAAAGGCAGGGGGATCCGTTCCCCTGCTGGAGTCAAAGGCCCTGCTGTCAAGATAAACATGGAATAGATATTTACGCGTTTCAGTTATTATTCCTTAATACTTTCCATAGTTTGTTAGTAGTGATCTTGTACGTGGGTCCTTGCATCTATAAAAGGACTCACTAGGTTAGCATGCAAAGTGTGTCTTTCTCATTTCGTTTTTCATTATTATTACTTTAAGGTTTTGTAAACCCTAATACCACTTTGGGTATTCGTATATCTTTGATATATTAAAGTGCAACGTTTGAATCTCATTTGTTCTTGTGCTAAACATTACATTCCGCATCTTGTTTAGTTACTTTGCTTTGCAAAGTTTCTCTAGTGTTAGATTGAATTCTTTCTCTCTATCACAACCCTTAAAACAAGCTATTAAGGTTTAAGATCTGACTTTGGGATCAACAAAATTTAAGTGTATGTCAGCCAACTAAGAACACGTGCATTTGATTTGGCTTCTCTGGACAGTCCTAAGGGCCTTGTCAAACCCATGGCAAATTTTTCACGACGGTCAGACCCTGTGTGATATTTGCATGTTCTTGCTTGGTTAACTTAACTCGAGTATGCACGTTCAGACCCTGGACCCGAGGCATAAGATGAGACTAAACATGCTCATGACACTACTACCGTTTTACTAGTGTCTTGAACGGTCTCATAAAGTCTAAGATTTGTATGTTATGCAATTAACGCTCGTCGCTTACCTCTTGCCGCACTTGTTTACATATTGGACAGTCCTTTTGTAATGAGTGGGGGTACAAGATGGATCTTAGTCTTAATTAGTAATTGATTGGGTAGTTAATTCTATTAAGAATGTAATTATCGAAAATACTAATTGTTTGAACTTTTTAATTGTAGATGACTACCAATGTCAGAAACAATTCGGTACTCAGGAGTTTCTTCGAGAAACACAAACTCACGGGGCCTAACTTCATTGATTGGTACAGCCAGTTGCGCATTATCCTATTAGCTGAAGACAAGGAACAATACTTGGAACATCCAATTCCTGCTGCACCTGTTGCAACTCCTGGTCACCAAGTCCTTCCCGATGCTCTTGCAGCTCATGCTGCTTGGGTCAAAGGGTCAAAGGACATTGCTGCCCTTATGCTCATGACTATGGACTTAGAGATCCAACGAAATCTAACCCATCTCGAAGCATATGACATGTTGCAGGAGCTGAAAACCATGTTTTCTCAGCAAGCAGAACAAGAACTTCTTCAAACTGCGCGTGAATTTCACGCGTGCAAGCTTGAGGATGGTCAAAATGTAGGCTCATATGTTCTTAAGATGAAGGGCTACATTGAGAACTTGGAGCGTCTTGGTCACCCCGTGACTGTCAGCTATGAAATAAGCCTGATCTTGATAGGCCTTTCCAAGGAGTATGACAGTTTTGTTCAAAACTTCCACATGCATGACATGGGGAAGACTGTGAATTCGGTGAATGAACTGCATGCCATGCTTAAACAACATGAGCAAAAACTTCCCAAGAAGGTTGTTTCACCTGCACTTCATAATGTGCATGCAGGCAAGGTCCAGAAAAACCAAGGTAGAAAACCGCCTAAGGCTGCGAAGGGGAATTATGGTAATGGAAAGAATAAGTTGGCTTATGCTCCCGAGCACAAACCATCTTATGCTCCCAAGAACAGAAATACTCCACCACCCAAAAAGGATAATCCTGCTAAGGACGACCCCTGTCACAAATGTAGTCAGATAGGTCATTGGAAACGGAACTGTCCCGAGCACTTAGCCGAGTTGCAGAAAAAGAAGAGGTTGTCTCAAAAGCCAACACTTCAGGTATTTTCACTATAGAACTATATTACCTTCCGAGTAATTCGTGGGTATATGACACTGGTTGTGGTACTCACATTTGTAATAATACTCAGGGTCTAAGGGGAAGTAAGAAGCTGAATCCAAGAGCTTTGAATCTGTACATGGGCAATGGTCAACGTGTAGGAGTCGAAGCTATTGGAAATTATCATTTATGTCTCCCTAGTGGATTAGTTATTGTTTTGAACAATTGTCATTATGCTCCCTCTATCACTAGAGGGATTATTTCAGTTTCTGGTTTGTTTAAAGATGGTTTTGTAAACTGTTTTGATTCGAATAATGCAATTTCAGTTTCTAGGAATAACGTTGTTTATTTTACTGCTACTCCCCGAGGGGATGGCATTTATGAAATTGATATGTCTTGTTCTAAAACAAATGATGGTTCTATGTTTGCTGTTAGCAATAAAAGAGCCAAATTAACTTTGGACTCTACTCTCTTGTGGCATTGTCGTCTTGGACACATAAGCAAGAAACGCATGGAGAAGTTGCAACATGATGGACTTCTCACCTCAACTGACATTAAGTCATTTGAAAAGTGTGTCTCTTGTATGTCTGGGAAGATGGCAAGAAAACCCTATTCACATAAAGTGGAAAGGGCTAAAGATCTACTTGGACTAATACATACTGATGTTTGTGACCCATTTAGAATCATGTCAAGGAAAGGAGCTAACTACTTTGTCACTTTTACTGACGACTTTAGTCGGTATGGTTATGTTTACCTGTTAAAGCATAAACATAAAGTGTTTGAGACATTTAAAGTGTTTCAAAAGGAAGTAGAAAATCAACTCGGTAAGACCATAAAATCACTACGATCTGATCGTGGAGGTGAATATATGAGTCAAGAGTTTTTGGATCATCTTAAGGAGCATGGGATTATTGCCCATCGAACTCCTCCCTACACACCTCAACATAATGGGGTGTCTGAGAGGAGGAATCGAACACTGCTAGACATGGTTCGATCCATGATGAGTCAAACTACTCTTCCAAAGTCCTTTTGGGATTATGCCCTTGAGTCTGCTGCACGCATACTCAACATGGTTCCAACTAAGAAGGTTGAAAAGACATCGTACGAAGTATGGCGTGGGCAAGCCCCTAAATTGTCTTACTTAAGAGTCTGGGGTTGTGAAGCTTTGGTTAAACGTGATACGATGACCAAACCTGACAAACTAGAACCCAGATCTATTAAGTGTATCTTTGTAGGATACCCAAAGGAAACGATGGGATATTCCTTCTACTACCCACCTGAGAACAAAGTTATTGTTGCTCGGAATGTTGAGTTCTTTGAGAGTAATCTCTTAGATCAAGAAGCAAGTGGGATTATAGAAGATCTTGAAATTATTCAAGATGAAGATACAAATCCTTCTGATGACACTGGCTTAGATCATGATGAGGATGATCAAGAAATTGAAGAACCTCAAAGTGATATCAATCCCATTCGTAAGTCCTCTAGGATACGCCGTGCACCAGATCGAATGTGTTTATACGTCGATGCTGAGGAGCATGAGTTAGGGGATCTTGGAGAACCCGCTAACTACAAAGCTGCATTATTGGATCCTGAATTCGAAAAATGGCTTAATGCGATGAATGTGGAGATGCAATCCATGAAAGATAATGATGTCTGGGTATTAGTTGATCTTCCTCCTAACGGTAGAACCGTTGGTAGCAAGTGGCTATTCAAGAAAAAGACTGACATGGATGGCAAAGTACACACCTTTAAAGCTCGTCTTGTAGCAAAGGGCTTCACTCAAACCTAAGGGGTTGATTATGAAGAGACCTTTTCTCCTGTAGCATACATTAGAGCTATAAGGATTCTTATAGCCATAGCCGCGTTCTATGACTATGAGATTTGGCAAATGGATGTCAAAACCGCTTTCCTCAATGGACATCTTTCCGAAGAAGTCTATATTGTGCAACCTGAGGGTTTTGTCGATCCTAAATATCCTAACCGAGTATGCAAGCTCAAGCGTTCCATTTATGTACTTAAGCAAGCATCTAGGCAATGGAATAAGCGTTTTGATGATGAGATTAAGAAATTCAGTTTCACTCAGAATCAAGATGAGCCATGTGTATATCACAAAGCCAGCGGGAGTAATGTTACTTTCCTAATTCTATATGTTGATGACATATTGCTCATGGGGAACAATATTCCAATGTTAAAAGGGGTAAAATCCTACCTTGGAAAATGTTTTGCTATGAAAGATTTAGGAGAAGCTGCATATATTCTTGGAATCAAGATCTATCGAGATAGATCTAGATGGTTAATTAGTTTATGTCAAAGTGCTTACATTAAGAAAATCTTGAAGAGATTTCATATGGAGAATTCCAAGCGTGGAACTATCCTAATGCATGAAATCCCTAAATTGAGTAAGTCACAATGTGCTGTTTCACCAGCTGAAAAGCAACGCATGCAGAATGTTCCTTATGCCTCGGCTATAGGATCAATTATGTATGTTGTGAGATGTACTTGTCCTGATGTTGCGTTCGCTCAGAACATAACAAGCCGATTTCAACAGAGTACTGGTGAACTTCACTGGACTGCTATTAAAAATATTCTTAAGTATTTACGGAATACTAAGGATATGTTTCTGGTTTATGGTGGTGACGAAAAACGAGAGCTCAGGGTTTCTTGCTAGACTGATGCTGGATATCTGACAGACTGGATATGTTTTCGTTCTAAATAGAGGTGTTGTTGACTGGAAGAGCACAAAGCAAAGTATTTTTGCAACTTCATCTACAGAATCTGAGTATATAGCTGCTTTTGATGCAGCTAAAGAGGCTGTTTGGATTTGTAAGTTCATTTCTAGGCTTGGTATTATGCCCACAATTGAAGATCCCATTGATATGTATTGTGACAATACTGAAGCCATTACTATAGCTAATGAAAGCGGAGTCACCAAGGGTGCTAGACAATTCCGCGCAAAAGTTCACTATCTTCGAGAGACCATTGAGATGGGTGATGTCAAGATAGCAAAAGTTCATACAGATGACAATCTAGCTGATCCATT
Organism: Glebionis coronaria; assembly: GCA_025667525.1. Lineage (NCBI taxonomy): Eukaryota > Viridiplantae > Streptophyta > Magnoliopsida > Asterales > Asteraceae > Glebionis > Glebionis coronaria. The sequence goes on from CM046876.1 coordinate 644,897,166, forward strand.
TACGAAGGCGTTAGCATTCCCTAAGCATTCTAAATTGACTCGGGGTATTGATTTGATACCAGCTAGTAGTCTCATGTAACTCTGTATGTTAATTAGTATTTGGATAATTTGGAATTGTAAGACAGTTTTATTTTCTGATAAATAAAGATACGAGGTATTTGTTATTTCATTCAGATTAAAAAATTTTATTCTATATTTGCATGTTTAATCCATGAATGATTTAATCATTCTAAATATCCATTGTCGGTTAGCAATATGGGAATATTGTTTACATAAGGCAAATGTGAGTGCTGGATATATTCTATGAGAATGAGAATTGTTCTAAGCCAAACTCATATGTATTCATAAGGGATGCATACTGGATTCCCCAGCTTCAAACATTGGATCCATGTCATGAGTAAGATGTTGAAAATGGTCTGTTAAGTCATCCTTAGACTTGAGATGCAAACAAGTTCTGCATGTGTGGATATCACTTTCGTAATTATATGCAAAACGTTGTCCTAAATAAGGTAGTTATAAAAGCTATTTTTCTGAGTGATGTGAAGCAGCATCCACAACACTTGTAGTCAATAAAGGATTTGTTACTCCACTTAGTATGTGCAGAATGATACCATGGCGCCTCTCTAGAATTAATCAGATAATTGTTTGGCCGAATCCAAATGGTAATGCAAGATGAATCTTGGTTACATTTGGTATGTCTGAATTGAATTCAATAACGAGAATCTAAATGGTTAAACTATATGGAATGAGTTAGGATCCATATCCATGGTTTAACGGTATCTATAACAAAGGATGATAAAAGCAAGACATAAATGACCATGCTGCTGAGAATGTTTTATGAAACTATATCTCAGACACCTCTAGTTAAATAACGAGTGTGAGCGTTGCTAGACGTTTCCGTCGTTGACATTCGTGTTGTCTACTCCAACGACCAAGTGGGAGCTGTTAGTTCATGCTCGTTGGAATGAGACAAGTGTGGCTAGAGGTGTGTGAGCCTATTGGGGGCACACACATTAGAACACAAGAATGCGTTTGACATTTCACGTATAAAGCTTCTCAAATCAACCCGTTTTGGACATAAATGGTTAAGACACGAATCTAATGAGTTCTTTAAGTCCCTAGCTGGCCAAGAAGGTTCTAGAAAGATTCTAAAAGTGTCTACATTCGTTTGTATGCAGAGATAAGGAGTAAAATGAAGTTGTGATAAGTTAAGGAGTGTTTGGGATAAGGCTTAAAATTCAATTTTTAGCATTATCTCAACTAGGGTTTGAAGGGTATATAAACCCCTCACCCCTGCTCATAACTCACGACTAACATAACATAAAAACACAGAAATAGTCTCTGTTTTCCCATCTTCTTCATTCAAATCAATAAACCTAATATTAGGGTTTATAGATTTTGAATTACATCTCACAACTAAACACTTGCATTATATTCAATCCAAGGTGGTTTAGTCACTTAGAATCAATTCTAAGTTTGCTAAAACAAAGTCTTAAACAAAGATTTATAAGCTGTTAAAGGTGTAACAGCTTATTGAAGCTTTTTGGTCTCTGCTGATCGTTCTCGGATAGAACTGGGGTTTCCAGTCGCACAGTGTTGTCAGATATCGGACAACACTGAGATCTGGTTTATTGGACAGTGAAGGATATCGGACAAAACTACAGTTAGGCTGTTTTAGTTTTTGATCCGTTTTGGGCTACGACACTTGGTGTTTGGGTATACGTGGAGTTCGGCTAGCAATTCGGACGTGTTCGTTAGTAGTGTTTGTGTGAGCAACCGTAGAGGTGGTATATTTTATCACTCGTTTTAGTTTCATTGCTTTTGGACGAAGGTTAGTTTTCGTGTTTACTTTATTGTTTATTATTAATTACGTGTTAATCATAATTGCTCAAACTAGATTCATTCCGCTGCGTACTCGTAGTTACATGGTTAACTAGATATTAAATCACAACAGTTATGTCAATGTTAATAACTATCAAATAACATTTATGATTACTTTTGTGTTAAATTACCATTCCAATAACAAAAGAACCATTGGACGCATGTGTATCACACGGGTTCTTAGCTAGTCTACTTTATAAATATGTGGGGTAAGTGGGATTAAATCCCAATTTTGAACATATGTTTAGTAACCAAACATAGGTTTTAATGACAAAACCTAAATTCTAAAGAGATATCTATAAACCAAAATGGCCCTAAGAGTATTAAATAATATGACATCTCGTAAAGCTCAAATAAAGAGGTATTTTCTCGTGTTTATCCAAACACCATTAAGGGCGTGTTTGGTATAGACCTATCGGAATAAAGTAATCATAGTTGGAATGATAGTGATGTTTGGTATATTATTGTGGTTATCAAAAATCGGAATCATATATTAATTTGTGGGCTTTCTCATAGGAGGCTAGGGTGCCTCCTATCGAATTTCATTCCCATTATCATTCCGTGTGATTCTGAAACTCGTACCGATTATGATTCCAAATAACGAACCAAACGCACCCTAAGTTTTACTTAACCAGTCACATCGACTAATCTTAAAAAAAATGCATGAAAGGTGATGTTACACAATATGGACCACAAACATTTGTTTGAATATTCAATTTGAGTAAAACATCTTTCGAATTTTTAAAACAATTCTATTTGCTCTTGTCAAATCAAGAAGTTCCAATTACATTTTTAGCTATGAAAATATGACTTTTTTTTTGGCAAATTTTCAGGAACGGAGCCACAGTCCAAAGTTATCGGGTATACAAAATTTTTAATACGACTACTTATAAGTACATAATTTTAAGACCAAGTTCATTTTGAAAAATAAGATTACCTTACAATCTATCCAACTGAAATTGGTTCGACTTCTAGCGTTACACCAATCAAATTTCCAAATGCATAAATCACGTACCATAAATGATGATATGAAATTATGAATCATGAAAATACAATAAATATCAACTCAAGTTCCAAATATTAAACTTTTGAGAAGTAAAATGAAAAACAAAAAGTAATTCCGTTGCCGGGACTTGAACCCGGGTCTCTCGGGTGAGAGCCGAGTATCCTAACCAACTAGACTACAACGGATTGCTGGTACTCGTTTCACCTGAAAATAATATATAGGAACCGAACTGATTTGTTAGATTCAAAAGATCTACTGTGTGATAATGTCTACAGAATCTAGAATTTAGGCTCCCAAAATTATAAACTTTCATCATAATCAGGGGACGGAACTAGGGATTCTCGCGGGTGTCCAGAAATCTTATGAATTCTTTTTTTCTATTTAGTGTTAATTTTTGAGAAAAACATCGATTTTTCCTAAATGTATGTTAAATGTACCCGGTCCACCAAAATATGTTTCTAGTATTACGGTTCAAAAAATTGTGTACAATCTGATATTAAGTCCAGGTTCCGTCACTGATCAGAATCATGATAGATACAGTTGACAGACGGTTCAAAAAATTGTGTACAATCTGATATTAAGTCCAGGTTCCGTCACTGATCAGAATCATGATAGATACAGTTGATAGACATAGGACATGTGTTGATTTATTTCTACATGTATTGATTTATATCTTTGCAGTTAGTGTAGAACAGCCATCAGACCAGATTGTTACAAAATTGATAGTTCTGTCGTTTTCTCTTTATCCGAGAGGCTTCCTCGTCGCTTCTTTCAAGTTTCAAACAACAGGATTCTCAAGTGGGTGTTTCCACCTTCCTACACGAGCGTGCCCATGATAATGCTTCCTTGGTTCAATATGAAGCCAAGGCGAGACACGAAGGAGAGACCCTTCCTTCCATAGCCCCACATATCAACAAGGATGACCTGACCACTGCAAATAGTTTGCACGACTGCTAATATTTCATACTCATGTGCAATGTACTTGAACATCAAGCGGTACAAAAATATTTAAGCGAAGCCATTGTTTACTAATGACTGCTACAAAACTTATGGCTTCATCTAGGCATCTCTATACATGACTAAGATACAAACTTCTGAAAAAGGAAACCCAAAACTTAAAAAGATTCACATTTACTACACTGCTACTTAATTAGAACATGGTAAAGATCTGTTACCGAGGTCCTGAGAGCTCCATTGCCTCAAGAATGAACGAGTTCCCATCACGGGCATCACTGCAATTTCTAGAAAAACTGAAACTTCTTCCATCACATTGTTGGGTAGCTCCGGTTTGAGTCTCCTCCAAATTGCACGGTTGACCCGTGATTCCTTCTAGAACTTTCAAGACTTCCGACATCTTTGGTCTAGAGGTTGGGTGAGCTTGACTGCAAAGGAGAGCGAGTTCCACGGCTTTTTCCAGCTCTTCTTCTTCGTAGCAGCCTTTTAGATCTCTATCTATCATAACTTGCAACCGTTTTTCTTCATATAAAGTTTTAACCTGTGTATGTAACATTAACCGAGTCAAAGCATTGACTTTGGCCAATTACGTAAACAGATTTATAGTTCGATCATTCCTCATAGTAATGTATATGCTTACCAAATCAAGGATCATTCCCTTTTGGACTTGACCATTGCCAGCATCTAATGCCTTCTGTCCTGTTATGAGCTCCAAAAGAAGTATGCCGAATCCGAAAACATCTGTTTTCTCAGAAGATTGACCAGTTGAGAGATACTCAGGGGCGATGTGGCCAACAGTACCTCTAACTGCAGTGGTGACATGCGAAACATGGGGGTCTAATAGCTTAGCAAGACCAAAATCACCAACTACTGCTTCAAAATTCTCATCTAGCAAAATATTAGCCGCTTTAACGTCTCTATGGATTATCTTTGGGTTACACTGCTCATGCAAATATAAAAGTCCCCTTGCTGCTCCAAGTGCAATATGCATTCGTCTACTCCAATCCAAAAGCGGTGTTTCCCGACCACAGTCTGTTCAAAAAATTCCAAATAGGAGTATAAAAACCTAAAAAAGACTAGCTACTTAACTTTGAGAAAAATTCTGCTTGCTCTAGAAGTTGACTTTTGAGAGTCAAAAAACAAGTTCTCAACATTGACTTACATTTAAGTTATTATGTGTTTTAGATATCGAAGCAACGGTACTAAACTATGTAAGAAGCATTGTAACTTAGCTTAAAAGGTAATACACTTGCTGACAAACCAAAGGATTAGCTTAGTTACCTCTCAAGCGATCCGCAACACTTCCATTAGGCATATAAGGGTAAACAAGTAATCTTTCTTCTGAAGTCAAACAAAACCCGTAAAGGCGTAAAAGGTTACGATGCAATGCCAGGCTTATCATCTCGAGTTCAGTCTGAAATTGCACTTCCCCAGAAAAATTCGGATCCTTTAGTCTTTTAACCGCCACCAAAGTCTTATTTGAAAGACACCCTTTATATACGACTCCAAAACCACCCTGGCCTAGAATATTCTTGGAGCTAAAATTCCCAGTTGCAACTTGCAGTTCACGAAACGTAAACCTCTTTAAATGACCAACATTAAACTCATAATCTTGCTGAACTGCAAATGTTATAAATCGTTATATTTACGAAAATTCCAGCTTGGAATATAGTAAATATGGATTAAAAAGATGATTGTTCATAAATTTTATACCATATGATGTACATATAAGGCGAGATCGATACCAATGGATTCCACAAACAAGAAGCATAATAGTAATCACGAGCGTGCAACCAACTCCAACCATTACAGACACGATCCAACGGTGACGATTGTCAACTTGCTTCTTTGGGTTACTTTCTATGCACAAAAGTTAAACAAAGTTATTCATATATATATCTTAGACGATCCTGTAATACAACGATGTTTACCATTCGCCACAATGGGGACGTTGACACAACTTGAAGAGGATGATGAGGTACAAAGATAGTTGTTCCCGGTGATCCTGCATTACCATATGTGAAATGTTCATGTCACCAAAGTTAAGAATTTTGATGGAGAATGTATATTTTTATATCTATATTAAAGATACTAATTTACCTGTAGTCTTTAGCTCGTATTTTTGGAGAGGCGCCACTAAGATTGTTGAACGATACATCCCTGTAATTTAAAAAGAAAAGACGGCATTGAGCATACTTTTCCAATTTAACATTACTATAGAAGTTTATTAGAAGCAAATTATGACATACAAGAATGAAAGACCTGTGAGGTTTGCCACAGGTCCAGGAATGTCCCCCGACAACTTATTTTTATTCAATCTCCTGAAAAAGAAGAGTGAAAGTAAACTATTAGATACGCAATGTAAGAAACATAAGAAAATAGCTAAAGAAAAATTTATACAAGCTTACAGATAACTTAGACGACTCAAGGAACCCAAAGAGCTTGGGATTTCGCCTACAAACTGATTACTTGACAAATCAAGAGTTTCTAGTCGAGTAAGTTTTCCAATTTCAGCTGGGATCGGACCGGATAATGCATTGTTCTGTAGTAACCTATAAGAAACTCAGCCAAAGTTACAAGAGAAATTACTAAAAGATGATATCTTCAATTTCACAAGAATATAGTCCATTTTAATTGTCGAACTGCCAAGATTACTTTTTTTGCAAGAAGTTTAAGGAATATGATATTGCTTTTATCTCTGAAATGATCGCTTTAGTTTCACAATGCAAGCTCTTACATTAATGTCTATGAACATGATCAATTATATAAAACCTAATAAACGAAGACATCCCGATATAGAAGGCATAAAAGAGTATGATGAACTTACAATGTGCGAAGACGTCCTAAGTTCCCAATACTTGGGGATAATGTTCCAGCTAATCCGGTACTAGCCATTTCACTAAGATGCATTACAAGAAACATAAAAAACAAGGGAATATAGATTGCACAATAATAAAAATACAATTGCCTCCATCACAAATTTGGAGTCAAATTTTGATTTTTTATGACTGAAATGATTGCATAGTACTGTAAAATCAGTATGATTCAGTTTCAATGTTTGTGATGATACTCTAATGACTATAAATGTAGATTTTTGTTTTCACAGTGTTATGGAAGCCAAAAGCTGGATTTTGAAAATTGAGTTCCGTTGCAAACTAACTATCATTCTTGCAGATACGCCAATAAACATTACTTCACAAATTATCAGCAATTTAGGATGCAAAGAAAGGAAATTTGACTTAACAAAAGCTTTGTACTCGATATTTCTATCCTGTTTGCACTATAAGGATGATCTTCAGCAACTCAAAGCCAAAATACAATAGTTCCACAAGTAATCGTTACTTGTGACTAAAGTTGACTTCAAATTTGTAACAAAGGGGGCGATAAACCGAAAATCTAGTATCAAACAAATAATGAAGAATAGGAAAAGTGTGAATACTAACAGAGAGATAACAAAACCCTCGGACGAACACGCAACCATTTGCCAAGTACAAGGATCAACAGAATTGATATCCCAACCATCAAGCACATGATACTCATCTATCATTTTACCCTTCATCGACATCAATGCAGCCACTGCAAATCAAACAAACATCACATATAATGCAACTAAATAATCCTCAAAACACATTCTTAATCAACCAAAAACCATATCACAAAATGGGTCAAAAAAGTAATCTTATTACTTACCTTCAAAGTTGACACCTTTCGGAGATAAAAGACTATCAGAAGCACCCACCATTATAACCAAAACCCTTAATAAAACCAGCAACAATGTCACAAACTTCTTCATACCTTAACCCCTGATTAACTCCAACAAAACCCACAAAAGTTTCTAGCCGAAAAACTTCTAAAAATGGAAAGTTTAGTCAATTCCTTTGGTTTTTTCAGTTCTAAAGACAAAATGTTGTGTTTTTGTTTAACTCCAACAAAACCCACAAGTATTTTTCCAAACTAACAATGCCCACAAAAGTTTCTTGCAGGAAAACTTCTAAAAATGGAAAGTTTAGTCAATTTTTTTTGGTTTTTTCAGTTCTAAACACAAAATGTTCTGTTTTTTGTTTAACTCCAACAAGACCCACAAATATTTTTCCAAAATAACAGCACCCACAAAAGTTTCTTGCAGAAAAACTTCTAAAAATGGAAAGTTTAGTCAAATTTTTTGGTTTTTCACTTCTGAAGACAAAATGTTGTGTTTTTTGTTTAATTCTAAGAAAACCCACAAATATTTTTCGAAAATAACAATGCCCACTAAAGTTTCTTGCCGAAAAACTTCTAAAAATGGAAAGTTTAGTCAATTTTTTTGGTTTTTCACTTCTGAAGACAAAATGTTGTGTTTTTTGTTTAATTCTAAGATTAACCCACAAATATTTTTCCAAAAAAAAAAACTATGAAATGTGAACACATAAAAGGACAACATGTTGTGTTTTTTGCTTAATGTTGATGGAATCAAAGGACCTCGAGTAACTAAAATGATAATGTAGCTTGTTTTTTTAATGTTGAGATGAATAAAGAAATGAGGTTTTGAGCATGGGGAGTGATGTTTGAAAATTGGGGGAATCAAATTTCATAAGTTTTGAAAAATGGTGATTATTTTTGGAAAGTGAAACAAATGGTTCCCTTGTCTTCTTCACTCATGAGTCAACTCACTCACTAAATTGCTTCATTATCATCAGTCATGTATTCTTGCTGACACTCATAAATTTTGGGGACCCCTAAAATTTGTGTATAAATTGAAAAAGTGGGGAAAAAATAGATACTAGGCGACTCGTTCATGTCGGCTTTGCCCCGAAGATAAAGTAGCTGCGTTCGAGTTTAGAACATGAGAGCGCAACCAGAGAACTTATGGCCCTCGCCGGTCACCACTAAGGCTACAACTTTGAGGCTATTTGATCATTGATATTAGACATTAGTTGTTACTTGATCTGGTGCACACGTGGGAATACCAAATGGTGCTAGTCGCCCAGATATGATGTCGGTTGGATTATGGTTTTCGTTTCCGTGTAATCCACAAAAAGTAGCATGTCTGTCATGACTCAGAAATGAGCCAACCTTAAAACCTATCTACATACTCGATTCTCTATAACAAATTGTCATGGCCTTAGTTCTTTATATGCTAAAGAAATTGTAACCTTAAGAAGAAAGTATATTCTAAATCTACTATATGGTCCAAAGTCCAAACCAACATCTAATGTCATGTACTAGATTTACAAGACCTAGCAAGTGTGTTTGTGTAAAAGACACCGGGTGTACGCCTGTGTATCCAAATGCAACCTCTATTCCACTATGCTACAGGAACTCTATATGTTCGATTATGGATGCAAATGCATCGCAACACATAGACCATCAAGACTTACACGAGGTGTCCCTCAATTATATGACTAAGTAGACAAGTCACACTTTGTGCACAATTTAAAGGGAAAGAACACTTACGAGTTTGTTCCAGCTCTAAGATACCAAGAAGTATTTACATAATAAAGTTAAACATAACATCTACCAGATAACAAAAGGCGAAAATACAAAACATAGTTGTATACCTAAGAAAACAAAGGCGAGCAATACCGCCCAATACCAACAAAAGAAACAGCAAAAACTCCAAACCCTTCGGTTCTACCTTCTCTCAGTTTTTCATCCTAAACAAAACAAAGAAAAAGATATACAGAACCATTTTCGTTTCTTTGCTAGAGATAGACACATAAAAAGTAGCAGACCGTCTTAATTTGTACTTTGCCCTTTGTATACTATCTCTATATCACCACAGGCTGCTGCTGCGTAAACTGTTGATGCATTTGCTTTTTCACATGGTCGGGAATTAACCTGTTGATAAGCTCGGGAGATGCTCCTGACAGCTGGAACCACAGACATAAAATTTATTAAGCCACCTTGCAAACATGAGTCAGATAACCAGCGGGACCTAAATTAACATGTGCTTACCTCTTGTCTGAAGTTGAAAAGAGGAGGCAACGGTCGACCATTTGGTAAGTGAGCATTCGGATGACGTATCTCGTCGAAGAACGGATGTGCCATGGCTTCAAGCTGCAGGCAAGAAGCATAGTTCAAATATTTTGAGTAAACGCACAATACTATATAAAACGAGCAATGATAAGTTATATAATAATGAAACTTACAGCACTGCAGCGAAGACTTGGAGAATACTGAAGGAGCCGGGAAGCAAGATCAATTGCTTCAGGAGGCATACGCTTGTGAAACACCTAAAACACAAAAAACAGCTAGTTACCAAAAAGAAAGAGTGTCCCAATGAAAATCGCAGTTCAAAAAGAAACCCGAAAAACTAGCTAATATCTTTTTATTCAATGATTCAATTATTTTTATTATTATTCTTTAAGTAATCGAGTATTAAACTATTAAGTAGTAGTATTATAGTACTTTCTAAATAATATGCTAGTGGGTCAACCTAACCCAAAACTGTTGTGACATGTTACCCGACCCTCCCATCTTGCCCCCTGTAATGACAGAAAATGAATTATACCTTGTGCCACGGGTGGGCCTTTATCTGGGGAAACCTAAAATCGTTGTAGTTAGGATTCATACAGCGAATTTCTTCACGAGTTGGTGTGCCCAAAACCTGAGACACCAATGATGAGTTATAATTAAAACGATTGTGGTCCAAATTTCAAGTTGAGCAATGAAAACAGTACCTTGATGATCTCCACAAGCTGATCCACTGCGTTTTCTCCAGGAAATAGTGGCTACAAAATGAGTAAAAACCAAAAATTAAATAAGTTAACATGTACACAAAAAACATTTGCAATGTTATAAAAATAGTTTTTAAGCAGTAAACCTGTCCGAGGAGGAGTTCAGCCAGAATGCAACCAGCAGACCAAATATCAATTGAAGTTGTGTACTCTGTAGCACCAAAAATGAGTTCGGGTGCCCGATAGAAACGCGAACAGATGTACGATATGTTTGCTTCTCCCCTCACCTAAAGACATTCACAAATATATGGTCATGCATGATGCAAAATATGCAAGTAAGACCCTAGTATATAAGGACTATTGTGGTTACTCATGATTTGGATTGGAACCACAAAATATGTTCACGACTAACTAATGAGATAATGCCGATACAGCCCACCCGACTACAAAAACTTCAAAGAAGACAACCAAACTAAGCAACCAAGTTCATTTCAAATATTCAGATATAATTGTATAAAATGACAAGCCTACCCCATGTCGTATTCATAACATAGAAATTGTTAATTCAGTTACTTGATTTATGAGCTTAAAATAAATTGAATTTGCAACTTGCAAGTTTAACAAAGCAGGCCGTTGAATTGTTGATCTTTAGGGTCATTTTTTAAAAATATATATATAAAGTGATTTTGAGGGTACTATCATTCCCGGAATAGTTTTCCCTAACTTGGTGTACAAAACCAGATTGCATAACCAAATCTTTTGTAATACGTAATTAACTGATTTCAATGCAATATCCCCTAAAAAATCTATTAGGCAGGCGACTTGAAATAACTACAGGATATTCTATTAGGTACATAAAAATCTAGCAAGACGCAAAACCAATAAAAAACTTATGGTGTGTAAGGAAGTAACATACTAGCATTTTCGCACTTCCAAAATCACAAATCTTGACTTGATGAGTAAGAGGGTCAACCTGCAGAAAAAGGAAGACAGATAAGCTCCAAAAATATTCTTAAAATAACACTAAAAACTACAAACGAAATACGGAGGGATGAAATCAAACCAGAACGTTTTGAGGTTTCAAGTCCCTGTGGCATACTCCAGTAACTGTATGCATGTATGCAAGCCCCCGAAAGATCTGCAAATTTCACTTGTTATTTCCTATATATTAGAAATAGAAACAAAACACGCCCTTGCAATGAATGAACAAAACTTACTTGATATGTATACAGTTTCACATAAAGGAGCGGCATACTCTGATGTTGATTGTTATAGTGCTTTAAAACTCGAAAAATTGTCTCTGGAACATACTCCATCACTATGTTAAGAAAAAGCTCGTCTCTGCTTGTAGTCGAAAAGAAACAATGCTTTAAAGAAACGACATTTGGATGGTCCATCATGCGCATTAACTGCAACTCACGGTTCTTGTATCTTCTGTCTTGCAAAACTTTTTTTATAGCAAGAGTTTCCCCTGTTTCTATGCATTTTGCCTGAAATTATAAAAGATCAGAAGAAATGACGCAAACTTAAAAGATTTAAGAAGTCCGTAACTAATTGCATACCTGGAAAACGGTTCCAAATGATCCAGTCCCAACGATACGCTCTGCCATGTAACTAACAGTCTGCATGAAGTCACGATATTAGTTTAGAATGAGGGCGACTTTGATTATGCTTATGATTTAGGGTCATAATAACAAGATCTGAATCAGAAACAAAGTTATTGCAAGAAAACTGTTTATTTCGGTAACTGTAAAGTTATCTAATGATCCCTAATTAAGAGTAAGACATGATTATGATCGTTCAAGTCATGGTAAACAAAAATAATACGCATGATGTATAATGTTTCTATACATCACAAGAATGCTATCAAGACCTATTAACACTCCGTTTAGACTTCAGAAATGCCAACAAAGACATGTTTCTATTAATGTTGTTATTAGTAACTTTTGAATATATGCATGATTTACGGATTCATGTATACAATCAACGTAAAGCAATCTTGGACATATTCTAGAGAATTGTGATGACTAATCTAACAAGTTCCTAATTGGCTAAAGGGGTTTTCTTTATGAACCGAATCAGATGGTTAGGTATAGTGATTTCAACAACATGAAACTTATTAAGAACTGTGCCATACCTGTTTTGGTTCACCATTCTTTCCACCGATGGTAGTTGATATAATGTGACCAGCTTGTGCTTCGCTCCCGTCAGCAACAGGAGCACTCATTTCCTGCAATAAATTTTTGATATCATTTATAAAATATAACAATGGCTAAAGATTGTGCGCTTAATTAGCGTCGCTTCAACTTCCTTTTCTTTTCCTAGTTCCTACTGAAACTATATCTATTGCTCTCTTACTAAAACAGTATATATCATTTATACAGAACAAATGCCCAAAATAAAAACACTCGTTTTAATAGCGCCGCCTTAACTTCCTTTTCTTTTACTAAAACCCTATTTTCCGCACCATAAAACAGTATATCATTTATAGCTAAAAACGGTTAGTTTACTAGCGTCCCTTAAACTTCCTTTACTTTTGGACTTATACTACTAACATCATACTTGATGTACCCTAACTAAACAGCATATTATTTATTTATACAGAACAAATGCACACAAAAAAAAACGTTTGCTTCACTAGCGTCGCTTCAGCTTACTTTTTTTTTAGCTAAACACTTTTTCCGTACTCCGAATAAAACAGTCTACCATCTACGCAAAACAAATGCACAAAAGACGTTCGTTCACCTAACGTCGCTTCAATTTCCTATACTTTTACTAAAACCATATTTTGCGTGCTCTTACTAAAACAGCATAGTAGTATCAGTTATACACCGCGAATGCCCTAAAAAATATGTTCGTTTTACTAGAGCCGCTTCAACTTCTTTTTTGTTTTCCAACTAAATCATACTCGTCATACTCTTACTAAAACAAGCAAATTCCAAAAACATTAACGAACATAGAATTTCAACTCTTCCTAAGCAAAAAAAAATAAAAAAAAAAATCACAAATTAAATTTCTTTCCAGTTTCGTCCAACCTTAGATTCTAATATCTACCGTTTGCTTAACGGCACATTTCAACTAACTACAACCAATTTCGCAACTAAAACCATACTCGTCGTACTCCATCTACGCAAAACAAATGCACAAAAAGACGTCCATTCACCTAACGTCGTTCCAACTTCCTTTTCTTTTACTAAAACCATATTTGCGTGCTACACGGCGGATGCCCTAAAAAACGTTCGTTTTACTAGAACCGCTTCAACTTCTTCTTTTCGTTTTCCAACTAAAACCATGCTCGTCTTACACTTACCAAAATAAAGTTTCCAAAAAGCATTAATGAGCATAAAATTTTAACTCTTCCTAAGCAAATAAAAAACTGACCCAAATTCAATTTCTTTCCAGTTTTGTCCAACATTAGATTCAAATATCTACAATTTGCTTAACAGCATATTTCAACCAACTATCACAACCAATTTCGCAATTAAATCCATACTCGTCATACTCTTACTAAAACAATCAAATTTCAAAAACATTAATGAACCTAGAATTTCAACTCTTCCTAAGCAAAAAGAAAAAAAAAATCCCAAAATTCAATTTCTTTCCAGTTTCGTCCAACCTTAGATTCTAATATCTAGAAGCCTTTCCGTTTGGATATTGATCGGTCTTGGTTTGACATGGTTTACGCATTACTGGTTCCCGCCGTTTGCTTAACGGCACATTTCAACTAACTATACAACAATCTCGCAACCAAAGCCATACTCGTCGTGCTCTTACTAAAACAAGCAAATTCCAAAAAATAATTAACGAACATAAAATTTCAACTCTTCGCGCGCTAAAAAAAATGCCAAATCCAATTTCTTTCCAGTTTCGTCCAACCTTAGATTCTTATATCTACCGTTTGCTTAACCGCACATTCCAACTAATCCTCACAACCAATTTCGCTACTCGAATCTTTACCCTCTAAAAAAACCAACTTCTCGCAACAAAACACAACATAGTACCAGTACCAGATCAGCTCAACAAAACAAATCATCCAAAACATAAAACCCCTAAAATTCCATCACTGATCTAGCACCAAACCCTAAACTTCCTACACCAAAAAACACCCAAAAACCAAACCCTAACTACCCAACAACTTCATTTAAAAAAAAAACACGACCAAGATTCCAGATCTTGACCAAAACCACAAAAAGTACAACCTTTATCACAAAACATAAAAAACAAAACACGACCCAGATACTAAAATACGAAACAAAACATGGGTTTGGAAGGAAAAACAATACCTTGTCACCGGACATGGAGTATTATTCCGGTAGCCGTGAGGGGCAAAATGGTAAATAAAAATTTTCTTATTTTTTTCTTGGGAGTTAAAGAAATGAAATGAAGAAAAAAAAGAAAATGATTTATTTATTTAAAAAAAGAAAGGGAAAAAAAGAGACAAATTCATGTGAATACAGCCAGCTCTTGTTTTGGTTTTGTGTTGTTGTTGATGATGATGATAAGAGGAAAGAGAATGTGATTGTGAGCTTTATTAATTCTTTCTTTTTTTAATTATTTTTTTATTTTTATAAAATATTTTTTTTATTTTTTTATTGTTTGTTTCATAATGGAGTAGCTACTTTTTTTTATTATTATTATTATTATTTCCTTTTTTGAAAAAAAATGGATAATTATTTGTTTTAAGCAAAGTTATTTACGAGTCGGGTTACTTGAGTTGAAATTATAAATCGGATCTATCCGGTTAACTTGATTAACTCGAATTCAAAATTAAATCGGGTATCGGGTAAAATAGTTTTCTCTAACTCGGATTCGGGTCAATTTGATCTGAATCCGAATTCGGGTTGATCTGAATCCGAATTGACCCTACTCGAATATACCCGAACCTGACTAAACATAGTTGAAATCGGATCGGTTCGGGTAAATTATTTTTAGCCTCGATCCGACTTAGACCCGGCCTGAATAACATGAACTCGACCTGCTCTCACTCCTGATCAAAGTTATAAATAACGTGACGTGGTGTAACAGCATGTCCAAGCTACATGCTTTAGCGGCTAAAGCAAAGCATTGATGTTTTTAAAGTGTAGCTTATGGTGACACAACATATAAAAATATTTATGTATTTTATTATATTTATATTGAGTTCATAATAAAGCGTACATATTAGTTAAAGTTAAGAAACTCTCCTAAATACATGTAATAATACTCATTTTAGGAGTTAATTTCAAAAAACCCCACTGCGCCTCATGTTGTAACGTCTTGACCTATTGCGTAACGTGAGTGCGTCTCACGTTTTAACACGCCTTAAGACGCGCCTTTTAAAAGCATGATTATTAGTGTGAGGCGTGACATGACGACATAGTTAAATATCATTTTCTATTAACCATACCAAGTTATGACGTTTTTTAAAACATCATTTAAAACGGTTAAAAAAACATAAATTATTTATAAATTATTATATTTGTATTAACTTCAAATATATTAAGTATACAAAAAGTGTTTGTATATAAAATTAAAAACTATGTTGCATGTAATATTTTTTATGTTTATATATAAAAAAAGGCTATTTTATCAAAATTAAAATAAAAAAAATTCTCGTATCATAATTTATCGCGTCTTATCACATTTTTTAATCTCTTATCTCACGTCAAATATTAAACTTACGCTTCAATTTATTGTATAGCATGAAGATTTATGTCTTTGCGAAATTTAACGTGACATATAACGTGCTTTTTACAATATTGGTTTTAAGACCTAGGTTATTTATTTTGTATATCTAACGAATAATATTTTATTTTAAAGTTTAACCTTTTTGAGCAAACTTTATGTATAATTATTGCCTAAAATTGCTTTTTGTTGATCTATCATTAAAAATAGCTTTTATGTTGTAAATATATATTACAATATTTAAAAATATTAGTTTCCTTTTAAAAAAGAATCTAAAAACATGGAAAAGAACAATGTAGTTAATTAGATTTTTTAACCGTGCCAATGAAATCTATGTACTTTTAGATTTTGTCTTAATATCATAATTTTATTATTTATTTTATAACAATTATATCTCACAATATATATACATCAATATAGGGATGAGTATTCTTAATCCCGTTCAGGACGGTACCAGGATTATAAATAACATGAAAAAAAATTCGAAACCATTAATTCGGGACGAGACCGTACCAAATCGGAAAATTCTCCAAAAAAACGGGAAAACGCCGATTTTCCGGTACCGATATCCGAATTTCATTCGGTATGATACCGGTACCACTAATTTTTGCTCGAAAAATATTCGATACAACTAATTCACGACGGGTTCAGAACAGAACCGGTACCATGATCAACCCTACATCAATATATATCCATCACAAAGACACAAACTAACGTAATTTGAACCCACAATTATATAGTTGAGCGGTATCATTTATACACGAGCTTTTTTGTATTATAAAATAACAAATATTAGTGGTTAGTGAGTTGAATTATACAATAACATTCATGTGAACAAGAAAATTTTCTAAATAAATTATTTAATATAACTTTTGTGGCCAACTGGGCTAGTAAACATTACTTCCACATGAAGTTTAAAATCACGTAAAATATACTTGTAATCTCCAAAAAAAAAAAACATGTTTTACAATGATATATTTTCAAAAGTTTTGTTAATATTAACTAGAATGATTTTTTTTTCTTTTTATTATGAGGTTCACATTATTTATGTCAAATGTGTTTATCATATGAGGTGAATGAGTAATAAATGTGTGACTTTCACAAGTATATCCTGATTGCTTTTACCTCTATATATGAGCTGTTGTTTACTTCTAGTTCTTAATCATATTTGTCTACTTTTAAGATTATTGTTTGCGAAATTCATGTGAATTACGTCATTCTTTTGTGTAATTAAGACAAAGTATGGGTATGTCTATTTTACCCTTTACCAATAAAAGCTTTTAAATATAAATAAAAAAAAATTTACTAACAACAGTCCTATTTGTTGTTTTAAAGTTAACATAATTGAATATTAATATTTATTAACATAAAATTTTTTATATTTAAATAACATAATTGAAAATTTGATATTTAATTAAGATTAATAATTCTATATTTAACTACACTTACCATAATTGTGATATTTAAATATGTATAAATATAGAAATAATAAGTTTATTCAATGCTACTTTATATAAATACAAGTTTTAAAAACAATCCATAGAGTTGTTGGCAGCAAAACCCAAAAAAAGACTGAATTTACAAAATTCTATAAAATTTAAAAGAATGATTCTGTTAATTATATTTCTTCATAACTCTAACCAAAAGAGAAATAATTTTTTATTTTAAATTTTTTTCAACTTAAAGTGTACGATTTTTTTTAAAGTAAGAAATAAAACAAGAATTAAAAATAATTTTTTTTAGTTTTAGTTAATTAAAAACATCCGTTAATATAAATTTTTGCAAACAATCGTTGGCTAAATGGACTAACGATAACGTTTGGTTCAACTTGAAAAAAAAATTGAAAGTACGTTGATGGTATCGGTAATAAAAAAAGTAAATGTTTTATTATGAGAAATTAAAAAAAGAGTAAATTGCATGTTTGCTCCATGTGGTTTGCCAAAATTGCATGTTTGCTCCCCAACTTCATTTAAATGCAGACAGCCTCCCGGAGGACGAAGGTAAGTAGCAACGAGCATCCCTGGATCTAACTCTCGTTACTTTTTGGTAATTAACTTTTTTTTGTTCAAGGGTATTGATGTCCTTTCATAATTTCTTTTTAACCTAGCTTAATTTCATTGCATTGTTACTCCCTGTGATTTGCAATTAAATAACCTTCCTTAACACATTTACAAACACACGCATAGATCAAATCCCCTTTTATAAAAAACACACAAACCCTAAATATGAACTGCTTTTGTGGGAACCAATCCATTGTTCGTACATCATGGACAAACACTAATCCTGAAAGAAGATTTCATTGTTGTCTTTATAATACTTGTCAATTTTTTTCGTGGGTTGATCCCCCAATGTGTGCTCGAGCTGTAGCGATTATTCCAGGGTTGTTAAGATCAAGAAATGCACTTGAAGAATCATTGAATGCAATGGAGGCTGGTAATCGAAGGTTGAAGATTTGTTTGATTTGCAGTTGGTTGTTTTTTTTGTTTCTACTACTTGATGTAATGTGTCAATGGTTGACTAATGATATGTTGTATTGAACTAATTGACCAGCTATTGTACTGGTCAATAATTTTCCTTAATGAAGTTCATATTATGATATGTCATGACTTTTGTTATGTTGTTGTTTATAATCTAATGTTATGTTATTCATTATAAGCTAATGCATTCATTCATTCCGTAAAAGCCATTACATTGTAGTCCCAAAACAGAAAAACATCAGCATACTAAACATGAACTTAAAGGTAGATAAGCATACAAATAAAAGTGAAATAACACAAGCAACAAAGCACATTAGATTTTGCCTTTTCCCTTGTCCTTTCCATCCTTGTTGTTAAAAGGCCTCTTCCTAAGTTTTTCTTCAATGGAAGACCAAGTCCTTTGACAGGGTAGTCCTAGCACGACCCCGGTGATGGCTTTAGGGCTTTTGATGATTGTCTTTGATGAGGTCCTTTTGCAAAGAGGAATGTACTTACCAGCTAAGCTTACATCACTGGATTTGCTAGCAGCAGGTATGTTAGGCTTTGATGATTGGCCTTCATCACTTGTTTCATCTAAGCTTTCATCACTTGTGTCATCCAAGGTTTCAGTACTTGTGTCATCTAAAGTTATAGCAGCAGACTTACCGTGATATCTAAAGTTATGCCAGTAATCATCATCAAGATACTCATAGAAATCCACATAGCCATACCATTCTATCAACTCATCTGTGACATCCCCTTCCTTAAACATTCTTGCAACACTTGTTGTTACAAATGGTCTTGGTCTTTCTTTTGATCCAAAAGGTGTAAGGTGTGTAATAAGTGTGAAAACACTTATCCTTTTGCCACTAAAATCAAGGAAAAACAAGACCTAATCATGTGTTTAATGTCGTAAAAGTCGGAATTACGCGTGGTTTTGTGTTTTTGTGTTTAAATAGGTACAAATGATCAAAAGGAAAGAAAACACGGGATTTCACGGTCAAATGTTGAAGAAAAGTCCAAAAAGAGACGAAGACAAAGTCAAAAGACCAAAAGTGTACCCAAGATCACGGAAATCGGCAAAATCAACACGGGATTGAAGAAAAGATCAAGAAAGCCATAAACGAGCTCGTTTTTAGCGGAATTAATCCTATATGAAGATTAGCGGGTTTGTGGATCCCACATTAGATCTATTGGGCTTAAAAGAAGCAAGTATATTCGTTTTATCCTTAAAGCCCATTATGGTCCAAATCATATTGATATGAAGACGGATGGAAAAATAAACATGGACAAAAAGCCCATTGTCTTAATAAAAAGAATGGGAGAGCTACGTTTTGGGCAAAAGCCCATTTGGTAAAACAACAATGGACGGTGAGAAAAAAAAAAGTATAAGTGAATTTTAATTCACTTTCTTTAGTCAAACAAACACACAAAACGTAACTCCTACACTTACCTTACACACGTGTTCTCCCCATTTTTCCCTTCCCCACACACGCACCCCAACCAATTCCCTACACCTCACCTACAGCGGATCCCTACCTTCCCCATTCATCCTTAGCCTACACCCTCCCCACACACAAGCAAAACCCCGGTCAACCCATAATTTTCTCCCCAGTCAAACTTTCACCCCAAAATACGTTTTTTTTTTAATAAAAGAAATTTTTTTTACTCACACACCCACCCCTTACCATGCTCTCTACCACACACGATTACCTCACTTCCCCACAATAAGTTTTAATAAACGAAATTATTTATTACCCCACTCCCATTGTATTTACGTCAAAAACAAAGTAAACCTACCCTTTCTTCTCCAAAAGGTGTAAGGTGTGACATTGTGTGTGGTGTTTAGAAAATAACTGATGAAACAATAGCATTACCCTGGTAGTATTTTTGTTGTGTGGTAAGTAGAAAAGTTAATGTGACAATTAACTCCATCTGTTCAACTACTTGGTCAGATAATATAAATGGGTCAACAAAAATGAAAGACCAATGTGACACGGTTTACAATGGGTCTAAGTGAAAAGAATTCAAATCTTAGCATGACTTTGACCAGAAAAATTGGGTCAAGAAAATTGAAAGACCAATGTAACCATCAAATATTATGCATACCATAAGGTTTGTAGCAAACTGCAATAGTCTTACAACTGTTTTTCCAAAAAAAAAGAAATAACATAAGTCTAGACCTGGATAATGGCCTCACATGAAAACAAGGAAATAACATAAGTCAATAACATGAAACATTCAACATAAGTCATTAGCATGACTATTAAATATTAAGTCTACATGCACTCTTTTTTGTTCTTCTGCTGGGGCTTCTAATCATATCAGTTTGTGAAGGTTGAGTATAAGCCTGTGATCCTTGATTATTTGCCTGTGCAGATTGGCTTGGTTATGTAGGCTGTGTGTTGTTTGTTCTAGCAACAGAGCTTGTACCAACAGCAGCAGATTGGCTTGGTTGTGTTGGCTGTGTGTTGTTTGTTCCAGCACCAGAGCTTGTACCAACAGCAACATTCTTTCTTTTCCCTGAATTACTTGTACCAACAACAGCATTCTTCCTTTTCCCTGCATTACTTGCACCAACAGCAACATTCTTCATATCACAGCTTCTTTTGTTGTGAATACACAGCTTTCCAAGTGGCCAATTTGTATGATTCATGGACCCAATCCTCAGGTATGCCTACATCATAACCATTGTCTATCATATCATGTATTGCAGCAACTGCATGCTTGCAGGGTATTCCTGATATCTCCCACTTCCTACAGGAACATGTCTTTTGAGGCAAGTTAACCACATATTGTTCTTGTAGGAAACCCTTAACCTGGTAAAGATCAGACCCATTCCAATCAACTATGCACTCACTAGCAGCAGTCTTAATCTTTTCAAACACCTTAGCAACAGCAGGGGTCAATGGGCCATCACTTTTTTCAATAACTTTTTGCACAATTACAATCCTTTTCATAAGATATTCCCTCACATGTTCTAAGGCTATAATTATAGGGTTGTCTCTAGCATCTAACAACTGTCTGTTGAAGACCTCACAAACATTGTTTATTAACAGGTCACAATGGGCTCTACCTAATTTTTTTGGAAAATGAAATAACATAAGACAACTAATTAAGTTACATAAGTTTAATGTGTAAAATTTAAGGATATGACACTTACCAAAGAAATAAGCTCTACTCCAATGCTCAACAGGTATTTTTTTAAGCCATTGATATGCTTTTAAGTTGAAATCTTTCAACTCTTTCATGTTTTGTTCAAACAAAACAGTAGTTGTTGATGATGCACACTTCCACAACATTTCCTTGTACTCAACCCCTTTCCATGTCTGGTTCATGTTCTCATATATATGCCTAACACAGTACCTATGCTCAGCACTAGGAAACAACTTCTCAAGTGCAGGTAACAATCCCTACAAGAATCATCAGATTTGTTAAAAATAAAACAAACTCACAAATAAACTAAACACTTATAAGAAATTTTTAAGGTAAACCATTACCTTTTGTATATCTGTGATGAAGGTGAAATTAGAGTTGGTGTAGAGATCCAAGTCATCAGCTGGACACTTTAAGAACCGTGTCCATGAATGTTGGTTTTCTGATTCAACTATTCTATAAGCAACAGGATAGATGCCATTATTTGCATCCACCCCCACAGCAGTCAACATTTGACCTGGATAATGTCCTCTCATGAAGGCACCATCTAAACCTAGTCATTCCCTTCCACTTTCCTTAAATCCCCTTTTCAGAGCACATAAACACACATAGATTCTCCTAAACATCCTAGTTGGACTTTCATGATTTTCTTCACCATAAACATCAGTCTTACAAGTTGTATCCGGATTACACCTCTTTAACTCCATTACATAGTCTTTCAATAAAGAATATTGAACCTTAACATCACCTCTCAAATAAACTTCTACTTTTGCCTTAGCCCTAAAGGCTTTATCCTTTGAAATAGCAACATGAAACCTTTTATGCATTTGTTCTTGAACAGCTTTAACAGAGATGTTTGGATTCATAATCAGCAGATCTGTGATGTGTTTGGAAAGAAAAGTAGATGTACAGTACTTTATCTTTCTAGATTGCAAACAATGGTGATCATCTTTGAATGTTTTTATGACCCACTTTCCCTTTTCACCTTTTGATAAGTACAACAACCATGGACAACATATTTTGTCCTTTTTTGAAAGCTCATTTAACTTATTAAAACTTATACCACTGTCCTCATTTGCCCCTTGTATTTTCTCACTTTTATGGTTTTTGCTAGGAACTATACCATTACAAACTACCCTAATTCTTACTAGATCATTCCTATTAAAATGCAAGTTTCTCCTACTCTCAACAGCATAGCTTCTAATCAATTGTTTAGCAACATCTCTGTTAGCAAACTCTCTTCCTACATAAAATTTGGCTGATGAGTGCAATTTCTTTTAACTTTCTAAGACCTAGTCTTCTTGCATTTTTTGGGACATCCTCTATGTCACTTTCCAGTGAATCAAAATCTAAAACCTCTAAGGTATCTTTATTCAAAGTAACCTTAGGTACCATAGGATCATTGTCAGCTACTTCAAAATGGAACTCACTCATGTTAACTTCTACATCCTCAACTACATGTTCATCATCCACAAGGTCATTATCAGGCTTATTTTCCATTTCAAACCCACTCTCACTTTCATCTTCTTTCTCAACTACCTCAACATACACATACATAACCTTGTGCAAATGAACATAACTTAAAAAGTTTTGATAATAAGCATCACTAACCAAAGGCTTTACACCAACTTCTAAAGTTTTAAGTGGAACCTTATAGTAGAAAAGTAATTGATGGTCCATCTCATAACCTAAACTATTCATAACCGTATTCAGAATAGCATCACTAAAGTCATGCATATTCACCATATCAACAAAACAAATCTCACCTTCAATGTATTCCAAGTTCGGGCCATCACTAAACCTTCCATAGTAGTGACATTTAATGCTAAACAATTGTTCATACACATCTGTTAACATAGAAAATAACGATGGTCAGAATTGGATACATAATAATTAGGGAGAATTAATTTTTTTTTGGTAATTAATCTTGAAATTAAACAATGAATAAACAACTTACCATATATCGCAATGTCAAATTCTTCACCTTCGGCTCTTATGAAGAAGTCTGGAACAGGATCCTCCATGATTAACAAAGTTTGGGGAGGTTTGAGAATGGTAAACTGGAATATGAAAAGCTTGGTGCAATCCGTTTAATATGAAATGGGTTATAACCGAGTGATATGGGTAAACCCATGTACCAAAGCGGGTCTAATATAATTAATAAGCGAATTACCAAATATACCCCCACATAAATATTACCTTTTAACGAGAGTTAGATCCAGGGAGGCTCGTTGCTACTTACCTTCGTCCTCCGGGAGGCCGCCTGCATTTAAATGAAGTTGGGGAGCAAACATGCAATTTTGGCAAACCACAGGGAGCAAACATGCAATTTACTCTTAAAATAAAGGCTCGTTGTTATTTTATAATTTTCACCCCTATTTGAGATAACGAAAACTTTAAAATGTTTATATGTCAAAATTTTAAATAAAGACATACAAAACTTGAAATATGTTATTGGAATTGAAGTTTTGGATAACAAGAACGGTATTTTTCTAAGTCGAAGGAAGAACTTTTTATTTTTATTATTTTTTATTTTTTTTATTATTTATTAATTTTATTTTTAGAATGACATCGTACTTGAAATCCAATTTTCGAGTTAAACCATTCAAACGGACAGGCCTCGGGACCCGAACTACTAGGAGAGACACACGAAGGGAAACTTCTAAAACTTACGGCTTCACAGGAGGGGGAAAAATCAAGATGTTTTTTCTCTTGCCAGAGAACAAACCCCTCATTGAGCTCCAAAAGGAACTCTGGTGGCCCGCTGAGCTAAGTCAGTTGGTTATCGAAAGAAGTATTATCTAGAGCTTTTACATGAATATGGGCTACTCGTTGCTAAACATGTTGATACTCATTTGCCTGAAATTACTACTCTTAATCATATTGAATCTGATGAGGATTGCTTGATAACATTGGTAATTATCGAAGACTTATTGGTAAATTAATTTACCTTACCAACACTAGGCCTGATGTATCATATGCACTTCACTGCCACTTCATGCATGCTCTACTTGAAGGTTTATAAGTATCATAACAATTATATAAAACCCTAAACGAGATCAAAGCACATATAGCAGAAGCGATTTAACAAGATCATAATTAATAACATAATTATAATTAATCGAATTAGGGTTACATACCTTTACGCTAAAGCAATTCCACAAGATGAAGAACGAATCACCAATTCTGTTTTATACCGTATATACCAAGATATAGTCTAAAGTAAGACTATATTACGATCTTGTACACACGTAATACAACGAGCTAATCGTGATTTTAGCACGTGAAAACCGAGCTACAACGCTTGTAAATAATCTACTCAACAACCCTAGAGAGGGGCTAGGACTAGATTACGTATACAATCGATCAACCAAGAAAAACCAACCGAACCCCTTCGTGGTGATGGCTTGCGATCGACCCAAAAGAGAGAGGAGGGGAAAGATTATTGTTGTTGTGAATTATGAGGGATTAGGAGGTGTATTTATAGACTTCCAACTCATTGTAGCCCAATAAATATAAGGCAACTTTTGCCCCCCCCCCCCCTTTAGCCATAATCGATGGTCGAAACACCCCTTAGGGGTGTTCCGGAACCTTCTGTCCTTCTTTCCTTTAGTATACATACTATATATATATATATATATATATATATATATATATATATATATATATATATATATATATATATATATTAACGCTCGTTATAACTGAACTATTAATTAATTAACGATCGTTAAGGTTATATAGTTACTAGCTCGGTTAAATTAATAAATACATAAATATATTTATTAAATAAATTAATAAATACAATAAATATATTTATTAATTAAATTAACTCTTTACGTATTGTGTGCAATCCCGTAATCTCGAGTTCGATCCTATCACACGACTATTAAATATAAGTCCATAAACTTTCAGCTCCCACTTGGACATATTTCGAATATCGTGATTACATTGACTAGCGTCTAGTTACACATATCAATGTCTCTAGTACAACTCGAGTAAGGTCTCCTGGACAAAACCTTTTAACGATTCTGCATCGTTATTATTATCCTTTTATTTCTAATACAACGTTAATAAGGATATGGATCTCAGTCATTCCTTTCATTAACCATTATGTTTCTCGTTCATAGATTCAGCAAGATTACCAAAACAAATTTGGGTGTGGCCACACAAACATCTTACGGATCCCACGAGGGGTCCAGCTGTATTAAAATCTAAAACGAAATTTGAGGAAATAAATTCCATATTGACTACGAGCAAAACTTATGAATTTTGCAACACTTCCAAAAATAATCCTTATAGCTACCAGTTATGTTTAGCGTTAGATTATTCCACAGAGATGCACTAGATTCATAACAGTTTCCTGGTATCTCAAGTCTAAGGATAACTATTTATGTTTTACTTAATGACAAGGATCCAAAAAGTAATAACATATAGTTGGGATAAGCCCTATATTCTATTCATCAAATATCATCCAAAATCGATCAATATAATTTCAAGTATACTCTATCACTATTTTGATTTGTCTTAGTTTAACAATACTCCCATGTTATTAATCGACAACAGACATTTAGCATAACATTTATTCATGGATTAAAACATGTAAAATAGGATACACTTATTAAATAATAGAAATAAACGAAACCCAATCTTTATTTCATTATATTAATAATGTCATAACATCCTTTATCCAAATACTAATCACAGATTTATTGCATGAGTTCGCTAGCTAGTTGCAGCCCAATCGCCTTGGTATGCTTAACTACCTTTGGTCTAGGCAAAGCCTTAGTTAAAGGATCGGCTACGTTATCATCTGTGTGAAATTTTATCAATTTGATTTCCCGAGCTTCAACTTGTTCTCGGACGTAGTGATGTCTACGCATAAAGTGTCTGGCGCCTTTCATGACTCAAGGGTCATTGGCAAATATTATTGCGGCATAATTGTCCCAATATGTAGGTCCACGTAATCCTTGGATTGTTTAATTGTTATACTGATCAAAAGAGGGAGGAAGAGATGAAGAACTAGAGAGAGAAAGTTAGAGAGAGAAAGGAGAGGATGAGAGAAAATATGTATGCTAGGAGAGGATATATATAGCCCACCCTACATGTGAGCTTTATGGGTTATATTGTTACATAACAAGATCACGAGCCCATACTACGTATATATCGTTGGAGTGACCGATCCTTTCTAAATACGTAAAAACGTATTTCCAACAATCTCCCCCTAAGGGAGGTTACTCCAAGTTACAAAGTCCTAAATATTCTATAGCTCGTGATCTTTAGCTAGTTATTCTAATAATGATGTGACCGAGACTTTCTTGGGAAAAACGTATTTCCAACAATCTCCCCCTAAGGGAGGTCACACCATTTTACGAAATCTTAAACCTAGCATACTATTCTTGAGTCTTCGATCTTGTTATTGTAAATATGCTGATGTGATCTTTGACTTTAGTCTTGAGCATGTTTCCTTGCCTTGACTTGTACATTTATCACTTGTGATATTCGCTTCCTCGTGACTTCCTGTTCCACATACTTACACTTTTATAAATTCTTGAAAGCTTTAGAGTTTGATACAGAGGAAGACTTGACTTTTAGGCTTTCTTGAATTTATTGAAGTATTAAGTGCAGAAAGTATAAGCACGCGTGGATGACTTCTTCTCGGATACCGCAATGCCACCGCTGCATAAAACAATTAGCAACAAAACAAAGACACAGATGAAATGGCTTTGAACATTTCAACCTACTTAGGAAGCAATTTACCTCCGGTCGGTGAAGACCATTGGACGATATTAAATATCATACTTGTGGCAGGTAGTTTCAATTAAGAAACTCATTTACAAGATTTCGCGGGTAAACCCGTTCTCTTTACTCGACCGTCCAAAGCTGACTGCGAACATAAATAGTGAATCATTTGGATAAAATTATGCGCATGATTGAATCCGTCAAATCTGATTCCTAGAACAAGTTTGATTCAATCAAGAATCGCACCATCGTTGCTTACTAGTTGTCACGAGCTTGATTCATATAGAATCTTGAAAGTTACCTACCAAGTGTTGTTTGATGTTAACACTAGAAGGATTTCCACTCATCATTGTGAACACTATAGAGTGTCACTCTAAGTGTTCTGGCAAGATCAATAAGATATTGCGTAGAGGCCTGGAACGTGTTTAAGTTCAGCTAAGAATTAAACAATTGTTGCTTTCCAGTTATCACAAGCTTGATTCATAAAGAATCGCACAAGTCACCTACCATGAGATTTTTGATATTCGCTCAAGAAGGATTTCCATCTTCATTGTAAATACTTTCGTATTACTCGGATGTTCAGGCAAGATCATGAATATTTTGCGTAGGACTCTTAAGATCTTTCTTACTTTTCACAGTGTGTGAAGAAGCAAGGAAATATGAAAGTGTGTCCTAATGAGATATTTGATGATCTCAAATGGCTCTAGACTCGATCGTGCATTTTGGATTTTAGTGATCGGAGGCTGGAGAGGAGTGCCACCATTTCAATACCAATTTATTCGGAATGAATAAATCAATAGATAATGTGTTGTCTCCGTGTGTTTAAAACAAATATCTTTCGAGAGATATCTGAGTTAGCTGGGATGGGTTGTGCATTGCATCACTGGGTCCATGATGTCTTATCTTCAATATCAAGCATCATTAAAATGATCTCAATAGCTAATGAGTTGACCCGGTTTCTGCCTAAGGTTTTAAGGAGGGCTTCATTCTTTTCACCCTTTATCATTACAATTCTTTTTCATTCTTCAACCCCTTCAATGCTTACCAATACGTCATAACTAGCATCTTGTTGTGATTGTTCCAGTGCTAACTTAATTACTTGTCGGCATTTAGCTACATTCACAATCTTTCTCCATCTTTTCTAAGGACTACTATTTCTAGCTATGGAATGTCCTTGGAAAGATTCCTTCGATTTTGGAAGAATCATTGGACTTAACCTATCCTACCATCCTTTTGTCACCACAATCTTGATCGTCGTGAAATAGATAGGTATGGGTAAGTGTACGTCACCATGAAATCCATTTTGATATCAAAATCCATTTTGCTCCCCCTTAACATATGCCGGGATATTCGAAAACATTTCACATATGTTGGGATGAGCTAGCACATTAAGTCAAGCCATTATCGACCTTAATATTAAATCGCATTTTCTCCCCCATATTAAAAATATTAACCCAATCGATGTTTTTAATATCAATTGATTTTAAGAAGTTTTAAGAAAATTTGGGAAGAAAAATGCAAATCCAATTATTTTCATGATTTACACAAGCTCCCCCTAAAATTAATGAGGGTGTACTTGATACGTAAATTAAATACCTTTTAAACACAAGTGTAAGGTACTTGTCACATGCAAAGATCATATATGATAATGTATTCACAAGATTGTTAATTTACGAGGTTGGACCTGAATGATGAGAACATCATATGATGGAATCACATGGTTCTTGTTCACGAATGTTGGTCTCCCCCGTAACGTCTGAAATTATCTCCTCCTTTTTGAAAAGGGGTAATCTTTCATGACACCACATGTACAATTGATATCGTTGTCTTGACACCAATTTGTGAACTTGGCACTTTCGGCATCGAAGATCCTGAACGCTTGACAATTGCTCCCCCTCAATTGTTGACCCGTGTTCTATCAAAAGAGTTGTAGTCGCCGTTTGAGTAGTCGCATCGTCGAGTATGTAGATATCAGTAGTAAATTGCTATGGTATGTGGAGATGATAACTGATAACGTATAGTCCCCAGTCGGGTCATGAACCCGGCCCACGGGTACTACCCGTATCCGGTCCATCACGAATGGGTGGGAATAATGTGATTTGAGCTTATGGGCTTGGATGAACAGTAACCTCACACACGTGTGCGACCCACGGCCCGGCATGCCCGGTGTAGGGTTAGACAGAATCATACTCCTACTATGAGTAGGATTTATCTCAAAGGAGAGGATATTTACTCACCATAATTAGAAGATAACAATCAATCTAAATTTGGTATTTATTCTTTCTTTGGGGCCGAAGCATCAGTGACAACCCATTAGGGGTTCACTGCCTATATAAGGAACCCCCAAGGGTTCCACAAAGGTATTACATTCTACGCACTTTCAACTCTCATCCGATTCCTATAACCCTAACCGATTACTTACTCTCACGCCGGAGTCTAATCGTGGGAAACATTCCCACGGTAAGCCTAACGCGTGTTGTTTTAGTGTGCAGGATCCCAACCAAATAATTCACTTGGTGCAAGAGCCGGAGTCCAGCCAACCCGAATTAAGCCTAAATCGGGTTTAGCAAGGATCACCCAACTTTTGTATCAACAAGTTGGCGCCATCCGTGGGACCATTACACTAAGCTAGATCAAAATCTCATCTTGATTTCTCAATGACAAAGGATCCGCAAGGAAACCCCAGGAACACAAATCCTGGGAATCGAAAGTCCCCATGGGAAGGGATACTCATTCCCAATCGATCCCCTAGCAACCAAGCCAGCGGACCAAACAACCGAAGTGGTCTTCAGTCCATGGGTATGACAAGCACGTTCTCTGTCACCCCACCACCTACTTCAACCTTGGATAACCCTGATCCAGGGAGTGCGCCCAACCCCCCTAACAAGGAGCCGCGCAGACCATCGACTGAGGAAGAAGTAGAGGTCGAACCGCTCAGTGAGGAAGATCTCACTCGAGTTCTCATGCAGAACTTCGAGAGGATCGTCCCAGGAATTGCATCAAGGTTGAACCTAGGGAGGGACCTCCAATCTAGGCTCAACTTTGGCCACGCCAGACCAGGCACCTCTTCTCAAACTCAAAGGAAGCGAAGAACACGACCTCAGGAGCGGAACCTCTTTGAGGAAACTCCCCAACCCAGGAATGTGTTCGAACGCATAGGGGATCGTCTCATGCAAGAACTAATACATTCCGTGAGGAGGGAGAGAGGTCCGACGGTTCACCCGAACGACCAGATCTGGAACTAACCAGAACTAATCGCCGCACAAGCTTGTGGGATAGGATGAATACCGGGAAGAAGGCTCCCGGCTCTTCTCACAAGAGCGGTCCTCACCCAAAGGATGGGGCACCACCCTCTTCTCCCGGTCCATCAGGAGAGGACTCGGATGACCATCCACCCAAGCGTCGCCGACCTAGGCGTACTCCTCCACCGCCACCAGATAACGAGGAGTACTATGGCGGCCCCTATTATCGAGATGCGGAAGTAGAAGATCTTTCCCGCCCGTGGTGTGACCCTAGTCTCACCCGTCCATGGGCAGATCCCAGGTAAGATCCTTTCACTCTCCGCATACGGAATTTACTCTGAGGATACAAAGCGTCGCATGCCGGCGTGTGTCAAGACTTATAATGGGACTGGTGATCCGGATGATCACCTAAAGATATTTGACACGCAGGCGAAAATTGAACGATGGCCCATGCCTATATGGTGCCAAATTTTTAATTCAACCTTGATCGGTAATGCTCGTGATTGGTTTGAGGGACTTCCTCCGCGAAGCATTGATAGCTTCACTGAACTATGTACTGCGTTCAAGAATAATTATACTCAGCGAAAGAAGTATAATAGAGACTCGGTCTCATTGGCAACCGTCAAGTAACGACCAGGGAATCTACGGAAGCCTTCACTGAACGCTTCAATGACGAGTGCACACGCACAAAGACAATGCCGGAACTTCTGAAAATTTCTGATTATATGCATGCCATAACAGACAGGGAATTAATCAGACGTCTCAATGACAAACGTCTGGAGAGGTATGACGACCTTATGGAAAGGGTCAGAAACTTCATAGAGGGAGAAACCGCGGTAGCCGCGGCTTACCCTTCAAAAGGAAACAGCTACCGATCGAACGACCAGTCCAGGAGACAGTTGGGCGGTCAAAACAACCAGAGCAGTGGGAGGGGCTCAGATTACAAGAGCCAAACAAAGGAGGACGGTCGGAGGACAAATTTACCCCTCTAAAGATGTCCTACCGGGAGATCTTGCTGACGGAAGGGGCCAATTTCCCGAGACCTCCCCCAATGACGACTTCGCTGGACCGTCGTCAAGGAAATCGCTTTTGCGAATTCCATAATGACAAGGGCCATGGCACGGAGGAATGTATGCAGCTCAAGAAGCACATTGAGTCACTGATCAAGTCAGGCAAACTCAAGCATTTGGTCAAGGATTGGAAGGATGGAAAAGACAACAAAAAGTATGACAAGAAGGATCCCCAAAAGGACAAACCTTCAACTAAATACATGATCCAATCCAGGCAGCGCCGTACAAGGCAGAAAATTAGTCAAAAATGTTCACGCGGCATAGAAATCTCATTCCCTCCCATCACGGCAAGCGATGTGATTGATGCGCCTCTCACTATTGAGATAAGCATTGGAACACACAATGTCCGCCGTATGTATGTGGATGGAGGGTCATCAGCAGAAGTACTATACGAACACTGTTTCGTACAGTTACGACCAGAAATAAGAAGCTAATTAGTACCGGCCACGGCGCCGCTCATCGGTTTTAGTGGAGACACCATCTGGCCAATAGGACAGTTGCGTCTGCTTGTAACCATTGGGAATGAAGAGCACTCCACCACGGCGTAGATAAACTTTATGGTGATACGCTCACACTCTCCATACAATGGGATCATAGGCAGACCACGTATCCTGGCCATACAGGCGATACCTTCCACGACACACGGGATGATCAAATTCCCAGTGAAAAGAGGAATTATCACTATCTATAACACAATCATACCAGCATCCGAGTGTCATGTCGTGACAACACCGGTTCCACCTGTTCCCCCCAAGGACGGATCACCACCTCCCAATTGGAAGGTGGCAATCCATCCTGATTACCCGGAACAAGAGGTATCCATAGGAGGAACACTCTCGGATAGCGGCAAGAGGGCCATGTGCTCTCTCCTGAAAGCAAACTTAGATGTATTCGCATGGGAGCCCAAGCATATGACGGGCGTACCGCGTGCGATGGCAGAACATAAGCTCCAAATCCGCTAGGGATATCCTCCCGTTAAGCAAAAAAAGCGCGGTCAGGCACCCGAACGCAGCCAAGTAATATTGGATGAAGTACGGAAATTGTTAGATGCAGGTATCATGCGCGAGGTATACTACCACGAGTGGTTATCCAACCCAGTCATGGTCAAAAAGCATGACGAAAGCTGGCGCATGTGCGTGGATTTCACGGATCTAAACAAAGCCTGTCCACAGGACTGCTACCCGTTACCGGAGATTGATTGGAAGGTGGAATCCCTATGTGGATATCCCTTTAAGTGCGTCTTAGATGCATATAAAGGATACCACCAGATCCAGATGGCGGAAGAAGACGCAGAGAAGACGGCGTTCCATACTAGTCAAGGCGTATACTGTTATACAAAAATGCCATTCGGACTAAAGAACGCCGGGCAACATATCAGCGGCTTGTTGACAAAGCCTTCGACTCGCAGATAGGCCGCAACCTGGAGGTCTATGTGGATGATTTAGTCATCAAAAGTCATACGGAGGATGCACTTCTCCGAGACGTCCAAGAGACGTTTAAAACATTGAGGAGGATTAATATGAAGCTAAATCCAAAGAAATGCACGTTTGGGGAAACGGAAGGAATGTTCCTTGGATATATGATTGATCCAAATGGCATCAAGCCTTGCCCGGAAAAGACGGACGCAGTAATACAGTTACCATCCCCTTAGACACGGAAAGAGGTGCAATCCTTAAATGGGAAGTTGGGCGGGCTAAACAGGTTCTTATCAAAGTCCGCAGAGAAGTCACTCCCTCTATTCAAAACACTCAAGAAGTGCATTAAGAAGGGAGACTTCCGGTGGACAAAGGAAGCTGAGGAAGCCTTTGGTCAACTCAAGCAACACCTTGCATCTCTCCCCATGCTCGTAGCTCCCCGGCCCAAGGAGGAGCTCATCATGTACCTATCAGCCATACATGGAGCAATAAGTGCGGTACTCATGAAGGATAGGGACACAATCCAAACTCCGGTCTACTTTATAAGTAGAACACTACAAGGACCGGAGTTGAATTATTCTTCCATGGAAAAATTGGTTTTGGCATTAGTGTTTGCTACGAAACGGTTGCGCCGGTACTTTCAGGCGCACCCAATTGTAGTTATTACCGATCAACCAATAAAACAAGTCATCTCTAGACCAGATGTGGCCGGTAGGCTACAGAAGTGGAGCATTCTATTGGGAGAACATAACATATCTTATAGACCAAGGAAGGCTGTTAAAGGCCAAATCTTGGCAGATTTCTTGATAGAGAAGCCGGATGAGGAGGGACCAATCGTACAACGAGAGGAAACTCCATCAGAACCATGGGTATTATTTACGGACGGATCTTCGTGCACGGACGGATCAGGAGTGGGTCTCATTCTTACGAATCCAGAAGGAATGAAGTTTACATACACCCTGCGCTTTGAGTTCACAACCACCAATAATGAGGCAGAATATGAGGCGTTGATTGCGGGTTTAAAAATCTCCGCTAGAATGGGAGTCCGCAACCTTGAGGCCTAAGTGGACTCACGGCTTGTCGCGAACCACATTCTGGGGGGATACGTAGCTAAGGAGGATAACATGGTTCGATACTTGGAGAAAGTGAAGTCACTCATCGCGGCTTTCAGCAAGTTTTCCATCAAGCAGGTACAAAGAGGTGAAAACAAGAAGGCGGACGCTCTTAGCAAGACCGCGTCTACAAGTTTCGCCCACTTATCCAAGCAAGTCTTGGTGGAAATACTAAAGGAAAAGTCTATAACGAAAGGGGAAGTCGCAGCTATAGTTGAGGAAGATGGGCCTACATGGATGACCCCGATCATCAACTATTTGACTAATGAAACCCTTCCAGACGAGGAAAAGGCGGCACGACGCATCAGAAGGAAGTCGCATCACTTCGAACTTCGAGAAGGTATTCTTTATAAGCGCTCTTTCTTACACCATGGTTGCGGTGTGTTGGGCCACGCCAGGCTACTTATGTAATCAGTGAGATACATGAGGGGTTATGCGGCATGCACGCAGGCCCCCGATCCGTAGTAGCCCGAGCTCTACGCACAGGATATTATTGGCCTACCATGCATAGCGATGCACGCGACATGATTCGCAAGTGAAGTGATTGCCAAGTGCACAGACCAGTACCACGACATCCGCAACAGGAACTTACACCCATTACATCCCCATGGCCATTCTATAAGTGGGGGATTGATATCGCAGGACCTTTTCCCGTAGCTGCAGGGGGAGTTAAGTTCTTGATTGTCGCAATAGACTACTTTACACGCTGGATAGAGGCCAAGGCAGTCAAATCCATCACAGGCAAATGATTGTGGTAAATTACGTCTCTTGTTTAGGAAAACAAAAGAGCGTAATAGAGCGGTAAGTATTAAGTGATGATTTAGGAAAATCAAACACTAATGACCCAATGAAGTTCGTTTCCCAAGGAGGTATATGTGTGTGAATAATTCGTAATTGGTTTGAGATTAATATTGGATAGAAGGGGATGAGAAAAGATGATGACGAAGACGTGAAATTAATTACTACTACGACCACACGTAAAACCGTAAAATGAGAAAAAATAAAAATTAATTCTAAAAATTACCAAAAATTCACCAAAAGTTCACCAAAAATCAAAATAAATAAACTAAGAGTTTACCAACGATCGGAACTTTTTCAAACCTTTTAATTAATTAAATATTATTTTTTAAATGCTAATTAAAGCCCTAAAAATTAAATTAATTATCAAAAAGCCCAAATAAAGATTTTTCAATTGGTAAACCTCTAAAATGACCTAAAAAGATTAAAAACTATTTTTATAAATTTTTAAACTAATAAAAACTATTTAAATGATTTAAAAACTATTAACACTTAAAATAATTATAAAAATTAATCTAAAGATGATAAAATTAATCTAAGAGTTGCAAAAATCCTATTTTAATGTATTTAAGCTAAGAAAACTATAAAAAGTGCAAAAATGTGAAATTTGAAAAACAATAATAAAATAATAATAAAAATCCAAAAATTATAAAAATTCTAAAAACTTGCAAACTAGTTTATTTTAACCTAAATAATTAGAAAATGAAATTGAAATTACCAGATTACCCCTATTGGGCCCCCAAATGGGCTAAAAGCAAAATCAGTCAAGCTTAATGGGCTTTTTAGCCCAAAAAGTCAAAATAAGCCCAAATGACTTGAAAAAGCCTTATCTAACTCAAAATTCAATTCTAAACACAAAACTCTGAAGGCTCAAAATCTGAAAATGAGCTTATCACAGCTTAATGAACAAACAACTTATCCTTATTGGGCCAATAAGCCCATTAAGCAATAAGCCAAAGCCATAAGCTCTGCTTAAACACACAACCTTCTTTTGGGATATTAAAGAGATCTGTAAAAAGAAATTTTGAAAAAGCTCACTCAATAAGTCAGAAATAAGCCAAGAACAATTCCACAAAATGACAAAATAGTCGGGATAGAGTTCTAGGCTGTTTCAGAAGCTCTAGTTTGTTGCAAAAGCTCACAAATAGCTTAACTAAGAATAATCAATCAAGAAAATCACAAAAATCCAAGTAGAATAAGCTGTAAGAACCAATAAGCTGGCTGAAAAAGCCAAATAAGCTAGTTTTCTAGCAAAAGCTTAACCAAAAGACTTGTAACCTTCCAGACTTGTTATTAAGCTGAGAAAAATGAGTTCTATTACAAAAACCAAGTTGTTGCATGTACCAATAAGCAAAACAGATTCAATAAGCTATATGACCAAGTTTGACCAAAAGTCAAACGCTGATAAGAGTAAATCAAACGCTGACAAGCATAATTTTGGACGTTGACAGACTTAATGAAGTGTTAGGACCTTGTTTTCAACCTGCTGGTCAAGGCTTGAGTGCAAACCTTGTGAATCAAGGCCTACCAGTTGGGTAGACTTGATGAGTTTTGGCACAAATAAGCCAATAAGCTAGTGGGCTTATAAGCTTGTGAGATAAGCAGCAAACAAAAGGCATAAACCAAGTAATGCACAAGGAACCAAATACTAGCATAAAACAACAGGAATCAAACCAATAACATCAAAATCTCATAGCATGCATTTACTGATCTAAATGACCAAAAGAACAAATTCAATAAGCTATAGACTACTCAATAAGCAACCAAACTCTAAAACCAGATGATGCAGAGTTGCACAACCAACAAATCTATGAGCAAACCAAGTTTCACACCTTAATTCAAACAAACAAACAAATTAGACCTGCTGATGTGTTTGACTGAAAAAGTGTTCGAAAACTAGCAACCTATGATTTTTAGTTATACCTTGTTTTTGACCTATCCAACACTTGAAACAACTTGTATATCAGCAAACAAATAGATATAAGCTAGAAGGAGCCAAGCTCCAAGGCCTTAAGGCCTTTGAACCAGCAAACACAAACAACCCTTAATCCACTACTTTTCAAAGCAACTTGTGATTCCAACTAACAACCTACTGATTTTATGATTCAATCACACTTCCTAGATGACAACTAACAGATTCAAACACAAAAATCACAACCTCAAACACAAGAACACAAAATCACAGTCCAAAAACAAAAACAGGCAATAACATGAAATTTTTAGGGGAAACTTAAACAAGAGGCCATACCTGTCCTCCACAACATCCTAGGAGGACCATAAATGCTCCTTGGACCTTGTTCAACAACTAGAACAAGACCAAGTTACTTCAACAAGAGGATCAATACCTGTTGATGTTCAAAGTAGAACAAGGTTTTGATGATTATGATTCTTCAACACAAATGAACAAACAACTCAACCAAGAGCTTAAATCTCTTCTCAGGCTTGGTGTCAACAAGCTTGAAGGAGCTTAAGGATTTTGGCTAAGGGTTAGTACAAGATAATAACCAAAACAGAAACAAGGATTTCAAGGTTTTTGAACCTTTGAAAACCTATCAAACATAGACGTGCCTTAACCACAAGATTAAGGAAGGTCTATAACAACAAATAGAACTCAGATTTCAGCTATTCTAACACCAACTTTTATAAAACACAAAAGAGATTTCACAAATTTTAAGAAATTCAAATTTTATTTAAATAAAAAGGAATTACAAAGATAATAGCCAAAATCTGGAACAAAGGGACTCTCACAAGTTAAGGTCTCCTTTTATAGGCATAACAGATGATTCTAGAATGCTAAAAACCCTAGCTATGAATTCTCAAAATTGCCCTTGAGTGCTTGATGCCGTTTGATGTGTGTGAGCTGTCCAAATGCATCATGGACATTCATTTTAGCTTTGGAGTTAAGCTATGACTCTTAGCTGTTGATCTTGACACGTCAGATTACTTGGAGAGAAAGTTGCGTTTTCATTGGTGGATGAGGTTGAGTGTGGGGTCACTTGGGTAGTGCGATTGAGGGTTTTGTGTGTGGGTTATGTTTCTGGGCGTGTGAATCAAGTGTGGGAATGGGTAATTGCATTTTACCCTTTGTTTAAGTGAGAGGAGTTACTGGGTTCTTGATGGTAACTCCTTTTGATCCGAAAATGGGGGAAAGGTAAGTGTTTGGCGCAATTTACTTTCAAATGTTTCATTTGCACATCTGTAACCCTTGTGTTTTGGTGAAATGGGTATTAAACGTTTCCAGCCAACAAAACCCCATTCCCTTTGTTAAATAAGTTTTCATCTTCACACTTTTGGCACAAAACTTTGGCAAAAGTGTTTCAAGGGTAATTTTTGCCATGTTTGAATAATTGAGGGACTGAATTTGGACTTTCTTGATCTTCAAAGGTTTTCATAGTATCTTTGACTTCATGAGGGACCATATTTGACAATTTAGAATTGTTGAGGGACTAAACTTGCCATTTCTTCAAAGTTGAAGGACTAATTTGCAATTTTGACAAACTTAAGGGACCAAACTTGTAATTATGAATTCACAAGGGTTTTAAGTGTCATTTCTTCATTCATTGAGGATAAATCTTGTATTTCTTCAAGTCTTCAAGGGTTAATCTTGGATAAATCATGAACTAGGGCCCGGTTCTTTGTACGGCTTCGTTTCTCATGTCCGTTTTCCCTTGTTTCTTGTGATCTTTTGTCTTTTTCACGATATCCATACCTAAAACATACAAGTAAACAAATACAAGCATATATATGGTATTTTATGACTTTTTAATGAATTTAAAGCCCGAAAAGAACGATTAGATCATGTATAAATGCCATCTCATCACTCCCCCATACTAAGCCATTGCCGTGCCCTCACGCAATGCTAGAATAAAGTATCTAAGCATCACCAAATTTCAATTTTATTACCCTTTATTTAAAAGTAAAAGACTTGCAATAATACTAAGAAGATGTGTGAAGACATCATATATGATTTTCATCACGAATGTGACTTTTAGGGTCAAAGAATAGAAACAAGTAAATGTCCCTTAGAGTACATTTCGTCATCCTTGATTGTCATACATTCCATGCTAAGTGTAAAAACGAGATCATTGTTGGTACAAGTCACAATGCTAACACTACTCATACGTCCAAATTGTGTAATACTTTTTTCTCCCCGCAATCCTAGTTATTATAAAAGGAAATGGGTTACTAGCATTTTTTAACTACTTGTCATGGATCACAAGTGATTCATATTGAATTATTTGAGTATTTATTAGTCCGAAAGCAAAGTAGCACGATTTAATCGATAGTTAGCCGAAGGACAAAATCTTTTAAAACAACTTCTCGTGTATCTCCTTATGTTCATATCTTGGCATAACTCGTTTCACGATTTGAGACCTTTCTCGGACCGATATTTGGCATGTACTTTGATATTTGGGTTTTGCTAGGTTCAGATTTCTCGGAATCCTCTCGAATTGATCTCAGTTAAAAGTGGAATGATTTGTTCTTGGTGACAAAAAGTGGACTTGGTTTTCTATTCTACTAAACAAGTAAGTAAATAAAATGGTAATGAAGTAAACTTAAAACAATCAACGATTAATAATCTGAAAGATAATCTGAAAAATAACTCTTACTGAAGAAGACCCTATGCGGAAAGTATGACCATTCGGAATAAAATATTGCTCTATTCGGAAAGTTTACACCATGCGGAACATTAAGGTCATTCGGAAAAATCAGGGCTAAGCGGAAATTGTTCCGAATAAGGAAAATTAAAAATTGCTATTCGGAATTTAAAGGCTATTCGGAAAATGTTCCGAATAACAAAACAAAAACACCCCTATTCGGAATATGTGAAAATATTCCGAATAAGGCAAAAATAAAAGTTCCGAATAAGGAAACAGGAAAAGTCCTATGCGGAAAATATGAGCTATTCGGAATATATCAAATATTCCGAGTGAAGGAGATGGAAAAAGTTCTATTCGGAATATCCAAAAAGTTCCGAGTAAGAGAAATGGAAACACCCCTATTCGGAATATCAAAAATTCCGAATAAGAGTAACACAAAATTGTCTATGCGGAAAATCCTGGAAATGAAGAACAGTAGCAGTCATAAGGAAACAGGGGACACGATTTTTAATCAAAATCAAACTAAGTACTCAAAAAGGTTTCACCAAATTAAACACAAATCATTAACATACCATAAGAAACAAATCCCACCAATAAAAACACTAAATCAACAACTTTTTAAGATCAAACTAAAATCAAATAAAAACTCAAGAACTTGTAATAGATGATGATGAAGAACAAAATAAATAGAAAGATGGAATGGATTGATTAATGAAAAAGTAACAAGGTTAATGATTGAAGATTACAAGATGAAAAGGAAAAGATGAAAATCACCAAACTCCCTAATGGAGTTGGTGATGGGACGAACTACAAAGCCTGGAAAAAAGGAAAAATGAAAACTAACTCCCTAATGTGTGAAGGGAGTTTCTATTTATACTCCTAGTGGTTGGTTGGTGAGTGGGCTTTCTCCCTTTCTTCTTGTCTTCTCGTCTTTTCAGAAAAGTTGACGTTTTCGATTCTGATTCGGGATTTGTTGTCGATTAAATCTAACTCGTCTTTTAATTTCTTCGTTAAATAGACTCGAGTTTCTTCGACTTATGAAAATCTTCCGTCTTTAGTCCTTTTCTTCGATAAATCTTCGAATAGGCCCAGTGACTTCAAATCTTTTGCACGTCTTGGACAATAGACTTTATCTTGAGTCTTTTTTCCTTGATAAAACCCGTGCAATCCCATGTTTTCTTTAGTATTTATCCGGTCAGCTCTGAAATCACAATAAACACAAAAACCACGCATAATTCCAAACAAATGATATTAATTACGTGTTTTGGTCTTGTTTTAGCCAGAATTAAGTGGTAAAAGGATGGGTGTTTACACACCTATCAAATCCCCTACACTTAACCATTGTCATGCCCTCATGCAATGCTTAGTGATAAAGCAATTTTACATTTTTCTCATAATTAATCAACCTTGGCCTTATTTAAATTCTACTAAACAACAATTAAAATACTAAGAGAACTTAAAACTTTAAAATAAACAAAAAGATGGAAATAACTTGTAAAGAAATCAAAGACTTACATTAGGGCTTTGGTGTTGTGAAGATTTATCACCCTCAAGTTTCACGTTCCCCAAACTAAGCTTAAAAACGAGATCATTGTTATTATAAGTTAGTAAATCAAACACTTACACACATGGCTTAATTAAATGCTTAAACTCCCTTATTCCTAGTTGTATCTCTTATATTTTATTTTTGTCTAAGAATGATCATGAAGATGCATTTTTGGACTTATTTCGATAGTTTATTAGGGCTGAAAGCAAAGTGGGACGATTTGATCAATAGTTAGCTAAAGGACAAAATCTCTTAAAACTGCTTCTCGGGATATCAAAAAGTTCATATCTTGGCATAACTTGGTTCACGATTTGAGACCTTTCTCGGGCCGATATTTGGCATGTACTTCATACTTCATATCTTCGAGAGACGTTCTTGAGATAATGGTCTTCTCATCATAATAGAGTTTCTTCACTTGGAGACTTTTGAGGGGTACTCCAACTTTGTTGACCACGACTTCATGATTATTTCTTCAATCTCTAATTGGGATTTTGAGATACAACGATCCGCCTCCTTTTCGGACTTGGATCTATTTATCCTCATACCTTGTTAGGGTCTTTTCGGATAGACTTCTCCATGATCTTTATGGGAGTTGATTGCTTTTCGTCGTGAGTCTTGATCCTTCATATAGACTTTAGGAATAATGCTTTTCACATCACTTTGGATCTTCAGCAATAAAATTGAATCCTCATGCCTTGTTAGGGCCTTTTCGGACTCGCCAATCTTCGCGCCCCGCTTCATAAGTTATGCCTTGGCTATGAACTCTTATCATTACCGAGCAACTTTTAAACGATCTTGGGCTAGAAGCTAAGTAACTTTTCAAATCGTAAGACCTTACTTATTGCAGATAAATTATTAGCAAGTGATGGGAGAATAGGCAAATAATTACACCAAGTGAGCTTGCGCAAGAATACCGACTTATAATTGACTCTATCATTTCTCGTCCTCCACAATTT
Source organism: Glebionis coronaria (assembly GCA_025667525.1). Lineage (NCBI taxonomy): Eukaryota > Viridiplantae > Streptophyta > Magnoliopsida > Asterales > Asteraceae > Glebionis > Glebionis coronaria. The sequence goes on from CM046876.1 coordinate 644,939,421, forward strand.
AAAATCTCAAGTAATGAGACTCGTGGACACTTAGCCTAATAAACCAATTAAGGCCTACATGGTTAAGGATACTAGCTAGAATAAACTAGGATAAGTCTATTCGGGTTGAGTCAAAATAAACGCAACGGGCCTAATATGTCAAAGGTTCCTAAACTAGCTACACCAATTTATTAATATTTTTGACTTTATTGCGGAATATATACATATGAAAGCAACGATAAAAATTTTAAAAATTACGACTAAATGGCCAAAGTTAATTAAAAATTTGAAAAATGTTGAAAAATATGATTTTCCGGTTAATTGAAGGCATTTTCATGGAAAAGTCCACTTAAAACTTCGATAGAAGTCTCCCCTACACTTAAGATAAACATTGTCCTCAATGTTTAAGCATGTGGGAAAAGTCTCCCCTACACTTATGACATTGTGCACGTTGGTTAACTCAAGTTAAGGAAGAGACGACTAAAGTGATCAATTTCGAATGTGAGTATGAAGAAAGTTGAATCACGATAGTTGAGAGATAGAACCGGATTGCGGATAACACGGGAGCACGGTTCTTCAAAGATTTCCAAGATTGCAGTTATCCCTGTAAGCACATCACCACACAAACACAAATGACCAAAATAGGTCCTCCCCTACACTTAGGGGGTTAAAGGGATAGATACTCGGGCTGCCTCCCGAGGAGCGCTTGTTTTTGATAACCGAGTCACGAGCCTGACTCGACCCAAATTCAGTTTATGGGGAACGTGGTGAGGGATGGAATCACCTCCTGAGAGGTGTCCTCACCAAAGTACAACTTCACTCGTTGGCCATTCACCTTAAAATTTGGTCCATTAGGTTGAGCGAGCTCGAGAGTACCATATGGAAAAATTTGGGTGATGGTGAATGGGCCGGACCAACGAGATTTATGCTTGCCCGAAAAGATTTTCAACCGAGAGTTAAAAAGTAAGACTTTGTCTCCAACATTGAACTCTCGGTTTTTGATCTTGGAGTCGTGAATGAGCTTAGTCCTTTCCTTATAGATCAAAGAGTTCTCATAAGCCTCATTCCGGAGTTCATTCAGCTCATTGAGTTGGATCTTGCGTAGGTCACCGGCTTTGTTTATATCAAAATTGGCCCACTTCAAGGCCCAATAAGCCTTGTGCTCCAACTCAATGGGGAGGTGGCACGCTTTCCCGTAGACAAAACGATAAGGCGTACAGCCGATCGGGGTCTTGTAAGCAGTACGGAAAGCCCACAAAGCATCATCAAGTTTATCAGCCCATGCGGCACGATGCTCTCCCACAGTCCTTTCAAGAATTCGCTTCAGTCCTCGGTTGGATATTTCGGCCTGGCCATTAGTTTGTGGGTGGTAGGCTGTGGAAAGACGATGGTTTACACCGTACTTAGCCATGACTCGAGCAAATTGGTCATTACAGAAATGAGTCCCACGATCACTAATAATGGCACGAGGCACACCGAAGCGAGCGAATAGAGCTTTCAAAAAGTTACAAACCACCCTTGCGTCATTAGTAGGTAAAGCTTTGGCTTCAACCCACTTTGAAACGTAGTCAACGGCTACAAGGATGTATTTGTTTCCTTTAGATGAAGGGAATGGCCCCATAAAGTCGATACCCCACACATCAAAAATTTCACACTCTTGAATGAAATTCTGAGGCATCTCGTCTTTATGTGTGATTTTGCCTTGCTTTTGGCAAACATCACATTGCTTAACCAGATCGTGAGCGTCACGGTATATGGAGGGCCAATAAAATCCCGAATCAAACACTTTCTTAGCGGTGTAGTTGGGACCAAAGTGACCACCGGTGGGTCCTTTGTGGCAAGCATCAAGGATGTCCGATGCTGCCGGTCCATCAACACATCGACGGATAATCAGGTCGGCACATTGTTTGAAAAGGTAAGGGTCGTCCCAAAAGTAAGTCTTAATGTCGGTGAAGAACTTCTTCTTTTGCTGGGACGTCAACCCTTCCTTGAGAATTCCACCCGCCAAATAGTTTGCAAAGTCCGCAAACCACGGGGTTTCATTCGACTTCGAGTTTATAGACATTAAGGTCTCCAAGGGAAAAGAATCATTGATTTCTTTGGTCGGATGATCCCCTTGGTATGGATCCTCAAGTCTGCTAAGATGATCCGCGGCTAGGTTTTCTGCTCCTTTTTTATCGCGGATGTCGATTTTAAATTCCTGGAGCAGCAAAACCCAGCGAAGAAGTCTTGGTTTGGAATCTTGCTTTGTCAACAAGTACTTCAACGCGGAATGATCAGTGTACACAATGGTGGTGGAAAGGACAAGATAGGGGCGAAATTTTTCAAAAGCATAGACAACCGCTAAAAGCTCTTTTTCGGTTGTCGTATAATGCAATTGTGCCCCAGTCATTGTCTTGCTAGCGTAATGGATCGGTTGGAAGTGTTTGTTCACTCTTTGTCCAAGAACCGCTCCAATAGCAAAATCGCTAGCATCGCACATCAACTCAAAGGGCAGCTCCCAATTAGGGGTAACCAAGACGGGTGCCTTAGTTAGCTTATCCTTAAGCGAGTTGAAGGCTTCAAGACACTCTTTGGAGAAGATAAATGGAGTATCTTTTTCCAAGAGGTGGGTCATCGGGCGAGCGATTTGAGAAAAATCTTTGATGAATCGACGGTAGAAGCCCGCATGACCCAAGAAACTTCTCACACCCTTCACAGTGGAAGGTGGAGGCAACTTTGCTATAACATCAACTTTAGCACGGTCTACTTCGAGACCGGCTTTCGAAATCTTATGTCCAAGCACGACGCCTTCTTTTACCATGAAATGGCATTTTTCCCAATTTAGAACAAGGCGAGTGTCTTCGCACCGCTTTAGCATACGTTCTAAATTGGCAAGGCAAGCAGAGAAGGAATCCCCGAAGACCGAGAAATCATCCATGAAGACTTCCATGGTTTGGTCAACCATGTCATGGAAGATAGCTAACATACACCTTTGGAAAGTCCCTGGCGCATTACATAAGCCAAAAGGCATTCGTTTGTAAGCGAAAGTGCCATAGGGACAGGTGAATGTAGTCTTCTCTTGATCTTGGGGATCGATGGGTATTTGAAAATAACCCGAGAAACCATCAAGAAAGCAGTAATATTCATTACCGGCTAATCGTTCAAGCATTTGGTCCATAAAAGGTAGAGGGAAATGATCCTTTCTCGTGGCATCATTGAGTTTGCGGTAGTCTATACAAACTCTCCACCCAGTAACGAGACGAGTGGGAATCAACTCGTTGTATTCATTGGGAACAACGGTTATTCCGCCCTTCTTGGGCACACAGTGGATTGGACTAACCCATGGTGAATCCGAAATAGGGTAAATCATACCCGCATCAAGAAGTTTGATAACCTCTGTTTTGATGACTTCATGTATTTTTGGATTCACCCTTCGTTGGCTTTGAATAGTGGGCTTGAAGTCGTCCTCCATGAGAATTTTGTGTGTGCAGAAGTGAGGATCAATTCCACGAATATCGGAAATCTTCCAAGCAATAGCCTTCTTATGATCTTTCAACACAGCAACGAGGCGAGTCTTCTCTTCATCGTTCAAATCCTTTGCAATAATGACGGGCGACTTCTTGTTGTCGTCAAGGAACACATACTCGAGATGTGGCGGCAACTCCTTAAGTTCCAAATCCGGAGGATTTTCGACGGGAGGCGTTTTCAAAGTCGTGGCATCGATAGCAATAACCGTGGAAGATGGAGGCAAAGGATTGTCTTCGGTGAGAAGATTGTCAAAGAAACTCATGTCTTCATCCCCCTCGGTGGGAGAATCATTAGTAGCTAAATTCGCATCTCCCATGGTAGCTTCAAGATTGTTCCAGAATAAATCACTATCTCCAAATAGAGACAATGATGAATCAATAGAGGACACGGTCTCAACAGTGGGAAGAGAGGTAGGAATACTTTTGCAAGCATCATTAAAGTGTTCTTCACAAGCCTCATCAAGAACGTCAATACAATTAACGCTCTCATATGAATAAGGCTGTTTGGACAACTTTCCCATGTTGAAGACTACTTTATCGTCACCCACTCTCATGATAAGCTCTCCGGCTTCAACATCAATAAGAGTGCGACCGGTCCTCAAGAATGGACGACCAACAATAAGTGGTACACGAGGGTCCATCTCGTAGTCGACGACAACAAAATCAACAGGAAAGGTGAATTTGTCGACTCCTACAATGACGTCTTCGGCTATCCCCACTGGATAAGCAACCGTACGGTTGGCCAATTCCAAGGTCATTTTGGTGGGGACTAGCTCTGGGAGAGATAATTGCTTCCAAACACTTAGAGGCATGAGATTAATACTGGCACCTAGATCGGCTAGGGCCATGCAATTCTCTACTCCCGGGAAATTGCAAGGGATAAGAAAACGACCCGGATCACCAAGCTTGGTTGGTAATTTCCTTAAGAGCACTGCGGAGCAGTTCTCATTAAGTTGGGTGTTGGCAATGTCGAGGAGCTTTTCCTTGTCGCTCAAAAGATCTTTAAACATTTTAGCGTATTTGGGCATGTGAGCGAGAGCCTCAGCGAAGGAGATATTGAAATTCAGTTGTTTAAACATTTTAAGAAAGTTAGAAACCTGAATATCATCCTTGCTCTTTTGCTTCTCTTTCCTCAACCTTGAAGGATAAGGTATATTGGAAGAAGATGAAGGCTTTAGAGGAATAGGGTCACTCACAACCACGGGTGGAGGAGGGGTAGAATGAAGAGGTGGAGAAATTGGGGAAGGAGGAATAGGAGCAGGCGACTTGTTCTCCTTAGTCACAACCACCGGTGGAGGTATAGGAAGCTCGGGTTCCTTGGTACCTTTACCACTTCGAGTGGTGATTGCTTTCATCTCCCCTCTTGGGTTTGCAACGGTGTTACTCGGAAGAGTACCCGAAGAAGAGGGTTGACTACTTTGGAAAAAACTAGCCATCATGTTCCTCAAGTCATTCGTCTGACTATCCAACGTGTTTCGCATATCGGCTCTCAAATCATTTCCTTGCTTTACCAAATCGGCTTTCAGGTTGAGCACTTCTCTCTGAAGATTTCCCACTATCGCATCGTTAGTCCTCATATAAGTTTCCACTTCTTGGTGAAGAGCGGTGGGTTGGTTGGGAGGAGCATTGTATGCAGGTGGTTGGTAAGCAGGTTGTTGGTAGACTTGATTGTTTCTTTGAGGTGGTTGTTGCTGCTTGTGAGGTGGAATGTATGGTTGACGAGGTTGTTGTTGTTGTTGAGGAGGGCGATTAAGGTTTTGTTGTTGGTTTGGGTTGGTAGGAGGAAAGCCAGGTGGTGAAAGATAGTTGTTGTTGCGGTAGCTAAGCAAGTTACGGTCACCTTGGGGTTTTGCTTGATAAGCAGGTTGTTGGTAGGTGCCATATGCCGCATTCACATTCTCAGCAGGGTAATCTTGGGTGGCGGTACAAGTTGTGTAAGAGTGGGGACCACCGCATATCTCACAAGGTTGGCTGACAGCGTTCACTTGAGCATTTTTGGCGTTGTTGCTGTTGTTGTTGCTGACGGTATGTGTGACAAGCGATTCAAGAAGCGTAGTGATTTTGTCTAATCGCTTGTCGCTGTCATTAGTGCTAGCACTAGCAACATTGGTCCTAACACTCTTGGTTTGCACACGAGATTTGTTCTCAATGATGTCCCAAGCAGCATTGGAAGTCTTAGCCAATAAATTACCCCCTGAGGCACTATTCAGTGAATCTTGGTCACTCATGCTTAAACCATTGTAAAAAGTATTTATTTGATGTACTTTGGTAAAACCATGTTGTGGGCATTTTCTTAAAAGATCTTTAAAACGATCCCAAGATTCACTGAATGACTCATCGTACTTTTGTTCAAAGTTTATAATCTCATTCCGCAAAGCGGTAGTACGAGAGGGTGGAAAAAAGTAGTTAATAAACTTTGTTTCCAAATCCGTCCACGAGAGAATACTCTGTGGCGGTTCCTTAGCAAGCCAATGCCGGGCTTGTCCCTCTAAAGAAAAGGGAAAAAGTTGTAACCTTATAACCTCCTGTGGAACTCCATTGAATTTGACCGTGTTGGTGAGTTGTAGAAATCTCTTGATATGGTCATGTGGGTCATCAATGGTTCGTCCCAAGAATGGCTGAGCGGAGACCATCTGGATAAAGCCTGACTTGAGCTCGAAATTGTTGGCGGCAATTGGTGGTATAACAATTGGATCCGTATTGCCATCGACATGAGCCTGCAGCAGTTCAATCATTGGGCGATTATCCGGAAGGGGCTCATTGTTGTTGTTATTCATATTGTTGAAAGGTGGGTTGTTGTTGTTATTATTGTTGTTCGGAGGTGGTATGTTATTGTTGTTTTGGACACCAGCCATGTCTAAGTTATCGAGAGGCTCGGGCTCTTGATAAGACGTGGATCGAGTGCGCATACACCTGCAAAAGAACGAACAAAGAGAAACAAGGCAAAAATATTTTTGGTGTTTATTGTTTTTTAATTTTTAGGATTTTTGAAAATTTTATATATTTTTTTTTTTGTGTTGTTGAAATTTTTTAGGAAAAAGAAACGTTCACGGGGAATGGATCCCAAAATCCAAATTCTACAAAAAACTTTTGATCTTAACGAGAGGAGCCGGCAGCGGCGCCATTTGATATTCGGGTTTTGCTAGGTTCAGATTTCTCGGAATCCTCTCGAATTGATCTCAGTTAAAAGTGGAATGATTTGTTCTTGGTGACAAAAAGTGGATTTGGTTTTCTATTCTACTAAACAAGTAAGTAAATAAAATGGTAATGAAGTAAACTTAAAACAATCAACGATTAATAATCTGAAAGATAATCTGAAAAATAACTCTTACTGAAGAAGACCCTATGCGGAAAGTATGACCATTCGGAATAAAATATTGCTCTATTCGGAAAGTTTACACCATGCGGAACATTAAGGTCATTCGGAAAAATCAGGGCTAAGCGGAAAATTGTTCCGAATAAGGAAAATTAAAAATTGCTATTCGGAATTTAAAGGCTATTCGGAAAATGTTCCGAATAACAAAACAAAAACACCCCTATTCGGAATATGTGAAAATATTCCGAATAAGGCAAAAATAAAAGTTCCGAATAAGGAAACAGGAAAAGTCCTATGCGGAAAATATGAGCTATTCGGAATATATCAAATATTCCGAGTGAAGGAGATGGAAAAAGTTCTATTCGGAATATCCAAAAAGTTCCGAGTAAGAGAAATGGAAACACCCCTATTCGGAATATCAAAAATTCCGAATAAGAGTAACACAAATTTGTCTATGCGGAAAATCCTGGAAATGAAGAACAGTAGCAGTCATAAGGAAACAGGGGACACGATTTTTAATCAAAATCAAACTAAGTACTCAAAAAGGTTTCACCAAATTAAACACAAATCATTAACATACCATAAGAAACAAATCCCACCAATAAAAACACTAAATCAACAACTTTTTAAGATCAAACTAAAATCAAATAAAAACTCAAGAACTTGTAATAGATGATGATGAAGAACAAAATAAATAGAAAGATGGAATGGATTGATTAATGAAAAAGTAACAAGGTTAATGATTGAAGATTACAAGATGAAAAGGAAAAGATGAAAATCACCAAACTCCCTAATGGAGTTGGTGATGGGACGAACTACAAAGCCTGGAAAAAAGGAAAAATGAAAACTAACTCCCTAATGTGTGAAGGGAGTTTCTATTTATACTCCTAGTGGTTGGTTGGTGAGTGGGCTTTCTCCCTTTCTTCTTGTCTTCTCGTCTTTTCAGAAAAGTTGACGTTTTCGATTCTGATTCGGGATTTGTTGTCGATTAAATCTAACTAGTCTTTTAATTTCTTCGTTAAATAGACTCGAGTTTCTTCGACTTATGAAAATCTTCCGTCTTTAGTCCTTTTCTTCGATAAATCTTCGAATAGGCCCAGTGACTTCAAATCTTTTGCACGTCTTGGACAATAGACTTTATCTTGAGTCTTTTTTCCTTGATAAAACCCGTGCAATCCCATGTTTTCTTTAGTATTTATCCGGTCAGCTCTGAAATCACAATAAACACAAAAACCACGCATAATTCCAAACAAATGATATTAATTACGTGTTTTGGTCTTGTTTTAGCCAGAATTAAGTGGTAAAAGGATGGGTGTTTACACACCTATCATACTTCATACTTCAAATCTTGGGATGACGTTCTTGAAATTATGGTCTTCTCTTCATATTTTGGAATTTCTTCACTTGACGTTTTTGAGAGATTCCTCATATTTGAACCACGACTTCATCATTTTTCTTCAATCTTTATTTTGGACTTTGATATACAACGATCCGCCTCCTTTTCGGACTTGGATATATTTATCCTCATACCTTGTAAGGGTCTTTTTGGATAGACTTTCTCCATGATCTTTAGGGGAGTAATTGCTTTTCGTCGTGTGTCTCGATCCTTTATATTGATTTTGGAATAATGATACTTCACATCATCTTGGATCTTTAGCAACAAAATAGAGCTCCTCATGCCTTGTTAGGGCCTTTTTGGATCTTCACCAATCTTCGCGTCCCGCTTCAATAAGTTATGCCTTGGCTATGAACTCTATTCAACCCCGAGCAACTTTTAAACGATCTTGCGCTGGAGGCTAAGTAACCTTTCAAATCGTACGACCTTACTTATTGCAATTATTTTTATTCCTAATGCATTGATCTTATGGGAAGAAAAAGCCACAATTAAAAACATATGAGTTTTTGAAAAAACATTTTCATGTTCTACGTTTAGTATGATCACTTGTCTAACTCTATCATCTCTCGTTCTTCACTAGATAAAGACCTCTAATTAAAGAGACTCGTGAATACTTAGCCATGCAAGTCAAAATTAAGCCAAATTTGGATTAGGTTTTATTAAGACTATATAAAATCAAAGTTTTGGGTTTTCAAGCCACCTATAGGATCTTGCACTTTCTTAGACTTTTTCAAGTTTAGAGAATGCATTTTATAGTTCCCTTGATAAGTGACTTTCTAGGATCAATTATAGGAACATGCGAAAAGTTCTTGTTCTTAACCCGAATGAGCTAAGACTTTCGCGTTTTAAAGTTCCCTATATAAAATTCTAGTAAAACTTGAATTGAGCGGGTTAAGGAATGTAAATGGCTCCAAATGCCCATCAAGTCAAAAATTAGCTCTTATTCTACCCATCGGAAAATATACATTCGTGTCTTAAAAACACTTATGAAAACTAAAAAATTTTAAAATTTGGCCATTTTTAGCCTTATTAGCAACAAAACAAAACAAAACATTGAAAGTTGGAAAACGTGAGGGTGTAGCAAAGCAATTACCTATTCACCCCCCTATACTAAAAGTAAACATTGTCCTCAATGTTTCGAGTCTAAAGGTGGAGCACCCCCATACTAGAGACGAAGAATCGAATGCTTAGGATCTAGTATGGAAAGGGTGATCAACAATATATCTAAAGCCGTTTATGAATTATTCTAAAAGATAATTGTTAGAACAATAAAGGATATGTCATGGATTCGTGAAAAACTTCTTCAAGCACACGATGGAGGCTCACGTAAACGAACACGAGAGTCTTCAATCGTAGATGATGATGATCTGGATAACACAATCACAAACAACCACGAGACAACGAGTTGGAAGGGCAAAAATCCCCTCTCATTAGTTATTAGTAAGCATAAAAGGATAAGCATGGGATCTCCCCCATGAGGCACCTCGTTTTTGATTACCGAGTCATGAGCTCGACTCGATCCCCTCAAAATGTGAACATTTAGGGAAAATCATGGTATGTTCATTTTTTGATGGGGCTTACATGATAAACAAGGCCCAAAAAGCAACCGGTATTAAGGACTAAGTCCTTTGATGGTGCAAAATGTTGGGAATAAAATATGGGTCAGATCACCAAACGCTGATAAGAAGAAAGTCAACGCTGATAGATTGACTTTGGACGCTGATAGAAGTCAACGCTGACAGCCTTGAAGATTGACACTGATAGAATATCTTTTGTTTATTTGTTTCTTTATTTGTGTATGGTAAAGATAAGCACGACATTGTATTTTCTATTATTATCTTTACCTAGAATAGTTGATTCATAGCTTATTGTACAAGACTTCTTGTTCTATAAAAGAAGGTCTTTTAGGTTAAAGTCATATATCAGTTTTCATAGTATTCGCAAGTTAAACCTTTCATTGTAATCAACACGATTATTCTAATACAAGTGAAAGTTTGTTTAACATCATTGTGTTTTAGATCAAGTGTTAATTCCGCATAACACTTTGTTACTTTATTCATAAGCAAAGGTTTCTCTACGTGTAGTACTTGATCTAATCTCGTATACACAAAGCTTAATCGATCTAAGTTTGGGATCAACAAGTGGTATCAGAGCTTGTTGAGAAACTTTTGATCTTTAAGTAACGCAGAACCCTAAAACACCAAACCCTAAAAACCCTAAAATTCTCAAAACCCTAAAAACATCATGTCTGGCACAAATCAACCTCCTGCTTTGCTTCAAAACAACTTCTCAAACCCTAGTATCAAAATTCCCATGTTTGATGCCAGGAACTTTGAGCTTTGGAAGTCCAATTTTGAGCAATACATAGCTATTCATGACTACACTCTTTGGGAAATTATCGAATATGGGAACACATTCGATAAAGCAGCAAAGATTACTGCTGCAATTGCCGCAAGGACAGCTGTTCCTAATTGTCCTGAAGCTGATAAAGTGGAAAAGCCTGATGATGGGAGAGCGGTAGCTGTTGAAGATATAGCCAAGAAGAGGGTGGACATGAAAATTTTGAACATCTTGAAACATGCCCTAGGTCATGAGAATCAGCATAAGTACAAACGTTTTGAGTCTGCAAAAGAGCTTTGGGAAGCTCTTGAAGTAGCACATGGTGGCAATGCTGATACAAAAGAAGAAAAGAAGAAGCAACTATTGCATGAGTATGCTGTCTTTAAAGCTCAACCTAATGAGAATCTCAGCAGTGTGAGAAGTAGACTTCTTGACATCACAAGTCAACTTTCCTTCATGGGAAAACAGATTGATGACCCTGAATTGAATGCTACTTTTCTCAAAAGCCTTGGTGATGTATGGAAGATTGAGACAAGATCTATTCTTGTCAATAACACCCACAAGACTTCCAGGTTTGATGACATCTTCAACAAGTTAAGGCTGTTGGAGAATGAATGGCAATTGGAGAGTGATAACAAATCTTCCAGCAGCAACATGGCCTTCTTTTCACAAAGTGAAGGCCAATTTGATTCCATGAACTTCTATGGACATTCAGCAACTGGATCTCAAGGTGTCAGCGCTGGATGTCAATCTGTCAGCGCTGGATCATATCCTGTCAACGCTTTGTACTCAAGCGCTGACACACACAATCATGGCGCTGATAGAATTAAACCTGCTGGTTTTGATCTTGATACTGTGTGTGCATTCATTGCTTCTTTGCCTAGTGATTCAAGGATTACTTATGAAGATCTTGAGCAGATAAGTGATGAACAATTGGAAGAGATGGACATCAAGTGGACTATGGCTCTTGTAAGTTTAAGAGCAAACAGGTTCAATAAAAGGTTCAAGAAGAAGATGACCTTTAATGCTAAGGATGTTGCTGGCTTTGACAAGTCCAAGGTGGAGTGCTACAACTGTCATAGGATGGGGCACTTTATGAGGGAATGTAGATCTCCAAGGAGATCTGATGCTGGGAAGCCTTCTAGCCAAATGATTAAGAACCCAGATCCCAAGGCCATGGTTGCTGTTCAACAAATTGATGGCGTTGGTGAATGGGATTGGAGCTGGATGGCTAAGAATGAGGAAGAGGACAGAGCTTTGGTTGCTGAAGTTAAAGAAGAGCATGCTGAATATGCTCTCATGGCACACTCCTCCTCTTCATCAGACAATGAGGTATATGATGATGCTTTCTGTTCTAAGGGTTGTCGTTTAAATACTGAAAAATTAAAACAAGAGATAGTTAAATTATCAGATGAGGCAAGTACTGAAAGATGCAAAGTATCTAACTATCAAATTGCTCTTACCCAAACAGAAAAGACAGTAGCTGAGTATAAGAAAATGGAGTTTGATTTAAAGGATCAAATAAACATCTTAAAACATGAGTTATTTCAGAGTAAAGATGTGCAAGATATAGTAAATAGGGTTAATCTTGATTTGATAGCTCAGTTAGAGGAGGCTAACAAAAATAAAGATAATGTGAGTCTTAAAATCCAGAGATTTGATAAGGCCACACAATCCCTAGGAGAGTGTGTTAGCAAACAAAGAGACTCTAAGGATATGAGTGGGATTGGGATGAATAATTATACTGTTGTTCCACCACCAGCTGGGGATTTCTATGGTGTCCAATCAAAGGACTTATCTTGGACTGGCTTGCCAGAATGCCAAGAGGAGGAGTTTATTCCTCCACCTAGAGTGACTTCCCCAGTTGAGGAATATCAGCAAAAGCTGACTGACCTAGAAGAGTGGAAGAAAGCTAACCACACTTTGTTTGTTAAGGGAGGGTTATTGTGTGAAAGTCCAAATGAGCCCACACCAATCACAAAACCAATTAATGATCCTAAACCTATTAAGATCACACACCCTACCACTGGCAAACCTGTTGACCTTGGCCCACAAGCTGTTAGAAAACCTAGTGTTAAATATGCAGAGATGTATAGAAAGTCTAGGTCACCAAAAAGCCAAGTTAGTAACCATGGAACAGGCTTCTTTGCTTCTAGACCTAAGACTATGTCTAGAAAAGCTTGTTACACATGTGGTAGCTTCTCACATTTGGCCTACAAATGTGTCAACGCTTCCAATGTCAACGCTGATAGGAACCATTTCAGCGCTGACAAAAGTCAACATAGGTCAAACACTGTCAGACCCAATACCTTTGTGAACAAGAGTTCACAAGTCGTTAGACCAGCCCCATTCTTTTCTAGAGGGTCTAACACACAAGGCCTAAGACCTTTTCAAAAGTCAAATACTTGGTCAAATAGGCAATGGGTTCCTGTAGCAAACCCTAGGTTCAACACTGATAAGAGCAATCGGGGCGCTGACAGGAGTAATTTCAGCGCTGATAGAAAAACTGCTAAACCTAGGTATTTGCAGCCACAGGGAAATAGGTCTAAAGCCTCTACTAGCTTAACATGGAGACCAAAACAAGACCAGAACCCTAATTCTACTGGTATTTCTATGACATGCAACAGGTTTCATTATATTTCTAAGGCATTGTCAACACCAATTGGGGTTAACTGGGAATTTCATTCAAACAGGGATGAAAAAGGGGTTGTTATGAGAACCAAGTCTGTTCTTGTTGAACAACCAAATGAATCCAAGTCTTCCAAGGCTTGGGTTCCCAAAGAAAACTAATGTGTTTTCTTTATGTGCAGGGCATTCAGAAGAAGATCAATGACTATGGATACTGGGATAGTGGATGCTCAAGGCACATGACAGGAAAGGAAGACTATCTGACCAATTTCTCTCCTATTCAAGATGGTGATAAGGTATACTTTGGAGGTGGCTACGGCACAATCACAGGAAAAGGAACCCTTGTCACCAACAATCTAAGGTTTGATAATGTCTTCTTGGTGAAAGATCTGGATTATAATCTGTTTAGTGTATCACAAGTGTGTGATAACAAAAATAAGGTTCTTTTCACGGATACTGAGTGCTTGGTGTTAAGCAAAGATTATAAGCTCCCTGAGGAGAAATACATAGATTTTAGAACACCAAGGCATAAAGACATATATAATGTGAATCTTAATGGAATTAAGGTAAATAATAAAATGTCATGTCTATATGCTAAAGCCTCAGTAGATGAAAGTAATCTTTGGCACAGGAGACTAGGGCACATAAACTTTAAGAATATTAATAGACTTGTGAGGCTTGGTTTAGTTGATGGTTTGCCTGAAAAGGCTTTCCACAATGACCACTCTTGTGTTGCATGCCTTAAGGGCAAGCAACACAAGGTCTCATTCAGGTCTAAACAGGTGCACTCTAGTTCTAAACCCCTTCACTTATTGCATATGGACCTCTTTGGTCCAACTAATATAGAAAGTTTGAAGGGTAAATCATATTGTTTTGTCATTACTGATGATTACTCCAGGTTCACATGGACTTTCTTTTTAGCCAAGAAAAGTGAAACTGCCCTAAGTCTGATTAATTTCATTACCCAAATTGAAAAGAAAAATGGTAATGAGGTCAAAATTATTAGAAGTGACAATGGGGGTGAGTTTAGAAATCAATTGTTAGATGATTTTTGTGCCAAGAAAGGGATTACTAGGCAGTTTAGCATAGCTAGAACCCCACAGCAAAATGGGGTTGCTGAAAGGAAGAATAGGACCCTTATTGAAGCAGCCAGAACCATGTTGGCTGATGCCCATTTTCCTATAGCCTTTTGGGCTGAAGCTGTTAACACAGCTTGTTATGTTCAAAATAGGGCATTGGTCAACAAGATACATAATAAGACACCTTATGAATTACTTTGGGGAAGGAAGCCCAATATTGGCTTTCTTAAGCCATTTGGTTGTCATGTAGTTGTGTTAGAAACTAGTGAGGCCCTAGATAAATTTGATTCAAAAGGTGATGAAGGCTACTTCATGGGTTATTCAGTGCAGAGTAAAGGATATAGGGTTTACATTAAAAAGGAAAAACGTATACTTGAAAAGGTACATGTTAGGTTTTTAGAAAGTAAACCTAGTGATCCTGAGAGTGGTCCAAATTGGTTGTTTGACTTAGAACCTTTGTCTAGAGCTTTAAATTATATGCCTGTTACTGATCCAGACATTGTGAAGGTAACTTCAAGTGTTTTGGAAAAGAGAATTGGTAATGTTTCAGGTATACAGGTTGCTAAGGAAGATGGACCACCAGCAGTTGAATCATCTCCCACACAAGAATATGTTACACTTCCTATATGGACAGATGAGTATTATGCTGCTGCTACTGCTGCAAGGAAAGATAATGGTGGTGTTCAAATACCACCAAATACAAACATGCATGATTCTTCAGGCGCTGACAAAGGGAAATCAAGCGCTGACACGACCAATTCAGACGCTGATGGCTCCAACGCTGACAACACCAGTTCAAACGTTGTTAGCCCAAACGCTGACAAACAAGGATCAGACTTTGGAGACACCTTTACACAGCTTTTCTCTTCCCATTTTGAACAGGGTGGACCTTCCAATATCCATTAAGAGATTCCTGTTGATCAAGAAGAATCTGAAGAAGATATTGGCAACATGGAGCGTGAAATTGAGGACACCAGACTTTTTGAAGGGGGAGTTCTCACTTCCACAACTAAGGATCACCCCACATCTCAAATTATAGGTGATGTTATGGCTCCAGTTCAGACAAGAAGATCCCATCAAGGTCTTGGTGGATTTATTGCCAATATACACAAGAAGGTTGATACCCCTCTTGTACAAGCATGTTTGTTTGCCTGTTTTCTGTCACAGGAAGAACCCAAGAAAATTTTTGATGCTCTCAAAGAACCAAGTTGGGTGGAAGCAATGCAGGATGAGCTTCACCAATTTGCTATACAGGATGTTTGGGAGCTGGTTGATTGTCCTAGATATGTGAGACGAATTGGGACAAGATGGGTTCTAAGGAACAAGAAAGATGAAAGAGGCATTGTGGTCAGAAACAAGGCACGTTTGGTAGCTCAGGGTTATACACAAGAGGAAGGAATTGATTATGAAGAAGTTTTTGCACCAGTTGCAAGAATTGAAGCTATAAGAATTTTTCTAGCTTATGCCTCTTGTATGAATTTTACTGTTTACCAGATGGATGTGAAGAGTGCTTTCCTCTATGGGATAATTGTTGAGGAAGTATATGTCATGCAACCTCCTGGTTTTGAAGATCCTGAGAATCCAGACAAGGTTTATAGAGTGAAGAAAGCAATGTATGGACTTCATCAAGCCCCAAGAGCATGGTATGGTACATTGTCCACCTATTTGGTGGAAAATGGTTTCAAGAGGGGCACCATAGATCAGACACTGTTTACAAAGAAGAAAGGAAAACATGTGTTGCTTGTGCAGGTCTATGTGGATGACATCATTTTTGGCTCTACTGATCCAAAAATGAGTGAGGATTTTTCCAAGCTCATGACAGATAAATTCAAGATGAGTGCAATGGGTGAGATGAACTTCTTTCTAGGTTTACAAGTTCAGCAGAAAGAAGATGGTATCTTCATCTCCCAAGACAAGTATGTAGCTGAAATCTTGAAGAAATATGGTTTTTCTCCACATGAGAAGGAGGCTTCCACTCCTATGGATAGACAACACCCTTGGGGAAAAATTGGAGCTGGAAAGGATGTGGATGTTAGGCACTATAGATCAATGATTGGATCATTGATGTATCTTACAGCCTCAAGACCTGACATCATGTTTGCTGTATGTGCATGTGCACGCCATCAAGTGACTCCCAAAGAATGTCACCTTTTTGCTGTGAAGAGGATTTTTAGGTACCTAAGATGTTATCCAGATCTTGGATTATGGTACCCAAAAGATTCTCCATTGGACCTTATTGCATATTCAGACAGTGATTATGGTGGTGACAAGTTTGATAGGAAATCCACAACTGGTGGATGCCAATTTCTTGGGAGCAGATTAATATCTTGGCAATGCAAGAAACAAACAGTGGTGGCAAACTCTACAACTGAAGCAGAATATGTTGCAGCAGCTGCTTGTTGTGGACAAGTCTTATGGATTCAGAACCAGCTGTTGGATTATGGGTATAATTTTATGCATACCAAGATTTTTGTAGACAATAACAGTACTTTATGCATTATTAAAAATCCTGTACATCATTCTAAAACCAAACACATAGAAATTAGACATCATTTTATAAGAGATTGCTTTGAGAAAGGTTTAATACAACCAGATAGGGTAGACACAGAGGACAATGTGGCTGATTTATTAACTAAACCTTTTGATGCTGGAAGATTTCAATATTTGGTAACAAATATTGGAATGGTTAATCTCACTTAATATGTGTTTTGGAATCTTTTTGTAAAAGTATGTACAGGATAATGCATTGTTATTGGT
Source organism: Glebionis coronaria (assembly GCA_025667525.1). Lineage (NCBI taxonomy): Eukaryota > Viridiplantae > Streptophyta > Magnoliopsida > Asterales > Asteraceae > Glebionis > Glebionis coronaria. The sequence continues at coordinate 644,956,425 of CM046876.1, forward strand.
CTTTGTGATGATTTAGATTTTCCACATTATTTTTCTAACACTGACAAAGGTAAATGTAACGCTGTCAAGTGTTATTTTGCCGTTGTTAGAGATATTATTGTCTAACGCTGACAAGAGTTCCTTCAACGCTGATAAGTGTTGTCGGGACGCTGTCAGCAACAAATGTTAGTTTTGTGGTTTTCATCTAAATGTGCAGGTAATGGCAGCTTTAAGTCATTGGATACAGAGTTGCTTATGGATCTTTGAAGAGCTATTTGGACATGTTTTGTTTATGGATGATGGTTGGAATATTTATATTCCTATCTTGACATAAATTTTTAATGTTCATATATATATTTTGAGAACTCATGTATCATAGTTTAAGGGGAGGTTTAAGGAACCTTTAGGACTCCTGGGTATTCTTAGAATACTCTCATCACAATTCTAGATTGTGTCCACAGGTGAGTATGGGTTAGTTTTACTAAACCATGAGGCACTGTAGCATGCAAAGGTGACAATCTATGCATGCTGCCAAGACACTTTTGGCCTAGACTTGGTTGTGGTCTGATGGGAGACTTGGGAATACTTTGGATATGGGGTTACCTGGGAGTTACAAAGAATTTTATGAAATAACTTTGTTGGTAAGTATTTTGGTTAGCAAGGGACTCTAGAGGACATTTGTGTCTATCTTGCTTATGCAAGTGTGCATAAATGGACAGTGCTTGCCGCCCAGTAATTATTATCAACTTGTAAGATATTTCCCTTAGGATAAATTACTTTGTTAAGGTCCTTTTCTTTTTAAATATTTTTATTTTTAGACGCTGACAAGTTTTTCTCCAAACGCTGTTACGTCCAATCGTGACGCTGACCAGGCTTTAGGCAAACGCTGACAAGAAAATATAGCCGTTGGGCGCTGATGGGCTATTTTTGACCGTTGACACCTAGTGGGCCCTACCCAGTTGTTATTTTTTGACTAATCTTTGGCCGTAATTTTGGGGAGAAGTTACTTTTAATTAATGCATGAGATAAGTTATATTTGATTCAAGATTTTCATGATTGCTCTTTGAATATAACCGCCTCATTTTTGACCAATCAAAATCATGTATCTCTCCTATAAATTTGGCTAATCTTTTTATTCTGGGTATTCATATTTTCTTGTCTAACACTTTTTCTCCTAGATTTTTCCCATATCACATAACCTAAACAGCTTTCAATCATGGCACCCAAATTCAACTCAAAGAATTTAACATTGGAGTTCAAGAGCCAACACAATATGGTAGCTTACTTGACTGCTGATGATGCTTTATTTCCTCAGTATTCACAGATGGTGGCATTTTTAAATGCATCTTCATTGAGGTATGCACTTTCTCATACACCATTAGTCCCTGTCGCACACATTAGACAGTTTTGGAACAATGTTAGTTCCACAACAACTAATGGAGTGACCACATTAACATCTACTGTTCATGGAAGAACATGGGTGGTCACTGAAGCTTTGGTTCGCCAAGCTTTGCGTCTTGATGACGCTGATGGTGTGACTACCCTTGCCATTGCAACAATAGAACAGGGTCTTAGGGAATTGGGTTATCCTATTCCTGCTGATGTCACTTTAAATAAATATCATAAGCAGGAATTTCCCTCTGACTGGAAATATTTGATACATGTCCTTTTACAATGCTTAAGTCCAAAATGTACTTCTTTTAATGAAATAAACAGGTCAATAGCAAGTGCTTTGGTTTGTATAACTCGTGGGCTTAAGTATAATTTTTCAAAAATGATTTTTGAAGGGATGTGTAAAAACAAGGGAAGTAAAATGACTTTGGCTTACCCTAGATTTTTGCAAATGGTCTTTGATTTACAAGAATATTGTTCTAGGGATCATGACACTTTTTATGAGATCCCTAAACAACAGAAAACCATTTTTGCTAAAATGAGCTCCACCAATGATTCCATACCTCTTACCCAACCAATGCTTGAAGTAATTCAGGCTGCACAACCACAACCACAAACACAACCGGCCCCTGAACCCCAACTTGAGCCTATTCATGAACCATCACCTTCACCAGAAAACATGGACATTGACCAACCCAGCGCTGACACTCAAAATGTGGGCGCTGACACAGCCAATCCCAACACTGATACACTTCCTGAACAATCCCAAACACCCCTTAATCAACCCACACCCACACAATCTACTTCATCTTCCACCCCATTACAATTTAGGTTGACTAAACGCCAAAGGGTTACTGGAGTGTTCTCCTCTAGTGATCCTAGCCTTGTGGCAGAGAGAACCACCTCCACAAGTGTGGCTGGTGAAATGGGTGAGGCTGGGGCTATTGACACATGCTTAGATGCTGGTCAAGACAGTCCCAACATCATTAAGACCTCATCCATGCCCCATGATCCTACTTTGGGAGGTCAAATCCCCATTCTAGCTGAGGGCAGATTGGAACCTATGACCATAATTGAATTGACGGCGGCTGTCATTAGCTTGCAAAAGCAAAATGTCAGTCTTGTACAAACTGTCAACAAACAGGGACGAGAACTCCAAGTTTTGAGGGAGAGAGTAACTGTTTTGGAGAACCCAAGTAGCAGGAGTCTAATGGAGGAATCTTCCAAAGGGGAGGATAAAGAGGATGAGGAGGATGAGTTGATTCACACAGCTAGTGAAAAGAGTTCAGAAAAGAGTTCACAATTTAGTGAATCTTTGCAGATTGCTGAAGCTCTCACCAACTTGAAGAAGCACCCAGTTGTTGATATATCCAAGATGACACCAAAGAACTTGGAAGGATCTTTCAAAGAAACATTGGGCGCTGATACAGGTTTGGACGCTGACACATCCAGCGCTGATAAATGTAATCGTGGCGCTGATAGGAGCAACTTGGACGCTGACAAAGTTGCAGGTGGTGTTGATGTATTCCAGCCATCAACAATCATCAAAGATGTGTCCACACAGGTTTCTTCTTCTACTTTACCAATTATTGATCCAAAAGACAAAGGTAAAAGTATTTTGATTGAAGAAGATGTTCCAAAGAAAGATGCAGCACAAATAGCTTTTGATGAACAGTTGGCTGCACAACTTGTGGAAAGAGATTTGAAGAGGAGTAGAAGATCACCATTTGTTGTTTCTGAGAGTGAGGAAGAAAGTGGTGATGGAAAAGATGATGATAGCTCAGATTCAAGTATTCAAATTATTGAAGATCCAGAAAGGCTTGAATATGGGGATGAGCTAGCAAAGGAAAGGTTGAGTGAGTTGAAGAATCAGGTTGATTGGGACCTACCAGAAATCACCAGAATGTACCATGCTTGGGAAGACCAGGTGATGGACAACCCAGGTATGAGTTTATCAGATCAAATTTGGGGGTTGGAAGTTCTTCTTAGGGTACAAGAAGACATAAAGGTGATTATGAGGTTTAATGCACAAGAGGTCAAAACCTGGCTTAAAAGAGATAGAAGGCAGTTGTACTATAAGTTGCTTAGATGTCATCAGCCTAATTGGACATCAAAGAAGTTGCTGGCCTTATCTTTTGAGGAGCTAGAGTATAGGGCACATCCTATTTGGAGGAAGGTGCAAGAACAGAATGTCTACCAGTTTCTTTCAGAAGAAAGAAAACAAGAGCTTGCAGAGGAGATGCAGATTCAAAAGGAAATAAGGATTGCTCAAAGACCAGTGAAGAAAGGAGATCCTTTCCAATTTCCCAAAGACATGGATGTGTATTTTCCAACTGAAGGTGTTATAAGGAAGCATCTCAAGCTTTCTCCCTTGGAAGCTTCAGATTTGGTAAATGTAGTACCTCTAGATGACAGAAATCCAATTATCAGTTTTGATGAAGATGAGTGTGGATTTTGGAAGGTTGGACGATTTGGAAAGGAGGTACATACTTTCACTTCAGTTATTTCTATATTTGCAAGCATAGACAGGGAAGACTTGGTGCATCTATAGAGGTTAATAGAGGCCAAGTATACAGCTGAAGCACCTACTTCAGCTAATGGAATAAGACTTTGGAACACATTTATGACTTTGTGTGGTCCAAAAGAAGCAGATCCTGCCATTTGGAAGGATCTTGAAGATGATCTCAGTAATCTTCATTGGAGGCTATATTCTACTTGTGGTGTATTTCATATGAGCTCTACAAAGTTTTCAGAATATTTGCTTGTGGATGCTGACTATTTCTTGTCCAAAGAAGTATTGGAGAAGATGCTAGAGACACCCTTGGAGATTGATTATACTAGTGATGTGGCCAAGGACTTGATCAGATATGTTTATCACCAACATAAGAAGTTATTGAAAGATTCCTCCTAAGCCTTTAGTTTTTATTCAGAAACTTGATCATTGTAATGGATATCAAGTTTAGGGGAGGATTGTTGGGAATAAAATATGGGTCAGATCACCAAACGCTGATAAGAAGAAAGTCAACGCTGATAGATTGACTTTGGACGCTGATAGAAGTCAACGCTGACAGCCTTGAAGATTGACACTGATAGAATATCTTTTGTTTATTTGTTTCTTTATTTGTGTATGGTAAAGATAAGCACGACATTGTATTTTCTATTATTATCTTTACCTAGAATAGTTGATTCATAGCTTATTGTACAAGACTTCTTGTTCTATAAAAGAAGGTCTTTTAGGTTAAAGTCATATATCAGTTTTCATAGTATTCGCAAGTTAAACCTTTCATTGTAATCAACACGATTATTCTAATACAAGTGAAAGTTTGTTTAACATCATTGTGTTTTAGATCAAGTGTTAATTCCGCATAACACTTTGTTACTTTATTCATAAGCAAAGGTTTCTCTACGTGTAGTACTTGATCTAATCTCGTATACACAAAGCTTAATCGATCTAAGTTTGGGATCAACACAAAATACCGGGATCGAAGATGGCGTCTTCGTTTTCATTGGATAAACAAATCAACGCCACTTCAACACGTGCCATAAACTCAAAGAGTTTGAAGAAAAGAAATGAGATGTAGAAGGGTGGGATAATTGGTAAGACAAACTTTTGAGCTACTCGAGGTAGACTCGCACCAAGCAAATAGATATGGTTTCCATTTATTGCATCGGTGGAAGACCGAGATTTCCCTTTACATGAAATTCCGGGATCGAATATCTCGTCCTCGGTGGACAAGGATGAGGGAACATAAGGGGCTTCCCCCATACTAATACCACATAAAGCATCGTCAAAAGGAGTAGACGAGCTTGTAGCACTCAAAAACACGTGGTGATGACGGAGTTAGATTTGTATAAATCAATTAAATCACATTTAAAATCTTTTCCTTTTTTATCTTTTAAACTCTCCTTATGAAAATCCTTTTTGATTATGTCGAAAATATTTGGTGTTTCTAAAACAATGTTAGTCACACTAAAAATTCTCACATTTGAAAACCGTTTTGGTTTTGGTGGTGGTAAGTTCTCAAAACGTTTATCGACAAAGAAAACCTCCCCATCGGGGTCTACATGTTCGTCATCCGAAATATCTTCCGTAGAAACCGACAACTTATCAACACTTTTCAAGAATGAATGTTCGAGGTGAGGCGAAGGATTTTTCGATTCAAGTATTGACGGTTTCTTCTTTGTAGGCTTTCTACTCATAACCTCCACTGGCGGAGGAAATGGTAAATTGTTTTTGGCGACATTTCCTAAAACTTTTGGTGAAAATTCTTTGCAAACGACATTGGTTGAATTACCATGGTTTAATGTTGCAATAGAATAGACATGAGAAAGATTGGAATTTTGTGTTGCATTGATGACAAGTTCTTCTTCATTGAAACGAAGGGTGATTTTTCGAGCATGAACATCAATAAGTGCTCTTGATGTATCCAAAAATGAACGACCCAAAATGAGAGGAACTTTTCGATCGATAGGAATGTCTACAACGATAAAGTCAACGGGATAGTAAAACTTTCCAACTTTAACGAAAACGTCCTCGGCTACTCCACATGCTAAAATCGTAGAATGATCGGCCATCTCGATAGACATGTTCGAAGGAGTAAGAGCCGGAAGCGAAAGCGATTTGAAAATCTCAAGAGGCATTAAATTAATACTAGCACCAAGATCGGCCAAGGCGTAGCATTCCTCCATATCTTGAATTGCACACGGAATCAAAAATTTATCTGGATCACCGACTTTTTGTGGTATGCGGCTAAGAAAAACCGATGAACAACTAAACGATTGTTGTAACTTCTCTTTGTTGTTTAGCATACTTTTGAAGTTTGCGGTGAATCGAGGCATCATGATTAAAGCATCGGCAAAACTTATGTTAAAATGTATATCACGAAACATTTTCATAAAAAGCTCAAATTGATAATTACTCCGTTCTTGTGCCTTTTCCTTGTTACGTCTCGAAGGGTAAGGTAAGGGTGGTGTGGGTTGGACATTAGGCAACGGACTTGGAATCTCGGGTTCCATGATTGGTATTGGTTCAACCGTAGGTGTGGTATGAGTGGTACTTTGTGGGATTGTAATATGCTCCTTTTCGACCATCACCTCAGGCTCTTTCTCGATTTCCTTCTCCGTAGAAGTACTTGGACGAGAGATTGGTTCCTTGAAAGTTTTACCACTTCGTGTAGTAATAACCTTCATTTCTCCCTTCGGGTTTGCAATGGTATCACTAGGAAGACCACCCGAGGAAGAGGGTTTACACATGATTGCTTCAAACATTTTTGCCATTCGGTCTTCAAATTTTGATTGCCTTAAATCCGCTTTTAACAATTATTGCTTAATCTCATGTTGTCCTTGTTCCATCTTTTGTTGATTTTGTTGAAGACGTTGAACATTTCCTTCCATTTTATTAGCATGAGTTTTAAGTTCATTAGCGAGTTCGTTTTTAAGCTCGTTTTTCAACTCGGATCTTAAGCTAATCATCTCACGTTGCATGTTATCAAACTTAGCATCATTTGCTTTAGCATAATCCAAAAATTCTCCTTGAAGATTTTTAGTGTGAGCATTTTGAAAACCTTGTGTAGTGTTTTGAAAATCACGGTTTTGGTTTTGATTAGTGACTTGTCCATTCCCACTTTGATAATTCCCTTTGTTGTAGTTACATGAATTTCCTTGATAATTACCACCTTGATTGTTGTTTCGATAGTTATTAGCATTTTGATTTGGGCGGGAACCTTGGTCGTTTTGGTTGTAAGTTCCCGTTGCTACGTAAGCACTCGAAGTGTTACCACCGGCGGTAATGCACTCGGAAAGATCATGAGCTCCACCACAAGACAAACAACTCTTTTCAACCGCTTTAACCGAAGCGGAATTTAAAGCCTCTTGTGCTTTCCAATGAGTCATAAGATTAGCAAATCTATCGAAAAAACGATTTTCCTCATTAGCTTCATCATGTAAGGCATTAATGCTACGAGACGATGACGACGATGATGAACCCATGTTGGCAACACTCGGTGTGTTACGAGGGCTATAAAACTTAGATTAATTCTCGATAATCTTTAAAGCTTCATCAGTCGTTTTGCACAAAAAATTACCACCCGCGGCGGCATTCAAGTAATCTCGTTCATGATCATTAAGGCCATTATAAAAAGTATCAACTTGATTAATTCCGAAAAATCATGGTGTGGACATTCATGTAACATTTCTTTAAATCGTTCCCATGCCATTGAAAAACTTTCATTATTTCGTTGCACAAATCTTGAAATCTCATTTTTCAAATGTGTTGTTTTAGATGGTGTAAAAAATTTGTTCACAAACTTAGAAACGAGATCACCCCATGTCAAAATTGAATTTGGCGGTTCTTTCTCAAGCCAAATTTTAGCGGGTCCATCTAACGAGTATGGAAACAACATCATCTTAATGGCGTCATGTGGAACATCCTTAAACTTGCTAGTTGCGGTGAGACGATTAAAATTCCTTATGTGGTAATGCGGGTTGTCCTTCTCATGACCTCTAAACTTATTAGCTTGCAACATCGACATTAAACCCGTCTTAATCTCGAAATTCTCTGCAAGGATAGCGGGAATCACAATGGCCTCTCCAAAACCCTCGGTGGGTGCTTGAAGCAACTCCATCATAGTACGATTAGTCATGACAACTTCTTGTTCTACAATAGGTTCAACAATTGGAGTTTGTTCTTCAATCAACGTCTCTTGATTTGCTTGTTTTTGAAGACGTTTACGAGCTCGTTTTGCTTGATTACGAGTGATCATAAACTTCACGAAGAATGGGAGGTGAGCAAAGAAGATTCTTTTTGGGTGTTTTGTGAATTTTCAATTTTTTTTGTTTTTGATTGTTTTATTTTTTTTTTGGATTTTGGTGTGTCTTCGTAGACAACAATCTACCAAATCTCTCCTCGAATCAAACTCTTGATTAAAGAAGCCTCAATAGAATGAAAACGATCACGTGGAGTGAACGTCTTCGAATGACTTTAGAACTTTGGTGAAAACCAAATTGTTCAAGAGGGTTTAATCACAAAGAAAACCAAGCAAATATATTATATGTAATAATACTTTGGGCGGCAAAACCCTCGATTAGCCTTCAATCTCAAAATACTCACAAGCGAGCGGGGAAACGAGGCGGCGCGAAGCACTTAAGAGCCTTTTTCCTTAGGGTATATTTTATAATACCCGCCTTATACCCACCTTATAGTTCGTATTTTTCAAAATCGAGCTTCACGAAAGTATTTATCTGTTTTTGCCTTTTTCTTTTGTTTGAGATTCGAATACAATAATTAGGAGATCAAATCCCAATTAAGGTTGTGTTTTCACACTTTTTGGAGATATTTTGTATTGATTGTGATACTTAATACAATATAGTAATAATAATTTCACAAGAAAAACCAAAAAACCGATAATACGTATTAGTAGATTTCTACTAATACAAATACTATTTATGGTTATTATTAAAAACAACAAGACAAATTAATCATGCACACCTCCCCGGCAGCGGCGCCAAAAATGATTGTGTTAAATTACGTCTCTTGTTTAGGAAAACAAAAGAGCGTAATAGAGCGGTAAGTATTAAGTGATGATTTAGGAAAATCAAACACTAATGACCCAATGAAGTTCGTTTCCCAAGGAGGTATATGTGTGTGAATAATTCGTAATTGGTTTGAGATTAGTATTGGATAGAAGGGGATGAGAAAAGAGGATGACGAAGACGTGAAATTAGTTACTACTACGACCACACGTAAAACCGTAAAATGAGCAAAAATAAAAATTAATTCTAAAAATTACCAAAAATTCACCAAAAATCAAAATAAATAAACTAAGAGTTTACCAATGATCAAAACTTTTTCAAACCTTTTAATTAATTAAATATTAATTTTTAAATGCTAATTAAAGCCCTAAAAATCAAATTAATTATCAAAAAACCCAAATAAAGATTTTTCAAATGGTAAACCCCTAAGATGACCTAAAAAGATTAACTATTTTTATAAATCTTTAAACTAATAAAAACTATTTAAAATGATTTAAAAACTATTAAAACTTAAAATAATTATAAAAATTAATCTAAAGATGATAAAATTAATCTAAGAGTTGCAAAAATCCGATTTTAATGTATTTAAGCTAAGAAAAATATAAAAGTGCAAAAATGTGAAATTTGAAAAATAATAATAAAATAATATTAAAATAATATTAAAAATCCAAAAATTATAAAAAATTCTAAAAACTTTCAAACTAGTTTACTTTAACCTAAATAATCAAAAAATGAAAGTGAAATTACCAGATTACCCCTATTGGGCCCCCAAATGGGCTAAAAGCAAAATCAGTCAAGCTTAATGGGCTTTTTAGCCCCCAAAAAGTCAAAATAAGCCTAAATGACTTGAAAAAGCCCTGTCTGACTCAAAACTCAATTCTAAACACAAAACTCTGAAGGGCCAAAAGCTGAAAATGAGCTTATCACAGCTTAATGAACAAACAACTTATCCTTATTGGGCCAATAAGCCCATTAAGCAATAAGCCAATGCCATAAGCTCTGCTTAAACACACAACCTTCTTTTAGGATATTAAAGAGATCTGTAAAAAGAAATTTTGAAAAAGCTCACTCAATAAGTCAGAAATAAGCCAAGAACAATTCCACAAAACGACAAAATAGCCGGGATAAAGTTCTAGGCTGTTTCAGAAGCTCTAGTTTGTTGCAAAAGCTCACAAATAGCTTAACTAAGAATAATCAATCAAGAAAATCACAAAAAGCCAAGTAGAATAAGCTGTAAGAACCAATAAGCTGGCTGAAAAAGCCAAATAAGCTAGTTTTCTAGCAAAAGCTTAACCAAAAGATTTGTAACCTTCCAGACTTGTTATTAAGCTGAGAAAAATGAGTTCTATTACAAAAACCAAGTTGTTGCATGTACCAATAAGCAAAACAGATTCAATAAGCTATATGACCAAGTTTGACCAAAAGTCAAACGCTGATAAGAGTAAATCAAACGTTGACAAGCACAATTTTGGACGTTGACAGACTTAATGAAGTGTTAAGACCTTGTTTTCAACCTGCTGGTCAAGGCTTGAGTGCAAACCTTGTGAATCAAGGCCTACCAGTTGGGTAGACTTGATGAGTTTTGGCACAAATAAGCCAATAAGCCAGTGGGCTTATAAGCTTGTGAGATAAGCAGCAAACAAAAGTCACAAACCAAGTAATGCACAAGGAACCAAATACTAGCATAAAACAACAGGAATCAAACCAATAACATTAAAATCTCATAGCATGCATTTGCTGATCTAAATGACCAAAAGAACAAATTCAATAAGCTATATACTACTCAATAAGCAACCAAACTCTAAAACCAGATGATGCAGAGTTGCACAACCAACAAATCTATAAGCAAACCAAGTTTCACACCTTAATTCAAACAAACAAACAAATTAGACCCGCTGATGTGTTTGACTGAAAAAGTGTTCAAAAACTAGCAACCTATGATTTTTAGTTATACCTTGTTTTAGACCTATCAACACTTGAAACAACTTGTATATCAGCAAACAAATAGATATAAACCAGAAGGAGCCAAGCTCCAAGGCCTTAACGCCTTTGAACCAGCAAACACAAACAACCCTTAATCCACAACTTTTCAAAGCAACTTGTGATTCCAACTAACAACCTACTGATTTTATGATTCAATCACACTTCCTAGATGACAACTAACAGATTCAAACACAAAAATCACAACCTTAAACACAAGAACACAAAATCACAGTCCAAAATCAAAAGAAGGCAATAATATGAAATTTTTAGGGGAAACTTAAACAAGAGGCCATACCTGTCCTCCACAACATCCTAGGAGGACCAGCAATGCTCCTTGGACCTTGTTCAACAACTAGAACAAGACCAAGGTACTTCAACAAGAGGATCAAAACCTGCTGATGTTCAAAGTAGAACAAGGTTTTAATGATTATGATTCTTCAACACAAATGAACAAACAACTCAACCAAGAGCTTAAATATCTTCTCAGGCTTGGTGTCAACAAGCTTGAAGGAGGTTAAGGCTTTTGGCTAAGCGTTAGTACAAGATAATAACCAAAACAGAAACAAGGATTTCAAGGTTTTTGAACCTTTGAAAACCTATCAAACATAGACGTGCCTTAACCACAAGATTAAGGAAGGTCTATAACAACAAATGGAACACAGATTTCAGCTATTCTAACACCAACTTTTATAAAACACAAAAGAGATTTCACAAGTTTTAAGAAATTCAAATTTTATTTAAATAAAAAGGAATTACAAAGATAATAGCCGAAATCTGGAACAAAAGGACTCTCACAAGTTGAGGTCTCCTTTTATAGGCATAACAGATGATTCTAGAATGCTAAAAACCCTAGCTATGAATTCTCAAAATTACCCTTGAGTGCTTGATGCCGCTTGATGTGTGTGAGATGTCCAAATGCATCATGACGTTCATTTTAGCTTTGGAGTTAAGCTATGACTCTTAGCTGTTGATCTTGACACGTCAGATTACTTGGAGAGAAAGTTGCATTTTCATTGGTGGATGAGGTTGAGTGTGGGGTCACTTGGGTAGTGGGATTGAGGGTTTTGTGTGTGGGTTATGTTTCTGGGCGTGTGAATCAAGTGTGGGAATGGGTAATTGCATTTTACCCTTTGTTTAAGTGAGAGGAGTTACTGGGTTCTTGATGGTAAACAGTAACTCCTTTTGATCCGAAAATGGGGGAAAGGTAAGTGTTTGGCGCAATTTACTTTCAAATGTTTCATTTGCACATCTTTAACCCTTGTGTTTTGGTGAAATGGGTATTAAACGTTTTCAGCCAACAAAACCCCATTGCCTTTGTTAAATAAGTTTTCATCTTCAAACTTTTGGCACAAAACTTTGGCAAAAGTGTTTCAAGGGTAATTTTTGCCATGTTTGAATAATTGAGGGACTGAATTTGGACTTTCTTGATCTTCAAAGGTCTTCATAGTATCTTTGACTTCATGAGGGACCATATTTGACAATTTAGAATTTTTGAGGGACTAAACTTGCCATTTCTTCAAAGTTGAAGGACCAATTTGCAATTTTGACAAACTTAAGGGACCAAACTTGTAATTATGAATTCACAAGGGTTTTAAGTGTCATTTATTCATTCATTGAGGATCAATCTTGTATTTCTTCAAGTCTTCAAGGGTTAATCTTGGATAAATCATGAACTAGGGCCCGGTTCTTTGTACGGCTTCGTTTCTCGTGTCCGTTTTTCCTTGTTTCTTGTGATCTTTTGTCTTTTTCACGATATCCATAACTAAAACATACAAGTAAACAAATACAAGCATATATATGGTATTTTATGACATTTTAATGAATTTAAAGCTCGAAAAGAACGATGAGATCATGTATAAATGCCATCTCATCAGCAAACAAGTTAAAAAGTTTGTTTGGGAGAACATCGTGTGCCGTTTTGGCTTACCAGGAGAAATCATCTCGGACAACAGGAAGCAGTTCGCAGATAATCCATTCAAGGACTGGTGCGCAGCATTGAATATCAAATGGCGCTTCGCATCTGTTAAGCACCCGCAGACAAATGGTCTTGTGGAACGAGCAAATAGAAGCTTGGGTGAAGGCATCAAGGCACGCCTGGAGGAACGAAGTGCCAAGTGTGTGGACGAACTGCCACATGTTCTATGGGCACATAGGACTATGATCAAAACAGCTAACGGGGACACCCCATTCGCATTGGCCTAGGGCACTGAAGCTGTTATACCAGCAGAGATAAGAATGCCTACCATCCGCACAGCGGAGGTTAATGTCGTCACAAATGACGAGCAGCTCCGGATCAATCTGGATTTGTTGGAGGAAAAAAGGGAGATAACGGCTATCAATGAGGCCAAGTCCAAGGAACGGATGAAGGCTTATTATGACGCCAAGGTTAAAGGTGTTTCTTTTCGACCGGGAGATTATGTCTATCGTGCTAACGAGGCAAGTCGAGCGGAGAATACAGGAAAGTTGGGCCCTAAGTGGGAAGGACCGTATGAGGTCACGGAAGCCTTAGGACGGGGCGCGTACAAGTTACGTGACATGGATGGCCGCGACCTAGAACGCACATGGAATATCTTCAATCTTAAAAGGTGCTATCTTTGAAAGCTACGGCTTCCTCATGGACACTTCGCTATATCTGGCTTCAATGAAGATCCATGTGTTCTCTTTGTTTTGTTTTTTATGCTTTCTAGGTTCCTTTTGTTTTTAGGATTTCCCATTCTTGTTAAAACAAAAACCGTAAACGTTCTAATAAAATGTCGTGGTGCCTAGCTAGCTCCACGAATGGTTCTTGTGCAAAAAGTTTTTATTCTTTAGACTTCCTTATTGTCATATAGATTTTAGTTGATGTTACTACAATGTGCTATATCTTATTCATACGCATTCATTCAACACCGTACATGTACAATACGCCTCCAGGCGGGGTAAGAGGATTAAGTGAACCTAATAATTCAACTTGTCGCATAAGAGGGATGCAACCCCAGTGACGCGGATCACGTATCCTTACTAGACACCTTACTCATAAGACGTTGTGATAAGTTTCCATATGCCGCGCTCAAGCAGTGCTTTGCATGGTAAAGACGCACGCCGCTTGTCTAGTAAAGTATAGACTTGATTGTATTATTTTTTAGTAAGACGTGACATGTCATGCAGTACAGGTATATGATATCTAAAACAAAAATATACACAAGTTTCAAATTCAAAATGCCAAAATTTCCGTGGGCATCGCGGACTCGCATACATAAACATGACAAGTTATTACAACATCAGTTTTTACCGTATACATACACGGACGAATAAAATAGTACAAATGTTTATAATGTAAATTACAATGGAGGTAGGAACTCCCCCATCTCCCTCTTCCATTCTTCAATCAAGGTACGGAGAGCCTCCCCGCGAGCATTCCTCCCGTCTTGTGTCCTGGTCATGTTCGCATCCAAAGCCTCGGCCAGAAGTTTTTCACCTGTCATCACCTTTGACGCAGAGTCGTAGGTGGGCAAAGTCAGTGGGATGGGGTCCGCGGTGAGCTTGGACATTATTACCTTATTGGGAGCATCCTTTAGCGCTTCTAGCTCGTCTAGGAGGGGATGTTGGATTTCAGCAAGAGCATCCATTGATGCAGTCATCTTGTCCGCAGCTAAAGGGTTGTGGTAGGCGTGCTGGGTAATATCTTCCTTCTTACCTATCAGCTCTGCAGCTTTAACCAGTCCCTCGTGCCTACCACGATCGATACCATCCGAGACAACGTTAGCAAATGCCTGTAGCAGGTAAGGAGCTCCTGTCACCTTGCTCACGGCAAGCCGCATTCCCCGGCCAACCACCCATCTACGCCCAGCTATGGCTGTGAGCAAAGGAGGTCACATCATTTCGGCGCAGTCCGTGTCCATCTGGCTTAGTTCTCCCTCAGCTGCTGCAGCCTGCTCGTCCAGGGTGGTCCGCACCTGGTTAGCTCGTCCTTCAGCGCGTCGCGCTCTTGAGCAATCGTGAAGGCTTGTACGGTTACGGCTTTGGTGGAAGCTTCGTCTGTGGATACCTATATATATATAGCACTTAGAGTTATTTCAGAAACAACGTGGTTTTCTGTGTGCACAACTAAACATTAAAATGAGAGCATACCTTCTCGTTGGATGCAGCTAAAAGGGCCTCCAGCTCGGCAATACGTTCTTCACGGGCGTTTGCGTGATGGGCCTGCTCCTTAACGGTTGACTCAGCCACGACCAAGGCTGCCTGCAGAGATGTGATGGTTTTCTCGTGCTTACCCACTAGTGCTTCACGGCGAGCTATCTTCTTGTCAGCATGGTTAACATTAGTCAAAGCCTTGATTAGACGGCGTCTTAGGGCCGCACCAACCGTTACTTGGTGTGTAGAGGACACATCAAACTGCTCCAGTAATGTTTCATGCTCCATCTCGTCCAAATCCTGCGCCAGTGCTGGAGGCGTGATATGTTCAATACATTTAGAGCACTCGGACTCTGCCTCCAACCTTGTTAAGGTAGATAAATTCCATGCTAGGCGTAGGCTGGTGTCGGGTTCCTCAGAATGTAGCTCCTCAGCATGGGTCACCGGAGGGGATGGAGGTCTCATTGATGTCACGGGAGAGGGTTCCCTTTCCACCTCCTTCTCTTGGGCCACGGTCGACGGATCCGCCCTGTTATTAGCTCACATTAGTTTTGTTTACCAATTTACTTTGAGTCGTAACGAAAGATACTTACGTAGTGCCAGTGATAAGTTCCGCGACGATGGGAGCTACAACATTCACGGGGGTGGCCATCCAGACTTGCTCGTCAACACGCGGTGAGGGGTCGACCTGGGCCGTAGCAGTGCTGCTTCCTTCCTGGTACTGCGGATGGTCTTTCCTTAGTTTCTTTGGGGGAGCATTAGATACCCCCGCCCTGTCCCCTAGAGTCTTTGCCACCCTCCTGGTGGTCTTTCTTTTTCTGGATGTGGGCTTGGGGGACCCAGAGGCTTGGGTAGTTTCTTCATCCTCACCAGTACGGTTGTCAGCAGGGTTGGTGAAATCCTCTTCTTCTGCTTCCTCTTGGTGCGACACGGTACCCTCCAGCATCAACTCTCCACCATCTTCGTTGTGGAAGTCAAGCGGGGACTTCTCGATCATGGGCTCTCCCTCATCAGATCTCTGCTCGGTGGTTTCTTCCAGCGGGATGGTTCGGTATGCGGTTGCATCAAGAAGGGGGAGTTCATTCTCTTTCAGCGTACGGAATCCTTCAGGCACTTTCATTGGATCGCCTTGGCGCAATAATCCATGTAGGTTCATCTCTGTGGACATATGCAATTATACGGATTAGTAAGTTCACAAAAATGCAAATGTGGCATTTATTACATCTACAAATATAAGTGGACCTACCCTGCCTACGTTCAGTCAGAAAGCACGGATACATATCCTCCCTCCCATAGTAGTGGCGGCTTATCCCTACTAAGCACAGAAAGTGCTCCGGCAAACCCCTATGAAATTCTGTGCGATGGGTATCTAGAATTTTCAAGTCCTTACTACTATAGTCTTTGGATTTGGGCGGAAAATCTTTGGGTACTCTGGTTTTGAGGACGAACGGGGTAGGGAATACTTTCTCATCGACGAAGAAGTAATGATCGTACCAGCTCTTAAGGGAGTCTAAGGGCTTCCTATACGTCATGGGGGCGTTCCCGGATCGTTTTTTGAACGACAGCCACCCATTCACTAGTTAGGGGGAGTAAAAGACCCTAATAAGATTTACGGTCGGGGTTACTCCGCATGTATGGCATGTACTCTCAAATTAACTGATTTTACACGCCCCTATGCAGTGCAGTTGGGTTATGTGGAAGTCATAATATAGAAGCAGATCTACCAAAAACTTGGATAAGGGGATGCGATAGTTAGCCGAATCGAATAGGCGCGTGTACACGCCTATCTTTCCCCTCGGTGCATCCGTAATCGCTTCACCATCACCTGGATAGGTTGGGTGTACGCTTTCGGGAATATAATACTTAGACAAAAAGTCTATGTATTTCTCCGCAGGCATGACGTTCAGGACATCCGTAATAAGGGGATTGTCCTTTACCATGTTTTATAGAAAGGGTTTGAAAGGCGTGATGATCTAACCTGCGGTGGTGGAGATCCGTGGAATAAAAGGCAAAAGATGGAAGGAAGGAGCTTGGGAATAACAATGGCGGAATGAATATGAACTGTGTGTGTAACAGTAGCACACACCAACTCTTATATAGGGTTGCCTCGATTTCCGAGGTAACGTAGATGTTTGCTACGTGTAAACCACTACGCCCATCCCACGGTAAGCCTAACGCGTGTTGTTTTAGTGTGTAGGATCCCAACCAGATAATTCACTTGGTGCAGGAGCCGGAGTCTAGCCAACCCGAATTAAGCCTAAATCGGGTCTAGCAAGGATCACCCAACTTTTGTATCAACAATAACTTTATAAAAACAAGATTTCTATTATTTTATCAAATAAATGCACTGACGCGTACATATATTCGTGTTAGATTGTGTTATTACGTAAACACAGTCCCTTACATGGTTATAAAGTAAACCATGCCCGAGAAAATTAATTCCCGTTGTTTAGTCAAAGCTTTCCGGTGAAATGCTTGACTTGAATAGGAAAAACGGGTTACTATCTGAAATAATAGCAAGCCACATGGAACATGTTTTAAATCTTTTAAACTTCTGCTCGAACTTTATTTACAACCACGTGTCATTATTGAACGACATTTCTAGGATCGTAAATATTATCAATTCCAGAAGACATGCTCTTTTTATCAAAACATTTTGAACACACAATTTTGAAAGATTTAGAAAAATCTTTTGAAAAATTCTTGAAAAATTGTGATCAACGTTTTGAAAACCAAATATTGAGCTTAAGAATTTGAATATCTTATTAAACGAGCTCAAGTCCGAGAAATTGTAAACTTCCCGTTGTGAGGATAAGTTTATCATCGGCGATAAACTTCCCTTTTAACTCAAGAACAAGTCCTAAGTTGACATTTACTTAGAAGTCGTTTTCATGAGCTTGAAAACTTTTGAATGTTTTAACGTAAATCTCATGACCGAGAAAGGTGAATTTCTCGTTATGAAGAAAAGTTCTCTTATTTAAAAGATACACTTTCGTTTATGAGCTTAAAACTAGGAATGTTTTAATACAAGCTCATGAGAAAAATTAATTTTCCGTTACGAGGATAAGTTATCATTAAAGATAAGCTTTCCTTAATATGAAGTCCGAGTTATAGTCTGATATTTAACTGTAAGTCATTGTGCATGAGCTTAAAAACTTCGAATGTTTTTAATATAAGCTCATGCCCGAGAAAAATTAATTTCTCATTGTGAGGATAAGTTTATCATCAGCGATAAACTTTCAGTTCTTTGATGCTCGGGTTACAATCTGTGATCCGACTGTAAGCCATATACACGAGCTTAAAACCTTTGAATAGTTTTAATTCCGACTCGTGTCCGAGAAAGTTAATTTCTCGTTTTGAGGGTAAGTTATCGTTGCATAGATAAACTTCCCTTTATTTGAAGTCCGGGTCATCGTCTGTCATTTAACAATGAACCATGTACACGAGCTTAAAACCTTTGAATAGTTTTAATGTAAGCTCCTGTCCGAGAATATTTAATTTCTCGTTTGTGAGGATAAGTTTATCATCGGCGATAAACTTTCCTTTATTTGAAGATCTGGTCATCGTCTGATATTTAACAATGAGCCATATACATTGTAAGCTTAACTGCAAATCCCCGGAGACACTTGTTTTTCTAATATCTGCTTCTTTAATAACCAAACTCTGAGAGTGTCCTTAGTTGAACGGTATACAAAGATTGGACCGATTTGTTTTTGTTGATCCTTGACTTTGGTACCTGCATTCTCATTAGGAGTTTGTATGCTTTTATATGGGTTAGTGATATCTATCTTAGAACCATGCGAGGATTTACAGTTTTCTTTTCTTGTGCCAGAGGTGACCTAAGGAGATGATTCACTTGTCTTAGCTGGCAAACGTTTCCTTTTATAGAATACCTTAAGTTCATGCTTGAGTGATGTATCATTCTTTTCAATGTCCTCCCTAGTAGTCTTAGTGAGATCAGAGACTATCCTAGTTACAGGGCACTCGTTTCCTATAAGCGTAAAAGTTCTACCAGTGAGGCGCCAAACTTTACCAATGGGTTTGATTTTAGCTAGCTACTGGGATTTAATTCTATCATGGGAGTTCACCTCATGAAGGAATTTCTTGATACAAGAGTCATGATTTGCCTTTAAGACACATTTCCTACATCTTTTACAAGTAGCATATTTAATGTCCGAGTAAGATCTAGAATTCCTAGATGATTGATTGATGCTTCTAGTATATGACATGCTATTGTTAGCAGTGTTGGATAATCTAGAAGGCATCTGACTAGGTTTGAAATTCCTATCTCTTACTTGTGTCTTTTGAATAGCTTCCCTTAGACCAAAATTATGGCGCACATCATTTAAACTAGTTCTAGACGTATTCTTTGAACTATTCTTAGGGAGCCTAGATGCAATCATGTGATTAGGTCTTTCAAAAGTTGTTTTAGTCACATTGGCCCTAGTTGGTGTAGTGACTGGTCTAGAAAGATGAACCATATCAACTTGGAAGGCAAACATCGGTCTCGAGGATTTTTGTCGCTCGGATCTAAATGCAGTCGGTTGTCTAACATACTGATTTTGAGGCGGTTTCCCTAAGATTGATGGTTTTTCAAGCTTAGTGTCCACACTAGTTCCTTTAGTTTTCTTTAATTCATTTCTCAAATCAGCTATAGCAAAAACCTCTTTCTTGAACTTAAGCATTTAAAGTCTCATTCTCTTTAAGCAATCTATCTTGGGATGCCAACTTAGATTCGAACAACAAAATTTGTTTCAAAAGATTATCCTTTTCAGCTTTAGAATCTAGAACTTTTTGATCAAGTTTTCGTTCAAGAATAACGTTTGACTTTTCAAGTTTTTCAAAATTGTCAGTTCTCTTAGAAAATTCAAGTTTGGCATCCTCAAGATCTTTATATTACTGAGCTACAATCATTTCGAGCTCTTTAACCTTAGAATCAGAAGCAGTTAATGAAGCAGTCATAAGGCAATTATCATGATTGTTAGCATTTTGAACACTTTCTCCCCCATTATGACACACATCGGATGAATCCAAATTGGTATCGCTATCACTCTTTTTCATCCCATGTTTGTCAAAATTAGGTTCAGAATGCTCAATATGCGGCATTTCATCAGCATATACATCATACACAACATTACATTGTACCATGTTCGTAGGCTCTTCGTCATAAACGAGTATGGTGTTATCATAAAAGATGTCTGTAACATTCCCTGACGTGTTGCTAATATCATGCTTTGCTGTTGATTCCATGTCCTTGCAATCTGTATCAGTCTCTAATTTGTCAATCTTATGACCATTCTTTTCTTGCATCTGCATCGGACTTGCACTCCATTATCATACGCGAGTTGAAGTCGTGATCTTGCATAAATCGAAGATGAAATCGTTGTCATGAATTTCAACAGTGTACCACGGAAATCTTGAAGCTCGGTATGTGTGTCTTGAAGAAATGACTGACATATCCTTGAATTTTCAGACTTAACGATGTTGAATTGGAAGAAATGCGTAAGTTGTGTCACTAGAGCTTGATATGTGTTGATCCCAAACTTAGATCGATTAGCTTTGTGTATACGAGATTAGATCAAGTATAACACGTAGAGAAACCTTTGTTATATGCTTTGTGAATCTAAGTATTATGCGGAATTTAATACTTAAACAAGAACACAAGATGTAAACAAAACTTTCACTTTGATTATGAATGTCGAACTTGCTTACAATGAAAGATGTTTACGAATGAAAACTTATATAAAACTTGATATTAAACATTAACCTAAAGGCCTTCTTTTATAGACTAAGAAGCCTTGTACAATAAGCTACATATCAACTATTCTAGGTAAAGATAAACATAGAAAATACATTGTCGTTTCTATCCTTACTAGAAGTATTCTAGAACATAATAAACGTGTAGCTTATATCTTCCATCAGTGCTTGTCTTCAATGTGTCAACGCTTGACTTTATCTTGTCAACGCTTGAGCTGTCAGCACTTACTTTGTTCTTGTCAACGCTTGAGTTGTTCTTGTCAGCGTTCAAGTGATCTGGCCTTAATTTATTCCCAACAATCCTCCCCTAAACTTGATATCCACTCTTATGATCAAGTTTCTGAATAATCATTAAGAACTTGGAGGAGTCTGACAAACCTTATCATATTGGTAATAAATAAATCTGATCAAATTCTTTGCCACGTCACTTGTATAATCTATCTCCAACTGGGTGTCCTTCATCTTTTCCAAAACAGCCTTGGATATGAAATACTGAGCATCTACAAGTAAATACTCAGCAAACTTTGTAGAACTCAAATGGTATACACCAGCAGCTGAATATAACCTCCATTGAAGACCACTGAGGTCATCTTCAAGATCCTTCCATATTTCAGGATCTTCCTCATTTGTCCCACACATTCTTTTGAATGTGGTCCAAAGTTTTATTCCATTAGCTGAAGTTGGTGCTTCAGCCTCATACTTGGTCTCCAGCAACCTCCAAAGGTCCACCAAGTCTTCTCTATCACAACTTGCAAATAAAGATATGAGAGTGGTAAAAGTGTGTACCTCCTTGCCATATCTTCCAATCTTCCAGAATCCACATTCATCCTCATCATAACTCACAATAGGATTCCTGGAATCTAATGGTAACACATGCACCATATCTGAAGCTTCTAATGGGGAGAGCTTGAGGCTCTTTCTAATCACTGCTTCACTTGGATATAGTTGATTCATATCTTTTGGAAACTCAAGTGTAAATCCCTTCTTCACTGGCCTGGGAACTATCATAGCTTTCTTGATTTCCATCTCTTCTGCAAGTTGCTTCTTTCTTTCATCTGAAAGAAGTTTGAAAGTGTTTTCTTCCTGCACTTTCACCCAAATAGGATAAGCTCTATGTTCCAACTCATCAAATGTCAAAGCCTTCAACTTCTGATGTGTCCATCCAACTCCATGACATCTGAGCAACATAAAGTAGAGCTTCCTTCTATCCCTTTTCAACTAAGAGAGAATGTTGCTTGCCTTGTGCTTCAAAATCACCTTACAATCCTTCTGAACTCTAAGAAGAATCTCCAAACCCCATATTTGATCTGAAATGGTCAAGTCTGGATTACCATACAGCTTTCTTCCCAAGAATTGTACATCTGAACCACCTCTGGCATATCAAAATCAATCTGCAACTTTAAATCTCTTAACTTTTCCCTAGCAAGCTCATCACCATACTCAAGCCTTTCTGGTTCAATAATCATCACACTTGAGTCTGAGCTAGCTCCATCACTTTCTTCTTCAGAAGTCAAAACAAATGGTGACTTTTCCTTTTCACCTTGTTCCATCATTTGCTCAGCCAATCTTCTATCAAATTCAACTTGGGCTGCATTCTTTGGAACAATTTCTTCTACCAACTTACCCTTACCCTTATCTGATGGTGCAATAGTTGGTAAGGTAGATGGTAATACCTGAGTAGGAACATCCTTGATGATAGATGATGACTGGAATACATCACCTCCATATGCAGATCTGTCAATGCCCAAATTTCCTCTATCAGCGCCCAAAATACTTCTATCAGCGTCTAAATTTGTCTTGTCAACGCTCAAATATTTTCCCTCAGCGCCTTGTGTAACCTCTCTCAACATTGCTGTAAATGATAAATTTAGATTGGTTGGAGAGATTAAGGACGTATCAAAACCTGTTTGTTCCTTCAAAGTAGTAAGAGCTTCAGCAACATCCATTGATTGACCATCTTGACTGCTCTTATCACTCAGATTTCTTTGATCTTCCTCCCCTTTGGAAGACTCCTCCATACCCCTCCTAGCATGATCACTCTCCAAAACAACAATCCTCTCCCTCAATTGCTTGAGTTCAAGGCCTTGTGAGCTGACAATTTGTACTAAGTCTGCATTTTGCTTTTGCAAGCTAATGCAGACAGCCGTCAATTCCAAAAGAGTCATTGGTTCCATTCTGCCCTCTTCTAAAATGGGGATTTGACCTCCCAAGTCAGATTCATTGGGCATGGATGAGGACTTAATTATGGTGGGACTGCCTTGGCCAGCTTCTAAGCCAGAACCAATAGTCCCAGCCTCATCCAGGTCACCAGCCGCACTTGTGGTGGTGGTTCTCTCTGCTTCATGGCTAGGACCACCAGAGGAGAACTCTCCAATAGTCCTTTGGCGTTTGATCAACCTATATTCAGGTGGTGTGGAAGATGGTGTGGAAGAATGGGTAGATGTGGGTTGGTTAAGGGGTGTTTGGGATTGTGATGGTTGGGTGTCAGCGTTGGAAATAGGCACATCAACGCCAACATTTAATGTGTCAGCGTCAAAGGGTTCTTGGTCTATTTGCATTTGTTCAGGTGAGGGTAAAGGTTCAGGAACAGGTTCAAGTTGAGGGTGAGGGTCTAGTTGAGGTTGGGGGTCTGGTTGGGGTTGTGCTGCTGCAATAACAGCAAGCATGGATGGGGTTAAAGGTAAGTCTCTATGAGGTGGTGAATTCATCTTGGTAAAAATAGCTTTCTTTTGTTCAGGTATTTTATAAAAATCATTGTGATCCCTTGAACAATATCTTTGATCATCAAAAATCATTTGCAGAAAACGGGGATAAGCTAAAGTCATTTTTGTCCCCTTGTTTTTACACATCCCTTCAAAAATCATTTTAGAATAGTTATATTTTTGCCCTGTTGCAATACACACAATAGCAGTTGCAATGGATCTATTGATCTCATTGTGTGCAGTACATTTGGGACTCAAACATTGAAGGAGAATGTGAATGAGGTACTTCCAGGCTGGGGGAAATTCCTGCTTATGGTACTTATTAAGAGTACCTTCATCAGGAATAGGGTATCCCAAAGCCCTAAGCCCTTGTTCTATTTCAGTTATGGGAAGAATGGTTACACCATCAGCATCATCAAGATGCAAGGCCTGGCGTACCAAGGCCTCAGTAACCACCCAAGATCTCCCATGAACAATAGAAGTTAATGTGGTCACTCCATTAACTGTTGAGGAACTAACAGTGTTCCAAAACTGTTTAATGTGTGTGACTGGAATGAGTGGTGCATGAGAAAGAGCATACCTTAAAGGGGATGCGTTCAAATACGCCACCATTTGTGTGTATTGAGGAAACAAATCATTATCAGCAACAAGATAAGCAATCATGTTGTGTTGAGACTTGAACCCCAAATCCAATTCTGCTGAGTTAAATCTTGGTGCCATTGATGAAAGCTGTTAATTTGAGGTGTAGAAGATGAAGGTTGATAAGAGAAAAGTGTTAGACAAGAATTATAGATACCCTGGTTAAAAATAGGAGCCAAATTTATAGGAGATAAACAATGCATGTGATTGGCCCAAAAATAGGCAAAGATTTTCAAAAACTAATCATGAAAATATTGAAAAAGTTATAAGTTATCTCATGCATTTAATGAAAGTAACAACTCCTAAAATTACGGCTTGAAAATATGTCAAAAAGTAACAACTGGGTAGGTCCCATTGATTGTCAACGGTCAAATATAACCCATCAACGCCCAACGGCTATAATCTTGTCAACGTTCGCCTAAGGCCATGTCAGCGTCCAATTTGGTCACAACAACGCTTGGAAAAATCTTGTCAGCGTCCAAAAATAAAACTGTTTTAAAAAGTGAAAAATGACCTTAACAAGTAATTTATCCTAGAGAAGATAACCAAAAGCTGATAATTATCATAGGGCGGCAAGCACTGTCCAGTTATGCACACTTGCATAAGCAAGATAGACATAACAGTCCTCTAGTGTCCCTTGCTAACCAAAATTCTTAACAACCAAGTTACCTTATAAAATCCTTGTTACTCCCAGGTAAATCCCATATCAAAATGATTCCCAAGTCTCCCAACAAACCACAACCAATTCTAGGCCAAAAATGTCTTGGCAGCATGCAAAGTTGATATACTATGCATGCTACAGTGCCTCATGGTTTAGTAAAACTAACCCATACTCACCTGTGGACACAATCTAGAATTGTGATAAGAGTATCATATGGATACCCAAAAATCCTAAAGGTTCCTAAAACCTCCCCTTAAACAAAGATACAAAGAGTTTGCTAAAAACATGCATGAACATAAAAAATTTATGTCAAGATAGGAATGAAACATTCCAACCATCATCCATAAATAAAAACTTGTCCAAATGCTTCTCCTTTGATCCATAAGCAACTCTGTATCCAATGGTATACTGCTAACACCATCTGCACATTTAGATTGAAAACCACAAAACTAACATTGTTGCTGACAACGCCCCGATAACACATAACAGCGTTGAAAGAAGCTTTGTCAGCGTTAGACAATTATGTTGCTGACAACGTTGCAAAAACACTTATCAGTGTTCAAACAACCTTTGTCAGTGTTAGAAAAATATAGTGGAAAATCTAAATTATCAATAAGACCAATAATAATAATGCATCATCCTGTACATACTTTTACAAAAAGAATCCAAAACACATATTAAGTGAGATTAACCATTCCAATACTTGTTACCAAGTATTGAAATCTTCCAGTATCAAAAGGTTTAGTTAATAAATCTGACACATTTTCCTCAGTGTCAACCATATCTGGTTGTATTAAACCTTTCTCAAAGCAATCTCTTATAAAATGGTGTCTAATTTCTATGTGTTTAGTTTTAGAATGATGCACAGGATTCTTAATGATGCATAAAGTACTATTATTGTCAACAAATATCTTAGTATGCATGAAATTATACCCATAATCCAACAGCTGGTTCTGAATCCATAACACTTGACCACAACATGCTGCTGCAGCCACATACTCTGCTTCAGTTGTAGAGTTAGCCACCATTGTTTGTTTCTTGCATTGCCAAGATATTAATCTGCTCCCAAGAAATTGACATCCACCAGTTGTGGATTTCCTATCAAACTTGTCACCTCCATAATCACTATCTGAATATGCAATCAGCTCCAATGGTGAATCCTTTGGGTACCACAAACCAAGATTAGGGAAACATCTTAGGTACCTAAAGATCCTCTTCACAGCATAAAGGTGACATTCTTTGGGAGTCACTTGATGGCGTGCACATGCACACACAACAAACATGATATCAGGTCTGGAAGCAGTAAGATACATCAAGGATCCAATCATGGATCTATAATGCCTGACATCAACATCTTTCCCATCTCCAATCTTTCCCCAGAGGTGTTCTCTATCCATAGGAGTAGAAGCCCTCTTTTCATGTGGAGAAAAGCCAAACTTCTTCAAGATTTCAGCAACATATTTGTCCTGGGAGATGAAGATACCATCTTCTTTCTGCTGAACTTGTAAACCAAGAAAGAAGTTCATCTCCCCCATAGCACTCATCTTGAATTTGTCTGTCATAAGCTTGGAGAAATCCTCACTCATCTTTGGATCAGTAGACCCAAAAATGATATCATCAACATAGACCTGCACAAGCAACACATCTTTGCCTTTCTTCTTTGTAAATAGTGTCTGATCTGTGGTGCCCCTTTTGAATCCATTGTCCACCAAATATGTAGACAGAGTACCATACCATGCTCTAGGGGCTTGATGAAGGCCATACATAGCCTTTTTGACTCTATACACTTTATCTGGATGCTCTGGATCCTCAAAACCAGGAGGTTGCATGACATAAACTTCCTCAACAATGGTGCCATACAAGAATGCACTCTTCACATCCATTTGATAGACTTTGAAGCCCATGCAAGATGCATAGGCTAGAAAAATCCTAATAGCTTCAATCCTTGCAACTGGTGCAAAGACTTCTTCATAATCTATCCCCTCCTCTTGTGTATAACCTTGAGCCACTAACCTTGCCTTGTTTCTGACCACAATTCCTCTTTCATCTCTTTTGTTCCTGAGAACCCATCTTGTCCCTATAGGTCTGACATATCTAGGACAATCAACCAGCTCCCAAACATCCTGAATAGCAAATTGGTGAAGCTCATCCTGCATTGCTTCCACCCAACTTGGTTCTTTGAGAGCATCAAATATCTTCTTGGGTTCTTCTTGTGACAGAAAACATGCAAACAAACATGCTTGCACAAGAGGGGTATCAAACTTCTTGTGTATATTGGCAATAAATCCACCAAGTCCTTGATGAGATCTTCTTGTCTGAACTTGAGTCATAACATCACCAATGATCTGAGATGGGGGGGTGATTCTTCATTGTGGAAGTGAGAACTCCTCCTTCAAAAAGTCTGGTGTCCTCAACTTCACGCTCCATGTTGCCAATATCTTCTTCATCAGACTCTCTTTGAGCAACAGGAATCTCTTCATGAATATTAGAAGGTCCACCTTGTTCAAAACTGGAAGAGAAAAGATGCCCATAAGTGTTGTCAACGTTTGAATCTTGGTTGTCAGCGTCAGGGCTGACAGCGCCTGAAATGTTGTTATCAACGTCTAAATTGGTCTTATCAGCGCTAGATTTGCCTTTGTCAGCGCCTGAAGAACCATGCATGTTTGTATCTGGTGGTATTTGGAAACCACCATTATCTTGTCCAGCAGCAAAAGCATCAGTCCAAATGGGAATTGTGACATATTCAAATGTAGGAGATGCCTTTTCTGCTTGTGATCCAACCTTCTCATCAACCTGTGTACCTGAAACATCAACAATTTGTTCCTCCACAACATTTGAAGTTACCTTCACAATGTCTGGATTAGTGACAGGCATATAATTTAAAGTTCTAGATAAGGGTTCCAAATCAAACAACCAATTAGGACCACTTTCAGGATCACTAGGTTTATTCTCTAAGAACCTAACATGTACTCTTTCAACAATACGTTTGTCCTCCTTAAGATAAACCCTATAACCCTTGCTCTGGACTGAATACCCCATGAAGTAACCTTCATCACCTTTTGCACTAAATTTCCCTAAGGCATCACTAGTATCTAGAACAACTACATGACAACCAAAAGGTTTGAGAAAACCAATATTAGGTTTTCTTCCCCAAAGTAACTCATAAGGTGTTTTATTCTGAATTTTGTTAACCAATGCTCTATTTTGCACATAGCATGCTGTATTAACAGCCTCAGCCCAAAAGGCTATGGGAAAGTGAGCATCAGCCAACATTGTTCTAGCTGCTTCAATTAGGGTTCTATTCTTTCTTTTAGCAACCCCATTTTGTTGTGGGGTTCTAGCAATACTAAACTGCCTAGTAATTCCCTTCCTGGCACAAAAATCATCTTGCTTCTTGTTCCTAAATTCTCCACCATTATCACTCCTCAGCATCTTAACCTCATTGCCAGACCTTTTCTCAATTTGAGTGATAAATTCAATAAGAACATCAGCTGTGTCACTCTTCATAGCTAGAAAGAATGTCCAAGTAAACCTAGAAAAGTCATCAGTGACAACAAAACAATATGACTTGCCATTCAAACTTTCTATATTAGTTGGACCAAAGAGGTCCATGTGAAGCATATGAAGAGGTCTGGAACTAGTATGCACCTGCTTGGACTTGAATGAGACCTTGTGCTGCTTGCCTTTAAGACATGCAACACAAGAGTGGTCATTGTGGAAGGCCTTCTCAGGCAAACCATCAACTAAACCAAGCCTCACAAGTCTATTTATATTTTTAAAATTTATGTGCCCTAGTCTCCTGTGCCACAAATTACTTTCATCAACTGAGGCCTTAGCATAAAAACAAGACATATTTGTATTCACTTTAATTCCATTTAAATTCACATTATATATGTCCTTATGCCTAGGTGTTCTATACTCAATGTACTTCTCATCAGGGATCTTAAAATCCTTGCTTAACACCAAACACCCAGTATCAGTGAAAAGAACCTTATTTTTGTTATCACACACTTGTGATACACTAAACAGATTATAGTCCAGTTCTTTTACCAGGAAGACGTTCTCAAAACGTAGATTATTGGTGAGAAGGGTTCCTTTGCCTGTGATGGTGCCGTAGCCCCCTCCAAAGTATACCTTATCACCATCTTTAATAGGAGATAAGTTCGTTAGATAGTCTTCCTTTCCTGTCATGTGCCTTGAGCATCCACTATCCCAATATCCATAATCATTGATCTGCTTTTGAATGCCCTGCACATAAAGAAAACAAATTAGTTTTCTTTGGGAACCTAAGTCTCAGAAGACTTGGATTCATCTGGTTGTTCAATAAGAACAGACTTAGTTCTCACAACAACCCCATTCTCATCCCTTTTAGGATGAAATACCCAGTTAACCCCAATTGGTTTTGTAATGACTTTTGAAATGTAATTAAACCTGTTGCAAGTCATTGAAATTCCATTATTATTAGGGTTTTGATCTTTCTTGGGTCTCCATGTTAAGCTTGAAGAAGCTTTAGACCCCTTACCTTGTGGTTGCAAATACTTAGGTCTGGTCACGTTTCTGTCAGCGTTGGATTTTGTCCTGTCAACGCTGAAATTTCCCTTGTCAGCGTTGAACCTAGGGTTTGCTACAGGAACCCATTGCCTATTTGACCATGTGTTTGTCTTTTGAAAAGGTCTTTGTCCATGAGTGTTAGACCTTCTAGAGAAGAATGGGGTTGGTCTAATCACTTGTGGACTTTGCTGCACACAAGATTTGGGTCTGACAACGTTTGACTTCCTAACAACGTTGACTTTCTTCCTATCAGCGCTGAAATTGTTCCTATCAGCGCTGGCCTTGGGAGCGTTGACACACTTGTATGCCAAATGTGAAAAGCTACCACAAGTATAACAGGCTTTCTTAGATACACTCTTAGGTCTAGAAGCAAAGAAACCTGTTCCATGATTGTTAACTTGGCTCTTGGGTGACCTATTATTTCTATACATCTCTGCATATTTAATGGTAGGTCTTCTAACAGTGTTGGAGCCTAGGTCAACAGCTTTACCAGTAACTGGGTGAGTAACCTTAATGGGTGGTGATTCATTGGGACTTTCACATAGCAAACCTCCCTTGACAAACAAAGTAGGGTTAGCTTTCTTCCACTCATTTAGGTCAGTCAGTTTTTGTTGATACTCTTCCACTGGAGTGACAACTCTTGGTGGAGGAATGAATTTCTCTTCTTGGCACTCTGGAATACCAGTCCAAGCTAAATCCTTTCTAAGGACACCATAGAAGTCACCAGCTGGTGGTGGAACCAGAGAGTAATCATTCATCCCAATCCCAGTCATGTCCTTAGGATCTCTTTGTTTAGCTACACAGTCTCCTAGGGCTTGGGTGGCTCTATCAAATCTTTGAATCTTGAGGTCAACATTATCTTTATTCTTAATGGCCTCATCTAACTTAGCCTATAGGTCTTTATTGACCTTTGACATGATATTTCTAATATCCATACTACCCTCTAGCTCATGTTTTATGACATTTATCTTATCTTTTAAATCAAATTCCATTTTCTTGTATTCAGAAACGGTTTTCTCAGTTTCAGTAAGAGCTAGTTGGTAATTGGATAATTTACACCTTTCAGTGCTCATATCCTCTTTTAGTTTTAACACCTCTTTGTTAAGTCTGTCAGTGTTTAACCTACAACCTTTTGCTACAAAAAGCATCATCATATACCTCATTATCAGATGAAGAGGAGGAGTGTGCCATGAGAGCATATTCAACATGCTCTTCTTCAATATCAGCAATCAAGGCTTTGTCCTCTTCAGCATCCTTAGCCAGATAGCTCCAATCCCATCCAGTACCATCAATTCCTTGAACCGCAACCATGGCTTTGGAGTCTTGAGCTTTAACAACCTGACTTGAGGGTTTACCAGCATCAGATCTTCTAGGAGATCTGCATTCCCTCATGAAGTGCCCCATGCGATGACAGTTGTAGCACTCAACTTTGGATTTATCAAATCCAGCAGTGTCTTTAGCATTGAAGGTCATCTTCTTCTTGAACCTTCTATTCCACCTATTTGCTCTTATACTAGCAAGAGCCATGTTCCACTTGATGTCCATCTCTTCCAAGTGTTCATCACTTATCTTCTCAAGGTCCTCATATGTAATCACTGAACCATTGGGCAAAGAAGCAATGTAAGCACACACAGTATCCAAATCCAAACCAGCAGGTTTAACTCTTGGGCAGTCATTCATGAATGTGTCAGCGTCTGAAAAAGAGACGTTGACAGGACTTGTTCCAGCGCTGACAAATGATGATCCAGTAACTGGATGCATAAAAGAGTCCTTCTGATTGAATTGACCTTCACTATGAGAGAAGAAGGCCATGTTGCTGGTGCTAGCTTTACTTCCATGTGCTGAAAGAGTTTCATCTTCCAACAGTCTTAGTTTGTTGTAGATGTCATCAAACGAGGAGCTCTTGTAAGTATTATTGGCAAGAATAGATCTTGCCTCAATCTTCCATGCCTCACCAAGACTTTTCAGAAAAGTAGCATTGGTGTCAACATCACCAACTTGTGTCCCCATGAAGGACAACTTGCTTGTGATGTCAAGCAATCTGCTTCTCACACTACTCAGTTTCTCATTGGGCTGAGCTTCGAAGACAGCATAATCATGCAGAAGTTGCTTTTTCTTTTCTTCCTTAGTGTCTGCATTACCACCATATGCAACTTCAATTGCTTCCCAAAGATCCTTAGCAGATTCATAACTTCTATATTTGTGCTGATTTTCTTGTCCCAAAGAGACTTTCAGAATATTTAGGGCTTTCATGTCAGCCCTTTTCTTTGCAATATCTTCAGCACTTACAGCTCTACCATCTCCAGGTTTTTCTTTCTTATCTTCATCAGGACATCCTTCAACAGCTGATCTTGCCGTAATGGCATCTTGAATCTTTTGAGCCTTATTGAATGAGTTTCCATATTCAATAATCTCCCAGAGTGTGTAGTCAAAGATCCCCAGATATTGTTCAAAGTTGAACCTCCATAAGTCAAAGTTGGTTGCATCAAGCATGGGAATCTTGATGTTTGGTAATGGTGAGGAGGAGGAAGTGATGTTTGCTTCAGACATGATGTTGTTAGGGTTTTGAGAAAATTAGGGTTTTGTTGTTCGTATATCGTTCTGGTGTTCTTCAAAGATCAAAAGTTCCTCAACAAGCTCTGATACCACTTGTTGATCCCAAACATAGATCGATTAGCTTTGTGTATACGAGATTAGATCAAGTATAACATGTAGAGAAACCTTTGTTATATGCTTTGTGAATCTAAGTATTATGCGGAATTTAATACTTAAACAAGAACACAAGATGTAAACAAAACTTTCACTTTGATTACGAATGTCGAACTTGCTTACAATGAAAGATGTTTACGAATGAAAACTTATATAAAACTTGATATTAAACATTAACCTAAAGGCCTTCTTTTATAGACTAAGAAGCCTTGTACAATAAGCTACGTATCAACTATTCTAGGTAAAGATAAACATAGAAAATACATTGTCGTTTCTATCCTTACTAGAAGTATTCTAGAACATAATAAACGTGTAGCTTATATCTTCCATCAGTGCTTGTCTTCAATGTGTCAACGCTTGACTTTATCTTGTCAACGCTTGAGCTGTCAACGCTCACTTTGTTCTTGTCAACGCTTGAGTTGTTCTTGTCAGCGTTCAAGTGATCTGGCCTTAATTTATTCCCAACAATATGCAGATTCTGACATAGAATGATTAAAGTCTCCTTTGTGAAGTTGCTCAACTATTTGGTTCAAGTTGAGGAATATTGAATTAATGAATATGTAACGATCTTGACCAAAGAGTGTCACAAATTTGCTTCTTCCTTGAAGCCATGAAATGGTCACAAGATGAGACTGAAGTAGTCGAAATGACGTTATACCACTTTCTCTAGCTTTGTCTTGCATTTGATGCAAGTCTCCCTCTTGAGATGTCGAATGCAATGATTCCATTGAAGTTTGATGAAAAATTATTGGATCCTTGTTTGGTAATATATCTTTTTCTCAACTCAATAATTTCTTGGTCGGCTCAAACGTTGATAAAACAAACTCGAGACTAAGAGGTCCAAATATATCAATAATATAAAATATTGATAAAACATGGCTCTATCAAGAATGGTAACTACACGTGGCAAAAATATCAGATAATAATACTCGAGACTGTTGATAAACCTGAACCCACTAAAAATATCAGATATACGGAGTTGGTTCAAGAATGTTGATAAACCTAAGACTAACTTATTAAACCGTGGGTACCCATTGTAAATAAATGCCCCTTCTAGGTACACGTGGTAACAACTTTTCTTAGTAAATGGTGATAAAAAATCACATGCAATACCCGATCTACATTAGGAGTATTAAAAGGGAAACCCTAGAGATTAGCACATAGTTAACCTAATCTCACACAACCGTCTCCATTTTCTATGTTGTGTTTGATGTTAAAAGCATAAACTTGGCCCACATTATAGAAAATGTGTAATCAGCCCACGAGGTGTTGAAAAAGCAAACAACAAATATAACACCAAGAATCAATCAACCAATAACAACAAATTGGTTATATGTTGTGGCCCATCATCGAAATAGAAAAGCTTGGCCCATTAGATAACATAATCAAGACCCGTGTAAAATTAGTTGGCAAGGGATATATAATCCCTTAATATTCTTATCTTAACACAACCCTAAACTTATCTATCACCACCCGACACTTTCCATCTCCTACCAAATAATCCTCCCATCTCCAACTACTCCCATCTATCTCGATACTTACAAAGCAAATACTAAACTCCTCCTCCTCAACAACTCATCAGTTCTCTCATAAAGAGGCGAGATATGCATCCAAAAAAGAAGGAAAGAAGCAATCTCAACCATTCATTTTTTTCATCAAAAAATAAAAACTCATCTTTCACCTTTTTCTTAAAAACATCATATCTTTCAAACGATAAATCGTCAGATTACAAAAAATACACCATTGCGACGAAAAAATTCTTATCTTTCAGTAGATAGGCACTTTGATATATTTTTGACGATTTTTTATTATTGCGATTTTTGATTATAAAAATCACATGTGATTCGGAAAAATTACTTGTGATTTTTTTATAAAAAAAATTTAATTTTTTTATAGAATAAATAAATAACTTTTATTATTATTTATTAGTGTAATATTTACATAGTCGAATGTAAACACGTAACAAGTTACGCCACTAGCTTTTTCATATTAGTTTCGATGATTTTTTGTTGAAATTTTCGTCAAAAAAATTACACATAATTTGTAAATCACTAGTAACTTGTAAAATCATTTGTGATTTGTATTTCTAAAATGCATGTGTGATTCCATATATCGCATGTGATTTCATAAATTTACATTTGATATTAAAGTAACAAATCACGTGTGATTTCAGAAATCCTTAAATTGTAAATGATTTTATAAGTTCACGTGTGCTTTATAAAGTAATAAATCACATGTGATCCGTGAGTGCGGAAACTATAAAATCGTCGAAAGTATATAGAAGTACGTATCATTAAAAAGAAAATTTATCACAAATCACATGTGATTTGGTAAAAATCATGACACAAATCACAAGTGTTTGAAAAAATTACTTACGGTTTTGCGAAAATTATGACTTTGTATTTAGTATAAGTAACTTGTTATTCGGATCAATCACATGTAATTATCATTAAATCACATGTAATTTAAGCAGAATTACATGTGATTAAAATAAACTCATAACCAATTCAAAAGAAAATTTGCTTTATATAGTTTACATGAATCACATGTAAAAACACATAGAGAATCACATGTAATTCAAGTAAAATTACATGTGATCAAAACAAAATCACATGTAATTCAGAAGCCAGTTTACTTTCTATATTTTATATGAATGACAACAAAACATTTTTATATATTGACAGAATCACATGTGATTCAAACAAAATCACATGTGATTCATCTAAAGTGGGATTGTTAGAAGAAGTTAAGGTTTCGAAATATTTGAATCACATGTAATGCAAGCAAAATCACATGTAATTATCATCGAATTACATGTGATTCAATGCAAGCAAAATCACATGTAATTATCATCGAATTACATGTAATTCAAGCAGACAATTTAATATATTAACAAGATTACATGTGATTAAAAAATCACATGTAATTCATATAGAGTGGGTTTGTTAGAAGAAATTAAGGTTTCAGAATGCTTGAATCACATGTAACACAAGAAAAATCATATGTAATTATCACAGAATCGCATGCAATTCAAGCAGAATTACATGTGATTCAAACAAAATCACATGTAATTTAGAAGTCAATTCGTTCTATATATTTTACATAAATGAAAACAGATAATACATAATTAAAAAATCACATGTGATTCATCTAAAGTGGGTTTGTTAGAAAAAGTTAAGGTTTCGAAATGTTTGAATCACATGTAAGGCAATCAAAATCATATGTAATTATCACTGAATCACATGCAATTCAAGCATAATTACATGTGATTCAAACAAAATCACATATAATTTAGAAGGCAATTTGTTTTACATATTTTACATAAACAAAAACAGATAATACATGATTTAAAAAATCACATGTGATTCATCTAATGTGGGTTTGTTAGAAAAGTTACGGTTTCAGAATGGTTGAATCACATGTAATGCAAGCAAAATCACATGTAATTATCACCGAATCACATGTAATTTAGAAGCCAATTTGTGTTACATATATTTTTTTTGGGTAAAGGGTACTCCACCCCGGTAAAATGAACATATTTTATATAAATGGCAATAAACATTTTAATATATTGACAAAATTACATGTGATTCAAACATTTTAGTGTAATTCACATAAATCACATGTGATTTTAAAGTAATAAGGAAAATATTTTTGTCATTTAATAGACGGTTATTTTCATATACTTTTAACGATTTTATAATGTTGAAATTCTCGTCAAAAAAAATACACGTGATTTTCACAAATCGTATGTGACATTACAAATTCAAATGTGATTTTTAAAATAATAAATCAAACATGATTTTTCGAGAATCACATGTAATTTTTCGAGAATCACATGTGATTTTTTTACGAAAATTTTTAAAAAAAGTTCGCCGAAAGTATATAGAAGTGCATATCTATAGAAAGATAATTTAATTCCCGTCGTGACGGTATAATTATTTTTTCATAACGATTAACGGTTTGAGAGATATTTAATTTTTAAGAAATAGGATGAAAGGTGTTTTGTTAATTAAATTTAAAAAGATTAATATACACAATTGGATGTAATTTAAATGGATGGTGGAGATTGCTTCCTTTTTTCTTTTTTGGATGCATGTTCCTTAGGGAACTTTTGTCCTCTCATAAAAACAAAAACCCTCAAATCGTTAGTCGCAAATCAATCACAATCGCATCGATTAAAAATTAACTTATAAAAATCGATTAAAGGTGTGATCTGAATAATAAAAACGTAACGATGGGAGATTTCAACGATCCGTCTATGCGTAACAATAATGCAGCTTTTTAAGCTCGTACCAAGCAACATAATCGTGCTAATATTATGCAAATGAAACTGATTGGGCAGATTCATCCAACGGGATTAACGAATAATCTATTAAAGCTATTCGAGCTACGGCCTCCGTTGGAGTATAAGCCACTGGCAGAGAAGACAAAATGTCTACCATACACATGGATGGCTTGAAGAATCAAACCCACAACACACGGTTGATAAACTAGTTTTTTTTAAAGTTTTGGCTTCAAGATCATAAATAAGGTCTCGGGTAGGTGCTTTAATATTGTTTAATTTTTGGTTTGAAGTCTTCGATCGATGATAGTTTTTGACTGAGATCTTGAGTCTGTGGGTGCTTTCTGTTTTTGGTGTCGAGGCTGTTTGTGTTGTTGAGTCAAGTCGAGACTGTTGAAGAGTCAGGTTATGGAGTCTGTTTGTGTTGGAGTCTTTTTGTGTTTACGACTTTTTAGAGTCAGTTGGTGAGGCTCAACAAGACTTTTAACTAGATTAATTAGTGAGTCCAGTCGAGTTAGTAAACCTTATGTTTTCAACCTTATGTTTTCAACCTAATGACTTGAGTAACAATGTGGAAAGTGTTTAGTCAAGGTTTTTCGAGTATTGAGGTGTTTAGAGTCGAGTCTGGGAGTTGATTGAAAAATCTGAAACTTTCGGATAATCTAAAACATTCGAAAAAAATGCTAACTTCCACTTTCGGATAAAACCAATAACTACTTTCGGATAAACTTATAACAGCCAACTTTCGGAAAAAAATTTGTAATAATACTTTAGGATGTTAGAGTTTCCAACTTTCGGATAAAGGATGATCTATCAAAAGTTTACTTTCGGATAAGTAGAATAGTGACTTTCAGATAATCTATCAAAATCTGACTTTCAGATAAAATTGAGATACACTTTCGGAAAGAATGGTGAAAATTTCACTTTCGGGTCTTTTGGATATCTAACTTGCAGATATTTATAATCCTAACTTTCAGAAAGAATGGTGAAAATGTCACTTTCGGATCTTTTGGATATCTATCTAACTTTCAGATATTTATAATCCTAACTTTCGGAAAGTTGTAGCAAGTAACTTTCGGATAATTCCCAACATCACTTTCGCAATGTAGAAAAAGAAGTATGACTTTCGGGAAAAGATGAAGGAGAAGTTGACTTTCGGATAAATTTAAAACATACCTTCGCCATAACTTTGTGTAGTTTTCACTTTCGGAACTTTTAAGAATCTCACTTTCGGAGAAAATGAAAAACCCACTTTCGCTATATTGGACACTTTCCCACTTTCGCAATATGTAGTAAACCCTTACCCGAAAGTAACTCATTCGACAGCCGACACACGCTGTTTTACGGATCTAACCCACTGTTAACCAAAAAATACCCCGAAAATCACCCAAATAACCAAAATTTTTACGATTTTGACCAAATCAATTAACCCAAATCACTACCACATCTATGTAGTCGATTTGTCTACAAACTTAAACAACAAAAACGCAAAAATTTTAAGATTTGAGCTTGATTATATCAAAAACCCACCAAAATCAATCAAAACAAACACAATAACAAACCAATCATCCCATGGATCTTGATACCAATTGTAGGTCCACGTAATCCTTAGATTGTTTATGTGTTAGAATGATCTAAAGAGGGAGGAAGAGATGAAGAACAAAAGAGAGAAAGTTAGAGAGAGAAAGGAGAGGATAGAGAGAAAGATGTATGTTCAATAAGTGAAATGAGAACCAACCCCTCCTAACATGCTAGGAGGGGGTATATATAGCCCACCCTACATGTGGGTTTATGGGTTATATTGTTACATAACAAGATCACGAGCCCATACTACGTATATATCGTTGGAGTGACTGATCCTTTCTAAATACGTAAAAACGTATTTCCAACACAATACATATCTATTAGGTTTTTATTGCAATCATCATCCCAAGATCTCCAATAAAACTTCCTAATCCAAACCACATTTAGTTATCTGTATGGATACCCTCTGAATACCAAAACATTTCTTTTCGTATTCCTCAAATACTGCAGAAAATGTTTAACATCAACCTAGTGGAGCTACCCTAGATTCTGTTGGTATCTACTGACCAAGTTCTGAGCAAACGCCACATCAGGCCTTGTGCATCTAACAACATACATTATAGATCCTATAGCCAAAGCATAAGGCACCTTCTACATGTATGCCTTGTGGAAACCTTGGTTTCCGGATCTTTTAAGCAACTAGGAATGATCATTGTTCATATGATTAGATAATCAAAGCGGAATTAGAACAACAACCATTAACAAGGTGTTTAGGCACAATAACATGAATTAAAACACAATTGGATTGCTAACTATATTAATAATTAACAATCACTAGACGTGTATACATTGAATCCCACGTCTAGTCGACACACGCTTTTAGGTTTACATTGTGAATGAATTATATGAATAAAACCTAAGACCCTTGGTTCCTTTTATAGTGTAAGGATTAGGGTTTACAAGAGATAATGATGAATAAACAAGTAAATCTTCTATTTAAATAAACTTATGTAGAATATCTTTTGCATGTTTATCTAAATAGAAGCTTCCATAAGCTTCTTTGTCTACGTTTTGTCAATGCTTGAATTGCATGTGACAATGCTTGAATTGCTCTTGACAATGCTTGATTACATCAACGCCTAAATTGTACATGTCAACGCCTGGAATGCTCTTGTCAACGCCTAGACAAATACCTTCATGTTTTCTTCGTTTTTGAGTTTCTGCCATATCAACTTTTTGACCCAACAATCTTCCCCTAGTTGATAGTGGCAAAACTCTATGTGTATCTCTTGTAAGTTGTACATGATCTTCAAATTGCTTCCCCTCAAGTATAGCACGTATTTCTTCCCCTTTTTGTCACATCAACAGGAAAGTAAACAATGTTGCAATGTTGAAGATTCTCCATATGTAGCTCTATGTAATGATCTTGAAGAACAATTAATATAATATTTTTGATGTAGAAGTAGAATAACCCAACCTTGTGTTCCATGTCTTGTACTATCCATGTGACTAAGTACTTATACTCATGGAGCTAAGTATAAGTAGACCTCGATCCCTTGTCAATATTCTCATCCTTTGTGAGACACTGAGCACGATAATGTAACTCCTTCAAGTGTTATAACAAGTCTTCATCACCAAACATGTAAAGCACGAACAAGTTACCTTTAAAGTCAGTGGCTGGAAGTGCATGACTTTAAGATATGATAGAACACAAACGCGCGAAAATCTTCTTCAATCATCAAACTTACCATAAGAATTCTTCCCCTTAAGCTAACACCTCTTCATGACGAATTTAACGGAACAACATCTTCATACCATATGTAAAAGATCCTGATGGATACCTCTTTTCACAAGGCTATCCCGATTACATAGTTTAAAATATCCATCAAATTCGCACGAATAGTTGCCAACTCGCATTAAGATCATTAATTCCTTTCAAAATATCCGAGCTATAAATATCACCATGATATTCTGAATTAAAATGGAGATTCCATGTACCTTTGTGTGTATAATCCTCCTTTTTGTGTGCTAAAAAACGTACCAATTTTCTCAAACAGCAGCAAACCTTGTGTTGTCCAATATCCTCTTCTGTCCAATATCTTTGACAGATGTATTGTCCAATATCGGACAATACCTATCAGCGTTGAAGTTCATATATCGGACAACACTGTCAACTCTATCAGCGTTGACTTATTCTGTCAGCGTCAAAATCCTTCCTGTCAGCGTCTGGATTACAAACGTCAGCGCCAACCATCAACCTTGTCAGCGTCCATTCTTATCAACGTCAAACCATACTCTATCAGCGTCTCATCCATGCCAGCTTTGATATCACGTTCAAAATAAATGTGATATATACTTTCTATGTTTAGAGATATATACGACTGAAAAGAAAAACAATATCCCTACAAATCAGGCCATATATCACACGTCTTTTAATCTTAATATTCCTTTGAATGGGCTTTGATCATGTGACCGCAGGTCCACCATAACTAATCGTGTGATTTTAGGTTCTTTCCACCAATGAAAAATCTTGTACCGTGTGAACACATATCTCCACCAATAGAATAGAATGGCTTATATCATGGACTTAGCCCCACGTGAATAATCATGGAAGAGCATGTACCTGATCTTAGCTCTGTTGGACCATAGTGTAAACGACCTATAAAGAATATTTCCATGTATATACCCACGATCTCGTGATTTGCCTTTTAAGAATACAACTGCATCCTTTTTTGTGTCAAAGGTCATGGGACCATTAGTAGCATACCCACGTTTTGTCAAAGGTCACGTGATCACAAACGTTGCTTCATCTACACAACAACCAAGATTTTGTCTTTTTGGGAACCAATAGTATTTTTGACACAAAAGAATACATCACGTGAGCAACATACTCAATTGACTATTTAACATCCAATGAACATCAACACCTTCGCTTTAAAAAAAAATATGCTATTGATCCGTATATCTGGTGCTAAGACAAATCTTCTTTTTCTGTTTGAAGGATTGATTTAGGGTTTATGATTTGAGCACCCAAACCCTAATTAGGGTTTGTAAATAATCCTAGTTCGATTCTTCCATCATAACAGCCACCAATCTCATAAAATTCTGCTTTTCTATGTCGATCTAGGGTTTGAGAAACCCTAGGTCATGATTTTATGTGAAAGCAAAACGTTAATACCTTAACCCGCGAACTTCGACAGCAAATAACTTCTTCATTAGGGCTCAGATCGAAGATCGCTCCGGTGAGATTCAAGACACAAGTGCCAATAATCTACAGTTCAAAAATCACGAAGATCCAACGGTTAACGAAGGAGAGATCGTGTTTTGAACATGGCTGTCCACAGAAAACTGCATATACCCTGCTGCTGACTTTGACGCTTAATAACTTTTGCCTGGGGATAAAACTCGACAATCCCTCCGGTGGATGTTTAGATCTATGTATGTAGAACACACATATAAAATTTCGTGACGATCCAACGGTTCAATCAAAAGTTATGACCTTCTGAATACTGCTGCGCACACAAAAACGTCCAGAAAAACTCTATACGAATTTTTCTTCTTCTTCACAATATACGAACACCTTGTTGGTCCTAGCATCACGAGCCACGAGGCTCTGATACCAATTGTGGAGACCTTGGTTTCCGGATCTTTTAAGCAACTAGGAATGATCATTGTTCATATGATTAGATAATCAAAGCGGAATTAGAACAACAACCATTAACAAGGTGTTTAGGCACAATAACATGAATTAAAACACAATTGGATTGCTAACTATATTAATAATTAACAATCACTAGACGTGTATACATTGAATCCCACGTCTAGTCGACACACGCTTTTAGGTTTACATTGTGAATGAATTATATGAATAAAACCTAAGACCCTTGGTTCCTTTTATAGTGTAAGGATTAGGGT
Source organism: Glebionis coronaria (assembly GCA_025667525.1). NCBI lineage: Eukaryota > Viridiplantae > Streptophyta > Magnoliopsida > Asterales > Asteraceae > Glebionis > Glebionis coronaria. The sequence continues at coordinate 644,998,165 of CM046876.1, forward strand.
TTACAAGAGATAATGATGAATAAACAAGTAAATCTTCTATTTAAATAAACTTATGCAGAATATCTTTTGCATGTTTATCTAAATAGAAGCTTCCATAAGCTTCTTTGTCTACGTTTTGTCAATGCTTGAATTGCATGTGACAATGCTTGAATTGCTCTTGACAATGCTTGATTCCATCAACGCCTAAATTGTACATGTCAACGCCTGGAATGCTCTTGTCAACGCCTAGACAAATACCTTCATGTTTTCTTCGTTTTTGAGTTTCTGCCATATCAACTTTTTGACCCAACATGCCTCCTCTTCAAGAGTTGATGCATCCATCTCATGACTCAGATTATGCTTAACTTCCATAGGTTGAAACCTTTCTTTAAATTATGCATATTATACTTCTTCAAAATTTTATCTATATAAGCATCTTGACATAGACCAATTAACCGTCTTTTCCTATCCCGATAGATCTTAATTCCCAGAAAGTATGCAGCTTCTCCTAAATCCTTCATAGAAAAACATTTACCAAGATAATCCTTAACAACTTTAAGTCTTGGAATGTTACTTCCCATGATTAATTTGTCATCAACATATAGGACTAGGAATACTAGATCACTCCCACTAGCTTTGTGATATACACATGGCTCATCACGATTCTGAATAAATCTAAACTTTTTTATTTCTTCGTTAAATCTTTTATTCCATTGACGTGATGCTTGCTTCAAACCATAAATGGACCTTTGAAGTTTGCACACATGTCCTGGATTCTCAGGATCAACATACCCTTCTGGTTGCTGCATATAGATGTATTCATCTAAGCGACCGTTCAAGAAGGCAGTTTTAACATCCATTTGCCATATCTCATAGTCATAGTATGTTGCTATAGCTATGATAATCCTAATAGCTCTTAAGTATGCTACCGGAGAAAATGTATCCTCGTAGTCTACGCCAAAATTTTGAGTAAAACCTTTAGCTACTAAACGAGCTTTATAGGATTGTACTTTTCCGTGCCTGTCGGTTTTCTTCTTGTATAACCACTTATGTCTCACTACTTTAGAATTTGGTGGTGGTTCTACAAGAATCCAAACATCATTTACTTTCATGGATTTCATTTCCTCATCCATGGCAACCATCCACTTATCCTTCTCACGATCAAGTATGGCGGATTTATAATTAGCGGGTTCACCAAGATCCCCTAACTCATCATCATCCTCTATGTTAAGACACATATTGTTATTTTTGTTTTTGATCTCTATGGATCTACGCAGAGGAACTAATTTTGGTGGAACCGCCAGACTTTCTGGTTCTACAGGAATCACTAGTGTTTTCAGAAGGTAATGTATCTATATGACTCTCCTCAAGATTATAATTTCTCCCACTGAATTCTTGATTAACAAGATCAGATTCAAGGAAGTCTCCATACCTAGCAACAATTAATTTGTTCTCAGGTGGATAATAAAAGTAGTAACCCATAGTTTCCTTAGGGTATCCTACAAAGATACATTTTACAGATCGTTGTTGGAGTTTGTCACCCGAGTCACGTTTCACATACGTCTTGCAACCCCAGACCCTTAAATAAGACAAATATGGATTCTTGCCATGCTATAGTTCATACGGTGTCTTATCGACCTTCTTTGTGGGAACCATATTTAAAATGCGAACAACAGATTCTAGAGCATAATCCCAAAAGGATAAAGGTAAAGTTGTAAGATTAAACATAGATCGTACCATATCCAATAATGTACAATTTCTCCTTTCGGATACACCATTTTGTTGTGGAGTATAGGGAGAAGTAAGATGCTGAACAATTCCATTCTCACTTAGATAATCTATAAACTATTGACTTAAATATTCACCACCTCTATCAGAACGAAGAGCTTTAATCTTCTTCCCTAATTGCAGTTCTACTTCTGCTTTAAAAACTTTGAATATTTCAAATACCTCATGTTTATGCTTAAGTAAATAAACATAACTATAACGGCTATAATCATCCGTAAATGTTAAGAAGTAGCTAGCACCTTTCCTTGACGTATGTCTAAGTGGTCTACATACATCAGTATGTATAAGTCCAAGTAGATCAGTAGCTCTTTCAATATTGCTATTAAAAGGTTTCTTGGTCATCTTTCCAGAGATACAAGACTCACATTTATCAAATGATTCATCATTGATACTTTCCAAAAGACCTTCACGTTGAAGCTTTTGTATACGATCTTCCTAATATGGGCAAGTATACAATGCCAAAGATAAGAAGAGTTCTTGTCAAACTTTCTCTTCTTACTCATGCTAAATACAGATTTATTGTTCTTGGATGCATTATCATGCATGTCTATTTCAAACACACCATTCACAAAAATTGCATTAAAATAGAAAATACCATTTTTCCAAACTGAAATTTCATTATTATCAATCGTGTGAACAAATCCATTATTTAACAAACAAGAAAAGGAAATAACACCCCTAACAATTGTAGGTGCATAATGACAATAATTTAAACTCAGTACTAAACCCGAAGGTAAAACTAGATTAAATGTTCCTATACTTCAACCGCAGCTTGTGCGCCATTGCCTACTTGCAGAAATTGTTCCCCATAGGAAAGCTTCCTTTCCAGATTAAATCCCTGCATCGTATTACAAATGTAAATACCGCATCTCGTATCATATACCCAGGAATTTAATTTGTATGTTAAAATGAATAATTCAATCATAAATAAAGTACCTGAAGCTGCAACACTCTGCTCAGACTTCTTCTTTATTTCTCGTAATTCTTCGAGTTAAAGAGGGAAATTTCTCTTCCAGTGACCACTTGCCTTGCAATTGTGACAAGTCTCATCCTTTTGAGATTGACTCCTCTTGACAACGTTCTGCTTGGGTTTCGAATAAGTCGCAACTTGTTTGCCCTTATTACCCTTGTCTTTGCCTTTCTTCTTATTCGCTTGCGGTTTTGGCTTACTCACTCTACCATTTTGTATGGTTAGTACAGAAGGTGTAGCGGTAGATGCCTTGTCCTTTAACCCTTTTTTATAGTCAATGAGCATTGCATGCAAATCATTAACTGTCTTCCCCGTGCAATGCATATTATAGTTTCTAACAAAATCATTGAAATCCTTGTTAAGGGAACTATTGATCAAGTTGATAGCCATATTATGATCATAGAGTTGTCCTAGTGCAATGAGCTGTTCCATATAACCCCTCATCTCCAAATAATAGGCACTTACAGACTTTCTAGGAGCTTGCTTGCAGCTATGCAAAGCATCTACCAAGTCGTAGATCTCCACAGCTTGCGGCTTCTCGAACATAGCCCTTGAGCTCATCAAGCATTCGCTTAGTTCATACTTCTGTTGAAGTGCAGGAGCCATTTTTCCTAGCATTAAGCAAGCCACCTCAGAGTGCTTCTTAACATTAGTAGTGTGTTCAAGCCTTTGCGCATCAAATGCTCCTTCAGTAAATCCTCCGGATAGGGAGTAGTCAAGATATCGATAGTACCCGCTGCTCTCAAGACAATTCTTAGCGAGCGGAACCAATCATTGAAGTTTGGGCCAGTAAGTTCAGGTCGTTCAAAGAATGCTTTGAACGCGAAACTTATAGTGTTATTGGTGGGTTGAGCCATTTCTACAGAAATAAGTTCAAATAATAGTATTTTCGATAACAAAATACTTTCAAGAAAAAAGTTACCCCGGTATAAAAACCATATTTTTTCCCTTGAATTCTAGAACTATATTGACCTAGATCCATTACATCAGTTGATCTGCTAGTAATGAATGTACTCAACACAGTGACTTGTCGAACAATTCAATTGACAAACAATTTTCAATTTCTAGATATTTAAGGGATTTACATTGCCAAAAACATTTTGCATTGTAAACATGTTTCATCCCTTCTGAATGCATTAAGTTTCCAGATCTTACTGAGTAACTTAATTAAGTCGTCTAATATGAGTAACGTAAAACCATCATACGAATTCTCATTCTACAAATGGTTTTCTCTCCATCACAACATCATCCAAAAATCTCATTTGATGACGAAGTAATTTCAAGTGTTCGTCAATTAGGAGCATTCGACTTAAATTTTAAGAGTATAATTTTTGATGTCAAAATCAACGTATGGAGAAGCATGCATACAATCTACATAGCATAAGTTTAATAAAATATTTTAGTAAACTTTTCATGAGATTAAATTTCTTCATAAATTATGTTGTGGTATTGGTTAAACCAATTAAAGAATTTACCCACAACTTATCACATCATACTTTGCTAGAACTCGACTACGCACAAAGCAATACCCTTATTCATTGTGGTTCGGATGCGACTTTGTGGTAAATCACCCTTAAGGTATAATTCAATTAATAATCGTAGGTAATTTCAATTTTGACGCACAGGCTAGCCGGGAATTTGGTCAGCGACTAATGGCATAACACCTCCTTCCTTAACTAGGTACATGACCAGCGGTGCGTTAAACCCACTTTATAGTTTGTCCAAATTGAGCAGGACGTTAGATTATTATTGCAATTCACCAATCAACGTAATCTTATGTAATTTAAATCTCTTAACAAATCATTATTTTTAATATGATTTAGTCCATATTATTTCTTTTCCAAAAAACCCTTGTTTACAACAATTCAACAATCTTATATAAACAAGTAAAAAAAACTAAATCATAAACACATAATAACAATTTATATGTGAAACAAATAAATCAAATAGCCACATGCATACGATTTATTCAATAATCATCAAATCTAGGTCTTTATATCTCTATATAAAAGTCTTCCCTAATTCTAGATTTATCGAATCAAATAATGACGTAGCACATAAAATCATATAAACATATAATTTTACGATCCATGAAAACATGCACGTAATCATGGAATCCCCACAAATCTTAATAATTAAATCTCTACGGATCATAACCATACATGACATAACAATTAATCATGAAACTTAATCTAAAATTATCCCACATGTAATTTAGGGTTTCAAAATAATTCCCCTTTTTTATTAAACAATAGAGTAAAAACCCTAATTTTTAAAAAACAAAACCCTAATTTTATGAAAAACGTAAAAACATGTAGTTTTTAACTCAAAACAATTATAGTTAAAAAAAACTTTAGATTTTCGATATTATAACATGTTAAAATGGCTCTCGATGCCACTGAAGGTTTATAAGTATTCTAACATTTATATAAAACCCTAAACGAGATCAAAACACATATAGCGGAAGTGATTTAACAAGATTATAATTAATAACACAATTATTATTAATCAAATTAGGGTTACATACCTTTACGCTAAAGCAATTCCACAAGACGAAGAACGAATCACCAATTCGGGTTTATACCGTATAAACCAAGATATAGTCTAAAGTAAGACTATATTACGATCTTGTACACACGTAATACAACGAGCTAACCGTGATTCTAGCACGTGAAAACCGAGCTACAACGCTTGTAAATAATCTACCCAACAACCATAGAGAGGGGTTAGGACTAGATTACATATACAATCAATCAACCAAGAAAAACCAACCGAACCCCTTCGTGGTGAGGGCTTGCGATCGACCCAAAGGAGAGAGGAGGGGAAAGATTATTGTTGTTGTGAATTATGAGGGATTAGGAGGTGTATTTAATAGACTTCCAACCCATTGTAGCCCAATAAATATAAGGCAACTTTTGCCCCCCCCCCCCCCTTAGCCATAACCGACAATCGAAACATCCTTAGGGGTGTTCCGGAACCTTCCGTCCTTCTTTCCTTTAGTATACATACTATATATATATATATATATATATATATATATATATATATATATATATATATATATATATATATATATATATATATATATATATATATATATATATATATACATATATATATATATATATATATATATATATATATATATATATATATATATATATATATATATATATATATATATATATATATATATATATATATATATATATATATATATATATATATATATATATATATATATATATATATATATATATATATATATATATATATATATATATATATATATATATATATTTATATATATATATTTAATGCTCGTTATAGCTTAACTATTAACTAATTAACGATCGTTAAGGTTATATAGTTACTTGCTCGGTTTAACTAACAAAAAAATAAATATATTTATTAAATAAATTAATAAATACAATAAATATACTTATTAATTAAATTAACTCTTTACGTATTGTGTGCAATTCTGTAATCTTGAGTTCGATCCTATCACACGACTATTAAATATAAGTCCATAAACTTTCACTACTTACTTCTCATTTGGATGTTGTCCTTAGAGTCTTAAGGAATATTAAGAAATCTTTAGGGAGTTAGTATTCAAATTGACAAAAAGTGTATATCATAACCCTAAAGCTTATGCAGACTTTGATTTGGCTAGATGTCCTGTTATAAGAATATTTGTTTCTATATATTGTGTTTTTCTAGGTGATTCCTTAGTGATCGGCCTAGAAAAGTAAAAAAAGCAATCTACTTTGTCATGGTCACCAGTTGAGGTTGAGTATAGAAGCATGGCTTCTACTACTTGTGAGGTTATTGGGTTATCTAATATGTTGAGTGACATGTGTGTTAAAGAATTGTTACCTATTCTTCTTTACTGTGATAAAAACTCTGCATTGCAGATAGCTGCTAATCAAGTGTTCATGAGAAATCCACCACACTATGAAATCGATGCTCATCTTGTAAGGGAAAAGTAGCAAGGTGGTGTTACTAAAACTAAAAATATACATACATATAAGCAATATCTGATGTGCTCTAAGGCTTTTTGTATTAAGAAACATAATGTTCTTTGTATGAGCTAGACATCAGTCAATTTCGTTTTCTTTTTAATTTGTCACGCATAGTTTGTACAATAGTTTCTTTTGAGTGGTATGCCGCTCTTTTGATTGTGGTCGAAGCAAAAATGATGAGTGTGTATGTATAGTCGATTTGGTGTTTGCCATATTGTCTTCTCTTCATTTTGATACATACCATTTACCAAGGTAAAACCCTTTACACAAAAAAATGCTTAACATGTTTAAGGTTGAAAAACTCGAGGGAGGGTGTTGAATATACACGTTTTTCTTATATAAAACTTGAGAGATTAATTCTGTCAATTATGTTTCTTTTTGACCTTAACTAAAGTTTTATTATTTGTTTGTGTATGTTTCTTTTTTTGCAGGGCCTTCTTTTGCCAAGTAGCAATTCCCATATGTGGCTATATAAACTGGAGATGATTATGCTTAGGGTTAACTTTTTCTTCATTTTCCCATCTCTCTAAAATCATATCATTCTCTCTTTATCTTGTTTTTTGTCGATAGATCAATAATTTTGATCTATTTGTTTTGATTATTGTAATCAGTTGTATTGAATTGACTATTCTTCGTGATAAATGTTTTCTTTCATTCCTTGTATTGTAAACCCTGATATTAATAGTGAATCATAGAGAGTTTGGTTTGTTTCACCATAAAATTGTGAATATTTTTACAAAAAAGAAAAAACAGTAATTGTCATGAGAAGGACCAGAGCCTAAGATATCGAGCGTTATAGGTTGCTTAGTATCATATAACGTAAGCATGATGGCTTCACTCAACACCTCCTCCCCAAGCCATGCATGTGCCTGTCAATTCATCAGCCGTGATTAGAGGACCCATTTTCTCCTTTTCCTAAGTTTTCTAGTAAACCACAAATTATGCCTATACGGGTCTCAAATTTTCGTATGTTTTGCTATTTCTAAACTTTAATTGAAAAGAATGTCATTGTTCTTCACAATTTGTTACATTCGATGTTCTTTTCACTAACGATTGTTCGATTTTCTCATTAGTTCGCTTCACGTCCAGTCTTTTTCGCCATTTAATATTTCACACGTAATTTACACTTAGTAATTCTAGCTATCATTTGCAATTCTCAATAAATACTTTATTATCTTTGACATCCACATAACACCAATTTCATTTTCATTCTTAATTTTTCAAAATCAACAACTAAAATCATATAAATAAACATGGTTTATGACAACTCTAGGTTTTCAGATTTGTCACTTATGGTTCCTTGACTTTAATTTTGTTCTTAGTGTGCGTTTATGTGTTATATGTTTATATTTGAGCGTTTGGATAGATGTTAGACATCGTACATGTAGTGCATAGTAAATTATATGATGCTTAGATGGGGTTAGTTCATGCTCATTATTTCACTTGGTCGTAGCTATGATAGTATATGGCGTTATTTTAAGATTTTAGGGAAAAAGAGGAGAGTTATCTAACACATATAAGGGCATAGGGGTTTCTTTAAAGAAAGCATGGGGTTGGTTAGATGGGCGTTTGGCTCATAGTTTGGGGTCTAAAAATAGGGACTGTTTTGGGTAAAATGTGAACGAGATAAGTTTTGAACTTAACTAAGTTAAAGGCTTATTAGAGAGGGGTAATGGGATGTTTATAGCATATTAATGAAGTTAATACGAGGTAAGGGTTAGATGTCCATCATATATTGATGAGCCATTTTAGTTATTGGTTCAGGTCTTGATGTTATGCAGTTTATTTGTTTAGCTTTTTGCTAGCGCGCGGAATATTTGGAGAAGGTCAATTAGGTGAGTTCTTACTCCCTTTTTCACTAACTTTTTAAATGTTTTTCCAGTATGGGATGGAGATGACACTTGTAATATTTTTAACGTCTTAGTACTATGTTCTTTAAAATGTTTTGATAATATGTTTTTCAAATGTGTGGACTTAATGTGCATTTATGTGATATGCCTACTTATGTGTTATGTTATATGTTCTATTTTGTATACTGATATGCGTTCGGAGTAGTTCGGAGTACTTGTGCATCGTCTTTTCGGAGACAAGATATCTCGACGGGGATATGGTACATCTCCACACTGGGTGTGAGAGAGATCCCTATAGGTGTAGGTGCATTTGTTCTTATTTTGTGTACTTAATTGTTATAGTATGTTTTGTTGGTAGTTGTGTGTAACATGAATATAACTTTTTAGTCCATTGTTTTAACTTGTTTTCTTCAACTTAACTTTTAGTGGATGTCAAGTTTTCTTATGATGTTCTAGATAACTTAAACCTATGTTCTCACCAACTTTATGTTGACAGATTTTAGTGTCATTTTCAGGTGAGGTAGTTATGAAGGATGGTGTTAAAAGTGGCTAGAGTTTAGAGGCTGCTAGGATTGCATTAGGAGGAATCCCTTTCCTCTTAGTTTTCTTTTCATTGTTTGAATAAGTGATACATTTTAGACACCTATATGTTTGATGTTTATTTATTTGTTTGTATTTGGTAAGAGGTAGGACTTTTACCTACTTACCTAGACTCCTGCATTGTGGGGTTATTGTCATGACATTTGTGTCACCATTTAAGATATTTCAATCATTTAGTTCTCTCTATAGACAAGCTATTGTTGTGATGATATCCATACGTTACGCTCATATTCCGCCATGGTGGGGTGTGACAGAATGGTATCAGAACTAATGGTTATGTGCTTATATGAGTTGTAGGATCTATGTGCTTATTTGAGTTGGTAGACTGATGTGTTATGTGTAGTATTAATTCTTATAAGTGTCATCATAGGAAGGAGTACATTGGTGAAAGAGGACTCGTATAAGTATGGTGGTCAACATAGTTATACAAGTACCACAACATCAATGTGTTTCTAAGCATGATTGCATGAAAGAGGGTTAATACATGCATGTATGTATATGTTGGATATGCTTATGGCTATATGTAGGTGTGTACATAGTATTACGTAGGGATGAGCACGATACCTATCCCATCTCGAACCCGTCCCGAATTAGTGGTACCGAATATTTCTTGAGCATAAATTAGTGGTACCGGTACCGTATCGAACAGGATTCGGGTATCGGTACCGGGACGGGTATCGGTACCGGTACCAGGAAATCGGGTTTTTCCTGTTTTTTTGGGATTTTCCTGATTTGGTACCGATCCCGTCCCGAATTAATGGTCCCAATTTTTTTCACCTTATTTTGTAGTCCCGGTACCGTCCCGAATGGGATTCGGGTACCGGGAGTCGGTACGGTTCTGGTTCGGTTTTGGGATTCGGGTCGAAATGCTCATCCCTAGTATTACGTATATTACATAAGTATTTTGGTAATAATTAACGAGTATGCATGAACGTATATGTACAAGTTGTTATCGTGTGTACCAACGACACCTTGATCTACTCGAAGTCGGAGCAAGAGCGTGGGAAGAATTGTGAGTTGGGTTTGAAGTTACTTAGGCAAGTGAAGTATGTTGGAACTTTCAAGTGTGAAATTTTAGGAAATTGGTTACTAGACTAAGTTGTTAGAAATGATGGCATGTAGTTGGGACCAACAAGGTTGAAGCGAAGCAAGATGAGGAATCGTTTTGGAGGCTAAAGAACTAGCGAAGGTGATAAGTCGATCTTGGCATTATAAAAAGGACTAGACGAATTTGCGAAGCACAAAGATACGTGGAGCAAGGATTAGGATGTGGGCGAGGACGGCGAAGAAAGGTGATTGTTTATACATTGCGGGAACTAGAGGTTTGGAAGAACTACATAAGAAATAGATAGGAGTGTCTTGGGAAGATGGTGTAAGGACGTTGATAGTAGAGAAGATATATAATGAGGTGGAGAAGTAGGTACGATAAGAGTTGGGTGATAGTCGATAGACTGACTAATTCATCCCATTTTTTCTAGCAGAATGAGAAGTCATAAAGTTGGGAAGTTGGAAAGATTTCGTAAAAATGTGACTTAAGATTATGGAGGGACAATAAAAAAGTAGTAGTGAGGAAGGAATGGCTTGAGGAAGCAAGATATTGTCAAGATAGTAGATTAATATGGAAAGGGTTAACCTTAGAGCTGAAGGTTGGTGATCATGAGTAAGGGAAAGTATCGTCTAGAGAAAGTTGGAAGCGATCAACCTATTGGACCAGAAATGGTTCAGGAAACTACTGATGTGGTAGCAGTGCCTAAGGAGATATGAAAGACGGCAACAGACCGACAAGAGAGCTATGCTGACAAGAGGCGTAAACCGTTGGATTTTGGTGTGGGGGACAAGTTATGCTAAAGGTTTCACCATGGAAAGGGGTGATGCGGTTTGGGAAGAAAGAGGAAGTAGAGGAAGCCTTCTTTGATTGCAAGACGTAGTTATTGTGCTTGGGGAGTAAATCTCGGGACTAGATTTCTATTAGGAGGGAGTGATGTGACAACCCTAGGTTTTGAGATTTGTCACTTATGGTTGCTTGACTTTAATTTTGTTCTTAGTGTGCGTTTATGTGCTATATGTTTATATTTGAGCCTTTGACTGGATGTTAAACATCGTACATGTAGTGCATAGTACATTATATGATGCTTAGATGGGGTTAGTTCGTGCTCATTAGTCACTTGGTCGTAGCTATGATAGTATATGGCGTTATTTTAAAATTTTATGTGTACGTATATATATTATAGTAAATCGTATTTTTACGATTTAGGGTTTAGCATTTTGAGGTATCAAATGAGGTATTTAGTCACGGGCATAATTTACGGGATGGTTTTAAGTCATTTAGGACTTAGTTATATAGCTTATTCATAGTTCAAGAGTTTTTATAAAACTGTATATTTTTACGTCTTTTACGGTATACGCGTAAAATTGACTAGTTTTACGGTTTTAAGGTTTTGGAGGCTTTAGGAGCTGAAATAAATTAAGGGAAATTAAGGTATTAATATTAAGATATTAATAAGTGATAAAAAGAAAAATAAAATAAATAAAAGGGTGCATAGTTGGTTTGTAAAACGCAAGAAGAAGAAAAGGGAAAAAAGGGAACCGTACTTTTGTAATGGGCCAAGGACTTGTTAGGAAAGTATATAAAGCCTTTTATTTATCAAAAACACTTCATAAAATCCTTGGGAATCAAAATAAAGTCGGCATAAATGGTGGTTTTTAGGATTCTTCATTAATTTTTCTTCTTTAAAAAATTCTAAGGTAAAATCTTTAATACCATTTTTAATTAAATTGTTTTTAATTGTTTTACAATCAATAAATGATGGATCTAGGGTTAGGTTAATTATGAAATATGTAATTTAATGATACGTACATGATTAAAATAATTAGGGTTAATAAATATATATGGTGATGGTAATTAATTAGGTTAATTGTGTTAAATTCGTTATTAAAAACTGGATAGAATTTTAGGTCACTTGTTTTGATCATATTTAGAATTCTAGATACTTTAATTATGTGATCCAAGTACCCCTGAAAATATATTTGAGTTAGCTTTTGAATGCAAGAAACGAGGACTAAATTGGAGGTCTGGAAGTGGGTCAAAAACAGGTTATGACAGTCGCATGTCAAAACAGTTTTGAAATATGTCGGTTTTAAATTAATGTTTTAAGATGGTTAGGGTACTTAGGAGTTCAATTGGACTTTCAAACGAATATGAAAGTTTTTTTATATGTTAAATAAGATATCTGAAAGAGAGCTAATCAATTGGGATAGTGGAAGACCTTCTGATCATAACAAACTTTTCATATGTTCAAAATCAGTAAAAGTTGGATAGGTAAACGTATATATATGTATGTCGAGGCTTTAACAGTAGCTTTGAGGTTGGGACAAAAGACGAGAGTTAGCTAACACATGTGAGGGTATAGGGGTTTCTTTATAGAAAGCATGGGGTTGGTTAGGTGGGCGTTTGACTCATAGTTTGGGGTCTAAAAACAGAACTGTTTTGGGTAAAATGTGAACGGGATAAGTTATGAAATTAACTAAGTTAAGGGCTTATTAGAGAGGGGTAATGGGATGTTTATAGCATATTAATGAAGTTAAAATGAGGGTAAGGGTTAGATGTCCATCATAGATTGATGAGCAATTTTAGTTATTGGTTCATGTCTTGATGTTATGCATTTTATTTGTTTAGCTTTTTGCTAGTGCGCGTAATATTTGGAGAAGCTCAACCAGGTGAGTTCATAGTCCCATTTTCACTAAGTTTTTAAATGTTTTTCCAGTATGGGATGGAGATGAAACTTGTAATGTTTTAAGCGTCTTAGTACTATGTTCTTTAAAATGTTTTGATAATATGTTTTTCAAATATGTGGACTTAATGTGCATTTATGTGCTATGCCTACTTGTGTGTTATGTTATATGTTCTGTTTTGTATACTGATATGCGTTCTCAGTACTTGAGTTCGGAGTACTTGTGCATCGTCTTTTCGGAGACGAGATATTTCGACGGAGATATGGTACATCTCCACACTGGGTGTGAGAAAGATCCGGATAGGTGTAGGTGCATTTGTTCTTATTTTGTGTACTTAATTGCTATAGTATGTTTTGTTGGTAGTTGTGTGTAACATGAATATCACTTTTTAGTCCATTGCTTTAACTTGTTTTCTTTAACTTATTTTTAGCGGATGTCAAGTTTTCTTATGATGTTCTAGATAACTTAAACCTATGTTCTCACCAACTTTATGTTGAAAGATTTTAGTGTCTTTTCAGGTGAGGTAGTTATGAAGGATGGCGTTAGAAGTGGCTAGAGTTTAGAGGCTGCTAGGATTGCATTAGGAGGAATCCCTTTCCTCTTAGTTTTCTTTTCATTGTTTAAATAAGTGATACATTTTAGATACCTATATGTTTGATGTTTGTTTATTTGTTTGTCTTTGGTAAGAGGTAGGACTTTTACCTACTTACCTAGACTCTTGCATTGTTAGGATATTGTCATGACACTTGTGTCACCATTTATGATATTTCAATTTCATTTATTTCTCTCTATAGACACGCTATTGTTGTGATGATATCCATACGTCGCGCCCCATATTCCGCCATGATGGGGTGTGACATGGTTATACCTCATTTTTAGCATATTAGAGCCCACAATGACTTGGTCAACTATCTTGAGGTCGTTTTACGGTAAGCATTGTTTCGTATTAATTTTAAAATTATTTTGTTTCGAATGAAACTTTATTAACATGCATAGTATGTGTGAGAAACATGTAACATTGAATATCAAAATGTTATTGTTGTATTTTTTTTAACTTTTTTTTTTCTCTTCAGATACTTATGAAAATCTTTTTATAATGAAAATCCACTACGATGACGAGTTTACTAATCCACATGAAAGACGATACAAGTTTGCTTTGTTATATTATGTTGACCTAATTGGTTTTGACTTATTCTTAATTCATGGGTTAGTTGGAATGCTTGGGAGATTAGGTTTAGAAGATAGGATTCAGGTTCGTATCAGTCCAAGAATTTTTGACCTCAACATGATTTCCAATGGAAAGATAACTACTTTTTGAAGAAATTGTTCTTAAACGTGTCTATGAATTTTGATCGAAGTGAGTTTGACTAAGATATGCGGTTGAAAATATATAAAATAAAGTTTCATTGCAAATTTAGCTCAAAAGAATCAATGTTCATTGGGAGGTGAGATTGTAAGTGGTGGGCGGAAGTTCAATGTAAACTACACATCAAAATAATAATTGCCGAAAAAATCGCACGTGAAGCGAACTAACTAGACAATCTAATGATCGTTAGTGAAAAGGACATCGAGTGTAACAAAGTGAGAATATTAATGACATTCTTTGTAGTTAAAGTTTGAGAGTGTCAAAACGTGCTAAATTTGAAAGTATTGAGACATAATTCATAGTTTAGGTGCTTTTCTATACTTGTGTTTTGTTGGGTTAAGTGCGTTATGCGTGTCTCTAGAGGTGGCAAAATAGATGGGCCGCGTTGGGTTGGGTCCCGGTTCTAAACGGGTTTTGAGTTTGAGTCTACATGGGTCTTTTAGAAGCACGAGTCTAAACGGACCAGGTCTAGATAAGTTGAGACCGAGTGTGAAGGGTTCTCGTAAATTATTTTATTTTTTAAATTTTAGTAATTTATGAAAAAACAAATAAAGTAAAACAAATAAAAACAAAATGACCCGTTAAACCCGTTGGGTAATTATAGTATCACGTTCAAATGAAAGACGCCTCAACAATAAAAATTATAAAAAAGTTCAGATAGTATCACGTGTACTTTGATAAAAAAAAGATGTTTCGAATAATATAACATACAAATTATAAGTACTCTTTAAATTTCCTTTTCCAATCTCTATAACTAATTCTCATAACAAACACGATTCCCTACTATCCATTCGATGAAACACTATATTTTATTCATATGTTATAAAAACTCACATATATAATTCCATGTAGCTGGAAATACCTCATCGAATCATGGACAAGATGTAATAAAACACGAGACCCCTATCGACTATCATGCCAAAAAAGACCACATCGAATCATCACGAGAGAAACTACAACTAATTATTGCCGGGAACAACAGTCGTTTTTTGCTGTGGCGTCAGAAAACCCTTTGGGAACCACCACCATCACGTGAGACAAGTACATCTATGTCACGGAATGAAACCATATTTTTTTAGTTTCATGGAGATTAATAAGTGATTTTTCTAAATTTATATGATTTTGGGTTTTAAATATTCAATGAAGTTGATAGTTTGTGAGATGATAGTGTGAAACTTTGGAGAGAACATAAAAGGTTAATAATTTGCACACTCTCAAATTTGATTGTGTAGAAATAAAAGAGAAGATGATGATAAGTTTAGTGAAACAAGAAACAAAGAAACAATTATTCAAATATATAATCCTTGTCATTAATAGAAAAAATAATGTTTATGAGTTCATCATTTATTTATGATAATTTTAAAAAAACATGTGTTCATCACTTGTCTAAATAATAAAAAAATATATTCATAAGTTAGATAATGAATGTCGATCAATTGATTTTGATAATGTTCATCAATGTCCATCAGCTTTTCAAAAAAATATGTTGTTCATTAGTTGTTTAAAACAAGTAAAAAATAAATAAATGTTCTTAGATAATGAATGTTAATCAGTTCACCGTTTTTTTATAATGTTCGTCAGTTCATTTTATTTCTGATAACATTCATCAGTTTTTGAAAAAAGTCATTTGTTCATCAATTGTTTAAAAAAATGTTCATTAGTTATTTTTGATAACGTTCATCAGTTATTTCTAATAATGCCCATCAGTTTTTAGGAAAAAAATTAAGTTGTTCATCAGTTGTCTTATAAAAGTAAAAGAATGAATGTTAATTTGTTAGATAACGAATGTTCATCAATTTATCAATTTTTTCTGATAATGTTCATAAGTTGATAAGTTAAATATAATAATGTTCACTAATGTTTGAAAAAAATCACACCCGTCAACAAAAACGGGTTGTTCATCAATGAAAAAGTTCAATAATAAAAACCGGTAAAAATTATTTATCAATATATAACAAATATTGTCCATCAATTAAAAATGTCGTTCAGTAAACGAAGTTGTTAATTAATAAAGAACATTGTTTGTCAATAAAAATGTTGTTTATTAATAAAAATGTTGTTCGTCAATAAAAAGAGTTTGATTATCATTAAAAAGCAGTGTTCATTAATAAAAATACATGTCTCAAAGGAAATTGTCGCTCATAAATAAAATTATTTGTTCATTAAGAAACGTTATCCATCCACAATTTTCTTTATTTTATTAATATTTTATGATAAGTTACATTTGAGAAAAAAGTAATGTATTAAGTGTAGGAAAAAATAATACGAAAAAAAGAGATGAAAGAAGTAGCTAAACAAATAAAAGAAAGGACCAAAAAGAAAATAAATAAAGGACTAAAGGAAAAAGGGATGAACATTTGTCATCCTCCAACTTCTTTTTAGACTTCTTATTTTCATCCTTCTTTTCATAGAAGATCACATGTACACTTGTTGGAGGTCTACTAGAAGCAATTTCTTTATTTTCAGGCATATTTCAAAAGTAAAGGTAAGATACGTCTACATTTTACCTCATACCTTCCTCCGACGAAATTGAGTTGTTGCTCTATCAAAACAAACTATACACAATTATACTACGAAATATTTAAAAGAGCCTCAAATAGACTCATCTCCGATTAAATACGCACCCAAGTGGATCATGTTTAACAAATGGGTCTCATGTTGGCATCTTTAAATGTCGTATAACTTGAATAGTGAAAAGGGCTATTTTCACTTTAAGTTATAAGTTTTAAATCATAGAAGAGAATGCCAACAACACTTTTTTCTACACCACGACCATGTAATTCTTTAATACCTTATGTGTTGATTCCAAACTTAGATCGAGTTAGCTTTGTATTAACAACATTAGATCAAGTATAATACGTAGAGAAAATTTGTGTTTGAAACAAAGTAAGTATTATGCGAAATTAATAATTAGAACAAAGAACATACAATATATCAAACTTTCAACTTCGATTAATATTAATCACTGT
Organism: Glebionis coronaria; assembly: GCA_025667525.1. Taxonomy (NCBI): domain Eukaryota; kingdom Viridiplantae; phylum Streptophyta; class Magnoliopsida; order Asterales; family Asteraceae; genus Glebionis; species Glebionis coronaria. The sequence goes on from CM046876.1 coordinate 645,015,441, forward strand.
ACACAAAACTATTGAGAAATGTTGTTTTACAATAAACCCTAAGGCCTCCTTTTATACGCGTAAGGAGCCTTGTACATAAAGCTATGTATCAACTATTCTAGGAAGATATCAAACAAATAAACATAAGAAATACAGTATTCAAGTATATCTTCCTAACTTATACAAATGTGTTGACTAACAACTAATGACTTTTGACAGTGGCTTGATTTTCTCTTGTCGGCGTCTTGTTTGTCAGCGGCTTGATTACTCTTGCCAGTGTCTTGATTCCCTTTGTCAGCGGCTGGATATTTTTATTCCCAACATTATGCTTTAACAATTATTTTTTATTTAAACAAGCATATCAAAACAAGTCGAAAAAAGGAAAATAAAGGTTGGACGACCAAATATATATAAACTTTCTTTTAGTTTAGACCGTGTCAAACTTTTATCAACCACAATACGAAAAAGGAGAGGGTAAGGTGGAGCAGAAGAGCTCGTCGAGCTGAGTTGGCGGGCTCGTTGAACCTCGTCGGTTCTCGCCACTATACCCACCCCTTCATTTGCCGTGGCTTCGTCGCCTAGCCCGCGAGGTCACAAAGAGGAGAGAGAGAGGAATACCTCCTATTTTCTCTCTTTTTCTTTATTCTTTTAATTTTTTCTGGGTTTATAGGTTTATTACTCTGTGTGTGGTGTTGTTGAAGAAGAAGGTCATTCAATCATTTTTTTTAAATATTATATTTATAAGTTTTACCTTCATGGTTTGGTATTTATCATTTTTTTGTTTAAATTTTCTAATTTTTGTAATTTTTTAAAATATTTTTAGTTTAGGATTGTATTTTTATTTTCATAGTGTATTTTAATTTATGTATTTGTATTTTAATTTAATGAAATGAACTTAAATTTGTGTGAAAATAAAAAAATAGTAATGGGGCCAAAGTGGAAGGCAAAGTGTGTGACATGACAACTGGGTGTTTTGGTTAGTTCTTTTGTAGTGATTTGACGCTGATGTGACATCAGTGTGACTAAAGTGGAGAAGGGTTGACTCTCCATTAATCCACCATACCTTTCCTGTAAATCTGTAATTAATAATGGAAAATCACGAGCCATTCAGATGTTAAGCTTTAAAAGATTTTAAGTGTATGTTCGGCAAGACTAGCAGGAGTTGGTATGAATTATTGGAGCATGTTGTTGGAATATGTGTCACAACTTTTTTTAAAAGCTAGTGAAAAAACATTTTATTTAATAGTTTATGTTAACTTATTTTTTTTACATGTTACTGCAGGATATGTCAAATAAACGAGAATTATTTTCAAGAATAACTTATATTTTCAAAAACAATAAGCTCATGTTCGATAAGCTCTCGTAAACTTACGCGCCAAACATACCGTAAGAGATAACTACATAGATGGTTCATATGTTTTGTTAGAAATTACAGATTCAGTCCATTTTCAAATTTTGTAACATATTCAGTTCTTGTGATTTTAACTGTAAATTAATAGATGAGTTTTGTTGATTGAATGACAATTACATTCTAAAACATATGTATTTATACTTAATACATATCTTTTATAATAAGCAACCTAAACCTAATGGACCTAAACCCACAATCGGGTTGGGCCTAATCTAACCATTTAATATTAACATGTATTGGATTTAATCCATTTTATGTAAAAAGGTATGTAAAATGATCATATACCTTTACTTTCAACCTTATATTTTTTTGATGAAAGTATTTTGGTCATTTTATGTCAAAATGAACTAAATCTGATAGATGTTAAAACCACAGGGACCAAATCCGTTACAAAACTGAAAAATGAACTCAATCTGTAACTTCGAACAAACCACAAAGACCGATTATCTATATCTATATCTATATCTATATCTATACTTTTATACTAATATATAAAGAGCTCATGTTGAAAGTTTGAAAAGTTGAAAATTCAACATTTCCATATATAAACATGGGTTCGATCATCATGTGGCAAGTTCGATCATCGGGTGACGGGTTCGACCATCGTGTCAATTCGATGGAGTCATCATGCTACGGTTCAATCATCGGGTCAATCAGTTCGAGAAACCGTTTTGCGGATTCGCTAACCGGGTCAACCCGATCGAGTGACCGTGTCACGAGTTCGACTACCTGGTCAACCCGATCGAGTCACCAAGTTATCGGTTTGACCACTGAATCAATTAGAATATTATAAACTATCCGCCGCTATGCGCGAGTACACGTCTAGCATAGATAACTCGCTTTACAATGAGGTTTTAATGCAAAACTTTTGACTAAAGACAAGTATTATTTGCATAAGAATTAACTGCTTTAATATTTGTTAAAAAAAAAACTGCTTTAATAACAAGATACTTTACTTGTTTGTAGTAGTAATAGTGTTGTAATACACGTATTTTAAAAATTATATTAAACAACACAAGACTTTCATTTCACTATGGTGAGTTCCGTTGTTATTATTGCTAAAAAAAGGTTTAAAGTGTGCCGTAAAAGTTGACAAGTAACAAAAGGTTGTTATCGTAATTGGTAACAAGTAATTTAGGTAAAAGTTAACAACGTGGAAATAGTATGTCACAAATTCATGATGATTCTCCGGAAAATAATGCTATTGTCGCAAAATCACCCTGCACGCAATGTGTTTTAGCATAAATGTTTTTTACTTAACATTAAACGAGTCTCCTATGAGCGGTAATGTCCACGTACGGCTCCATGAGAAGCGTGGTGGTTAGAAATGGTATTGTACACCAAGACCCATGTCCCCAAGCCACATGCAAATTGATCACCAAATAGTAGTAGTCCAGATCATCAATCCCTATCGATTATAGTTTGGCCGGGTGGGGAGAAGACGTGTAAATCACATTTCAAAGTTTGGGGAAGTCCTATAGGACGATCCTCTCAATCTCCAGCCGAAGGAAGATAACATGAAGATTCGAACAAGGCTATCGATGGAACCTTGAATGGTTATAATAGTTAAATGAGAAGTGTATGTCTATATATGTTCCATTGCACCATAAAGATAAAGTGTCGATTATTCATCCACATGAACTACATTTGTGCTAAAGAGTATGCCAAGGTGAGCGAGTTCCTATTGTGCGCACATCACTACAGTAACCCATTGGTATAATCAAACTGGACTCGTAGAAGACTGAAATTAAGAAACGCACTTGCCAAGGACTTCATGAACAGAAGGTAAAACAAGATACGATCAAACAACTTTAATTTATCACCAAATAAGAGAACGAATAGTTAATAATCATATGAGCCGTCAAGTTTTCTGAAGGGTGTAGGCAAGACTTAACTTCTTATTACAGTTAAAATAAGCATTTTTCAGAATCTACTAAATCACACCATAAGTTTATTGCGCCATCAATCAAATTAACCTTGCCACCTCTAGGACCATAAGTAATACAATCATCTAAATTCCTAGGAGGCAAAATCCGCAAAATTCGTTTTCGACTGCTGTTTGATACTTGATGCCTGATGGTAAAGTGAAGCCTTTAGCTTCCAAACGTGACAGAACCTACAAAGCAAAACTCTCAGTGAGAAGAGAACATATATAATTAAAAGTTATGTTTACGTTTCATTTTTCTGATTATTTATGGCCAGAGGAACCATATCGAAGAAACATGTGACAAGTTATCTGACTTCCTTAGGTTCGAAGAATCACTTTGGAGTGCACAACCAAACATCGAAGAAGAGTTTTATTTACCTTTTGACAGAATTTCCCAATTGTAAGCTCCTTGACATGGCGTAAGCTTAGTATGAATTGTTTGAGCATCTCTTCGTTCTCTTTGTTCTCCTTGTCTATATATTCTTTGAGCATCTCTTCATTCTCCTCGTTCTCCTCGTTCTCCTCGTCAGGCAATGGGTTTGGCACATTCCTATAATTCAGCTTAGCCTTAACTAAAGATGACACATTTAGAAACACAAGCTTCTGCAAGGACAACATATTTTCTATTGCTAGTGATATAATATTAGGTGCATTGATTTCAATAACTTCTGTATCATTCGCAAATGGAGGATTATACCCACAAAACACCAGTTTCTTGACATTCTTGGAGGTTATATCTAGCCTCGTATAACCATAGCATAACTCCAACCTCAGGGTTTCCAAGAGAGGACTACCAGATAATATATTTTGAATCAAATCCTCATCTAATTCCACAAATTGTAGAGACAAATTCATAAGTTTATTCCAACTAATGACCCCATTGGGATTAAGTGTGCAGGCTTTCAATTTCAGATGAGTAAATGATGAACAGATGAAAAATAGCTCATCTAACACAAACTGAGCTTCAATCTCCTTACTCCATAATACTAATGTAAGCTCTTCAACGTTACGTTCCATAGCATAGTGAAGCCAACTGTTGACTAGCGATTCAAACTGAGGATCGTAGGTGGAAGTCAATTCTAGTTTCTTGAGCTTCAATTGGCGACACTTTTTTATGGTTTTGTCGACGAACGAAAAGAAAGTGGAGGGAGAATGTCCTTGGCGAGTAACATTATCATAAGGATTATGGAAAATGAGATTAGAAACAGAAGGCCAAAGATGTTCCCATCGTTTGGAAAGACTACCAGTCCTAATGGCTTCTTTTGTTGTAGGTAAACGAGAGATTATTTCAACAATTAAGCAATCTAGCATAGGACTGATTCGATCTTCTTCTTCGTCTTCTTCTTCGTTGATTTTGATCCGTTTTTGGGTGGGTTCGTTAGGTTGATTTTGAACTTCTTCTTCCACCATTTCCATGACAGCAACAGAATATTGCTGCTTTTTCTTTTTCTCAATGATTAACTGCAACATAACTCATATCATATGTACATGTGGCGGTGAAACTTGATTCACAATGTGCACATCATCAGAATTTTATCAAGCACTTTTAGCCGGGCATACAAGTTAAGGAAAATACCATAAAGAAATTTCTATTTCATGAATTAATTACCAAGTTTTGAATTGATAGTACTTTACTCACTAATCCATTTACATAACACAAATAACATGACGAAATATTGCATAAACATATCCGAACCGTGATGCCTAACTAAACAAGATCCTAGACGGCAAAGAAGACTCTCCTTTGTAAAGGGGTTCACACTGGAGACCCTCATCAATGATACACTATTTACATGGAACTTTCTAAAATGTCTCACCATTTATCAAGAAAATTTGTCAGACCAATACATTGCGATATCCTTTATTAACATATATGCCAACAAAACAAAATGATTTTGTTTTTGTGATTGTGAAAAATTGCTGTAAGAAACTGATTAACAAGATAAGTGTAGCTAATTATGGTACTACTGTAATACCCCATGTTGGTCAAATGCAGCGGAATAGTAACTGGGGTATTACTTGGGTGGATCGATAGCAAATAGTATACAGAGCATGATCATAAAGTATCATTTAAAACATATTACATGAATTTAACTTTACAATTTAAATAAAATGTCTTGAAATCAACATTTATTGTTATTTGTAGAAATATCCCAGCCCGATGGTAAATATGATGCTTTTTATGATGCTGGAATCCAATGCACATGAACCTGCTTATTTTCCTAAGAAAACATATAGAGTACAATGTGGGGGTCAACACGAGGTTGGTGAATTCACAAGTTTAATTAAATAAAGTATTAATATGCAAAGCATCTTCGTAGCAGGACATCACAGCCCAATACTACAGTAGTTCCTACTGCCCTGTAATAGAAGCTAGACATGATTGTCAGTACGCCCATTGGGTCTATCCTGAAGTTTGTTTCCCTTAATCCGACAATGACATAAACCTGCTGCTTGGCCTAAGCATCACGTGACAGCTGATCACGACAGGCCGGGTGTTGTCAACACCCGAATAGATCTATCCATACATTTCGCGCTACACTATTAACTATTACAGTCCACGGGAATGGGGCAAACAGTAGGCAATAAATTGTTGTTGTCTGTGCATGCTTGCATAAAAATAAACGTTTGTATGTTTTCTCCCCCAGTTATAAAACAGTAAAGATGGGGCCATGAACTCACCTTAGTAGTGATGATGTAGTGATGATGTCACTGAATGTACTGGCACAGTATGATCACGAAGCAGTAGAATTACCTAAGTAATTTATGTATGTCTTAGTAAATGCACAAATGAAATGCACATATGAATGTAGTTGATGAAAATGCATGATCACATATTTAATAAGTTGTTATCGTTTTTAAGTGTTGAACTTATAGTAAGTTATCGTAACATGTACACCTTTAATTTAATAAAGTGTATTTACATTGGTTGAATGGTAATTAAATAAAATGATTTTTATTTAAGTAAGACTTATAAATATAATGTTTCATAAAAAATCTTACAAGTTTCCGTTATCGTAATAACAATATACATTGCATATAGTCCCCTAGTATGTGCTTGAGTTTATTAAATAAATCGATAATTTTAATAATTGTGAAAGTTTCAGTGTTTTAGTAAAGTGTAGTCGTTCAATCGGGATATATTTAGAAATACTAAATATTTTGTTGTCGCACCAGTTTATTTATTCAAGTCATTTAGTGGGTCAAATATCCTAAGTATATTATATTTTTATTATAAAAATATTTATTTAATTAAATTAAATATTTATTATAAAAGTGTTTTAAAGAGTGAAACATGTTTCTTTTAAGAAAACCAAACATGTTGGTGTTGGGGAAACAGGGAACAAGAATGTTGTATGTTGGGGGACAAGTAACATTTTATAGAAAATGGAAGTTTTCATGCTACGTACTTGATCATTTCTATTTCAATTCTCCAACAGTGGCAAAGTTCAACTAACAGTGGCAACTAATAAACTAACGGTGGCAATATATATATAGTTCATTGTTTTTCGAAAGTGAATAGCGAGTTCAATAGTGATTCGTGATATAAACTAAAAACATCGTTGGAAAGCTAGTCGGGTCGTCTAGAGACCCGTATGTTTAGTTTTATAAATCGAGATTGTTTGATAGGATAAAATCATGTTCGAAATAAGGGTCGAGAACTTATGTTAAAGAAAAGTGTTTGTCGGGTCACTTTCGATCTAGTCTACGGTTTTCGTTAAAGACTTTTGGGTTAAACTAAAAATAGGCTCGTGTAGACGACATGGCCGTCTACAACTTTCGTTTTATACTCGACTTGGGGCAAGGTCGTTTAAAGGGTCAAAAGTATGTCGTAAAAGGTCGCGTTTTCCAATGCTAAATCGAGTTATATTTTCTATTACACTAAGCCTCATTCGGTATTTTCGCCAATCAATATCTAGCGCGTTTCTTAACCATTTTGAGTGATTCGAGTTACTATGGAATCTTAGCTAGCTAGTCTACCATATGCCCCCATAAAACTCGCGGGCACTCATTTCTAGGTGCCTTATTTTGGGTCTCAAACATTGAGGTGTAGGCTGTTTATTACACAAGTTAGTTTAGTACATGTTTCTGTTAATGGTGAAAGCTGCTTCCTATTTTCCTAGCACGTCATTTTATACACGTGTTTCTGTATGTGCTAGAAACTCATCAGAAAGTGGTTTATAAGGAAAATACGCTAGTTTAGTTTAGATATTCGTAAGTAATAAAGGTGATGATTATGAATGCGCTAATTTACGTATGAACATAAGGATGCAAGAAGGAAGTTTATGAGCTCACAGCGATAGTGAAGGTCGGATGGTGATGGAGGCGTAACTTGTAACCAAACCGTAAGTACACGAATCCGAAATCTGCCCATGCTTCCCAGTATATTACACCAACAACCCGAGCTCCTTCTTGCTGCTGCTATGTACCGTGGACCAGAGAACAAGATAGGAAGGTTTCGTTGTGCGATTTGCGTCCACTAGTAAGGAAAGCCATGGAAGACAAACCATGCTCCAAACAACGAATCGATACGCGAATAGCTTCCAACTAACGAATCACATGACCAAAACTTATGGTTCATTGCATCCTTTCGACGCATGATGATTATGGATGAGCAAAAACATGGGCGCTTGTTTGCTAGTCAACAAACCAAAACCGAGTCGGGAAAAAGAGACATACGTGGGGTGTTGATATATAAGAGATGGAGATGTGGTTTTATTTCTATGGTGGTTGTTTGTTGCTCTCGGCAGAGAAGAAAGAAAGGAGATGGTGCATGCGTTTGATGAAAGGGCTATAGAAAATGAGTATGAGATTATTTGTGGAGTGTGTTTATACACGAGAGGGACAAGGTAGAAGTGGTGAAGGTGTTATACACGGTAGGAGAGGGATGTAAGAAGATAGGGGGTTCGTTTGTGGTTAATATATAGACAAGATAGATAGGTTTGGGTGGTGAGGTTTTGTACACGAGAGAAAGAGAGGGGTATTAAATGCATGAAGATTGTGATGGTACTAATTACATTTGCTAGAGTATTTTTAACAAGAGGAGTATCTTCTTTGAGGTTGACGTGGGTATAAGCAAGCCAAGATAGGTTATGTGGTGTAGGATCTATACACGGCTAGAAAAGATTTGTAGGAATATGTATTTAGGTTAGATATTTAGTTAGTATAGAATGTGTAGAAAAGGAAGAAAAGCCCATGCCACAACTTACATATGTTTAAGTTTACTTTTGGTTAATGTGTAATCATATATATGAGATATATGATTTTTAGGTTGATATATGACAAGTATTGGTAAATTGGTATAAATGTTTTGTGCTTAAAAATTTATATATATTTTTAATCGTGACATTTTAGGTTGTCATTTATTAATTATAATTATAATTAATATATTTAGTAAAATGTGTCTAAAAATAATTAAATAAAATAGCTCTATGGTTAAAATATCAAGTTTTTAAATAATACAAGTAAATATATAATATTTACTGTATTATTTTCTCGTTTGTAAAAATCGTTGAAAAAAATATTATTGGATAAACGATATTAATAATGAAACGGTGACGTGTTAAAAGCCCAAAATTTAGGGTTTTACAACTACCAAATCAACTCAGCACCCGGGAAAGAAAATATTAAAGTTGATGGAGATATAATTTATAATATATCCTACAAGCCAGCCTGCTGATATAGCAATTACTAACCACCATCTAACACATAATCAAACAAAGAAATACTATGTTATACACCTTTTAAACCATGTAAGTAGAATCACAACATATTAGCAAAAAAGCTGCATCGAGAAGAATATATAAACATAACTCCAATTCTTAAAACAATAAACTTTACGACTTTAAAAATTACCCAAAGTTAAAGAAAACAACACATAAACTGTAACAAACTTGTAAAGAAAGAGGAATATGCATACCTTGGTTCTTGTCACTGTGTGCAAAAAGGTAAGAAATGAAAAATATATAGAAAAAGAATTCCTTTTTAGTTTTTCATTTTTTTTAGGTTTGATTCCAGCTGGTGTTGTACTGTTAAAGCAGGGTTCGCGTTCTCTAACCGACATGACAAGTACATTTTCACACCAACAGTATGATCTTCACTCTTTATGGGGGTGTTTAGGCTTAAACTAAATATGTATTTTTTTCTTTTCTCATTTGTAGTATTTTTAAAATAGTTATCTACAGGTGTATTGTTACTTCCCGAATAACGCCTTTAGTAGGCTTGATGTTACTATGCAAAAACCACGCGATCTCAAACTGTTGTTTTTGTTCACTTATTGTGTCGACCTTGATCTCAAATTGACAAGAAACTTATTTCATTCAGTGGCAAAATTTTTAGAACGTAACACGCTATAAATTCAGAACTGTGTAGGTTTTAGTCCGCGATAATTCTCATCTGAGGATCCACAAATAAGTTTTGGTTGTACATAGAATCTGCAGGTTTTAGTCCGCGATACTCGGCTCTCACCCGAGAGACCCGGGTTCAAGTCCCGGCAACGGAAATGTTTTCTTTATAAATATTTTTAATAACCACAATACAGATTTTATTTTACTCGTTTTTCTTATTAACATGAAAGTTTTTACCCACAAGTTAAGTATACAAACTAATTGTTCGATTATAGTCCAATCAACCAATCATAATTATTCATTTAAAAACACTCACTTTTATCATTTTTACAAAAAGTAAATATAACACAAACCGTTAGAAGTCGTGCAGACTATTTGCTAAGGTCAGGTTAACCATCCTTGTTGATATGTGGCGCTATGGATGGAAGGGTCTCTCCTTCGTGTCTCGCCTTGGCTTCATATTGAACCAAGAAAGCATTATCACAGGCACACGTGTGTAGGAAGGTGGGCGACTATATATATAAGCCGAAAGACTATCAAACCACCCACTTGAGAGTTCGGTTGTTAGAAACTTGAAAGAAGCGACGAGGAAGCCTTTCGGATAAAGAGAAAACGACAGAACTATCAATTTTGTAACAATCTGGTCTGATGGCTGTTCTAGCTACACTAACCACAAAGATATAAATCAATACATGTAGAAATATATCAACACATGTCCTATGTCTATCAACTGTATCTATCATGATTATGATCTGTGACGGAACCTGGACTTAATATCGAGTTGCACACAATTTTTTAAACCGTAATATTAGAAACATATTTTGGTGGACCAGGTGCATTTAACATACATTTAGGAAAAATCAATTTTTTCTCAAAAATTAACACTAAATAGAAAAAATTCATAGGGTTTCTAGACACCCGCGGAAATCCCTAGTTCCGTCCCTGATTATGATGGAAGTTTATAATTTTGGGAGCCTAAATTCTAGATTCTGTATACATTATCACACAGTAGATCTTTTGAATCTAACAAATATCAGTAAGTTTATAATTTTGAGAGCCTAAATTCTAGATTCTGTAGACATTATCACACAGTAGATCTTTTGAATCTAACAAATATCAGTAAAGTGAACTCTTCACTTGAGGCATAAACTGATCCACAAATTAGTTCGCTTTCTATATATTATTTTCAGGTGAAACAAGTACCAGCAATCCGTTGTAGTCTAGTTGGTTAGGATACTCGGCTCTCACCCGAGAGACCCGGGTTCAAGTCCCGGCAACGGAATTATATATATTTTTTTTTTTTTTCATTTTTTATAAACAATATTTCAGTGTCATCTTCAGAGAATCTAAAGCTTCTTTCCTGCCAAATAAAAATGCACAATGGCAGCAAAACAACCTCCTGACCATACTCCATATCACATCTCCATACGAATTTCATGTAGCTACATTAATCTCCAAAATTAAGTATCTGTAGCTAAGCGCGCATATTTGCATAGGAAACTTACATTTGAATAGATAGATGTGCATGAGACTCTGAATCATTCTTGCCAAGATGACAATGTTAGCATATTAGCGCATATATACTCATGTATGCACTCTTTTGTTTATCAATTCAATAAGACTTTGCATTCCATGTTTGGTTTCTAGATGATATCATGTCCGGTCTGAGGGTTTTTCTACAAGGCGGGTTTCTAGATGATATCATGTCCAGACTCGTAGAAGACTGCAAATGAGCACAATCAATCAAAGTATCAAACACACTAGCCAAGTTGCCAAGCATATGTGGACTTTATGAACTAAAGGCAAAGATAAGATAATGTCAAACGACTTTATTACTGAATAAGAAAACCATTGACAAGCTAGAGATTCAGCACCAACGGTTAACAAGCTTACGTGTCAATAAGTTTTCCAACGGGTAGGCAACAATTAAGTTCTTAGGGTTAAAATAAGCATAATTAAGAATCTGCTGAATCACAGTCACTTACGAGTCACTTACTTAGCCTAAACATAAATTAAAGCGTCATCAATCAAATTAACCTCGCCATCTGTAAGACCATGGTTAATCAGTAGTCCCTACACAAACTTTAGACTGTTTGATACTTGATGTTAGATGGTAAATTGAAACCTTTATCTTCCAAACGAGACATAACCTACAAACCAAAAATACGAGTGAGAAGAGGACATATATGTGATTGGTGCAATTTCTGTATGGATTACTTATTAGAAAAGCAGCACTGAGGTTTAGGCGGGTTCATTTTTTGGTCTGCAATGTACATCACCGGTTTGATGAACTTAACAATAATTGAACTTCCATGTTGTAAGTTTACTTTTAATTTTCTGATTGTTTAGGGTCAGATTAATCAGTTTCGGAGAATCTAATACGAAGGAAATGTTACCTCTTGACAGAATTTTCAATAGTAAGCTCCTTGGCAAGGCAAAAGCTTAGTATCAATCTTTTAAGCATATCTTCTTCCTCTTCGTTGGACAACAGATGTGGCATATTGACATAATTCAAGTAAGCTTTAACCAAAGATGAAACATTTGGCAACACAAGCTTCCGCAAGTACATTAGATTATGGATTGCTAGCTAGTGACATAATATTAGGTGTATTGATTTCAATCATTCCTGCGACATTCGGAGATGTGGGATCCATAAACGCACACAGCTCCAAGTTCTTGACACTCTTGGCAGTAATATTGAGCCGCTTATAACCATAGCGCAATGGTCCAACTTCCAAGTTTCCAAGAGAGGGCTACCCGATAATATATTTTGAATCAGATCCTCATCTATTTTTATAAATGAAAGAGACAAGCTTGTAAGCTTATTCCAACTAATTGAAATCGTTGGATTAAGTGTGCAGTCTTTCAATCTCAGATGAGTAAAAGATGAATTAATGAAGAACAACTCATCTAACACGAACACAGCTTCCATCTCCAATTAGTCCATAATATTAAGTTAAGCTCTTCAACGTTACAGTTTATAGCATAAAACGAATCCAGCTGTTGACTAGCGATTCAAACTGAATATGGTAAGTGAAATTCAGTTCGAATTTCTCGAGCTTCAATTGACGACATTGGGTTATGGTTTTGTCGACAAACGAAAAGAAATCGGAGGGTGAATGACTTTCATCAATATCAGGATTATAGAAAATGAGATTAGAAACGGAAGGCCAAAGATGTTCCCATCGTTTGGAAATCGAATGGCTTCTTTTGTTGTGGGTAAACGAGAGATGATTTTAAGAACTAAACAATCCTAGCATAGGACTAATTCGATCTTCTTCTTTGTCATTATTATCATTTCTTTTTGGGGTGATTTCATCAGGTTGATTTTGAACTTCTTGTTCCACCATTTTCATGGCAGCTTTTGTTAATGACAACTGCAACAAAACTCACATCATATGTACATGTAGCCAACTAGTGAAATACTATTATATGTACAGAATAAGATTTTATCAAGCACCCGTTCATTACATTTTAAATAAATAGCAAAAATAAAATACTTCTATGATTATTACCTAGTTTTGAATTGATGCCTCCTTACTTACATATCCATTTACATAACACAAATACATCAAGAAAGCATGCATTAACCTATCAGAATCGTGACGAATTTTGCATTGTAAGTTCCATATAAGTGATACTCATGATGTTAACATGGAACTTAACTTATACGAAATTTGTCACCATTTATCAAGAAATGATGTTGAATAATAACTTTTGGATGTCGTTTATGATGAACATATGCCAAAAAATATTCATTTAGTTACTTAAAATTGTGAGTCATTTTAGAGTGATCGGGTAAAAGGGAAATGATATTGATGTTGCACAGGTGAGAATTTGCTTTAGACGAATATTCATTTTTAAACACAAACCGCTAACCCTTAAAGACTAATTTAACTCCAGGTGAAATCAAAGCAATTTAGTGAAACATGGTAACCGTATCAACTCAACATCAGCAAAAAAAGATATCAAAGTTGAGACATTATTAATAATCCTAGAATCCAACAACGATATAGCAATAATCAAGCAACGCCAAACTTATGATCAATAAAAAGAAATTGCTATCTTTTACATCTGTTAAAAGATTTTACATTTATAGCAAACAAAAAGTTACCACCACAAAAATTTTAAGAAAACAAAGAATGATGAGCATACATACCTTGTTCCTGGTCACTCCGTGCAAAAAGGTGAAAGTTTTAGTTTTGATTAAGAGTACAGCTTGTGTTGTTGAAGCAGGTTCAGTTCATGTTCTTCACCTAACATCCTGACAAGTACATTTCATACCAATAGTGTGATCTTCACTTTTTAAGGGGGTGTTTGGGTTGAAGTGTTTTACTACTTACGTTTTTTTTAGTTTCTATTTAGTAAGTGGGTGTTTGGAACATTGTGATACAAACCCATCCTATACTAGAAGTTCATTGCTAGGGAACAAACTGCTACTGTACTTCGTAGTATTTTGCACGATCAATACTATTCAAGTATACTATTATACGTATTACAAATGTACTGAAAAGCTCTTGGGATTTGCCCTCTTTGTCAGATTATGATTGCCTACTTGTTTATATACTTGACGCCTTATTAATTAGTCACCGACACGTCGTTTTGCACTCCATGTGGTGTATAGATGGTGACATTGTAATTTTAATATCAAGCTAAACACGTCTTGCTACCTTGTAATCAGCTGGCCGGCCCACTCCCTTATTCGCAAATGACAATTGACATTATACCATGAACCCACTATGGCTAGTTAAAACAATCCCAAGCCACGTTTGACTAACCCCATACACTTAATCCATGTTTGCTCAAGATGTCAAGGGCTCCTTTTGTGTGTCACACCACCCACGTATCACTATGTGTGATAAAATACTTGCATCAACCAGCAATAATAAGGTTCACAGGAACACATGGTATATCATAAACCAGACATAGAAGTCCTAACGTGATCAGCACAATCGATCTATAAAAAAACCTTGATCATTGAATAAGAGAACAAAGGTTGACATGATATTTAGCACCAACAATTAATAAGCTGATGATCAAATAAGTTTGTAACACACTGCCAAAGATTATGTTTATTAGTTCAAATAAGCATTGTTGCAAAACCAAAATTAAATTCCGAGTAACAAAGTTATATGCTTTTGATACGCAGTAACAAATTATATAGCCATTACATGAACAAAAGTCCCAAGTACCATCAATCAATTAACTTCATCATGATTAGGGCCACAATCAAGCAATAGTTGGTGCTAATTTCCATTTCAATCTGAATCATCATCCGATTATATCAGAGTTTATATTTGATGTTTGATGGAACAGTGAAACCTACATTATATCAGAGTTTATCTTCCAAACAAGCTAGAGTCTACAAACAAAAAATAGCAATAATAAGAGAACATTATTAAAAAGTACAATAACTATATATATATAATTATGATAAGATAACTCGCAATCAACCTGTTATCAACAAAATAGACCCTCTCTTAAGAGAAAGACATTCATACTCTAGGTATAAGTTCTAAAAAGCCAATCAACGATGTGCATCTAATGCTTACCATTGAGGTTATTCTTCACAATAATTAGAGTTGTTCATGCATGGTTTGACCTTCTTCACTATTCTTAGAGTTCATGTTTTAAGGTTTTTTTTGGATGTGCAATTTAACTGATTATTGCGGCCAACTAATTATCTGATATTAATTCTTCAAGTTCATATAGGCTCAAATCAATTACTTCAACAAGGAAAATGAACAACTGATATAAACTAAAACTAAATCTTTCAGTAGACTTTACTGAAATACATATTGCCAAAGAAAGAAAAAGAGAGGAAACTTTACCTCCAAACAGAGTCTCCTGATTTCAAGCTCCTTCACATGGCAAAGTTTTTTACAAATCCTTTAAGCGTCTCATCTTCCTCTTCAGGATAGGTAGCCTCCTTGGTAAAATCTAACTCAGCTTCAACTACAGAAGATACATTCAGCAACAAGATCTTTGACAATGAAAAAATACCTTTGATTCTTAATGTCAATATAGTAGGAGCATTGATTTCAACTATATATTGATTAGTAGTGAGACCATAACTGCCTCCGTATCCAAATAACACCAGGTTCTTAACACTCTTTGAGGTGATATCAAGCTGTGTAAAACCATGGCAATGGTCAAGAACCAAAGTATCCAAAAGAGGACTCCCAGATAAGATATTATCAATCAAACCTTCATCTAATTTCTCTCGAATAAGACACAAACTCACAAGGTTCTTCCAAGTAATCGTAACAATTGGATTCAATATGCAACCTTCCAAGCTGAGATGAGTAAAACATGATGTGATGAAAAATAACTGATCTAACTCAAACTTAACTTCCAAACGTTTATTCCATAGAACTAAATTTAGCTCTTCAACGCTACAATTTATGGCATACTGAATGCAATTGATGACTTGAGATCTGTTCCCATAATTGTAACCAGTAATCAGTTCGAATTTTTGGAGCTTTAATTGACGACATTGAGCTAGGTTTTTTTCGACGAATGATAAGAATCTGAATTCAGCTACAGCGTTTTCGGCGTATCGAAAGAGATCCCGGGGTGCATAATCTGAAATATGATATTGGAAAACAAGAGTAGGAACTTCAGTCCAAAGATATTGCCATCGTTTGGAGAGACTACCTGTTCTAATGGCTTCTTTTGTTGAGGGTAGTCGAGATAGAATTTCAAGTAGTAAGCAATCTTCTAAAGCACTGATTCGATCTTCTTCTTCCTTAATTTTATTTTGTTTCTGAGAGATTTTCCGTTGATTTTGAACTTTTTCTACCATCTTTTTCATTTTGGCAACCGAGTCCTTCTTACGTTTCCCCATGAGAAACTTCAACATAATTGACATTATGCCTTACAAATACCCATATCATGAAATATTTTTATATGAACCACAAGATATCAATGCTTTTATTAGTCATAAGAGTTGTGAAACTAATCAAAAAGAAATTTTCTGTTCTTGAAATTATGACTAAGTTTTAAATTAATATACAAAGTACAAACTTACTTGAATCAATCAACTAAAATTTCAAAAATGTTAGTTAGATATATGAGAATTACGACACGGTGACTAATTAAATAAAATCCACATGGCTTATTAGATATGCATCTATGAACCTAATCAAAGTGTATGACCCAAATCCATGATTGGATGTTAACGTGGAACTTTATATGAAACGTGTTATCAATTATCAAAAAAATTGTTGGACAAGATCATTTGATATCGTTTAGGAAGAACATATGCCAAAACAAACCTACAAACAAAACAAACCTCGCAAGAAGCTTGCAAATCAGTGACATATTTTATAGCAATATAACAATTTAAAACATAATTTTGCGTCACTCTTAAGAGTCCATATCATTAACCCCGCTCCACTTCTTCCTTTTTTTTCAATTATATCATATTTTACTCCTACCATCACAAAATAAATAAATATTGCAGCATGTTTATCCATAAACATAAATGGATCTAAAACTCAGTGGTTTATATAGCTAAAACATACCCGCATGATTGTCTTTCAGATGAAAAATCCATAAAAAAAAGTTACAAACAACAAGACGTTCAAGAGGTTTTTTTAACCTTACAATAAAATTTGTGATAGTTAGTTTGAACTATCAAGTAATTGGGTAAAACGTGAAAAAGATTTTTTTCCTTTCTTTTTTGGTAAACATGATTAATTTCCGACATTTAAATTGACTAATAATTATCTTTAAGAAAACTAAGCAAAATTATGCATTATGTTGCATATGATTCCAAATCTGTTTAGACCAATAAATATTAAAAAAACTCACACTCAAGCCCTATAAAATAAAATAAGCAACGAAATTTATTAATACATGGTACTAAATCAACTAAAAAACAATCAGATGAAGAATCTAAAGATTAGACACTGATCTAAGCACGAATCATGTAACATCAATCACAAAACCAAACAAAAATGACATATTATTGAACACTGAAAATTAATACAATAAGATGGGTTGTGGCATTTAAGATCGGTTAGCTTTTAGTTGTTAGAACTTTACGTTTCTTTGACAAAAACTTTTAGCTTTTAAATTTATTAAAACGCTATTGGAAAAAGCATTTAGCATTTAAGTTTTCGATTTAAGATTGTACTAGCCGGGTACCCGCGCAATGCGGCGGCGGATACCCGATGACTAAATTTTCGCCGGAGGGTGTTGGTCTCGGTGGTCGGGTGGCCGGGTGGTCGTGTGGTCGGGTGGTCGGGTGGTGGTGTGGGTTTAAGTGGTATGTTTAGTTCGGCAGTTGTGAAGTCGAGTGGTGGTTGCGTAACAATGGGGTATTAAAAGCTCGGTGACATAATTACGAGAATGAAGAGAATGATATATCATTGGTATATATATGATTTGTGATGAACGTTACAACTTTATATTTAATGTTCCTTGAATCGGTTGTTACAACTCTGATGAATGTTACAACCGTTACTTTTTTTTCCGTTTATTACATCTTTATTACATCTTTATTGAGTTGTTACAGTTTTTTTTCATTTGTTACAATTTATTGAGATGTGACTATATAACTTTGCATTGTTTATTTCCTAATTAAGAAATGTTTTATGCTGAATTTTTTAAGACTACTAAATATAAAAAAAAGTTAAATCCTTTATAAAGTAGTAAGATAGTAAGATATTTATATTATACTTTCTTCGTCCTAAAAATAGCCAACAAACACACATAGACGAATAATAATATGTGTAGTTAATGTTAGTTTTAATTAAGAGTAAATTATAAAATATATTTCTGTGGTTTGTACTTTTTCACACAATACATCTCTCGCTAAAAATATTGACACTATACATCACCCGTTAGACAAACGTTCGCCACAATACATCCTTCGGGACTAACGATGCAAATATTATTCGTTATCTTCTGACGAGAGATGTATTTTGCAAAAAAAGTTTAATTATTTCAAAAAAAAAGTTTTGTTTTTTTGTTTTAATTTTTTTCAAAAAAAAGTTTTATTTAAAAAAATGAGTTTAAGTTTCTTTTCGAAAAAGTTTTTAAATTATTTAAATATTTAAATTTAAAGTTTTTAAATTTTTTAGAAAAATAAACGTTTATCTTTTCAAAAAGTAAAAAAAAATATTGTTAAATTCTTTTAGCTTTTTTAAGATAAAAGTAATTTTTTACGATAAATTTTTTATAATATTTGTATGATTTAAATTTTTTTTATCTTAAAAGTTAATTTTTCTTAAAAAAAAGTTTTTCTTTTAAAAAATAAAATATTTAAAATCATTTAGATATTTTTATTTATTTTTAGGATAAAAGAAAATTTTTTACTTTTAAAATAAACTAACATAAAATTTAGAATATACAAATATAGTAAAACTTTTATTTTATAAAAAGTTACTTTTGTCATAAAAATAAATCTTTTAACAATTTTAACTTTTTTTTACCTTTTAAAATGATAAACATTTATTTTTCTAAGAAAATAAAATTTTAAAATTAAAATGTTTAAACAATTTTAAAACTTTTTCCGAAAAGGAATTTAAACTCATTTGCTTCTTTCGAAAAGAATTCGAAAAAAAATTAAAACGAAAAAAAAATCGAAAAAAGTTAAACTTTTTTTTGCAAAATACATCCCTCAGCAAAAGATAATGGAAAATATTTGCATCGTTAGTCCCGAGGGATGTATTATGACAAACGTTTGCCTAACGGGTGATGTATGGTGTCAATACTTTCAGCGAGTTATGTATTATGTGAAAAAATTCAATCCACAAGGATGTATTTTGCACTTTACTCTTTTATTAATAAAAAGTCATTTTTACATTCATAGTTAATATATAAATTTAGGAGTAATTAATGGTTTTCAATGTCGCCCGTAGATGTTTTGACCTTTCATTGTGGTCTTTTCGTTTGGTGGGTTCGACTTTGAAGTTTGTGTTTGTTGAGTTTTTTGCAAGGAAGGATAATCTTTTAGTTTTTTTATCTATGTTACTGCCATCCTTAAGACAACGGCAAGCATTTGTCTTTAGTTGTTGATAAAGATTAAAGGTCTCACCGGAAGATTTGTTTGGTTTATGTTTTTTCAATAGTCAAGTTTAATTGTTAGGTTGTCAATTTCAATAATTTTCATTTTGTAAACTCTCAATGTATTCTCCGGATCATTTTATATGGTCATATCAATATCGATTACAAGTTTTCCAAAAAAAAAGAGTAGAAGACTAGTTATCACTATTATTTACAAATAAAAACTGAACCATTTTTTGGGTACACATAAATTGTAAGATGAACTCTTTTTAGTGATGGAGGGAGTATATTTTTATAATCATACGTTGTAGGGGATACAACACGTCTATACAACATAATTATATATTTTATAGTTAGGGTTAAGTCTATATATTAAAAAATTTACTTTTCAACTTTTCACTACTAGGTAATTTACTTGCAAAATACCGTTAACATCATCGAAACTTGTTGCAACTTGTAAATATAAGAAAGACGACCAAATACACTTCTACTTAATCTATTTATCGCCACGTAAGTTTATAAATTTTCACATCGATTAATTTTTGATTTGACTCATTCACTTAGAGCACAGGGTACGGGAGTCCGTCTCCTCGCGCCGTGCGAAAACTCGACACGACGGCGCGAGAAACCACACCCCGTGTGGCGTTTTCGTGCCTCGCGCCGAGGGGACGGCGCGCGTTTTCGCACAAAAACGCGAGACACGAAAACGCGAGACCGTACCCGGTCTCGCGTTTTCGTGCATATTTATTTATTTATTTTTTTAAATTTTCAAAAATTTTATAGCCGTTGCATTTAAAATTTTGAACGTTGGAGGAGCGGGGGAAGGCCGTTTTTTTCAAAATAAACCCTATTTTTTAACTATAAAAACCCCCAAAATCCACATTTTTTTAACCAAACTCAAACACACATTTCCTCCATTGAAATGGATCACAACCGCGGGTCTTCGTCCAAGAATCGGATACGATTTTGGACTCAAGAAGAAGAAAATTTGTTGGCCGAATGTTTTATCCTAGTTACCGAAAATCCAAGAATCGGATACGATCCAATGAAAGCTACTTTTTGGGACAAGATTACGGCGGAGTATAACAAGTGTGCCGAGGAAAATGGGTACGAGAAGCGTAACAAAAATATGTTGACGGGTAAGTGGACATCGATGAATGCGAATATCGGGAAGTTTAACGCCCTTTACAATGCTACCACGTTGGCAAATGGTGAAAATGACGAACTCTTGTACTCTCGGGTTTGCACAATGTTTAAGGACACCAACAAAACCGAGTTTAAACATCGCGAAGCTTGGATTTATTTGCGAGACCGAGTTTAAACATCGACTTATTGATGTATTTTGTTTCATTTTATGTAGTTTTTTTTTATTTTAATGAAATTTTAATAAATTTGTTTTATAAATTTTTTTTATATAAGTAATGGGGCCCACATAAACCCCACGGCTCAAGCCAACCAAGGAGCCCTATTTTTGGTGTTTTCGTGTTTCTGGTGTGGTGGGATCATTTACCCACCACACACCACGCCCCTTGAAAAACTTGGTGTTTTCCCACGGCTCAGCACGACGGCTCAGCACCATACCCTGTGCTCTTAGTGTAAAGAAGTTTGATATTAATCACTTTTGGATGATTTGTCTATTCTTTTTTTACTTGACTCATTCAATTTGTGTAATAATATTTTGTATTCGTCACTTTTGGTTGATTTGCTCAAGACTAGTTCTCCTCGGTCTTTCTTTCTAGCAAAATGGTTGATTTGTTCATTAAATGCATCATAATCTTCATCACTCACCCAAATGGTCCCATGAAATCCAACCAAGATATAATCATCATCTTCATCTACCTCAACCATTAGACATGCAATATACAACATTAGATGTGAAATATCTCAACAACGTATAATCCCTAGATCGGGAAAGAAGGTGGTTCCAGGGGAAGATCTGGCCGCACGTGGCAGTGGGTGCAACAACGATGGAAGTTATTTAATTACCATTTTGATGGCGACGAGGGGAATCTAACCGGATGTGACGTGGCGGTGGTAGATTTCAAGAAATATGTACGAGTGAACCATTTTGATATGTGTGTGTAGTATTTTGTATCTTGATTTGAAGATGAGGATGTGTTATAGTTTCATTTGTTTCTTTTTAACTAAGACCGAAAGCATCCAATTGGTTTGATGTACCGATATGGATACTAGCTTGGAGAAGGGTAAAACCTAAAAAATAGCCACGTATTTTCAGTTATGTACCGTTTTTACCAATCAACTATTATATTCAACGACTTCAACAACAAACTTAATAAAAATAGAACACTCAAAAAATTTCTTTATTAAAATGTTTATTGCAACTTAAGGCTGCGATAATCGATTTTGCATGAGTGGGTAAAAGCAATATCGCTTCTTAATTAGGGAGTGTTTGGGTAGGCTTATTTGAGTAGATTACTAACTCATTGTATTCTCAAAATCTAAGAAGATTTCTTGAGTACCCACAAAGCTTATATAGCTTACCCAAATAAACTGTTTTATATAGGCTATCATGGAGGTGCTTATCTTTTTTTGTTTGAACTGCTAATCTATACTATTATATAAAGCATTTGGGACCTTCTAAAAATAAGAAAGCTGAAAATTCTATAACATTTTCTAACAATCTTTTGTAACAAACTTTTCTAACAACCTTTTATAACAACATTTTTTCTTTTAAATTGAAAAATCTTTTTATTTATTTATTATTTTTATAATCTAATTTCACTCTATTTGTTAAAATTTTGTGCTTTTTAATTCGATATCCATTTTGATATATATTTTTATTAATTTTTAGTCTTTTTCAATTTTAGTGGGTTTTTTAATTCGATTTTTAGAACTTTACAATGAGTAAGAGACTAACATTTGTTAGTCTTAAAATTCGTTATTAGGTACTCGCCGCCGCATTGCGCGGGTACCGTTCTAGTATTAATAAAGAATTGTTATTGATAAGGCCTAACCAATTTAGTTTGTACAAGCAACTAAAGAATTGTCAATCCAACAGCTTATTGAGCTCATACGCCTTTAGGCTGTCTTAAATAAGTTCACAACCTACTACTTCTCTTATTGAAGGCAAATTTACAATCTCACACTATCTAATTCACAACCAGTTAATTTGGAAGCAGTTTGACACATAAATACACTGTACGTAACATCAAACCAACAAAGTAACGAGTATATACCTTACAAATGTAGCAATAAAAAGGGAATTTATTTTGAAGTTTTTCGTGAGTTTTACCCAAATGAAAATCCATTAGGTCTCATTTTCAGCTCACAGGCTTTGTTTATGTCAAGTTTCCTAATTTCTGCATATATCAATAACCAACCCATACTTATACTTCCTAATTAAGACTCTTTATTTTCAGTTACAACTTAGATTAGAAGAAGGTTAACATGAACATGCGGCATATAACGGACTTCATTAAGATAAGGTATAAGAAGTAAGCATAAACTGGAGATCTAGCTGTGATAGTTAATTAGAAAGCTTTTGACCCAAAAAGATTGCTAAAAGTCTGCCAACAATTAACTAGGAAATAAAAATAGTTATATGCATCTTGAATGCAGTAACAATTCATAGCCTGAACAAGAATTCAGAGGGCCACAAACCAGTCAATCTGAATCACTAGGTGATTCACGAGCAGGGTATAAAGGCAATTTACAGTCAGAAAACTGGATGTTTTATAGGTCAATTCTTTATATTTTCGCTTAGTTATGTAATTTTTATACTCAATTCATAAGGGCGAAAATAATCCTGAATCCCCATTGGGGAAGGGGATTAAAACCCCGATGGGGATGGAAGTGAGGATGGGATGGTGGCGAGGATAGGGATGGAAGTGAGAAAAGGGGATGGAGATGCTAAATATAATCCCGATATTTCCTCGCGGTGTTGCCGTGTTGGCCTAGTTATAAAAATCACGAGGGAAACATGTTGCAATCTCAAAGGTTGAGGCAATGCAAGAAAAAATATTCATGGTACGTATCTAAAGCTGCATAGTCTCATGAATTAGTCATCCTAAAAACTCAAAATTGGATTGGATTTTGGCGAACAATTGAATCAGGTTAATGCTATAAAGAAAACACAAATACGCATGGCCTTGTGATTTTCTTTTACCTTTGTACTTAAGTTCTATTCAGATTGTTTAATAGAACTTTCAATCAAACCCCAAACTTGCAAAAATGAGCAACTCTTAAATCCAAATTTATGGACGTATATGGAATGCATAACAAAGTCTGGCCTAAATTTGAACTCAAAGTGCCCCAGTTAGTAAACATCATTACCATGTAAGACCATGATCATACAATAGTTGATTAATCAAGATATTTACTTTCATCTGAGTGATTGCCAACTCACTTCATGTTTGGTTGAATAGTAAATTCTTTAGCTTCCAGCCGAGAGACGATCTGCCAAAGAAACACAACAATGAGAAAGGAGAACAAATGGTGCAATTCCTACATGAATAACTGAATATATATTGTTATAACGGCAAAATAGAATTATATAATTTGTACTCAAGCCCAGTAATCATAAATGAGTTACAAAGAAATATACACATACTCCATTATTAATGAGTTCTAAGAGAACAATAAAGGAAGCACCTACAACAAGAAACTACACATGATTGATATTGTGACATGAATGCGAGGGAGATAGGTTCATGGTTTGATGAGCTTAACAATAATTAGAGTTTGTTATTTTAAGTTTAAAATTTTTGCAGCAAAATAATATGATTTAAAGAAGGGCGAGTCAAGCAATTGTAAGAAGAAAAGAATAATCAATCATCATATTCTAATTCTCAAATTTGTATAATCAATTTCATAGGCAGGCCAATATCCCGTAAACACTTTAAACCACATTCCCATTAAAATAAACCCTCATAATTCAAACAACTATGAATGTAAAACACTTTTAGTTAAAGATAACAAATTTACTAAAGCTAATAAATTATATTTCCTTCAAAAAAGGATTCACCAATTGCCAAAAGAACAAAGATAACACCGCAACAAATATGTCATATTCTCACACTTTTTTACATACTTCCAAAAAATGTGTAGTATTATATTAAAACGTCCACCTATAATTGTGAATAATATTACATATTAATAAGTGTGAAAATATGTAAACCTAAATCTCAATCTTCACATATAAAAATGTAGAGGATTTAATCAATTTGTAACACTAATCAATTTCTTCATATTGAGAAAGAGTGTTACAAATTCCCACATTGTTACAAATTTTGTATGCTTTTAGCCTAGGTATGGACATATTCTAAAGTATTCACACTTTTAAGTGTGGATTTTTTTAATATAAATCTAAGTGTGAACAATCTTTTGTTATGTAAAATTCTTTTACACAAACTTTTTAGAAGCATAAAAAAGTGAGTAAATTTGATATTTCTGTTGTAGGGAGAATTTAATTTTACCTTTTGCATTTATTCCCAAAAGTAAGCTCCTTCACATGACGTAGATTTAGCATAAACCGTTCAAACATCTCTTCGTTTGCTTCGTCATGCGTTGTCTGAGTATACCCACCCTTCCAATAATTTAACTCAGCTTTGACCAAACAAGACACATCCATCAGCAAAAGCTTCCACAAGAAGATATCGCCTTGAATTGTTAGCGACTCGATATAAGGAGCATTGATTGTGACAACTTCTGCAAGAAGCCCATCATCTTCAGGATTTTTGTATCCAACAAACAAAAGGTTCCTAACACTTTTTGAACTAATATCAATCAGCTTATAACCATAGCAATGATTCAACGTCAAAGTTTCCAAACGAGGACTTCCGGATAATATATTTTGAATCAAATGTTCCTCTAGTTTCACTTCTGAAATAGACAAACTCATAAGGTTTTTCCAACTAATTGCACCAGGTGGTTTGAATATGCACCCCCACAAATTCAATTGAGTAAAACATGAAGTAATGAAAAGCAAATCATCTAACACATAAGCCTTTCCCCCAGAATCTTGCCATAACTGTAAATCAAGGTCTTGAACACTACGATTAATTGCATAGCGGATCAAACCGGTGACTTGATATTCAAAGCGGATATCGTAACGAGTAATGAGTTTAAATTTGTTGAGGTTCAGTTGGGGACATTGAGTTAGGGTTTTGTCGACGAATGATAAAAAATATTTATCATATTTATAAGCTTTATAATCATTGTTGTTATCATATAAAAATATGAGATTAAGAACTTGAGGCCAAAGATATTGCCATCGTTTAGAGATTGCACCTGTTCGTATGGCGTACTTTGTGTCAGGTAAACGAGATAGGATTTCCAGAATTAAGCAATCTGGTAACGAGCTTATTCGATCTTCTTTTTTGACTTTGATCCGTTTCCGGGTGATTTTATGATGATTTTGGCCTTGTAGTTTCATGGCGGCACTGTGGCAGCCGGCAGGATAGGCGGAGGTGTGTTTTTCCACAGGCAACAGGAGCTTTATGTAATAGCGAGATAAAAAAATTCTAAAGCCTCGTTATTTGACCTAATAAAAGTTTAATAGTGCGACCAAAAAACCTACGAGCTTTATGCAATGTTCGTTTAATTAAGGCCAGCTACAAGTCCGTGAAGGTTGGGCTTAGCCCTGAATCACTTTTTCTGTTACTTGATACTTCCATAGTTTTTGCTCAGGGCCTTTAAACAAAAATATATCTTAGATTTGTAAATAAATAACATTACAAGCTCGGAGAAGCCCTGGGAGAAAGACAACTATTTTATTAGCTGAGAACGGCTTATTTGAATTTAAAAAGCATTATAAACTTACTTTCTTGTCTTGTGATATATCAACTCGAGTTCATGGACTTAAGATGTTTCCGTTAAATACCATTTTTTTTATTTTTTTTTTTAACTCGAGTTCATGGAATTGAATAAGTCATAAACTCATATTGATAAGCTTACAAGCTGTTAAAAATTCACCTTTTGTTATGCTTTAGTAAAGCATTTCACATGTTTAGTTACTAACCACTCAGGTGTTGTTTGTCTGATTTGAATCTGATTCACACATCTGAATCCGAGGCAGGAATGTGTGACTCTGAACGAAATAAAACTGTTTCTTTTTTTAAATAACATCTAAACGAATTTAACATAAACCTGTTATATTCATACAAACAACGAACATGTGTAAACATAAAATAAAAGATACTTGACGAAAAAATAAAGAAATGTCTAAATAACATAACGTTGAATGACACCGGGGTCGCAATTCGATTTCTCAAATCATTCATCAAATTGTTTATCAGTTGCAGTCCCATATGGTTAAATGCCATCATCATCACCAACGTCTAATTTGACGCTAAAGTTGTAGCAAGTTTTCTTAAAGATATTTTCACGCACAAAAGGAATAAAACCGTGCAGCCAACATGTCAAACAAATGAATAAAATTTTCATTATTAATGAAATACATACTAAAAAATTACCTATATAATGAAAGTGGTGGCCAAAAGTTGTGCAAAGTGAGGAGCAGATTGTGTTCAAGTGAGGAGCAGATTGTGTTCGTGGTTTATATTACTAACGTAGGGAAAAATAGGTATTAAGAGGGAGTGAGATGTACCTCTCATCTCTTGTTGAGTCAGAGTTTTAAAACTCTTAATAGCTCTTAACATAATTAAAAAAACAAACACTTTTATTTGGTCAGACCTCTAACTCAACTAGATTAAGAGCTCATTAAGAGCTTTTTGCAAAAAAACAAACAACACTTGAGTATACTTTTTACACACTGATGCCAAGATCAATCAAATACACACGTACACGCTTTCAGATCTGCTCTCTGACTCGATCAGACAACATCTATATTAACGGCCTCTGACTCTCATTGAAAAAAAACACCCAAAAAGTCAGACCGCATATGCTCAAAGCGAATAAACAAAATTTGTAAGAAAATATAAGATAAAATACCATACACGTCAATCTTTAAAGATCCTTAAACTTCAAATTTCTCGTAGATAGTAAAACAACTTATAAACCATAAGTTTTAACCTATTGCCAAGCCTCGTTGATCATAATCTGCTAATCAAAATCACTTGTGACTAAATCCTTTATATCGTTTGGATGCAGTAACTAGCCTGGATATGAATTCAACGTGGCGCCAATTAACTCACATAATAGTTATATCGAGTGTCACCGACTCACCAAGCAATTAGACCAATCTCTTCTTCTATATGAAAATCGGATACTTTACAATATTTGATGGAACAGTGAAACCTTTAGCTTCCAAACGAGAGAGCACCTGCCAACGAAAAATAGCAATGAGAAGGGAATAAATAAAATTGAGAATGGTGGAATCCAAATAACAATTAACTTAAGAGAAAAGTGAAAAATGGACTTGCAATCATGCCATTAAAAAAATGAGAAACACAACAATAAGAAAGAAAGATAAGGATACTCTCTAAATCAGTTATATTAAGAACACCACAAAGGAAGTACAGGCGTGACCAAAAGCACACACTTGTGTTTGTAACAGGGAATGCTAAGGAGGTTTTTAAATTTTTATCTATATCGTACATGTATGGCTAAAGAATCTTCACAATATTTAGTCTGCATTTTGTGAGTTTAAGAGTGCTCTTAAATATGTTTGTAAACTCGTTACAGCGACTGAAAATCACAATAGTGAGTTATAAGTCTTTCAGGTTAATTAATTATAGTATTGATTATAAATATTCAAAATCGTCATATTCCACGAAGCATGGGACAAGTTATCATAAGAAAAGATAATTATTACTATTGGATTATCTATATGTCCCTAGTGATTATTTGATAATATTCCAAGCCCGAACCATTTATATCAACCAAATATGCTTGTGAAGGTTTATTAAAGGGGTGAAAGCTATAGATACGCAATTAAGTTTCTCAAGAAAATCGATATACGTAACATACGAAATATAGGTCTAAACGTGGCTAATTAACTTTCAAAATATGTTCAATATACGTAATATGACTATGACTGGATATATGACTTGTTACCTGTTACCGCTATTTTTATTTAAAGTTTTCTTCCTTATGACTTGAGTTAACTTTCACTATTAATTGTTTGAGTTTCTTTCACTTTTATTTTATTTATTTATTGATAATAAATTCTTTTTTTTCCAACTTATTCATAAGTTTTTCTACATTTACAACACACTTTCTTGTTAAACAACATTTAATTTTTTTCGAGGTTTTGAAAAAACGGATTTTAGAAAAGTTAATTTTTCTAAAGAAACATATTTTTCGAAAAAATTTCAGATTTCTAAAACATTTTATAAAAAAGGAAGTTATAGAAACTTTTTTTGAAAAAAGACAAAACTTTTTAAAAAGTATTTTCAAAATAAAGCTTGTTTAGAATTTTTATTTTTATTAAAAAATAAATTTTAAAATTTTTTTTTTTTTTAAAATAAAAATTCAAAAATTTCAGTTTTAATTTTTTTTTTATAGAAATCTGCTTTATTCTCAAAAAATATGTTTTTTTTAAATAATTGTTTCTAAAATTTTTTTCCCAAAATTTTGAAAAAAAAAAATTCGATCTTATTTTAAAGATTTTTTTGTAGAAGTAAAATAATAAATATTATGATTTTTTTTTCAAAAAACTATTTTTTCTCAAAATTTCGGAAAAAATAAATGTTATCATTTTTTTTGAAAAATAGTATTTTTACTTCCACGTGTATTAGTTCACACAAAAAAAAATAACATTTGAAATATATGCTGGAAAGGTAAAGGCACTAAAAGTGGAAGTCCACCAAAGGTCAAGGGACCATATATAATTATAAAATTTGAAAGTAGAACCTGTTAAACAAGTCACTAAGCCGGTCATATTACGTATATTGAACATGAAAGTATATTGAGAATACTAATACAACATAAAGTTGGTTACGTATTTCGGACTTTTTGAAAAACTATATTGGGTATATATAGGTTTCACCCATATTAAAGTACACTTGATAAGGTACTGCTATGCTAAAACTAATGATCAATAGTAGTTCATAGAAAGAAACAAAGAAAGAAAGAAAAAAAAAACAGTAGGCAAAGTTTTACCTGTAGGCAATCCTGCCCAATTTTAAGCACTTTGACATGGCGAAGGTTTTGCATTAATGTTGCAAGCATATCTTCTTCCTCTTCTTTGGGTGACCAGGTCATCTTATAAGTTAAGTAAGCCTTTACTAAGGAAGACACATTTAACAACTTAAGCTTACAGTCTAATGTTTCCATGATATCTAGTGTCAAAATATGAGGAGCATTGATTTCAATAATAATTCCAGAATCTTCAAGTTCAGCATCGCAGGGAAAGGGTCCAGAGAATACCAAGGTTTTTACACTATTCGAAGTAATATCAATCCGTCTTAAACCATGGCAATAGGCTATATCTATAGTTTCCAATAAAGGACTACCGGATAATATATTTTGGATCAATCCTTCATCTAATTTCCCACACATAATAGACAAGGTCCTAAGATTTTTCCAACTAATGGTACCACTTGGATTAAACATGCAGTGGGTCACATACAGATGAGTAAAACATGAATGGCTGAAAAAGGACTCACAGTTTATCTCAAATAAAGCCTTAAAGTCATATATGTGGTATAAACACAACCAAACTGTTGGACATTACAGTTAATAGCATGACGAATCGAGTTGTTGACTTGGGATTCAAACTTATCATGGTAATGGGCATAAAGATCGAATTTGACAAGATTCAAGTGGCTACTTTGAGTTATGGTTTTGTCAAGATACGAATAAAAATCAATAAGTGATTGACTGTCTTTTTCTTCATGAGGCTTATAAGAATGTAGAAAAATAAGATTGTGAACACAAGGCCAAAGATGTTGCCACAAAGATGTTGCCATCGTTTCGAGAGAATGCCTGTTCTAATGGCCTCTTTTGTCTCAGGTAAACGAGAGATGATTTCAATAATTAAAGAATCTGGTAACAAACTCAATCGATCTTCTTCTTCTTCTCCCTCCATGGCGGCGATGACGGTTCCCGGTGATGGTGGTTGCCGGTGGGGTTAGGGGAAGATGGATCCGGCCTTAAAAACGGTACAAAATAACCCGGTTCCTAATAATTTAATGAAAACAGAGTGCATAAAATGATTCATATGTAATATACAGATAGTAATTGTGTTGTTAAAGTCAGATGAAAATGAAAGAAAATAAAGACAGTCTTATTCCAGTCAATGTATAACGACTTGTCTGGCTATCTCTAAACCCCCTATTCTCCTTGGTCACAAAAATCAATTTGGAAACAAATACTTGAGCAAAAGTAAAAAGATATTAATAACATTTTAAATGCCAATTTAACTAGAATTGGACTAAAAAGAAAGTGGATATGTTTACCAGTAATAGGAGAGTGAGATTAGAAGAGATTGATATTGAAAAATAGAAGATAAAGATGTGAGACATATCAATGATGTTTGATTGTTGGGTATTGACGTACACATACAGATTTGTTTTGTACACATAAAAAGAAGTTTTAAAATGTCTAATTTGCCCTAATCTCCGTTGACTTTTATCTTCCTCTATAATAAAACTATATCCGTTCTCTCCATCATGTTTAAAAACCGGGTTTCAAATTGACCCGGTCGAGTTACCGGATCCAGATTAATCCGGTTTTCTAAAAAAAAATTATTTATATATTTTTAATAAATAACAAAATTTATATAAAAACAAAAAAGTTCCCGTATATTAAAAATATAAATTGTTTACCAATCAATATAATATGTAAAAATAATGTTCCGTCGCAAATACGTAAAATTTACATTTTTTTAAAAAAAACCCCGAAAAATTGAAACCCGGGTCACACCAAACCCGACGGGTCGAGCCGGGTTTCGAAAATGTGAAACCCGAGTCAATATTGATGACGTATAGTGGCTATGCTCACTATTCATAACCCTAAACCATCATCTTTTCGCTAAAAGTAGCCCATTACGAGTGGAGCCATATGTTACGGACAACCCACGAGGATGTCCTAGCAGCAAGCCGCACGCGGTTGTTTAGTGAGCATGATACACGAATGAGTCTAGCATAACATGATCATGGACCATATCATACTAGACTGGGGGACATGTCGACGTACAGTCGGTATTCGGCCCGGCCCAACAGGCCCACGGCCCACACACACCTAACTTATCCTTCAAGAAACCCTAGCACTATATAAACAAGGCTAGGGGTCTCATTCTACGGAAGGTTATCTCTCTTAACCATACCACTCTTATACTATATCGATCAAATACTAACTTGACCGTTGGAGGTGGACCCCGGGGCTCCGGCCTCGGGTCCACTCCTAACCGGTTCTTCTATTGTTTGCAACATTACTCAGGACCGGGGAAGACGATGAACTGCCCAGGAGAGTCGTCGATCCGACCCAACCAAACTATGCTCCAACAAGTTGGCGCCATCTGTGGGACACTGAATAAACTATGTCGTGTTCTCATATTACCGGAAACCGAATACCCATATCGAAAATCGGTAACTCTGAAATCTTGGTATTTTTATTTATCTTTCATCTTATTATGCTATGCGCAAAAACGTGATTCTTGATCGGGGAACGTTTTTTGATTTTTAATACCGCATAAAAAATGTGTGCTTCGTGATAAATTTTTACATGCGCCTGATAATGGCAATACATCAATACCCCACTGACCTTTTCCATCATGACTTAGAATACAGTGGTTTCATCTTCTTTAAATTGTTAAAAGATACTTCGCATCTTCAAAAACTACCGCACACATTTTTAAAACTTTGATCCACATGATAAAACTTTCTTATCAACATGATAAAACTTTCACATATATCTCACATGATATTTTCTTGACAAGAAAATGTCTCCGTAGTATATATCATATCCGTGGGTTAAGAGATCTGTTTTTTTAAACGTCTCTTTTATATTCTTTTTTTTATATCTGCGAATGTTTGGACCCGTCCTTTCGCGGTAATTCGTATGACCGGATCTATTTTATTTTTATTTCGCGGTCATGACTTGATCAGACGCGCTTATCTGCGCGTCTGCGCATATCCGCGGTTCTGAGTCGCATCCTTTTACATTAATTCGCACGTTGGGAAATATTGTTTATATTAAATAAAATATACTGCGCGTATCTTTTGAACTAATAAAAAGATATTATCTATCTTTTAAATTTGGCAAAGGTATATTCTTATATTTTTTAAATGGATAGTATATTATCCGTATCTTTTTAATAGGTAGTAAGATATTACCTATATTCTTATATTAATATTAGATATTACGCATATTTTTTTATCAAATAATAAGATATTATTTATTTTTTAAATTTTGGTAAGGACATATTCTAATATTTTATTGAATTATAAAATATTATGCATATTTATTTTTCAATAAGGTAACAAAATATTACCTAAATTTTTTCTATATTAATAAACTATATTACGTATATCTCTTAACTTGGTAACAAGATCTAATATATCTTTTAGCTTTGTGCGAATTTCTTTTATTACGATAAATGTTCGCATCCTTCAATACATATCTAGATAGATATTTTAATGTCTAGTATTAAATGATTACTTATTACACACACACACACACACACACATATATATATATATATATATATATATATATATATATATATATATATATATATATATATATATATATATATATATATATATATATATATATATATATATATATATATATATATATATATATATATATATATATATATATATATATATATATATATATATATATATATATATATATATATATATATATATATATATATATATATATATATATATATATATATATATATATATGCTAGTCCGTACACTCGGATATCTTCTGCCTACTGGCCTACGCGTACACATCGTTTCCAGGTGAAATAAGAGGAATGAGTTTAACCTACTAATTAAACTTGTCGTGTAAGAGGGATGCAACCCCAACGACGACGGATCATGTATCCTTGTTAGACACCTTGCTATCAAGACGTTGTAGTAAGTTACGCAAACCACATGACTCATGATGGACTTGCAAAAGACACACTGTGCACGTCTAACAATATTTTGTCAAAACTTTGACCGTCCTTATGGTAGTAGCGATACGCCGCACGTAATGGGCACAGGTCATCCCATAAGTTAGTTAAGATACGTCTTATACTATGTGACAATTCGCGGTTATGGCACGAACCATCCGCGTTGGTTCGCACGTTCGAACACAGTTCTATCTTCCGTACGCGGCTATGGTACGTCCATTCGCGCTGGTCTACGTGATCGTAATTTTTTGAATACTTGATTAAGTTTAATACTACTAATTGAGTGTAGCACTATTAAACTTGGGGGGCTACTAGGGTATAATAATACTACTATTTTGTGCATGTCACACGAATATCTTTGGATATATTCCTTTGTCGCAGAAGTTCGCCTTCTGCCGGTTTATTCCTTTGCCATGGAAGTATCTCTTCCATTGGCTTATTCCTTCGCCGCGGAAGTACTCCTTCCGCGCGCTTATTCTTTTTCCATAAAAGTATCTTTTCCATTGGCTTATTCCTTCGCCGCGGAAGTACTCCTTCCGTGCGCTTATTCTTTTGCCATAGAAGTATCTCTTCCATTGGCTTATTCCTTCACCGCGGAAGTCTCCTTCCACGTGTTTATTCCTTTGCCATGGAAGTATCTCTTCCATTGGCTTATTCCTTCGCCGTGGAAGTACTCCTCCCGCGCGCTTGTTTCTGCGCCATAGAAGTATCTCTTCCATTGGCTTATTCCTTCGTCGTGGAAGTATCTCTTCCATGTGCTTATTGTCTTCGCCGTGGAAGTATTCCTTCCACGTGCTCATTATCTTCGCCGTGGAAGTAATTCTTCCACTGGCGTATTATCTTTGCCGTGGAAGTATCTCTTCCACGTGCTCATTATCCTTCGCCGTGGAAGTATCTCTTCCACGTGCTTATTATCTTTGCCATGGAAGTATCTCTTCCACGTGCTCATTATCCTTCGCTGTGTAAGTATCTCTTCCACGTGCTTATTGTCTTCGCCGTAGAAGTATTCCTTCCACGTGCTTATTATCTTCGCTGTAGAAGTAATTCTTCCACTGGCGTATTATCTTTGCCGTGGAGTATCTCTTCCACGTGCTCATTATCCTTCGGCGTGGAAGTATCTCTTCCACGTGCTTATTGTCTTCGCCGTGGAAGTATTCCTTCCACGTGCTTATTATCTTCGCTGTGGAAGTAATTCTTCCACTGCATATTATCTTTGTCGTGGAAGTATCTCTTCCACGTGCTCATTATCCTTCGACATGGAAGTATCTCTTCCACGTGCTTATTGTCTTCGCCGTGGAAGTACTCCTTCCACTGGCTTATTGTCTCCGCCGTGGAAGTCTCTCTTCCACGTGCTTATTGTCTTCACCGTGGAAGTATTCCTTCCACGTGCTTATTATCTTCGCTGTGGAAGTAATTCTTCCACTGGCATATTATCTTTGCTGTTGAAGTATCTCTTCCACGTGCTCATTATCCTTCACCGTAGAAGTATCTCTTCCACGTGCTTATTGTCTTTGCCGTGGAAGTACTCCTTCCACTGGCTTATTGTCTTCACCGTGGAAGTTTCTCTTCCACGTGCTTATTGTCTTCGCCGTGGAAGTATTCCTTCCACGTGCTTATTATCTTCGCTGTGGAAGTAATTCTTCCACTGGCGTATTATCTTTGCCATGGAAGTATCTCTTCCACGTGCTCATTATCCTTCACCGTGGAAGTATCTCTTCCACGTGCTTATTGTCTTCGCCGTGGAAGTATTCCTTCCACGTGCTCATTATCTTCGTTGTGCTCCAACAAATATGACCCGTTTTTTGGCCAGAATCGGATCAATCGGTTGACCTGGGCTTCAAAACATTGCTCCCTGCTTCGCTTTCATTATAGCTACCCTCTTTTTTGTTTTTTTCCTTTCATATATCGTCTGACAAAAGGACAATTTGCTCATTTAATGCCCACAAGAGTGAATATCTACTCGAATAATTGGTGTTCAATTATTCGAATTTTACTTATGTCATTTCGACTTAAAATGGCATCTTCATTCTTTCTTGCTTTTAGATACCAAAATATCAACTAGACCTGCATATCTTGTATTTTTCTTTCTTTTCATGTAAAAATATCATTTTAACTTCTTTTCACGCGTAACCTCTATAATACAAAACACACTTAAAGTGCATGTATAACGCCAAATAATAATGAAATTATGCTTAACTAACATGCTATGAGGTGTATGCATAATACACCAATCAAATCGTGGGAGACAATCTCACAGTAAGCTTAACGGTGTTTTTCTATTGTACAGGATCATTTGCAAATTCACTCGGTACAGGAGTCGGAGCCCTAAACGTCCACATTATCTCTAATTCGGGTTAAATAGGTCCACCATCCTACTGAAAAAGAGGATTTTGTCTAGTCTGATTTCTATTTGGTGCAAACAACTCTGAAGTGGTCACATCAACCTACTAAAACATGAGGGCTTAGTATGGTTTGAATATGTGTAACGGGGGGGGGGGGGGGGGGGGGGTGGGGGGTGTTCAAACATCATAGGTTAGTTAATTGAAGGCAAAAAATAGTTAAACAAGTTATAGTGTAGGACCTTATCTCTTAAATCTCCTATTATGTTTAATCATTATTAGACCCAAAAGAAATAAGCATCCTCTAAGATCAAATATAATAGGACCAACATATTAAATGTCCCATAAAATTTCGTTTAATAAAACCATGGCGAACAAGCGTCTTATAAATTTTAGTATAATAGAACATTTATATTAAATGTCCTATTATATTTCATCATAATATGACCATTTTAAAAAGGCGTCTTTTAAAATAGTTTATTAAGATCCGGGTATAAAGTGTCTTATAAAAAACAATTTAATAAAACTTAAGTTTAAAGTACGTTGTAAAAACATGTCTCCTGGAAAAGGCTTCTAAGACTAGGGGGAGTGGTAGCAAATTCACTCACTGCCATGTTAGCGCCACCTCAGCTTTTTAACAACTCACCCTAACTCCCCACATGAGGTTATGACACTCACCCAAACTCACTACAACTCACTTTTCATACCTATTTTTATTATTTAAACACACTCCACTCACAAAAAACACCCAATAATAAACCTAACCAAAAAAATAAAATCACTCAGACCCGCAAGATTACAACTAACCCAGGGTGAGTTTGACCCTGTTTTTTGCTTGATGGGAGTAAGTCGCGAGTGAGTCAAATGGTAGGGGGTGGGACTCGCGCACGGGTTAGGGTCAGTCGCGAGTGGCTTGGATGCCACTCCCTTTAGCCTAAAAGCCCTTTTTCTTGTAGTGCATCTAATTATTTAATAATGCACATGCATAAAGAAAAGGTTGTTGCATGCATTTAGAAATAAGAGAATACCACTACTCTTTGTAGTAGTCTTTTCCTCAAGTTTAAGAAGACATGTATTGTAATTTGGTTATTTAAAATATTGCATTATGGAATATTAACATGACAGAAAATTGATCAAAGTACCCTAGTTTTCTTCTTGTTTTCTTAGAGATTTGCTAACTCTGTTAGCTACTTATTCTCAAAGATTTGCTAACTCAATTAGCTACTTGTCACTTAACGACATAAACTAACGAGTGTGAGTGAAAAGGACTAACGTTGCAACACGAATGAACCTTGCAAGAAAATTTGAAAAACATGGAAAATTGCGTAGGTGTGTCTACCACAAGGACGGAATTTGTAACTACCTTTTATTATGGGTGTGATATCTACACTACATGATCTCACAACATCATATATAAATCTACAACACTTTAATGATGAAGAACAATATACACGCTTGTATGAACACTAAACTATAACACTTAATCCATTGAGGATTTACATGTATTCTTCTCTTGCACAATGTAGAGGTATCTCAATAGGATCACATGTAAAAAATATATATACACGTTATATGTTCGAAGGAAATGATAAAATTAGAAAAAAATTTAGACAAAAGGTTTTCAGATGTGTAAAGAGGTATTTTGTCAAGAAAAACATTAGGCTACTTATACTGAGAGACCTGAAGCAGGAGCGTCATCGATGCTCTTAGTAAGGCCGCTGATGCTCTTAGCTAAGTGTACCGACTGCCTAGTCTAAGTCAGTGACTATACTAGACGTTCCCCATTCATCTCTTAGTAGTGAAGGTTTTTCTGGTGTAAATTTGTTTGATTAAAACATTTTTTTATACTAGAAAATACTTTGTAACATTTTATACATTTTGTGTAACTTCTATAAAATGTTTAGTTGAAGAAAACCATTGTTCACTTTACAAGTATATAATTTGTTTGTACATACCTTAACTGATATGTTACACGAATAAATATTAACGACTACAAACTCTGCTTATATTTAATTTTACATAGAACATTTTCGCATTTTGTAATTATAAAAAATACCTAGAAGTCAAAAAATATAAATAATATTTTTATGACATTATTTATATTAACAATCTCCTCCTTTTTATGATTACAAATTAATAAACTCAGTTAGTGTAAACTTATATTTAATTAAAATTTGAGTGCGTTGCTTTCTATGTCCCCCTTTTTTTATAGAATAAAAAGGCTTCGGCGAGTGTTAGAAGAAAAGAAGTTACAAGATCTACACAAGTTGTAAAAAGTGAAGTAACTACTAGCACCATAGTGTGTTCGTTTGACGTGTTGTGTGAGCAACCATAGAGACGAAAACTTAGTCGTTAAGTTTCAAGATCAAGACTCGTTTATTTAATTAAATCAATTAAACAAAAGGTTAATATTTATTTGTTTATTATATGTGTTTAAATTACTAGATCTATTCCGTCACATACTCACTCGTAGTTAATGTTTTAACTAGATCTAAAATCTCAACAACTTATACTCCAAAAACTAAGATAACTAAAAACTCTTAAAGTATAATATTAATTGTTATCTCCCCATTTTTGCCTTATAAGTTTCCAAACTTTCATTCATAACACTACGTAATAATGAAAGCATCAACACATAAGTCTACAAAAGTTATATTCAAGTGGGTGGGTGATTATGTGAATTCCAACTTCAAGTACAGTACCACTAGAACCAACCCAAACAAGGTTTAAATTTAAACCATACCAAGACCTACGCCTGAACATAAGTACTTTGCTTGCTACTTACGGGTAGATAAAATTTGTAAGAAAATATAAGATAAAACACCATATACGTTAATCTTTAAATAAGAGATCCTTAAACTTCAAAGTTGACATAGATAGTAGACCAGTGTATAAACCATAAGTTTTAACGTATTGCCACACCTCGTTAATCATACTCTGCCAATCAAAATCACTTGAGACTAAATCCTTTACATGCGTTTGGATGTAGTAACTAGCCTGGATCAATCTCTTCTTCTATAGGAATCAGGTTCAAGATACTTTACAATATTTGATGGAACAGTGAAACTGTTTGCTTCCAAACAAGAGAGCACCTGCCAACCAAAAATAGCTATGAGAATAAAACCGGAAACCTCTATAATTCGGATACCAAGCACTAGCCCCAGAATCAACCAACCAGAGCATGCTATCGGGTTATGTAGTTTAAAGTATTGGCATGATGACGGGTCAAATAAACTCTTTTCAACCTATTTTCCATGGTTTTATGCATGTACACTTTGATACCTATAGGCCCTTTGCATTTTGGCTCAAAGGTGCCTTAAAATGTTACAGCATGCAGCAGTAACAAACACTAGTTGATCTGCCATTCTAGCCTTAGCCAAACAGTCCTTAAATAAGAATATTAAGTTGTATTTTGTACTGTATACTAGGGCTGAGCGGCAGACCCAGACTGGACCGACCAAAACCGGACCGAACCGAGGACCGAATTGGTCCAAAACCCCGGACCGAGACCGGACGGAAATGGTCCGGTTCGGTCCGGTCTTGTCCGGTGTTCGGTCCGGTCCGGTCCAGTTACGCAAAATAAACAAACTTTTGGTATGACCAAACCGGACTGGACCGGACCAAGGACAGAAATGGTCCAAAATCACGGACCGAGGACCGGATAGAATTTGCTCGGTCCAGTCCGGTCCAATTCGACGGTCCAAATGCTCAGCCTTACTGTATACAACAACCAAAGTTAATCAAGAAACTTAAATATTCATAAACCAGCCCGGACCATATTGACTACAACCCGGTTGACCTGCCCGTTTACGCAAACCTGACATGACCCATACAGTCCGAACCATTTTGACCCAACACCAGTTTTGAATATATATATATATATATATATATATATATATATATATATATATATATATATATATATATATATATATATATATATATATATATATATATATATATATATATATATATATATATAGTGTAACTTTATTTACAGAACTCATCTTAGTGACAGAACTTGCAGAACCCTTGTTTTTAAGGCAAACATGTAGGTCTGAAGGAGTACATGTATGTTTCTAGAGAAAATTTGTATTCGCGAAGCATATTTGAAGTTATTTTTGTCAAAATTAAATAAAATTAAAAAAAATTATGAAAAAAGATATCAAAAAACATACATGTTTGAGGGCGTGTATGCATGTATGTACACGATTAAAAACATACAATTTTTTAAAGCGCGCATGCATGTATGTGCAGCGATCCAAAAACATACATGTACGCTGTCAAAAACATACATGTTATTCTTCAGACATACATGTTTGCCTTAAAAAACAAGAGTTCTGCAAGTTCTGTCGCTAAGATTGGTTTTGTAAATAAAGTCCCTATATATATATATATATATATATATATATATATATATATATATATATATATATATATATATATATATATATATATATATATATATATATATATATATATATATATATATATATATATATATATATATATATATATATATATATATATATATATATATATATATATATATATATATATATATATATATATATTATATATATTATATTATATATATATATATAATATAGTATTATATATATATAGATTTTAGTTAATGTTGTATAGTACCTTATAGTTGTTAAAAATGAAAATCCTTTTAAGTTATTAGATCAACTATTATGATTAAGATGACATTAATTGCTTTAAATGATATTCAGAAATAAAATTAATTACTTTTTCACGTCATTAAAGGTGTAATAAGTGTACATAATTTTTTAAATGACTACGAGACGAGTTTTTATTTATGTACGAGTCGTTTTGTGTACGAGTTGTTCTTTGTGAACGAGTTGTTCTTTGTGTACGAGACGCTCTTTGTGTACTAGTTGTTCTTTGTGTACGAATCGCCTTTCGTGTGTGAGTTGCTCTTAGTGTACGACTTGTCTTTGTGTAGGAGTTGATCTTCGTGTACGAGCCTTGTTTATGTACGAGTTGTTCTTTATGTACGAGATGTTCTTTGTGTACGAGTCGCTCTTCGCGTAGGTGTACGAGTTATTATTTTAGGTGTATCATCTTGAATATATATTACACTTGTGTACCTCAAGAATATTTTGAAAAATAACTTTCTACATCATATCTAAAAAGTGATGTATCATTTTGTTTGTAATTACAAATCCTAATAAGTAGAATACAAAAAGGCACATTTTTATGCGTTGCAAAATGACTGTATCATAAATTACTACTCATAACTTTAATATATATCTTAAAAAGTCACTAAAAATTAACGTGAAACATATTTTGGCTTTTATAGAAATTTAATGAGTAGTCAAACAATAAAAGAAGGCATTAAAAGTGTTATTATTGTTAGAACGAAAATTTCATTAAACATACATTTATTACTAAATTTCTTTTATTTACAATTAGTCTTATCAAATCAAAATTAATAGATCCAACGGCTCATACCACTTTTTATTTTAATAATTTTAAGTATTTACACTACATTAACCTAACTCTCTCTCTATATATATATATATATATATAAATATATATATATATATATATATATATATATATATATAAATATATATATATATATATATATATATAAATATATATATATATATATATATATATATATATATATATATAATATATATATATATATATATATATATATTATATATATATATATATATATATATATATATATATATATATATATATATTATATATATTATATATATATAAGTAACACACTCTCCAGTTACACAAACCTGACCTGACCCATTGAGTCTGAGACATTTTGACCCAATCCGACCCGTTTTGAGTACTGACTTTGCAAATGAGAAGGTGATACAAAATAGTATGTTAATTGAATATTCACTACATAAACCATTATATATACATTTCAAATGCATGTAGTCTGCTCATATGACTCGTAAAATAAGAATTATGAAAGACACCACTGGTTAAGCTTTTGTGGTATGTTTGTTTATTGTCTTATTAGAACATATTAACCTCAATTTTAGTGTTTCTGTAAGCTTAACTTTTTTATCGCCCTGTGAAAAGCCTCGCGTATTGGCTAATTGAAATGACTTGTTACCTGCAATTCTGCAAATAACTAGTCAGGATATGAATTCAACGTGACACCAATTAATTAACTCACATAATAGTCATAACGAGTGCAACCAACTCACCAAGTAATTAGACCAAGTGATTTAGAGAACCAATCTCTTCTATCTAAATCAGGATCAAGATACTTTACAATATTTGATGGAAGAGTGAAACCGTTAGATTCCAAACGAGAGAGCAGCTGCCAGCCAAAAAATAGCTAATGAGAAGGGAATAAATAAAAATAAATGGTTGAATCCTAATAACAATTAACTTAAAAGGAAAACTGGAAAATATACTTGCAATCATGCCATTTAAAATATCAGAAACACAACAGTAAGAAACTAAGTTATGGATACTCCCTAAATGAGTTATAATTAGGAACACCACAAAGGAAGTACAGGGAATGCTAAGGAGGTTTTTTATTTTTACCTATAACGTACATGTATGGCTTTAAAATCTTCACAATACCTATACTACATTCTGTGAGTTTATGAGCGCTCTTAAATATATGGCATAAACTCGTTACAACAACTAAAAATCACAATAGTGAGTTATAAGTCTTTCTGGTGAACTAATAATACAGTAATATTTATTATAAAGATTCAACATCGTCATATTCCATGAAGCATGAGAGTAAGAAAAGATAACTATTATAGAATTATCTATATGTCCTTACTGATTATTTGATAATATTCTCCAAGTTTGAACCAGTAATTTCAACCAAATATGCTTGTGAAGGATTATTAAATAACAATTGATAAGGTACTACTAAACTAAAATAATGATCAATGGTTCATAGAAATACCCATATTGGCCAAAAAAGAAAGGAAAAAAAAAGTTTTACCTTTAGACAATCGTTTCCTATTTTAAGCTCTTTGACATGGCGAAGGCTTTGCATAAATGTTGTTAACATATCTTCTTCCTCTTCTTTGATTGAAGATCCCGTCTTATAAGTTATGTAAGCCTTTACTAAGGAAGACACATTTAACAACTTACAGTCTAATGTTTCCCTGATATCTAGTGTCAAAATATGAGGAGCATTGATTTCAATAATAATTCCAGAATCTTCAAGTTCAGCATCGTAGGGAAAGGGTCCAGAGAATACCAAGGTTTTTACACTATTCGAAGTAATATCAATCCGTCTTAAACCACGGCAATAGGCTATATCTATTTTTTCCAATAAAGGACTACCGGATAATATATTTTGGACAATCCTTCATCTAATTGAAAGTTTATGGACTTAAAATTAATAATCGTGAGATAGGATCAAACTCGGGATCACGGGATTTCACACATAACGTAAAGGGTTAATTTATTTATTAAATATATTATATATATATTTATTAAATCAAACCAAAGCTTAACTAACGATCGTTAATAAATAATAGTTAAGTTATAACGACCGTTATGGAATTTAAATAGAAGCTAAAAGAAAGAAGGAAAAATTACACAAACACCCCTAGGGGGGGGGGTGTTGTCCGTCGGCTACAAAGGGAGGGGGCAAAGGGAAACTTTTGTTTCCTAATCCTTGTTTATTACTTGAAGCCCAAGGTTTGTCAAGGCTATATAAACAATTCCCTAGCTCATAATTTTTCATCCCTCTTTTTCTTTTCTTTGCTTTAGTCGCCGGCCATACACACCCCACATTAGGGTTTCGTTTGGTTTTCGATTAATCTATTTATCTAGTCCTAACCTGTTAGCCTCAAAATATTGAGTCAAACAAGAATGTTCGGTCATAGGTTTATATTGTAATATTTAGTAAAACGTTGTAATAGTTAGTTAAATAGTCGTGGTTCACGGGCTTGGATTTAAACTAATTAAAGTCCAAAAGACAAGCCCGACCCAATATATAGTCCATTAAAGTCCGCATGTGGGTGGACTATATATACAACCCTCCTAGCATGTTAGGAGTGTGGATGGTCATTTGTAAACTCATTATTCCTAATCTAATATTCACCAAGTTAATCACCTCTCTCTCTACTTTCTCTCACTACTTTCTCTCTCTAGGAATCCATCTCTTTTCATTTATTTTCTATCTATAATCATCTAAATAATATGGGACAACATTTGGTATCAATCGCCACGGGGTAGATTGTGTTTGGTTGTTTGGTTTGAATTTGATTCAGTTGATTTTTCCATATAAATCATCCCGAATTAAATTTTGTTT
The DNA here is from genome assembly GCA_025667525.1 of Glebionis coronaria. Taxonomy (NCBI): domain Eukaryota; kingdom Viridiplantae; phylum Streptophyta; class Magnoliopsida; order Asterales; family Asteraceae; genus Glebionis; species Glebionis coronaria. The sequence goes on from CM046876.1 coordinate 645,059,753, forward strand.
AGCATTTTCGGGCTAGAAATCTTGATATAAATCTTTTATATCGATTTGGTAGGGATTTGGTTTGGTTTTCATGGTCAAAATCGCAAGATTTTGAGGTGTTTGGATTCATTTTGGTTTTACGGTTCGATTACTGTTTAAAGATCATTCCAAATTTAGTTTTTCGGAAAAGGGTTAATTATTCCGAAAAAAGGATTTTCGGATAAGGGTTTATTTTCCTGAAAAAGGGGATTTTTCTGAAAAAGTGGTTATTCCGAAATTTTTCTGAAATCATCGTTTTTCCGAAAAAGATTCCGAAGAAGTGTTTCTCTGAAAATCTACTTATTCCGAAAAAGATTTTTCCGAATTTTCTCTGAAAACAACAAATATTCCGAAAAAGCACTTATTCCGAAGAAAGTTCTGAAACCACCAATATTACGAAAAGCATTTATTCCGAAGAAAGTTCTGAAAACTCATTATTCCGAAGAAGTCTTGATTCCGAAGATTATTCCGAAGATTTGCGGATTTCGAAGATTATTCCGAAGAATTACTTATTCCGAAGATAATTCCGAAGATAATTCCGAAGATTTGCTTATTCCGAAGATAATTCCGAAAACTCACTTATTCCTAAGATAGTACTTATTCTGAAGATTTGCATTTTTCTGAAAACCTCATTATTCTGAAATACCAAATTTTTCTGAAAATGTTAGTTATTCCAAAAAAACCCAACAGTAAATTTTTTTAACACGTGTGATTTTTCGCCTTCGATTTTTTGGTTTCTTGTGAAGACAATTTTTAGGGGATTTTAACATTTTTCATCGACAACAACAATCAACACACATCTACTTAAGATCCATTTACACTTCATCGATTTCAAGTTTCTAGATATGGATTCTACTCAAGAGTATCGTGTCACAAACAACAATATCATGGTGGCGGGTAATAAAGAGAGACCACCAATGCTTGTGTCTGGTCGGTATGCTCAATGGCAATCTCGCTTCATACGATATCTTGATACAAGACCTAATGGTGACGCCTTGAGGAAATGTATTACTCATGGACCATATGTATTCAAGAAAATCTCAATTCCTCCAAGAGCAGCCACATATACTAGTGATCCAATTCCTACAAGTGAACGTGATGAAACCAGAGCTGATCTCACACCTGAAGATTGTGCTTGGCATGATGCGGAGAAGGAAGCCATCTATATGGTTCTAAGTGGGATTGGAGATGATATTTACTCCACGGTTGATGCATGTCCTACAGCACATGAAATGTGGACTGCTATTGAATGCTTGCAACAAGGAGAATCACTCAACAAACAAGATGTCAAAACAAACTTGTTTTGGAATTTTGGCAAGTTTACTTCACGGGATGGAGAATCAATTGACTCTTACTACTCCAAGTTTTATAAGATGAAGAATGACATGACAAGAAATAACCTGCAAGTCTCCACCATGCAAGTCAATGTTCAATTTCTTCAACAACTTTAAACCGAGTGGACACGGTTCGTCACTTTGGTGAAACAACAAGAAAATTTAGACGAGGTCTCATATCATCGACTCTTTGATATCTTGAAGCAATTTCAGAATGAAGCAAATGAGATTCGAGCTGAACGTGTTGCAAAAACGGCTAATCCACTTGCTTTAGTGACTACCACTCAACATGTTCAAGATCCTCACTCTCGTGCTCCTAAGCCATACTCCACTACATCATCTTCACCACGATATTCCACATCATCTAAGTCTTCATCTTCCACAAAATCTCGCGGTAAAGTGCCAAGAGCACCATCACTACCATCTGAATCATCATCTAAAGAAGATAGTGATGAAGACCAAGCTCAAAAGAATCGAGAGATGAAACAACAAATTTCTTTCATAATGAAGACTTACAAGAAAATCTACAAACCCACCAACAACAATCTTCTTACATCATCTAACACAAAGAACCGATATGTTGATAGTCCTCCAAGGTATGACACACGTCGACGTGGTGAAAGTCCTTCTAGGTATGATCGACATAATCCAACGCATGTTGAGGGTTCTGCAAGATATGATCGATAAACTGCCAAGTATGATACTCAGAGGATTGCTGCTGCTACTGGGAATAGGGAAACGGTTGGAAGTCAAGTTGTTCAGCAGAGTGGGATTCAATGTTTTAATTGCCAAGGTTATGGGCATATGGCAAAGGAATGCAGGAAGCCAAAAAGGGTTAGAGACTCCAGCTATCACAAGGAAAAGATGCTGCTATGCAAGAAAATGGAAGCAGGGGTTAAATTTTCAGCTGAGGAAGGAGCAATGCTTGATGATACTGATGATGAAGATTCTGATCAAGAGCTCGATGCACATTACTCGTACATGGCAAAGGTTGAAGAGGTTCTCAAAGTCACTGAAGATGACAATGGCCCTATCTTTGACACTGAGCCAATCGATAAGGTACACACTACTGATGAATATAATGTGTTTGGTAATATTCCTGAGCATAGTGATCTACCCAATGTCATTAATGACACGTGTATGATGGAAACGGTTGATAGCAATACCACACCCGATTCATCAGACATGTGCAATAATGAGTCTGAGGATGATCTACATGCAAATGAATATGATGAAGAGGAACGTATTGCACTTGCTAATTTAATTGCTACTTTACAAAAATATGTCACTAAAAATAAAAAGAGTCAAAAGCAATTAAAGAAGGCAAACGCTACGCTCACTCAAAGTTTTGAAGAATGCAAAGCTGCTCTTATCAAATCTACTGAGATGACTGAAAGCTATAGAGATGAGCTCCTTCAGAAAACCAAAGAGCTTGAGGGGTACAAGGGAAGTGCGTTAAAAAGTCAAAAAGACGATTTTGAAAACAAATATTATACAACTCTTGAGTTATTAGCTAAAGAGAAGCGTCAATATGTTTTCTTAATGGATGAACGCCAAAAAACGTACCTTGCCAACACCAAAGTTAATGAACTTGAACAAAAGATCTCTATGACCACTACTGATTCTGCTAAAATTCTTGAGGATAAGAAACAAGAGGTAGATGCGTTAAAACAAGACTTCAAAAGTAGATATGATAAAGAAACTAAAAAAGTAACGAAACTAGAAGCACAAGTCGAATTTTTGAAGAACGTTGTTTATAAAACGCATGATTCTATTCAATCCGTAAGAATGCTAGCACCTCCATCGATTTTTAAGGGTCAAGCTAGCTTTGCAAGTCCTGAGTACCTTGCCAAAGCTAAAGCGGCGAACCCGCATCTTTATCTTGATGAGACTGAAAGGACTGATCTTGATAGCATACTTGTTAGTGTCGATAGTGAAGAGACTGCCCTTTGGGATGATGATAGTCAACCACTTGTCAATAAGGAGTTTGTGAAACCATATAATTATGCTTATGAGAATAGTCTTTATGGTCTTTTCAACAAAAAAACTCATAAACTCGTGAGGAAGTGTTTCTAGAATGCAAACAAAAGAGAATTCAATGGAAGAAAACATTTGCCCCTAAGAAATCTAATGTTTACAAATACATAAACTACCTCCCTCTAGATGAATCTAAAAGCAAGAGTAGAAAAACATTAGGTATTCTTAAACACCACATAGATAATGTTAAATCTATTGTTGAAAGAGACTGGGAAAAACGTGAAAATACTGAATGGACACGTCCGATTCCTCAAGATATTACCTTGCTTGTGAAAGAACTCTTAATTCCTAACACAGCGTTGATTAAACAAACTGTTCTTCAACTTGAGGAGTTCATTCGGACTGAAATGTATGATGATTTAAAATATGTTGAATCTCTTGAGAAACACATTGAAGATCTTCAAATGGAGAAGACTGATTTTTCAGATGAATATGATTTACTATTGTAAGAATGTGTTTCTAACGATGTTATGTGTGCTTATTTTACAACTTGTGCTGATATTGATGAATATTCTGAAGTTGCATGCCAATATCTTGATAAAAGCAAAGAATGTAAACGTCTTTAAATTGAGCTTTCGAAACGTAAAGAAAATGTTGACAAAAAGGCTTTTGAGTTACTTCAACACAAAACTGATTTCCTTCAAAAACATTGTCATTCACTTGAACTTGATTTGCAAAAAGACGTTGGTAGTTTTCCACATGATAATAAATTGCAAGAAAAACTTTCCCAAACGTTTCGAGAAATGAATGAACAGAATTTGGAAATTAAAGGGTTGAAAGCTTAGTTACAAGACAGGGACAGAGCGATAGCAGAGTTACAGAAACTCATCGCTAAAATGGGTGGGAAAGTTGTGGAACCTAGCATTAAGAAACCTGTTGTTAGACAACCCAATGCCTCTAAAGAGAATAGATCCTCTATCTTGGGAAAACCATCTGCTTTATCAAATTCCTCGTTTGCAAAACCTGTGTTTGCCCCCAAGATGGATGGAAAGGAAAGGTTACCACATAATCAACCCATAAAGAATGTCATAGCACCAAGCGTTAAGTACAAAAATGTGATTAAACCAGGGATGTATAGAATGACCACTAATCCCACAAACAAAATTATTCAATCGCCTCAGACTTCTAGCAACACTAATATTCGTGTGTCTTCTACTACATGAATAGTCTCCACTACTAGTGTTAGTCGGCCTCAGCTTAAGAGCAATCAAGTGGATGATAAGGTATGGAAACACAAGAATCAATGGAAGATGAAGGAAGTAGAAGCACACCCTAGGAAATTGAATGTTTTTAAGAATAAAAAGTCTATAATCGCATGTAATGACGATATGAATGATGTGAATGCTTTGAATGCTATGAATGTGAAATTTGTTTGTGTCAAATGTGGCAAGTGTGCTAATGCTAATCATTCTATATGTGCTATGAATAAAGTGAAAGGCGTAGATACTAGAACTAAGAAGCAAGTTGCGATGCCTATTAGTGCTAGTAAACCCAAATGCAAAGTGAACCATTCTGGTGCTACCCCCACTAAGAAAAATAATGCATCAGACTCCACCACTAAGAATCCTAGAAGCAAAATTAAGGAATTATATGAGTCTGCTAGTAAGTCTTGGAAATGGTGGTTTGCTAATCAATGTCCTCCCGGATATAAATGGATGCCGAAAGCTAGGACAGAAAATGTGAAAACGAGTGTTAGGTTCTGTTTCTTTTTAACTTAATTTGCTGGTTGCAAACATATTGGCCCCCATATGGCATGTTTGATGTTTCTTTTTTCTTTCTATATGATATAAGACTCTGAGTGGGTGGGCTTAAGAAAACCCCTCCCTCCTAAACCAGATGTTCATATGGATAATCAAGACAAATTTACCCTTTTCTTCTTTCACCTTCATATCTTCAATTTCCTTCAATCTCAGTAACCATAAATATTTTCCCACCAAATTTACATCCAAATTGTCTGATAACGAAGGTCATTCATACCACTGGTCGTAGCTCATTAATCTTGTAGTGTTCTTCCAAGATATCACAAACCCACTGATGTGATGCAGTTTTTTCATTCAATCCTTGCCACTCCACTTCAAATTATAATCACATGTAATTTTCTATTTTTTATGTTAAATTTGTATGAAAACCATCAAAACCCATTTGTAATTTGTAAGATTTAAGCCAGTATTGAATTCTTCATTTGGTTTAATGCTTCGTTTGATGTGTTTTGGACTTTTGGATATATGATTAGTGTTTATACATCTAGTAAAGCTATTGCAACTTTGATGTTATTAGTAAGATCGAATTATGTGGTGAGGTTCAAGATATGATTGCTGGGGTTAAATGGTCATTTGATAATATTAAGACTAGAAAAAGAAACAACATACATGTTGGAAGTTAACTCTCAAATAAGTGGCATATATCAACACAGATACATATGGAACCAGGACATAAAAAAGAAACAACCCCTTAGTTTGCCTTTAAATGTTGATAAGGACACTAATGCTTCTACTATCACAACTATTGTGGTATCCAATTTAGCAAATGCTCCCTCGTGTTCTAACTCTTCTGCAAGTGATACAAATAATTCTCTTCATACTGGACTTCGGATACATGAAGCACATGACGAGGAATCTCAAGCTTCTAATTAACTTCGTGGAGAAGTTCCTGGGTACGGTCTGATTTGGAAATGATCAATTTGCACCGATCCTAGGATATGGAGATTTCGTTCAGGGAAATATCAAGATTAAAAGGGTATACTACGTCGAAGGGCTCAATCACAATCTTTTCTCGGTTGGTCAATTCTGTGATGTGGATTTAGAAGTTGCTTTTAGAAAGAAGACATGTTTTGTTCGTGATTATGATGGTAATGACTTACTTACCGGTACACGGGTACTGATCTTTACACAATTTCACTTCAAGACACAACTTCATCAACTCCAATTTGCTTCATGGCTAAAGCTTCAATGACTCAGGCATGGTTATGGCATCAACGTCTTTCTCATCTCAACTTTGATACCATTAACTTGCTTTCCAAGAAAGAAATTGTGAGAGGCCTTCCAAGCTTGAAATTCATCAAAGATCATCTTTGTTCTTCTTGTGAACTTTGTAAAGCTAAACGAAGTAGCTTCAAAACAAAGACCACACCAAGCTCTAAAGGACGGTTAGATCTTCTTCACATGGATCTGTGTGGTCCCATGCGTGTTCAGAGTATCAATGGAAAGAAATATATTCTGGTAATAGTCGATGATTACTCAAGGTACACATGGACTCACTTCTTGAGGTCCAAGGTTGAAACACTTGACGTTCTCATCAGCTTCCTTAAATTGATACAACGTGGTCTTCAAGCTCAAGTTAAAGTGGTTCGTACTGACAGAGGTACAGAATTTTTGAATTCAAATCTGAGAAAGTATTTTGAAGCCGAAGGGATTGAACATGAAACATCTATTGCTCGAACACCCGAACAAAACGGCGTTGTTGAAAGACGAAACCGTACTTTGGTTGAAGCTGCTCGAACATTACTATCAGCTTCAAAACTTCCACTCTACTTTTGGGCCGAAGCCGTGTCAACCGCATGCTACACACAAAATCGCTCCTTAATTATCCTAAGACACGAAAAGACACCATATCACATATTTCATGATCGAAAACCTTCACTTAAACACCTTCATGTTTTTGGATGTACCTGTTACATTATTCGAGATGGTGAAAATTTGGATAAGATGAAAGAAAAAGGTGATGCATGTATTCTTGTAGGATATGCAACTCAGTCTAAGGGATATAGAGTATACAACAAGAGAACAAAATTAATTGTCGAGACTATTCACATCCGATTTGATGAATTACAAGAAATGGCACTTGAGCAAAATAGTTTAAGTCCCGATCCACAACGACAAACGACTTCCGTTCACAACCGCATGGAACTCGGAACTCAAGACCACAGCAATGAACCGTCAAGTTCAACGCTGGTTCAAGAAAATGTTCCTAGAGCTGATATGACAGTCGACACGACAATTGAAGAGTTGGAAATTTTATATGGACCAATGTATGATGAATATTTCACGGGGGAGAAACAAGTTGTATCGAAGCCTTCCACTGTCACTCATGATAAGAATGATGATACCGATCATCGTCAACAAATGGATACAACTTTATCTACTTCAACACGGGTTGCTGCAGAGTTACTTCCTCAGAATATCACTTGAACAATCGATCCTACAACATCCACAACTACTGTCATTGCTCCAGAGAACACAAATCAAGCAGACAATGCATTATCTGACGAAGACGAATTTATCAACCCATTCGGTACACCGGTACACGAAACTGGAGAGTCTTCTACTCGCCATATTGATCCATAAAATATGCATACATTCTAACAACGACATCCTTCAACACATCATTGGACCCGAGATCATCCTTTGGTTCATGTCATTGGAAACCCTTCACAGCCCGTTCGCACAAGACGACAGCTTAACACCGATGCCGATGTTTGTATGTTCGGACTCGCCGTGAGTTCAGCTGAACTGAAAAACATCAAAGAAGCATTAGCTGATCATGCTTGGATTAAATCGATGACGGATGAACTTCAACAATTTGAAAGACTTAAAGTCTGGGAACTTGTTGACAGACCATACGATGTAACACCATTAAATCTTCGATGGATCTGGAAAAACAAGATGGATGAAGAGAACACGATCATCAAGAATAAATCTAGGCTAGTGGCTAAAGGGTATGGACAGAAAGAGGGTATTGATTTTGAAGAATCATTTGCACCTGTAGCTCGAATGTAAGCGGTCAGGATTTTCCTTGCTTATGTTGAACATAAGGGATTCATCGTTTATCAAATGGATGTAAAGACGGCATTTCTTAACGGTCCTTTGAAGGAAGAAGTTTATGTCACACAGCCAGAAGGATTCGTCAATCCTCATTATCCTGACAAGGTGTATCGTCTCCACAAAGCACTTTATGGACTCAAGCAAGCTCCAAGGGCGTGGTATGACGAGCTCTCGAAATTTCTGGTCTCCAAAGGTTTCTCAAAAGGTTCCATTGATTTAACTTTGTTCACTTATAAATATGGGGATGACATTTTGCTTGTGCAGATTTATGTTGATGACATTATTTTCAGGTCTACAAACCAAAAAATTTCAAAATGGTTTGAAAAAGTAATGCACAGCAGATTTGAAATGTCTATGATGGGCGAACTAAAATTCTTTCTAGGAATTCAAGTTCACCAATCCCCAAGTTGTATCTTCATTAACCAAGCTAAGTATTGTCAAGAGATAATCACAATGCATGGTATGACATCATGTGACCCCGTTGGGACACCATTATCAACCACATCCCTAGATGCTGATTTGGAGGGATTACCCATAGATCAAACGAGATATCATTCCATGATCGGGTCCCTCATGTACTTGACAGCAAGCAGACCTGATATTCATCATGCTACATGTTATTGTGCACGATATCAAGCACGACCCACTGAAAAACACCTCAAGGAGGTTAAAAGGATCTTTCGGTACCTTAAGAATACCATTCACATAGGACTCTGGTATCTGAGGGAAATCGGTTTCTTTCTAACGGCCTATTCAGATTCTGATCATGTAGGGTGTCTTGATACACGTAAAAGTACTTCTGGTGGTGCACAATTTCTAGGTCAAGATAAGCTTGTGGGATGGTCTACCAAGAAGCATGATTGCACATCATTGTCATCAACCGAAGCGGAGTATGTGTCTTTATCTACGTGTTGTGCTTAAGTTCTTTGGATGAGAACACAACTCACGGATTATGGCTTCCATTTTGATAAAGTACCTATGTACTGTGTCTCAAAGTCGGCCATAGCAATTCGGTACAGCATTCCCGCACGAAGCACATTGATGTCAGATATCACTTCATTAAGGAACAAGTTGAAAAGGGTATTGTTGAATTATACTTTGTTAGAACTGATTACCAATTAGTTGACTTGTTTACAAAAGCTCTTTCGAAAGAGAGGTTTGCGTATCTTGTTAGGCAAATTGGTATGAGATGTTTGACTCCAACAGAACTGGAGGTTCTGGCAAAGAATCCTGCTTGATTCATCTATCAAACATCTACCTGTAAATATTAATGAAAAAGCAAAATACAAAATTAAAAAATCTTTGATAATCCAAAAATATTCTTCTCGACATGTCTTTCAGTATCGATAATATGGACGTACCTAGAAATGTCGCTCAATAACGACACGGGTGTGTACATAAAGCTCGAATGAAAGTTGTAAATATTTTTCAAAACATGTCATTTCTTCTTTTAATAAAGGAAATTGTCTATTTTGGACATAATTCCAAACAACGGGTAGAGCAATCTATCACGGGTTGAGCTTGTCACAAAACATTCAACGTTTTGAGCTCAACACAATGGCTTGTAATCACTTTAAGATTGCAACCCGAAACTATATTCACGGGGGAGTGTACGACTTCGTGCTCTTACCCTTAGCAAAAGAAGTTAAATCTTCTTACACTTGAGTGGATTCGTCAAGACATTCAAAGTCTATGAAATCAAGTTTATGCTTTAGAAAAACCTTTTCGACAAAAAGAATTGATTTTTTAAAAAGCGTTGAACACAATTTTTTAAAGAATTTCTCAATGATATTCAAAATCTTTCAAAAATTGTGTGTTCAACAACTCCTATCCTCAAAAGTTTAATGTGGATCAAATCCTCGTAATGACAATTCCATTGGATCAATTTTTGAGGGGGAGCGTTCCAAAATTCATGCTAAGTTTGACACATTTTTCTCCCGAAAGTTTTCAAGACTATTTTTAACAATATATTTTAATCAAATTTAGTATCTCTAATATCAAACGATTTTATATATTAGAGATAGGGGAGAAAATGTGATTAAAATGTGATCTAAAGACTCAAGCACTCATTGGTTACGATCAAATACCCACAACATCTATATTCATGACGTTATTGGTGTCAAAAGGGTGGTTAGGTTTAAGTCCTATGATCCAACCAGAACCGGAGGGATCTTCCCAGGGACAATCCAATAGATTATTAGAAGTCCTTAGGAAAGATGGAGTAGAATGTGAACGAAGCTGAATGCCGACTAAGTACTGATGATAGCACTGGAACAATCACAACAAGGTGCTATTAATGATGTCTTGGTAAGCATTGAAGGGGTTGAAGAATGAAAAAGAAATGTAAGGATAAAGGGTCTAATGAAAGAAGCCCTCCATACAACTTAGACAGAAACCGGGTCAACTCATCATGAAGACAAACTCATCATGGACCCAGTGATGTGAAGCACAACCCTTTCCTAGCTACTCAGGCTTCTCTCAAAAGAAGTTTGTTTTATTGTCACGGAGATCAACACGACTTCTATTGACTTTCTCACTCCGAGATAGTTGATATTGAATAGGTGGCATCTGCTCCAGCCTCCGACCACTAAAAGTGCACAAATCGAGTCTAGAGCCAAGAGATCAATCAAATCTCGTTAGGACACACAGATGAAGATCAAGAGAGTCCTACGCTATATCCTTGCGATATTGTTAGAACACTCAGAGTGATGCTACTTAGTATTCACAATGATGAGTGGAAATCCTTCCAGTGTTAACATCAAAAAGCACTGCGGTAGGTCATATGCAAGATTCTTTATGAATTGAACATATGTAAAACTGAAAAGTAACAGTGGTTTGATTCTGAATTGATTCAAACTCGTTTCAGGTTTCTACGCAATATCTTTATAGTCTTGCCAGAACATTCAGAGTGATATTTATTAATATTCACAGTGACGAATGGAAATCCATCTAGCGTCAACATCAAACAGTGCTACGGTAGGTAACTTGTGAGATTCTTATGAATCAAACTTGTGTCAACTAAAAAGCAACAATGTTAAGATTCTTAATGAATCAAACTTGTTCCAGGAATTTGAATTGACGACTTTAATCAAGCGGATATTTATCCAATTGATTCACTCTTTATGTTCGCAGTCTTGCTTTGAGACGGTCGAGTAAAGAGAACGGCTAGTACTTCCGCGAAACCCTATCAAGGAGATTCTTAATTGAATCTACCTAATCACAGGTACGATATTTAATATCGTATAACGGTCTTCACCGACCGGAGGTAAAACGCTACCGATTTAGGACGAATGTCAAAGCCATTCAGTCCGTGTCTATGTTTTGTCTCGAGAAGGTGGCGTCACGGTGTACTAAGCAAAGTCAAAGATTCAAAACCACATATTCATGCCCAAAGACTTATTCAACAATCTATAGTGTGAGCATGTGGATAAAGACACAATATCACAAGATGGCAAAGACGAGTCAAGAATGATTTGAAGATCTCAAGATAAAAGACTAAGTCGAAAGACAATGACAAAGGCTCAAAGATCACAGCATGAAGGAACAACACTACTATTACACGTTCAAGACTCATTTATGACGAAATTGATAAATCTCCATTGGACTCCAAATATCAAAGAGGAATGACCTCACATTGGGGGAGATTGTTAGCCTCAAAATATTGAGTCAAACAAGAATGTTCGGTCATAGGTTTCTATTGTAATATTTAGTAAAACGTTGTAATAGTTAGTTAAATAGTCGTGGTTCACGGGCTTGGATTTAAACTAATTAAAGTCCAAAAGACAAGCCTGGCCCAATATATAGTCCATTAAAGCCCGCATGTGGGTGGACTATATATACAACCCTCCTAGCATGTTAGGAGGGTGGATGGTCATTTGTAAACTCATTATTCCTAATATAATATTCACCAACTTAATCACCTCTCTCTCTACTTTCTCTCACTACTTTCTCTCTCTAGGAATCCATCTCTTTTCATCTATTTTATATCTATAATCATCTAAATAATATGGGACAACATAACCCCTCTCTAGGGTTTTTAGGTAGATATTCCATAAGCGTTGAAGCTCGGTTTGTTCGTGCTAGACTCACGGTTAACTCGCCGTATTACGTGTGTACAAGAACGTGATATAATCTTCCTTTAGATTATATTCTTGGTGGTGTTCGTGATAAACCCTAGTTGCCATTCGTTTCGTCGTCTTGTGGAGCTTGCTAGGATAAAGGTATCTAACCCTAATCTTGATTAATATAATTGTGTTAAATTAATGATCTTATTAATCGCTTCCGCTATGCGTTCTTTGTTCCATATTAGGGTTTTAAATAATTGTTATGAACTATATAAACCTCCAGTGGCATCGAGAGCCGTTTTAACATGATTATAATTATCAAGATCTAAAGTTTTTTTAACTAATATTGATTTGTGTTAAAAATTACATGTTGTTTTTTAGGTTTTATAAAAATTAGGGTTTTTTTTATTGTTTTTAAAAATCGGCTATTGCCAAATTTTTTTTAAAAAAAAAAAAAATTTTGTAAACCCTAAAATTACATGGTAATTAACTTTAGATGTTTTGCATGAATTAATTGTTATGTCATGTGTGGTTACGATCCGTAGTTTTTTAATTGTTTAGATAATGTGGGAGATCCGTAATAAACATGCATGTTTCTTACGGATCATATAATTTTGATTGCTATTTGCTTTATTTGATTCAAAGTTTTAAAATTAGGGAAGACTTTTTATGTTCATAAAAACCCTAGATTTGATGTTCTTTGAATAAATTGTTGTGCATGTGGCTATTTGATTTAGTTTTTTTGTACTACTTGTTTTCATGCGTTTTTATATTGTATGTTGTAAACAAGAAATTTTTTCCAAGAAAAATAATATGGACTAAATCTTATCAAAATTAATGAATTGTTTTGAGATGTAAATTACATATGATTTGTGTTGATTACAATTGCAATAGAAACTTAACGGCTATTCAATTTTGGCAAACTATAAAGTGGGTATAACGCACCGCTGGTCATGTACCCGGTTAAGGAATGAGGTGTTATGCTTCAGCGCTGACCAAATTCCCGGCTCGCTTGTGCGTCAAATTGGAATTACCTACGGTTGTTATTGGTACAATTCTTTAAGGTTGATTTAACTACATTAATTCACATCCGAAACATAATGAATAAGGTTATTGCTTTGTGCTATAACTAAGTTCTAGAAAAAGTACGATGTGAATTTAGTTGTGTGTAAAATCTTTAATTGGTTTAATCAATACCTCAACTTGCAAGTATATGATAAACTTTTAGTCTTAACAAAAAGTTTACTAAACGTTTTATTAAACTTATGTTATTGAGATGTATGCATGCTTCTCCATACATGATTTTGACACCAAAATCTATACCCTAAAACTTAAGTCATATGCCCTCTAATTAACGAACACTTGAAGTTACGATTGTCGTCATATAAGATATCGGACGAGGTTGTAATGGAGAGAAAACTTCATGACTGAATAAGATTGCACATGAAGGTTTTACGTTCTTTAGATTAGTCGACTTAATTGAGTTACTCAGTGAGAACTGGAAACTTAAGGCATAAAGTAGGGATAAAACATGTTTACAATGCAAATGATTTTGGCAATGTAAATCCCTAACATATCTAGAAATTACAAATTTGTTTGTCAATTATTGTTCGACAAGTTACTGTGTTGAATACATTTGTCACTAGCAGATCAACTGATGTGATAAATCTATGTCAATATAGGTTCTAGTTTCAAGGAAAATACTATGGTTTTATTACCGGGGTAATTTTATTTTCTTGAATTATATTATCGAAAATACTAATGTTTGAACTTATTTCTGTAGAAATGGCTCAACCCGAAAGCAATCTGGCAATAAGCTCGGCGTTCAAAGCTTTCTTTTAACGGCCTGAACTTACTGGCCCTAATTTCAATGACTAGTACCGCTCACTAAGAATTATTCTGAGAGCTGCGGGTACTATCAATATCTTGGAAACTCCTTTTCCGGAGGATCTTGCTGAAGGAGCATCTGATGCGGAAAGGCTTCAACACGCTGCTAACGTTAAGAAGCACCATGAGATGGCTGCCGTAATGTTAGGGAGAATGGCTCCATCACTTCAAAGGAAGTATGAGCTATTTCCACCTCAGCAAATGCTTGATGAACTCAAGGTTGTGTATGAAACGCTGCAAGCTGTAGAGATCTATGATCTAGTTGATGCTCTACATAGTTACAAGCAAGCTCCTGGAAAGTCCGTAAGTGCTCATTATATGGAGATGAGGGGTTATATGGAACAACTCATCGCACTAGGACAACCCTTTGATCATAATATGGCTATTAACTTGATCAATAGGTCCCTTAAAAAGGACTTCAATGATTTCGTTCGTAACTATAATATGCATTGCACGGGGAAGACAGTTAATGATTTGCATGCAATGCTCATTGAATTTGAAAAGGGTTTGAAAGATAAGGCATCCACTACTACTCCTCAAGTACTTTATGTACAAAAGGGTAGAGTGTCGAAACCAAAACCGCAAGTGAATAAGAAGCAGAAAGGCAAAGGCAAGGTTGATAAGAGCAAGCAAGTTGAGACTACATCAAAACCAAAGCAGAACTTTGCTAAGAAATCTCTGAAAGATGAGACTTGTCACTACTGCAAGATGACTGGACACTGGAAGAGGAATTGCTCTCTCTATCTCCATGAAATGGCAGAACATAAGAAGAAGGTCGAGCTAGCTGCTGCAGCACCATCTTCTGGTAACTTATTTATGATAGAGTTATTTAATCTTTCATACAAATCAAACTCCTGGGTATATGATATGGGATGTGGTATTAATATTTGTAATACCCTGTAGGGATTTGAGTTGAAGAGGAGGCTTACCTATGGGGAATAATTTATGCAAGTGGGCAATGGTGCACAAGCGGCGGTTGAAGCTATAGGAATATTTAAATTAGTTTTACCTTCGGGTTTAGTACCGTTTTTAAATAATTGTCATTATGCACCTACAATTGTTAGGGGTGTCATTTCCTTTTCTTGTATGTTGGATCTTGGATTTAATCACACGATTGATAATAATAGAATTTCTGTTTTCAAAGATGGTTTATTCTATTTTGATGCAATTTCTGTGAATGGTGTTTTTGAAATTAACATGTATAATAAAAATTCCAAGAGGAAAAATAATTTTGTTTTTAGCATGAATAAGAAGAGTAAGTTAGACAAGAACTCTTCTTATCTTTGGCATTGTAGGCTTGCCCATATTGGGAAGACTCGCATACAAAAGCTTCAACGTGATGGGCTTTTGGAAAGTATCAATGATGAATCATTTGATAAATGTGAATCTTGTATCTCTGGAAAGATGACCAAGAAACCTTTTAATAGCAATACTGAAAGGGCTACTGAACTACTTGGTTTGATACATACTGATGTGTGTGGACAACTTAGACATGTGTCAAAGAAAGGTGCTGGCTACTTCTTGACGTTTACGGATGATTATAGCTGTTATGGTTATGTTTATTTACTTAAGCATAAACATGAGGTATTTGAAACATTCAAGACGTTTAAAGCCGAAGTAGAGTTACAACTAGGAAAGAAGATTAAAGCTCTTCGTTCTGATCGTGGTGGTGAATATTTAAGTAAAGAGTTTAAAGATTACTTAAGTGAGAATGGAATTGTTCAGATACTTACTTCTCCATATAATCCACAACAAAATGGTGTATCTGAAAGGAGAAATCGTACATTATTGGATATGGTATGGTCTATGTTTGATCTTACAACTTTACCATTATCTTTTTGGGATTATACTCTTGAATCTGCTGTTCGTATTCTGAATATGGTTCCCACAAAGAAGGTTGATAAGACACCATATGAACTATGGCATGGCAAGAAGCCATATTTGTCTTATTTGAAAGTCTCGGGTTGTGAGGCCTATGTGAAACGTCACTCTGGAGATAAACTCCAACAACACTCAGTAAAATGTATCTTTGTAGGTTACCCTAAGGAAACTATGGGTTACTACTTTAATTATCTGGCTGAGAACAAAATAGTTGTGGCTCGGTATGGAGACTTCTTGAAAATGATCTTGTAAATCAAGAATTCAATGGGAGAAATTATGATCTTGAAGAAATTCAAGAAGATACATTGCCTTCTGAAAATACTAGCGAAGAAATTCCTGTAGAACCAGAAAGTCTGAGTGTTCCACCGGAATTAATTCCTCCACGTAGGTCTCAAAGGACTATACGTGCACCGGACAAACTATGTCTATACATAGAGGATGAGGAGGAGGAAGTAGGGGATCTTGATGAACCTGGTAACTATCGATCCGCAATGTCTGATCTAGGAAAGTTAAAATAGATAGTTGCGATGAATGAGGGAATGAAATCCATGGAAATCAATGATGTTTGGATTCTTGTAGACGCGCCTAAAAATGCTAAAGTAGTGAAAAATAGGTGGATCTATAAGAAGAAAACTGACATGGATGGTGATGTACAATCCTATAAAGCACGTTTAGTGGCTAAAGGTTTTACTCAAACTTTTGGCATAGACTACGAGGAGACATTTTCTCCTATAGCAGACTTACGAGCTATTAGGAGTCTCATAGCTATAACAGCATACTATGACTATGAGATATGGCAAATGGATGTTAAAACTGCCTTCTTGAATGGTCGCTTAGATGAAGATATCTATATGCAACAACCGGAAGGGTACGTTGATCCTAAATATCCAAAGAACGTGTGCAAACTTCAAAGATCTATTTATGGTTTGAAGCAAGCATCACGTCAATGGAATAAGCGATTTGATGAAGAAATCAAAAAGTTCGGATTTATTCAAAATCGTGATGAGCCATGTGTATACCGCAAATCTAGTGGGAGTAATGTAGTGTTCCTAATTCTATATGTCGGTGACATATTAATCATGGGAAGTAACATTCCAAGACTTTAGGAAGTTAAGGATTATCTTGGTAAATGTTTTTCTATGAAGGATTTGGGAGATGCTGCGTATATTCTGAGAATTAAAATCTATCGAGATAGGAGTAGACGGTTAATTGGTCTTAGCCAAGATGCTTATATTGATAAGATATTGAAGAAGTATAACATGCATAACTCTAAGAAAGGTTTCTTACCGATGGAGGTTAAGCATGAGTTAAGTCATGAGAAAGATGCATCATTAACCTGAAGAGGTGGCTTACATGAAGAAGGTGCCATATGCTTCGGCAGTAGGATCTATTATGTATGTTGTAAGATGCACAAGGCCTGATGTGGCGTTTGCTTAGAACTTGGTCAGTAGATACCAACAGAATCAAGGAAAGTTCCACTGGACTGCTGTTAAGCATATTCTAAAGTATTTGAGGAGTAAGAAAGATATGTTTTTGGTATTCGGGGGTAAACTAGACACATAACTGAATGTAACAGGTTTCCGTGATACGTCCTGGCAATGTGATAAAGACGATATGAATTCTTAGACGGGTTGCGTGTTTGTCATCAATGGAGGAGCATTTGACTGGAAGAGCAGTAAGCAGAAAACCATTGCTATACATGCGACTCAATCTGAGTACATGGCCGCTTCAAAAGCCGCAATGGAAGCTGTTTGGATTAGGAAATTTATTGGAGATCTTGGAGTGATGCCTTCAATTAAAGAACCTATTGATATATATTGCGACAATTCTGCTGCAATAGTATTCGCCAATGACCCTGGAGTTATGGAAGGCGCCAGACACTTTAAACGTAGATATCACTACGTTCGAGAACAAGTGGAAGCTCGAGAAATAAATTAATAAAAGTTCACACAGATGATAACGTAGCTGATCCTTTTACTAAGGCTTTATCTAGGCCAAAGGTAGTTAAGCATGCCAAGGTAATTGGGCTGCAACTAGCTAGCGAATTCATGCAATAAATCTGTTGATTAGTATTTGGATAAAGGATGTAAGACATTATTGAACTGATGAAATAAAGATTGGATTTCGTTTATTCTTCTGTTATTTGATTTTGTATCCTATTTTACATGTTTTAGTCCGTGAGCATTTTGATGTTTCTAAACGTCCGTTGTCGATTAATAATATGGGAGTATTATTAAACTAACACAATTCAAAATAGTGGCAGAGTATACTTGAAAGTATATTGGTCAATTTTGGATGATATTTGATGGATCAAATATTGGACTTATCCCAACTATGTGATTTTACTTTATGGATCTTTGTCATTAAGTAAATCATAAATAGTTATCCTTAGACCTGAGATACCAGAAAACTGCATTGAATGTAGTGCATTTCTGTGAGATAACCTAACGCTAAACGTAACTGGTAGTTATAAGGGTTATTTTCAAGAGTGTTGCGAAGTTCATGTGTTTTGCTTGTAGTCAAAATGGGATTTCTTTCCTTCAAATCATTTTGAAGTATAAATACAACTGGTGTAAAACCCGCCTTAAAAGTCCACGAACAATAATTACGTACAGTCATAGTTTTAAATAAAACGTTGCGTAACTATTTATTTCAGATAATAAATAACAGAAGTAATTCGAACATTACGCAATCATTAATTATTCAAAAAAAATGAATAATTATTAAAATAAATTAGCATAAACTAATTGGTAAATGATGAAGCATAAATGCATGCATATTGGCTTTAGAATATAAACTAAACCGAAACAACATCACAGTTCATGTGTGAACTTGGAAAGCGAAAACTAACCGTGGACTTAATCACATTTACCAATAATAATAGGACTAATTAGCTCATTTGATTTTATGATCAATATTCGCTCATAATATGGGCCTAGTCAACTATACATAATAACATACCCCGTCGGTTACACTTGAGATCTTATATAAAAAAAAACTGCTCATTATCACAAGATTCACAAACCCTAAACCATTGAAACTAAGGTTTCGATTCGTTTGATGGTCATTAGAGTTCGTGGAAGTGGCAGGCTGTTGGGCTGATTTGTTCTTCTGCAAGTAGGTTCGGTTTCGGTTTCGATCGTACCTTGTTGGATTTTGCTACTCGTGATCATGCTCGATTTGGTGTTCATACACGTACTGTTTTGATGTGTTATTATCTTTCTCATGCTAATGATGAAAGATCATCCGAGTTGAATTCGATTAGTCATTCAAGTTGCTTTCTTTTATTCCTCTTGGCCGCGTGTGAAGACGGTACGTGTCTTGTCGTGTTGGCTCGTGAATGGAGTTCCTGCTTTGTGTTTAGTTTGGGGCAGATTGACTATAATTATTCGTCTTTGGATCGTTGTGTATACTCGACATTAATGAGCTTGTATTTCTGCCTAAAGGTACCACTTATGCCATAATTCACTTTTATTCATATCACATGATAGTAATCTATAATGAGACTATATCATGGTAAATAAACAAGACCATAGAGCACTTAAAATATAAGTTGATAAATTTCAGTTTTAGAAACTGGGTACCTTAAGAAATAAACCTTTTGATAAAGAGATGATCATGGACTTTATGTAGTCTTAAAAAATATGCAGTTCATGGCATATAAGTACATGCTCTATATCTTCACAAAGAACATACAAACTTGTCATATACAATTAAACAAGAAACATGAAAGCATAGAAAGAAATTTACGAATGCATGCATGTTGGAGAAATAAGAAAACATGGTATCATCATTTAATATTTTGCCATCATCTAATCCAGTGGGCCACGTAAATTTTGGGTAACGAGTATGAAGAATTAAACCATGATAAATATAATTGTTATTAATTAGTAATCGACTAATTTATGTAGATCATTTGACGAGAAATAATTTGGATTTTGTTTAGGCGTAGAGATTAGCTAAGGTACGGATATTCCTATCTCTCTACTATTATTTTCCTCTTTCGTTTCGTTTGATCGTACGGATTTTCCGTCCTTCAGTAAGGACTTCCTTTCTATGAATGATTAGGATTCCCTGTCTTCAACCAAATGTTTTTCCCAGTATATGTTTAAGCTTATCAGTAATCATGGTAATAACTAAATAAATTGCCTGAGCATTATATACAAGCATGACCAGTTTATGTACTAGTTACGGAGGTACCGTAACCATGGCACTAGAGGCACCGGTGTCGTGACTCACATGCAGGAGAGTGATATCCTGCATTGTCCCTTCACATTTTGGCCATTATTATTATCATGTCATGTGGGGCGTATGGATGCATCCTAGGCTTATCAGTTTACAAGTTATCAGGACGAATGTGGTGTGTGCTCTACATCCTTCACATTGGAGTTGATCCCTCCACCCAGCATAGTATTTAGAGGTCACCCCTCTACAGTTATTTAGAGGTCACCCCTCTACAGCATGACGAGGTCACCCCTCTAGTTATTCATGCACCGTTGTTACAACACATGACCTATATAAGCTCTGGCAATTAAAATAATGTAAATGCATGTTTTCAGATTTAATAGATAACAATTCAGCTTTATTATTTATAAATCAGACTTTACAGATTATACACAGATTTTCGCTGCAACTTTACTTATCAGACTTACAGCTCTAGTATTTCATCATCTGTTTCATTTCAGTAATTCCTTATCACGCTTTATATCCATTGACTGAGCGTTATGCTCAGCCGTAGTTCCCTTTCATGTTCTAACGACAGGTACACCAGGACGCTCTTAGGATTCTGAGAGCATGTGCATTTGGATGGAAGCTATCCAGACTTCTTACTTTATGTATTTACATTATTCTGCTTATTTGGACATTGTTTAGTCCTTTCCTTCAGTATTTTTACTTTTCATGTTTTGGGCTTATGTTTGGATTGCCGATGTTTGATTCCGGTATTTCCTCTATGGTCGGTTAATGTTTTAGGACATTTACCTTATGCTTTCATGACACGCCATAAATACACGTAACGGTCCACTTATCCAAGTGGGTTGTTACAATTATGGTATCAGAGCGCAAGGTTCGACATGTAGGCTCTAAAACTTGACCTGTGATTATTGGGTAGTCACCAGGAACTTCCCAGATTTTTGGCGTTTTTATCTTTCATGTTTCTCATGGATTATTTAGTCAGTTTTCTTCATTTATCAGTTAGTTTTCTTAAAGTTTTGACTAAGTAAAAGGTTGGTACATAACTGGCCAAATTTAGTCGCATGTTCTTTTTAGCGAATTTTCATTTTGGTGAACTGGACATAGGCGTTCACCCTTGCCCGTTCAGATTTTTGTATAGATGAATTGACAATAGGCGTTTATCATTACTCATGTCAGATTCATGTTTTCAGTCGAATATTGTTTTGTGAACTGAACCATAGACGTTCACCTTTGCTCATATCATGACATTCTATAAATTTCGACAAGTATGGATTGGACTACAGCCATCCATATTTAATACCAGATTATAAATTTCTTTACATGACAGTTCTCAGAAAATTTTGACAAGTATGGATCGAACTAGAATCGCCCATACGTAGTCATATGTTTTGTTCCTTGAATTCTTTGGATTGAACCATAGCCATCCACATCAGTTAATGTTAAACCTCAGTTGATCATACTCTTATAGTCTTTATAACAATCCAGTTCGCACAATATCAAGTTGATGTCGCTTCCACGCTGTTTAAGTTTCATGTCTCCGTGCGAGGGTTTTATGTTCAGCAGAATGATAAATGTCTCCATGCTAAGACACAAAAAGTATTTCAGTAAAACCCGTTTTCATGATAAATAATGATTGGCCTTTATTGATCATGCTTCATGCTGACCACTGTTGGGACTTCGATTATATCATACTTTTCAGCCTCGATACAACCAGCAGTAAGTCGACGCAGAAATTGTCAGCCTGTCATGTTACTTATTTCAGATCAGTTTACTACCGTCTAAATCAATTTATTTCTTTAATCATGTCAAACAAGCGAAACCAGTATCGATCATCCCATAAAATTTCCACCAGTGCCATGTACAGTATTCCATATGTACCCCATGTACAGTTTCTCAGATATGCTCCATGTGCAGTATTCATTTTGTACTTCATGTACAGTAGTCCAAGTGTACTCCAAGTACCCTCCTCCATGGATATTGCTAATCGATCCTCAGTCATCTCAGGTGTTGCCACTTGTCGATATTCTACCAGGTGCTGACGCTGCTCGTGAGTTGAAGATTTTACCAGATGCTGATGCTGCTAACACTTTGAAGACCTCACAAATGCTGATGCTGCTGATACTTTGGAGATTTCTCAAGATGCAGATGCCGTTTATACTATGAAGACTCTGCAGAACAAGGACGAAAACTATAAATTTGAAATTTTTGACGAGAATAAATTTCAACCATTAGACACTACCATCCCATTCCATACTTTTACCTTCTCAGCTAGATGTCACACTTCACTCAGCTAACCGTTCATTCAGAAGAGTGGGAACCGGAACCCAGCCGACCACTCAGCAAAATAGTTACAAGAATCACGGTCATGATAACGACCGTCATTAATTGACAGACAAAGCAGTAGTGACAAACACCGTACTTATAATTAATCAGTCAGTAACCATCGGAGATCCGGAACGGACGTGACCAGAAATACAAGATGTCAGTAGTCTAACCGGTCTGCCAATCTTAGCAGTTACCAAAAATTTTCAGCCTTGTCCAGATTCATCTACTAAAACACGTGCCAAGACGATAGTCAAGACATGGGTCTCAAGTATCATTTGGGAACACACATATCAGGACACCAGTCATGGTACACGTCATACGAATCTTTCCTCAAAATACGAGTCAGGACTCATAACTCTAGTATATTTCTAAACCAGGCCCTCAGTAATTCAAGGTACCCTTTAAAAAGGGGTATACCGTTCTATTATGCCACGCATGAATCAGATCATTTGAAAATTCTAGTCACCACCACTAGTGTATGATTCAGGTTAAACATGCAGTATTCATTCTGTGAGGTTACAGACAAAAACAAAACATTCAGCGAAAAGTCGCAATGTTTACTTCACGTATTCCTATGTCAGCTTTATCTTAAATCAGGTAGTCCCCTGCATCTCACCCAGAAAAGACTCCATAGTACCACCCATGTTTATTAAGGTTCTCCTTTCAGTTGACGACAAGATCCGTCTTACTAAATCCCAAATATATTCATTATATTTCTACAGAAAAATTAGTACAAATTGTTTCTGCCTTACAAGCGCGTGACTTAGCAGTCCGTATCTACGAAGACTGTCTAACTAACAATTATAAATTTACTTCTGAAATTCCTTAAACTCATGACCAGTAGATTACTCTAGACATAATTTCAGAAAGTTTTTTTAGAAATTCCTTTCTAGCCACGAAACAAAATTCTACATCGAGCTTGCCTCAAGAACAAAACATGTTTTCAAAACCTCTTGTTGTTGGACTGCAACTAAGTTAAAAGAGTTGTAGCATTTGCTGCAAGAATTATCAGAATGAGGCTTTATTCGCCCTGATGCACCACCAGGAAGTGCACCGTTCCTGTCTATCGGAAAGAAGGCCGGTAACATGAGATCATGTATCGACCACCGGAAAATTACCAGATCCCCATTCTTAATCGATGTTCATTCCACGTAAAAAAAAGTATACCAGACCTGCTGCGATGGCTTAAATATTAAAACTCCCGATCATACTGCCATCAGTGGTGAGAGGAAGAACGTGATGTTCTCCAGACTGCTGTTACACATACCATAGCCTCTCAAAAATTTTGATCCATACTCTTGGGCTCTCTAATGCCCCAACGATATTCTGAAATTTATGAATAAATTTTTCTCATAAATTCTCAGACAAACCGTCAGTGATTTATTGATAACATTCTGAGCTGCCAAATCCTAAAGAAGAACGCGATATCATCTTCTCACGGCCATGCAGATTTCCAGATAGGAGGAAATTATATGAGCAGCTTTCCAAATTTATATCCCAAATGAACAAAGTGGCATTTCTGAGCCACCCTATTTCAGCAGAAATAAATTTCAGACAATCCTGCGAAGGTGAAGGCTGTCACCTGATGGTCCCGATCGACGCCTGTGAACGAAGTACAAAAATTTTCTAGAACTCAATTGACTGCTACCGCAGAAATTACTAACAGTCCTCACCAAAAATTCTTCCATGACTATTCAAACAGATTTCCACCAGAATGTCCTATAATCTCAGGCAGAATTTTGATAGAAGCATGATCACCCTTTCATGCAGTTATGTTCATATCTAGATGTCTGACATACCGCAAGTTCAAGATAGAACGCCGTCATGTTAGTGAGTTACTACAACCCTTAGAAATTTCTGAGCTGAATTGAGACGAGATTCTATGAAATTGTTATCAGTTATCATAGACTCAGAAAAGGTATGATACTATCTAAGTCATTGTCAACCAGGTAATCAGCCTGCGCATTTTCTTTCATCCGAGAGGATTACGCAGTAGCTGGACCTGCAGTAAATTTAGTAGTAAATTGTAAGAATTCATGGTATTTCATCGACCATCATATTAGACAGAATTCATGTTCACGGTCACGTGTATGTTACATTCACCTTACGTTCACGTTTATCTTCACTTTTACGATTATGTCTCATTCACAGTATGATGCTGTTTTAGTTCATGTTTATTATATCTTATGATTTAAATTTAAAATTCGCATTCATGACGTTGTTCACGTTCAGGTTCATGTCCCATCTCCGTGGATACGTTCCAAGTCTTGTACCGGATTTGACTACAGAACTTTGAGAAGACCAGACTCAAGTTTAACATGGTTTCTCTATAACCAGGCAGACGTTTCACATCTCAGGCCGTATCGTTTGGCATTCTTTCATCAGTCAGCATACGTTTATGATATGTTCTAGTATCACGCTCATAGTATGTTTCACGTATCACATACATGACCTATTTCATGCACAACGCTTCTTTTATGATCGCGAACCATGTTCACAATTGCTCACATAGCAGGTACCCAATTGTTCACATAGTTTGTCCCTATATATTTTCAGCAGCTTGCTCATATATAGAAATGTTATCTTTCAAGATATTTATACGTACCGTTTCATGTATCCTTCATGCTATAGCTTATTCATTCTATCAGATTCAGGAAATCCATTTTAAGTATGGAACTAGAAATTATTCAGCATCATCAGGACATGGTCATCAGGACCAAGATTTTCATTGTGTTTAGACCTTTGAAGGAATTGTTTCGAGCAGTAAGCCACTTGAAACGGAGGAGTCCATCCAGACCTCTTATCCCTTTTCCTTTAATAAATCTAGTTAAGTTCTTTCAGCTAGGCTACGTTCCATGTTTACTTCAGTCATGTCACGTTTATACCCTTTAGCAGCATCATGTTCTAGATCAAGGACGAATGATCCTTCAGCTTATATGTCTTTTCAGCCTCCATGCTCTTTCAGCACATATGTCCTTTCAACTTTTACTTCACCAGCTTATTCGAGGATAAATTTTCTTTTTAGAGAGGGAGAATTATAAAACCGCAGCATAATCATATCCTTAATTCAAGGACGAATTATTTTTTTTAGAGGGGAAGAATTGTAAAACCCGCCTTAAAAGTCCACGAACAATAATTACATACAGTCATAGTTTTAAATAAAACGTTGCGTAACTATTTATTTCAGATAATAAATAACAGAAGTAATTCGAACATTACGTAATCATTAATTATTCAAAAAAATGAAGAATTATTAAAATAGATTAGCATAAACTAACTGGTAAATGATGAAGCATAAATGCATGCATATTGGCTTTAAAATATAAACTAAACTAAAACAACATCACAGTTGATGTGTGAATTTGGAAAGAGAAAACTAACCGTGGACTTAATCACATTTACCAATAACAATAGGACTAATTAGATCATTTGATTTTATGATCAATATTCGCTCATAATATGGGCTTAGTCAACTATACATAATAACATACCCCGTCGGTTACGCTTGAGATCTTATATCAAAAAAAAAATTTCTCATTATCACAAGATTCACAAACCCTAAACCATTGAAACTAAGTTTTCGATTCCTTTGATGGTCATTAGAGTTCGTGGAAGTGGCAGGCTGTTGGGCTGATTTGTTCTTCTGCAAGTAGGTTCGGTTTCGGTTTCGATCGTACCTTGTTGAATTTTGCTGCTCGTGATCATGCTCGATTTGGTGTTCATACACGTATTGTTTTGATGTGTTATTATCTTTCTCATGCTAATGATGAAAGATCATCCGAGTTGAATTCGATTAGTCATTCAGGTTGCTTTATTTTATTCCTCTTGGTCGCGTGTGAAGACGGTACGTGTCTCGTCGTGTTGGCTCGTGAATGGAGTTCCTGCTTTGTGTTTAGTTTGGGGCAGATTGACTATAATTATTCGTCTTTGGATCGTTGTGTATACTCGACTTTAATGAGCTTGTATTTCTGCCTAAAGGTACCACTTATGCCATAATTCACTTTTATTCATATCACATGATAGTAATCTATAATGAGACTATATCATGGTAAATAAACAAGACCATAGAGCACTTAAAATATAAGTTGATAAATTTCAGTTTCAGAAACTGGGTACCTTAAGAAATAAACCTTTTGATAAAGAGATGATCATGGACTTTATGTAGTCTTCAAAAATATGCAGTTCATGGCATATAAGTACATGCTCTATATCTTCACAAAGAACATACAAACTTGTCATATACAATTAAACAAGAAACAAGAAAGCATAGAAAGAAATTTACGAATGCATGCATGTTGGAGAAATAACAAAACATGGTATCATCATTTAATATTTTGCCATCATCTAATCCAGTGGGCCACGTAAATTTTGGGTAACAAGTATGAACAATTAAACCATGATAAATATAACTGTTATTAATTAGTAATCGACTAATTTATGTAGATCATTTGACGAGAAATAATTTGGATTTTGTTTAGGCGTCGAGATTAGCTAAGGTACGAATATTCCTATCTCTCTACTATTATTTGCCTCTTTCGTTTCGATTGATCGTACAGATTTTCCGTCCTTCAGTAAGGACTTCCTTTCTATGAATGATTAGGATTCCCCGTCTTCAGCCAAATGTTTTCCCCAGTATATGTTTAAGCTTATCAGTAATCATGTTAATAACTAAATAAATTGCCTGAGCATTATATACAAGCATGACAAATTTATGTACTAGTTACGGAGGTACCGTAACCATGGAACTAGAGGCACCGGTGTCGTGACTCACATGCAGGAGAGTGATATCCTGCATTGTCCCTTCACATTTGGCCATTATTATTATCATGTCATGTGGGGCGTATGGATGCATCCTAGGCTTATCAGTTTACAAGTTATCAGGGTGAATGTGGTGTGTGCTCTACATCCTTCACATTGGATTTGATCCCTCTACCCAGCACAGTATTTAGAGGTCACCCCTCTACAGTTATTTAGAGGTCACCCCTCTACAGCATGACGAGGTCACCCCTCCAGTTATTCATGCACCGTTGTTACAGCACATGACCTATATAAGCTCTGGCAATTAAAATACAGTAAATGCATGTTTTTAGATTTAACAGATAATAGTTCAGCTTTATTATTTATAAATCAGACTTTACAGATTATACACAGATTTTCGCTACAACTTTACTTATCAGACTTACAGCTCCAGTATTTCATCATCTGTTTCATTTCAGTAATTCCTTATCATGCTTTATATCCGTTCACTAAGCGTTATGCTCAACCGTAGTTCCCTTTCATGTTCTAACGGCAGGTACACCAGGACGCTCTTAGGATTCTAAGAGCATGTGCATTTGGATGGAAGCTATCCAGACTTCTTACTTTATGTACTTACATTATTCTGCTTATTTGGACATTGTTTAGTCCTTTTCTTCAGTATTTTTACTTTTCATGTTTTGGGCTTATGTTTGGATTGCCGATGTTTGATTCCGGTATTTCCTCTATGGTCGGTTAATGTTTTAGGACATTTACCTTATGCTTTGATGACACGCCATAAATACACATAACGGTCCACTTATCCAAGTGGGGTGTTACAATTATGGTATTAGAGCGCAAGGTTCGACCTGTAGGCTCTAAAACTTGACCTGTGATTAGTGGGTAGTCACCAGGAACTTCCCAGATTTTTGGCGTTGTTATCTTTCATGTTTCTCATGGATTATTCAGTCAGTTTTCTTCATTTATCAGTCAGTTTTCTTAAATTTTTTGACTAAGTAAAAGGTTGGTACATAACTGGCCATATTTAGTCGCATGTTCTTTTTAGCGAATTTTCATTTTGGTGAACTGACCATAGGCGTTCACCCTTGCCCGTTCAGATTTTTGTATAGATGAATTGACAATAGGCGTTTATCCTTACTCATGTGAGATTCATGTTTTCAGTCGAATATTGTTTTGTGAACTGAACCATAGACGTTCACCTTTGCTCATATCATGACGTTCTATAAATTTTGACAAGTATGGATTGGACTACAGCCATCCATATTTAATACCAGATTATAAATTTCTTTACATGACAGTTCTCAGAAAATTTTGACCAGTATGGATCGAACCAGAATCGCCCATACTTAGTCATATGTTTTGTTCCTTGAATTATGTGGATTGAACCATAGCCATCCACATCAGTTAATGTTAAACCTCAGTTGATCATACTCTTATAGTCTTTATAACAATCCAGTTCGCACAATATCAAGTTGATGTCGCTTCCACGTTGTTTCAGTTTCATGTCTCCCTGCGAGGGTTTTATGTTCAACAGAATGATAAATGTCTCCATGCTAAGACACAAAAAGTATTTCAGTAAAACCCGTTTTTATGATAAATCATGATTGGCCTTTATTGATCATGCTTCATGCTGACCACTGTTGGGACTTCGATTATATCATACTTTTCAGCCTCGATACAACCAGCAGTAAGTCGACGCAGAAATTGTCAGCATATCATGTTACTTATTTCATATCAGTTTACTACCGTCTAAATCAATTTATTTCTTTAATCATGTCAAACAAGCGACACCAGTATCGATCATCCCATAAAATTTCCACCAGTACCATGTACAGTATTCCATATATACCCCATGTATAGTGTCTCATATATGCTCCATGTGAAGTACTCATTTTGTACTTCATGTACAGTAGTCCAAGTGTACTCCAGGTACCCTACTCCATGGATATTGCTAATCGATCCTCAATCATCTCAAGCGTTGCCACTTGTCGATATTCTACCAGGTGCTGACGCTGCTCGTGAGTTGAAGATTTTACCAGATGCTGATGCTGCTAACACTTTGAAGACCTCGCAAATGCTGATGCTGCTGATACTTTGGAGATTTCTCAAGATGCAGATGCCATTTATACTATGAAGACTAGGGGTGTAAACGATCCGAGCCGAGTCGAGTTTTGGCCTAAACGAGCCAGGCTTGTTTATTAATTGTCTGGCTCGAGCTCGGCTCAAGCTCGAATAAAACTTTATAATCTGGCTCGAGCTCGAACTCGAATATTTTTTTGTTGTTCGAGCTCGAGTTCGAAGCTCGTTTACGATTTTTAACTTTTGTTTAGACTAACTTCTATTATAAATATAGTTGGATAGACTCGTTTATTAACTCAAGCTCGAGCTCGAAAGCTCGTTTATGATTATTAAAATGATATTAATACTTAATGAGTATGCTAAGGTGTATATAACATATATATTTATAGATTTATCATTAAGCTCGAATAGCTCGTTCGGCTCGTTAAGCTCGAATAGCTTGTTCGGCTCGTTAAGCTCGCTCGGCTCGAGGCAATTAAACGAGTTTTCGAACGATCCGAGCTTAATATTATTTTTCAAAGCTCGGCTCGCCAAATTAAACAAACACAAATATTTGTTCGAGATCGACTCGAGCTCGAGAATATTAAGTTCGAACTCGAGTTAAACGAACTCGAGCTTGAGTAGCATGTTAAAAGCTCGACTCGTTTACCCCCCTAATGAAGACTCTGCAGAACAAGGACGAAAACTATAAATTTGAAATTTCTGACGAGAATAAATTTCAACCATTAGACACTACCATCACATTCCATACTTTTACCTTCTCAGCTAGATGTCACACTTCACTCAGCTAACCGTTCATTCAGAAGAGTGGGAACCAAAACCCAGCCGACCACTCAGCAAAATAGTTACAGGAATCACGGTCATGATAACGACCGTCATTAATTGACAGACAAAGCAGTAGTGACAAACACCGTACTTATAATTAATCAGTCAGTAACCATCGGAGATCCGGAACGGACGTGACCAGAAATACAAGATGTCAGTAGTCAAACCGGTCCGCCAATCTTAGCAGTTACCAAAAATTTTCAGTCTTGTCCAGATTCATCTACTAAAACACGTGCCAAGACGACAGTCAAGACATGGGTCTCAAGTATCATTTGGGAACACACATATCAGGACACCAGTCATGGTACACGTCATACGAATCTTTCCTCAAAATACGAGTCAGGACTCATAACTCCAGTATATTTCTAAACCAGGCCCTCAGTAATTCAAGGTACCCTTCAAAAAGGGGTATACCGCTATATTATGCCATGCATGAATCAGATCATTTGAAAATTCTAGTCACCACCACTAGAGTATGATTCAGGTTAAACACGCGGTATTCATTCTGTGAGGTTATAGACAAAAAAAACATTCAACGAAAAGTCGCCATGTTTACTTCACATATTCCTATGTCAGCTTTATCTTAAATCAGGTAGTCCCCTGCATCTCACCCAGAAAAGACTCCACAGTACCACCCATGTTTATTAAGGTTCTCCTTTCAGTTGACGACAAGATCCGTCTTACTAAATCCCAAATATATTCATTATATTTCTGCAGAAAAATCAGTACAAATTGTTTCTGCCTTACAAGCGCGTGACTTAGCAGTCCGTATCTACGAAGACTGTCTAACTAACAGTTATAAATTTACTTCTTAAATTCCTTAAACTCATGACCAACAGATTACTCCAGACATAATTTCAGAAAGTTTTTTAGAAATTCCTTTCTAGCCACGAAACAAAATTCTACATCGAGCTTGCCTCAAGAACAGAACATGTTTTCAAAACCTCTTGTTGTTGGACTGCAGCTAAGTTAAAGGAGTTGTAGCATTTGCTGCAAGAATTACCGGAATGAGGCTTTATTCGCCCTGGTGCACCACCAGGAAGTGCATCGTTCCTCTCTATCAGAAAGAAGGCCGGTAACATGAGATCATGTATCAACCACCGGAAAATTACCAGATCTCCATTCTTAATCGATGTTCATTCCACGTAAAAAAAAGTATACCTGACCTGCTGCGATGGCTTAAATATTAAAATTCCCGATCATACTGCCATCAGTGGTGAGAGGAAGAACGTGATGTTCTCCAGACTGCTGTTACACATACCATAGCCTCTTAAAAAATTTTGATCCATACTCTTGGGCTCTCTAATGCCCCAACGATATTCTGAAATTTATGAATAAAATTTTCTCATAAATTCTCAGACAAACTGTCAGTGATTTATTGATAACATTCTGAGCTGCCAAATCCTAAAGAAGAACGCGAGATCATCTTCTCACGGCCATGCAGATTTCCAGATAGGAGGAAATTATATGAACAGCTTTCTAAATTTATATCCCAAATGAACAAAGTGGCATTTCTGAGCCACCCTATTTCAGCAGAAAGAAATTTCAGAGAATCCTGCGAAGGTGAAGGCTGTCACATGATGGTCCCGACCGACACATGTGAACGAAGTACAAAAATTTTCTAGAACTCAATTGACTGCTACCACAGAAATTGCTGACAGTCCTCACCAAAAATTCTTCCATGACTATTCAAACAGATTTCCACCAGAATGTCCTATAATCTCAGGCGGAATTTTGATAGAAGCATGATCACCCATTGATTCAGTTATATTCATATCTAGATGTATGACATACCGCAAGTTCAAGATAGAACGCCGTCATGTTAGTGAGTTACTACAACCCTTAGAAATTTCTGAGCTGAATTGAGACGAGATTCCATGAAATTGTTATCAGTTATCATAGACTCGGAAAAAGTATGATACTATCTAAGTCATTGTCAACCATGTAATCAGCCTGCGCATTTCTTTCATCCGAGAGGATTACGCAGTAGCCGGACCTGCAGTAAATTTAGCAGTAAATTGTAAGAATTCATGGTATTTCATCGACCATCATATTAGACAGAATTCATGTTCACGGTCACGTGTATGTTACATTCACCTTACGTTCACGTTTATCTTCACTTTCACGATTATGTCTCATTCACAGTATGATGCTGTTTTAGTTCATGTTTATTATATCTCATGATTTAAATTCAAAATTCGCATTCATGACGTTGTTCACGTTCAGGTTCATGTCCCATCTCCGTGGATACATTCCAAGTCTTGTACCGGATTTGACTACAGAACTTTGAGAAGACCAGACTCAAGTTTAACATGGTTTCTCCATAACCAGGCAGACGTTTCACATCTCAGGCCGTATCGTTTGGCATTCTTTCCTCAGTCAGCATACGTTTATGATATGTTCTAGTATCACGCTCATAGTGTGTTTCACGTATCACATACATGACCTATTTCATGCACAACGCTTCTTTTATGATCGCGAACCACGTTCACAATTGCTCACATAGTAGGTACCCAATTGTTCACGTAGTTTGTCCCTATATATTTTCAGCAGCTTGCTCATATATAGAAATGTTATCTTTCAGGATATGTATACGTACCGTTTCATGTATCCTTCATGCTATAGCTTATTCATTCTATCAGATTCAGGAAATCCATTTTAATTATGGAACCAGAAATTATTCAGCATCATCAGGACGTGGTCATCAGGACCAAGATTTTCATTGTGTTTAGACCTTTGAAGGAATTGTTTCGAGCAGGAAGCCACTCGAAACGGAGGAGTCCATCCAGACCTCTTATCCCTTTTCCTTTAATAAATCTAGTTAAGTTCTTTCAGCCAGGACACGTTCCATGTTTACTTCAGTCATGTCACGTTTATACCCTTCAGCAGCATCATGTTCTAGATCAAGGACGAATGATCCTTCAGCATATATGTCTTTTCAGCCTCCATGCTC
Organism: Glebionis coronaria; assembly: GCA_025667525.1. Taxonomy (NCBI): domain Eukaryota; kingdom Viridiplantae; phylum Streptophyta; class Magnoliopsida; order Asterales; family Asteraceae; genus Glebionis; species Glebionis coronaria. Next base: position 645,092,925 of record CM046876.1, read on the forward strand.
TTTCAGCACATATGTCCTTTCAGCTTTTACTTCACCAGCTTATTCGGGGACGAATTTTCTTTTTAGAGAGGGAGAATTATAAAACCGCAGCATAATCATATCCTTAATTCAAGGACGAATTATTTTTTTTTGAGGGGAAGAATTGTAAAACCCGCCTTAAAAGTCCACGAACAATAATTACGTACAGTCATAGTTTTAAATAAAACGTTGCGTAACTATTTATTTCAGATAATAAATAACAGAAGTAATTCGAACATTACACAATCATTAATTATTCAAAAAAAAATGAAGAATTATTAAAATAAATTAGCATAAACTAATTGGTAAATGATGAAGCATAAATGCATGCATATTGGCTTTAGAATATAAACTAAACTGAAACAACATCACAGTTGATGTGTGAATTTGGAAAGCAAAAACTAACCGTGGACTTAGTCACATTTACCAATAATAATAGGACTAATTAGCTCATTTGATTTTATGATCAATATTCGCTCATAATATGGGCCTAGTCAACTATACATAATAACATACCCCGTTGGTTACGCTTGAGATCTTATATCAAAAAAAAAACTGCTCATTATCACAAGATAACATACCCCGTTGGCCGCGTGTGAAGACGGTACGTGTCTCGTCGTGTTGGCTCGTGAATGGAGTTCCTTCTTTGTGTTTAGTTTGGGGCAGATTGACTATAATTATTCGTCTTTGGATCGTTGTGTATACTCGACTTTAATGAGCTTGTATTTCTGCCTAAAGGTACCACTTATGCCATAGTTCACTTTAATTCATATCACATGATAGTAATCTATAATGAGACTATATCATGGTAAATAAACAAGACCATAGAGCACTTAAAATATAAGTTGATAAATTTCAGTTTCAGAAACTGGGTAAGTTAAGAAATAAACCTTTTGATAAAGAGATGATCATGGACTTTATGTAGTCTTCAAAAATATGCAGTTCATAGAATATAAGTACATGCTCTATATCTTCACAAAGAACATACAAACTTGTCATATAGAATTAAACAAGAAACATGAAAGCATAGAAAGAAATTTACGAATGCATGCATGTTGGAGAAATAAGAAAACATGGTATCATCATTTAATATTTTGCCATCATCTAATCCAGTGGGCACGTAAATTTTGGGTAACGAGTATAAAGAATTAAACCATGATAAATATAATTGTTATTAATTAGTAATCGACTAATTTATGTAGATCATTTGACGAGAAATAATTTGGATTTTGTTTAGGCGTCGAGATTAGCTAAGGTACGGATATTCCTATCTCTCTACTATTATTTGCCTCTTTCGTTTCGATTGATCGTACAGATTTTCCGTCCTTCAGTAAGGACTTCCTTTCTATGAATGATTAGGATTCCCCGTCTTCAGCCAAATGTTTTCCCCAGTATATGTTTAAGCTTATCAGTAATCATGTTAATAACTAAATAAATTGCCTGAGCATTATATACAAGCATGACCAGTTTATGTACTAGTTACGGAGGTACCGTAATCATGGCACTAGAGGCACCGGTGTCGTGACTCACATGCAGGAGAGTGATATCCTGCATCGTCCCTTCACGTTTTGGCCATTATTATTATCATGTCATGTGGGGCGTATGGATGCATTCTAGGCTTATCAATTTACAAGTTATCAGGTTAAATGTGGTGTGTGCTCTACATCCTTCACATTGGAGCTGATCCCTTCACCCAGCACAGTATTTAGAGGTCACCCCTCTACAGTTATTTAGAGGTCACCCCTCTACAGCATGACGATGTCACCCCTCCAGTTATTCATGCACCGTTGTTACAACACATGACCTATACAAGCTCTGGCAATTAAAATACAGTAAATGCATGTTTTCAGATTTAACAGATAACAGTTCAACTTTATTATTTATAAATCAGACTTTATACACAGATTTTTGCTGCAACTTTACTTATCAGACTTACAGCTCCAGTATTTCATCATCTGTTTCATTTCAGTAATTCCTTATCATGCTTTATATCCGTTCATTGAGCGTTATGCTCAGCCGCAGTTCCCTTTCATGTTCTAACGGCAGGTACACCAGGACGCTCTTAGGATTCTGAGAGCATGTGCATTTGGATGGAAGCTATCCAAACTTCTTACTTTATGTACTTACATTATTCTGCTTATTTAGACATTGTTTAGTCCTTTCCTTCAGTATTTTTACTTTTCATGTTTTGGGCTTATTTTTGGATTGCCGATGTTTGATTCCGGTATTTCCTCTATGGTCGGTTAATGTTTTAGGACATTTACCTTATGCTTTGATGACACGTCATAAATACACGTAACGGTCCACTTATCCATGTGGGGTGTTACAACTGGGCCCCTCGGGGGAGTAGTAAGATGTTTGTGTGGCCACGCCCAAATTTGTTTTGGTAATCTTGCTATATCCGTAAACGAGAAACAGAATAGTTAATGAAGGAATGACTGAGATCCATATCCTTATTAGCGATGTATTTGAAATGAAAGGATAATAATAATGATGTAATCATTGAAAGGTTCTTGTCCAGGAGACCTTACCCGGTTTGTACTAGTGACATTGCTAGTGTAACTAGACGCTAGTCAATGTGATCACGATATTAGAATTTTGTCCAAGTGGGAGCTGAAAGTTTATGGACTTAAAATTAATAGTCGTGAGATATGATCGAACTCGGGATCACGGGATTGCACACATAACGTAAAGGGTTAATTTATTTATTAAATATATTATATATATATTTATTAAATCAAACCAAAGCTTAACTAACGATCGTTAATAAATAATAGTTAAGTTATAACGACCGTTATGGAATTTAAATAGAAGCTAAAAGAAAGAAGGAAAAATTACACAAACACCCCTTGAGGGGGTGTTGTCCGTCGGCTACAAAGGGAGGGGGCAAAGGGAAACTTTTGTTTCCTAATCCTTATTTATTACTTGAAGCCCAAGGTTTGTCAAGGCTATATAAACAATTCCCTAACTCATAATTTTTCATCCCTCTTTTTCTTTTCTTTGCTTTAGTCGCCGGCCATACACACCCCACATTAGGGTTTCGTTTGGTCTTCGATTAATCTATTTATCTAGTCCTAACCCCTCTCTAGGGTTGTTGGGTAGATATTCCATAAGCGTTGAAGCTCGGTTTGTTCGTGCTAGACTCACGGTTAACTCACCGTATTACGTGTGTACAAGAGCGTGATATAATCTTTCTTTAGATTATATTCTTGGTGGTGTTCGTGATAAACCCTAGTTGCCATTCGTTCCGTCGTCTTGTGGAGCTTGCTAGGATAAAGGTATGTAACCCTAATCTTGACTAATATAATTGTGTTAAATTAATGATCTTGTTAATCGCTTCCGCTATGCGTTCTTTGATCCATATTAGGGTTTTAAATAATTGTTATGAACTATATAAACCTTCGCTAATTCCCCCTATAAAATATACAAGCTCCTAAGATTTTTCCAACTAATGGTACCACTTGGATTAAACATGCAGCATTCCACATACAGATGAGTAAAACATGAATTGACGAAAAAGGGCTCAGAGTTTATCTCAAATAAAGCCCACAGTTCCTCATCCTTATAGTTATACATGAGCGATAAACACAACCGAAACTTTTGGACATTACAGTTAATAGCATGACGAATCCAGTTGTTGACTTGGGATTCAAACTTATCATGGTAATGGGCATAAAGATCGAATTTGACAAGATTCAAGTGGCTACTTTGAGTTATGGTTTTGTCAACATACGAATAGAAATCAATAAGTGATGGACTGTATTCGTCTTCATAAGGCTTATTAGAATGTAGAAAAATAAGATTGTGAACATAAGGCCAAAGATGTTGCCATCGTTTCGAGAGAATGCCTGTTCTAATGGCCTCTTTTGTCTCAGGTAAACGAGAGATGATTTCAATAATTAAAGAATCTGGTAACATACTCAATCGATCTTCTTCTTCTTCTTCTCCCTCCATTGGCAGCGATGACGGTTCCCGGTGATGGTTGTAAAGGAAGATCCCGCCGGTCTTAGGGTTAGGCGATGATGGAGAGAATATGTGTGTATTTTTATGAATTTTTTTCCTTTTATATACGTTAAATATTAGAGAAAAGCCAGAAACCCTAGGGGTCTTAATAGCTTTTGTGAGAACCCTTTCATACGGGTATGGATTATTAAGGCTGGTCACGGTCTACCTGGACCAGAACGAAACCTATTTAGCCCAAAACCTTGGATCGGGAACCAGACCAAATGTGCCCGGGTCTGGTCTAAGATGGCATAATGGTCGGTTATACGTTAGGCCGGACTGGATGAAACCAGACTCAGGACCGAATATGAGGTAAAACGTGGACGGAAGACAAGCCCCAAGTATGTTCTGTTTCAGGCCAGTTTCTCTTCGGTCCATGATCCGTGTTATGCTCATCCCTACTATGGATCACTATATGTAACAAACAATTTGAACCAAACAATTAGTATTCGTTTGAAACCATTCTACAAATCCAAATACCCATAACAAACGAACCCTTAGAGACCCAAGAAAAACGAACAGAGGAATGACATTACCCCAGCCCAACTAGTCTTATTCCCGTCAATGTATAACGACTCGTCTCGCTCTCTCTACCAAGTCACGTATGAAAGCATATGATACGTGCTAGGAACTCGTTGTCCATTTTGCTCATCAAAATGTCAATGCGGATTCCCTTTGTGCATTACAATATTATTCTAATCCATATCTGGATGTTCTAAGAACTACAAGACATGCATAATGAATCAGACCCATAGAAAAAATCAAAATGAACCCAATCAAACATGCTTTCCAGTTTGGACTCGACTAATTTGAGCAACTATAGCATAAATAAGACCCAGAACACTAAGCCATCAGGGGCATAAAAAAAATTCTACGTAACACACATATTTGGCATCAGTTCATTTTGGATAAATCGAGATTTTTAGTGAATATTTACACTACGTGAAAAATTTCCATCGAGGACCCGTGAATCCTAGGGAACCCCCCTAGTCCACCCCTGAATAAGAGATACATACACAATATATTTAGCACCAATATTTAATAAACCAGCCATGATCCAGAATGTGCTAAATCAAATTCACTGGGAAATACAGAGTAAAATGCATAAAAGTTAAACTCATCATCAACCAACAGTAACCTGAACAAACAATGTACTTCTCAGTCTCAAGTTTCATCTGAACCACTAAATTATGAAGATTAGTTCGTATCAAGATATTGTCTTGATATTTGATGGTAGAGTGAAACCTTTAGCTTCGAAACCAGAGAGAGCCTACGAAAAACATAACTGCAAAGAGATCACAAAAGTTAGAATAATCAAACACATGAATGGCTTAATTGTTATTAGGGCAAGCCGAAGACAGAACTTGCAATCAGTTCTCTAAAAAGATATTCAAACTCACGAATGAGTTATAACTTGTATGCTGCCAACTAAGGAAGCATGTAAGAAAAGCATATGCTTGTGTTTGTGACAAGGATTGCAGATGCTAGTTCATACTTCCTTTAGCAATGTACGTATATGGAAAATAGAATCACATGATTAATTTTATGCAGGGCAGTAATGTAGTTCTAAGAAAAACCGTTTATCATATTAAAGCTGTAAGTCATTTTCAAAACATACATCTAACCTGTAGGAGAGCACATCTTTGACTTCAGGTATGTATACTTCTAGAATGTTTTTTGTAGATTAGCCTATAAAATAGTACTAAAGAGCATATCAATAATTTTCACAAAGATACACACATATGCCAAAGTAAAAAGGAAGTTGTACCTTCAGGTATTTAGTATAGAGTGAGAAATTTTTGAGGTTTAGTTGGTGACATTGAGTTAGGGTATGGTTGACAAACGAAAAGAAATCAGGGTCAGGGCGTAAAACATTTTTAATTTCAGGATGAGTGAAGGTGAGGCTGAGAACAGTGGGAACATAAGGCCAAATGAGTTCCCATTGTTTAGAGAGTACACTTGTTCTTCCATTAGGTTGTTTATAAACAACCTCTGTCCAAACAACAGAAGCAAATGAGTAAAAGTGGCACTAAAACCATCATTTTTATTGGCGCAAAGCAAACTAGAGTTTTTATTCTAGTGCTAATTTAAAATCAAAAATACTACGTCACCAAACATATGGCTTACTACTAGAGCTAACTTCACCAAACATAGCCAAAGGAACTAAAAATATGGTCTAAATTGCACACAAAATAAGTATAAAGGGCACTTAACATAGCATATAAGAGAAGCACAGTCAGCATCCAAACAACATCCAAGATCAGTAAGAACAACATTAAAACAGCATAATAAAGCAGTAAAATCAGCATCCAAAAAAAAAAAAAACATCTGTGTTTGGTGCAGAGCATTTTGGAGGAGTAAAAACAACATAGAAAGTAAGTAAAAACAGAACTAAAATCCATACAAGAGCAGCAATAACAGCATCTAAGAAGCCCACAAAACAACACTTCATTTGGGGCATATAAGGTTGGGCTCAGCATTCAAGGAGATCCAAGGATGCTCCAAGATCTTCTCAAGAGAGAGCCTTTTTGCAGAATCCTTCACTAGAAGCTGCATGAGTTTTAAAAAATCACATTTTTAAAAACTGGAAATAATACTTGCCTTCTATCCCGTAATAAGGTAGATCTTGGTAAATACTTACTAGTGTTATGAGATCTTTAGCTTCAGAAGAAATACGAGGGGTAGAAGGAAAGGTAAGGTCAACCTTCATAATCCTACGCAGATATCAAACATTTCATCATTAAAATGGTTCAAAATTTTTCCCATTTCCTCAGGAGGGGTTGATTTTTCTTAACATATCTCAAATGATCCAAATAACCCAAAGTTTTATTCAAGTATTTATATTATAGTGTGTGATCATCTTGTTTTTGTAATCATAACTAACAGAACAACCAGAAATGACCTATTTCACTCGTTAACCAACATGTCATACCCTCATCTTGCCACAAATAGCTAAGCCATACTATGTGTACACAAGGAACGGAAAACTGTTTATAGGTAAATCCAAACCCATACTAGAAATTACCCATTTCACACGTTACTCAACCTGTGATACCCATCAAAATTGTCACAGATAGTTACTCTGTAGCCTGTATTATGTATACACACACAAGCAATGTAAAGTTGTTTGCAGGTTAACCCGACCAATTTCACTTGTTTACTCAACCTGTCATACCACCCATCTTGTATAAGTTGATACCTTCTCAAGGTATCTGCTTGGCCGTCTGCCTCAAAAGGAGGGGAACCATACAGAAACTCATAACAAAGAACACCTAAAGTCCAATTATCGACTGTGTAATCGTGAGGTCTATTCTCCACCATTTCCGGTGCTAAATAGTCTAAAGTTCCACACATTGTACGTCTCTTGTTTGGTGACTGAACAGACCACCCAAAGTCAGCTATCTTTAATCGACCCTGCAATGCAATAAACAGCTTATCTCAAAACATTGATTTTAAATAATTCATCTTTTACATTTTTTGTATAGCACATTTCAAAACACACCTCATGATCAAGCAACAAGTTCTCGGGCTTGATGTCCCGATGGATAACATGCTTCTGGTGACAGTATGCTAATGCATGGGTAAGGCTCGCAATGTACTAAAGATAACAAGCAATAAAGATATCAGAACGATAGTAGAAAAACTATGTTCAAAAAAATATGAATTTGAATTTGTTGCAATAAGCCCACTTATTTGTTTTGTGACAGTTTACCTATTCACGTTCATCTAGTGTGTATTATCATCTTCTAGTTTTAGTGGAAAGATCAATGTAACTTATTATTTTTCCCACTTTAGTCTGCAACATTAGATATGGCTTTGTGTCCCTTTTGGTAATTTGTAAGTTGTGACCCACATGCTCAGAACTTTTATATGAACTTTTTACCATTATATAAACCAATAACAAGTGTATTACTGTAGGAACACACAATATTTAGAGAGGGAGGGTATAAAACTTACAGTGGCAGCTTTTTGTTCAGAAAATTGACCGGATCTTTGAAGCTCTCCATAGAGCTCACCGCCATGAGCATATTCCAGAATCAAGTATATTCGTTCTTCATCGTGAAACCAGCCATATAGTCTTAAAACATGTGGATGGTGGAGGGTGGTTTGGATGGTCATCTCTCGTTTAAGTTGGTGTTGTAGTTTATACTTTTCAAGCTGCTCTTTAAATATCACCTTCAAGGCTACTATGTACTTGGTCTATTTAGAACACAAACATATCCAATATGTCGAATCAAACACTATCATTGAGGATACTATAGTGCAATAAGTTCATAATAGATATCTTATGTATGTGTTACCTTTGCCTCACGTGCAATGTAGACTCTGCCGAATTTGCCCTTTCCAAGAGGTCTGCCAACTTCAAAATCTTTAATAGACCAGTCTGGTTTAACTGATTCGGAAGCCATTACAGTTCTATATTTAATTAAAGGAATATTAGTTCTTTTGGATTGCAAAACAAAAATTGTTACTTGACTCCCTGAATTCTGTTCCTGCTTCCTTTTTTTATCCAAAATCTCAAATTTTTACACAAACTTAGTCCATGTGACTATTGTTCTCATGACTACGCTAACATGTAAAACTCTTCTAACAGTCATTCATTTGCTATTTTATCATTTCAATATAAACAAAATATAACAAACTAACTTATAATAGAGGTGCGCTGCATTGACGGTTTTGAGGTTTCCAACCAACAAACAAAAGTGTGGGCAAATTTGCAGCAACAAACATGCACTATATCATCAATAACGTGAAACAAGTTACCGGACTAGGGTTTCTACTGATCTACTCATCTCATTATTTCGTATCTACTAATTATATTTTTACAACACACACAAACTAAAACATTAAGCAAATATAAACCCCTATTCTCCTTGATCACTAAAATCAATTTGGAAACAATACTTGAGCAAAAATACAAAGATATGAATAACATCTTTAATGCCAATTTAACTAAAATTCGATTAAAAGAAAGTGGATATGTTTACCAGTAATAGGAGAGTGAGATTAGAAGAGATTGACATTGAAAAATACAAGATAAAGATGTGAGACATATGAATGATGGTTGATGGTATTTGTATTGATTGCTAGAGTAGTGGTGAAATTTGATTATTGGGTGGTGAAGAGAATCGAGATGATACAAGAACACTCAATCCTTTCTTTTTGTTAGCCCAAGGCAAAAAAGGAGGCAAAATTCAGCTCTCAAGCATCGGGAGTATAAGAGTATTTAAATGTTAGGTTAGATATAGTCCCTCCCCTCAGTCTCGAAAATGTTAAGATGGAAATTTGGAATGAAAGATGATGGTAGATTGACATAAGAAATATAAGCAAATCATAGCATTGCTATTTTCAAGGTAATATTTTCATTTTTCAGTTTTTTAAATTGTATCTTTTATTAGTTAAAATAAAACTACTCGTAGTATAGGAGTATATCTATTTTATATATAATAAAACAAAATATATTACAAGTCTATATAGCACAAATATTAAATGCAACAATTAAATTACTTACCATAAATAATCCTAAGTACAACACTTCAATGCCATATTTTGATTATACAGGGAAGATTTAAAATTGTTATGCCTAATTTGATCATTAAGCCCAAAACCAAAATTTTAAAAATTCAAAAGCTTAAAACAGTTGCCATATTTTAGGAATTGTACAAATCAAATTCTATAAAATATTTTCCGCCTGAACAAAAAAAAAATTATATTTTTTCATCAATGCTATACGTATTTTCAAAAGTTTATGCTACGTATTTTATTTTATGTAAATATATTTTCTGTTTTTGTATTTTTATGTAAATTAAAAAAAAATCATTTAACAACATTTTTGTAAATTTATTTTTGTATATCTACTTTTATATAACAACTTTTAAGTTTATAAAAATCATTTACAAACATCTTTGTAACATCGGTGCAACAAACAATTTAACTAATTTCCATAATTAACTCTATAACATTAAGGAAATGTATTTTCATTTTTCTTTGCTACTAATTCCTATATAGCGCCTGATTTTCAGTATTAACAATTTTTTTTTATTGTATCTTTGTTTTTTGGTTTTGCTACTAAAAACTTTTTTGGTATTGGCTGTTTTATGTAAATATATGTCTATATAAAAAAAGCAATTTTTTCTTAGCGTATTTCATTTAAATCTATTTTCAGTATTAACATAAAAAATGATTATTGTATCTTTGTTTTTTTATATAAATTTATTTTGTGTATATAAAAAAAAATAATTAAAAAACTCATTATAAACTCATTACTTTTTCTGTATATAATAAAAAAAAATATTTTTGAAAATATATTTGTGTATATAAACTTTTAGTTTAACAATAAATTTATATTTGTACTTTTTATTTTTAAACTCATTTATTGTATTTTCATTCATTCAGCCTGTTACGGTTTATTTTTTGTATTTTTGTTAAGGTTTTTAATATAATTTAATGACAACCATTTTTTGGGAAAGATTTTAAAACAAAAACGCACATTCTGTTACTTTTTGTTCTTATCTTTGACAAATTTTATAAAAATAAAAGTATGGTAAGTTATTTTTGTAAACTCAATCAACTTTTGATCACGGTTTTTGAAAACTTTTGTTTGTTACGTTTCACATATTTATTTTTGAAAAGTTTTCAAATGAATTTAATTACAAACGTTTTTTTGTTAGTTTTAAAAAGATAAACTTCTTTTATACGCAATTGTAACCTTTAATGCAGGTTTAATGTATTCTCGATATATACACACATCTTCTCCAACAATTCCAATTCAATATCTGTTTTATATCCACATGCTCTTGCTCTCATTAATCACTTCATTATGAGATTTCCCAACCATATTCTAATCATATCACCAATTCAGAATAAAAAAAACAATAATTTCGATCTATGAGGATCATGTAAATGAATACTGAGTCTGCACTACATGGCCAGACAATAAACGGTTGTGACGGTAAGCCCTACTGATTTAAGTTTGTTTAAAAGATTATTAGGGATGTGAAGTGTAACCTTTTTCCACTGTTTTTCATGTTTTAGTTAGCATTTTTACTAATATCAGTTGATAAAACTGGCCGCATTCATTTTTACAGGTTGTAATTCCTATTAATGAATACAAAGCGGAATAGCAAGATCGGGAATATTGTTGGTGTGTAACTGGAAAGGTAATCTTATGTCCACTATTCTTAAAGCTTTTATTAAACGTATAATATTTGAACTCATCTATGTCCATTTTGTTTCATAGAACATTCGGTTATTCTTTAATTTCTTTCTACCGATTGGATGACTTCTGTTGATACGAAACTAAAAATAAAATAATGAAACTTTGGTGCCAGGTTTGTAAACAGATGATACTTACAAGATAATGTATTGAACTACTGATTCTATAATTTTTTCCAGTATCGATCAATTCTTTAAATGTTTTGATAATTAAGCAGATCAAAATCAACATTAAGGAACGGTCGTATGTGGAACTATAGTTGTTCTTTGTTCAGTGTGATAACTGGAGTGGTATGTCACTTTCATTCAGAGATTTTATTGGTCATTATATCACATATGTAGATACCTATATTCAAACCATTTAGGTAAACAAAATACTGTAGTATAGTCATATTTACAAAATAATTGCTTATGTGAAACATAGTAACTCAAGGTTCCACTCATTACGTTTTAGACTTAATGGTTAGCATACTTGCATTGAATTATTATATTAAACATAAAACCAAGAATTCATATTATAAAAGACTAATGGTGTTATTGTTGTTGCGAAGATAAATGGCTGTATATAATTTGTTATAATAGGATGATTGTATTATATATCGTCTCTTTTTATAGTATGATGTTTGTATTATATATTGTCTCCTTTTAATGTTACACATGCATTATGAATTTGACCGATTGTAGATGAAGTACTACGTGATCCATATGATTTGTGATTCTATTGATATGGTATGTTGTCATATTTCTTTACTCATTTCATTGCACCACTTATGGAATATAAACTATGATCGAGTTTTTTTGTGGTGCATGTCTTTGCGAGAATACAACTGATGATAGACTTAGAGAATACTTTGCATCAATTGGTTAGGTGGTTCATGTTTGTTTCTACTTTAATAAGTTGTGACTCCAAGTCATGTGTATTTTTTTTCAAGTTTAGAACCTTGATTACTATTTTTGTTACTTTCTGCAGCTAGAGTAGTGAAACACAATGCATCAGGTTGGTCAAAAGGGTTATGTTTCGTAAGATATTATATGATGGCAGGCGCTGCTGGTGGTATAAAGCACATGGATGGCAAGGTAACTACTATGTGCGGTTAAAATGTATTTTTTTGCTTGTCATGCGACTTTGTTGCTCTAATATCAGTTTTATATTGACTGGACCTGGAATAAGAAATAGAATAACGATGGAAATAATGGTTTAACACTCATTTTGAACTACGAGTAATATATTACATTCGTAGGATACAATTTAATGTTATTTCACAATGCTAATGAATATGTAATCACATGTAACCTGGAAATGGTACATTTCTTTTATAATCTTAAAAGAGATGATGTTTTATATTTATTTTTCAGGGATGCTGAACTCACCCCTCTCTTACGTCTTGGGGCTGGTGCTTGTGCGGGAATAGTTACCATGTCAACAACGTACCCAATGGATTTGGTCTCTGGTTAAGGCCAGAAGCCAAATATAATGGTTTCATAGTTAAAATAACCAATCTTTGAATGGCAATGTTTCGAACGCTTCCTTGTTAATCAATTGCAAGGTTTATAAGTTATGCATCATGTGTAGAAGCACTTATTGATGCATATTGTAACATCCCGCCTACTCAGACAACAATATTGTCCGCTTTGCCCGCAGGCTCACGGCTTTGCTTTGTGGCCCTCTTGTAAGTACTTCCCGGCTGGTCATCCAACCTAGTACTACTCTGACATGAGCACGCTTAACTGCCAGTTCCTAAGAACCCCACTTGCAGTAGACCACAAAACGCGTTGTGTCATGAGAAGGCGACTGTTATCTTACGAACCATGGATCTCTCCTGGCCACAACCGATGTGGGATTTGCCTAGGGTGTCACAATCACCCCCCCTTCAGGACTCATCGTCCTCGATGAGGTTTGCCCCACCATCCCGAACGGCTCAGGAGTGTCTCTGATACCACTTGTAACATCCCGCCTACTCAGACAACAATATTGTCCGCTTTGCCCACAAGCTCACGAATTTGCTTTGTGGCCCTCTTGTAAGTACTTCCCGGCTGGTCACCTAACCTAGTACTACTCTGACATGAGCACGCTTAACTGCCAGTTCCTAAGAACCCCACTTGTAGTAGACCACAAAACGCGTTGTGTCATGAGAAGGCGACTGTTATCTTACGAACCATGGATCTCTCCTGGCCACAGCCGATGTGGGATTTGCCTAGGGTGTCACACATATTGGATACTCTTGGGTCAAGAGGACAAGGACAAAACTATATGTTTTCAATGGACGTGGTAAAATGGGCAGGTGAGGTGGAAATGGGTAGTGTTTTGGTAGGGATTGAAAAGGGTGGGAGTAAATTTTCTATTTAAAAAAAACTAATTTTAAGAATGAAATGTGAGGTAATAAGACGTAACCGAGATTGAGTCATTCAAAGCTTAATTGGCTAACATTTCCTCAACTATGTTTGATGACTTTTTTGTTTTGTCTTCTAATTGTTATTAGATTTGGTGTTCAACTTGAAGAAATCAGGGAGTTTCTGTAGGAGCAGTGTTCATATAGCGGATGCATCACATATTATACCTGAAAAGGTTCAGGTTGCCGCATAGGTTAAAGAGGTGCAAGTGCATAAGAGACGCAAGATAAATTTTCAATATGCATTATGTTAGTATGAAGTAGTTTAGAACACAATATGTAAGTATTTTTAGCATATAAATTGATTTTGTGTGAAACAAACGTTAACAGGATATGTATGTTTGAAGTTTGTTAAAAAGACTTTACATCAAGTGCATTGAAAGATATCAACTTATTTTGGTTGAAACACACACAATTTTATTAGCACCATTGAAGGTATTTATTCCCAACACCCCCTAACCCATTACATCAAAATTCCATACCTCTTTAAAAGATTTTGAAGCTGATGCTCTCAACTTGAATCAAATTTTTTTCTATCTTTTATTACTTATAAAAAAGAGACATATTTTGTAACTCCAAATCATTGAATTGAAATTATGTAACTCAAGAACAATTGCACTAAACAGTAAAAGTCTCGAGACTAGCATTCTACAAGGAGTATTGATATACCAAGCCAACACAGGTTTCTCGCATGCGAAGATCTTTGTATTAACAAGTGGTTGAAACTTGATCTGAAACAATATCCCATTAACCCACGAAAAGCAAAGCAATGGGATTGCAATCAACGTATTGGCAAGTAAAATCACTACTATGGTACAAAATGGAAGTGCTATATATAATAGCTTCCATTGATATGGAAATTGTGTTAACAATACTTGAGATGAAAAGTGGCACCGTGTAAAGAATCCTTAACAAAAGAACATACATTTTGCATAAGTGCACGTATATATATCATACTAGTTACATCTCGATTTTGAAATGAATATAGAAATTATATGAAATAATACATTGTTCTACACATCGAATTGAAATTATAATTTTCCAAACTACTAAATAAATTTAATCAACGCAACCCTGGTGCTACACGGGTCACATACTATTACATTATTACAAACCCGTAATGCTTGAAGACGATTAATAAAATTTATATAGTGAGTTCAAGGGTAATCTATAAGATATATTCATAATTCAATAATTACCAATATATTGCATATCTTATGAATGGGTAAACTATGCGTGATTTTATGTGTGTATTGTATTGTTTATCACTTTCAAATTGCTTGCTTCCTGTTGTGTGCTTATAATTGATGATTATCGGGTATCTTATCTATGGTCGTTCCTATGTGAAAATCACTCTAAGGGCGCAATATAATTCGTACTTGGAACCATTCCATTAATTGTTTATTGAGATATGCTATACAAGACTACTCCTGCCCTGTATCATTTGAAGTAGATACCTTCTTGCTTGAAACGTATAACGTCTTATTCTTGATTAGGTGTATTATGATAAAGGCTCAAGAGGTATGTATAATATAACATGTTTTTAGACCATATTTTAAATTCTAATATATTATTAATCACAACCTAATTTTACTTACATTTTTAAGGACTATTGTCTATTCATGGAACAAACATTGGCACTTGCTCGCCGTCGTGAATTGCTATTCAAGACCATCAAATTTTGGGAACGACAATGCATAGACATTTGATATTTTAATTGTTGCAAACTCAATCTTTATCGGAAAATTCACTTATTATCTCATTATTTCTTTCAAGTATTCAAGGAACGGGTTCACATTCGTTTATTTCATATTTTATTATCATACATAACTTTTTACAAAAAAAAATTCACTAAAATACCCCGTGATTCCACGGGTCTTTAAGCTAGTTTTAAATATATATGGAAATAATTAATTTTAGTTAGCGGGTCAATTTATTTAAATTATAGTCGACCCAAACCTTACATCTTTAATAAACGGATCACTTGAGTCGACTCAAAAACGATCTGAAACCTATTTTTCTCAATTTTAACCTATCGTTTCGGGTTGGAGCCAAAATTGCCACCCTAATAATAACTATGTTTTTAAAAAAATATAGTATATGTTTTAGCTTTTTACGAGAATTATTGTTGTAACCATTTCAAAAGTTGTTTGCTCTAAGAGCTTTGGCGAGTGATAACGCCAAAAAAATTTCTATGATCACCACTCCCGACTTGGTGCCATAAGTTCTTGTGTTGTAAGAACACACGATGTAGTGTGTTGTTATGAAAAAAATTGGATGACACGTCAGCAAACGACTTCATAACACCAGAATAGGATGGATGTTTTTTTTGTATTGAGTGATAAAATAAGATGAAAGAGGGGGATTATAGAGATAAATTTTACGGTAAAAATATAGGAAAGAAAGGTATAATGAAGCCTCCAACAGCTCTCTTTTTTAAAATTTGAAAAACTTGTTGTTACTAATATATATTAAAAAAGTACGACGCGAGAGTAAAACGTGATCCACGGTGCAAGGCTCACGTCGTGGGCTCTGCCTACCATTCTAGGCTGGCAAATACAGTGTCAGACCTAATAATGCGAGCGGTGATATGGTTCTTGACACCATGGGGGCGGCGTTTTGGGTATGGCTTGAGTGATAAATCCCCACACAAGGAGCTTAAGTATCTCTCAAGGTATTCTCGTGTCATAAAGATTTATAATAAGTGGGGTACATGTAAACTCATGGCATTATTTTTATTTTCCTTTTGCATCACTTTTTTTTGCTTAATATTCTACATAAAATATAATGTCATAATGTTTCGGGTGTCATAGCTCACGTGTCATACTTTACCATAAAGTGGTGTCAATCACTCCTAACGTTCTAAGAGAGGAGGGAGTCATGGTGACAAAGCTGGTGCTAAAGGTTTTGGCACGATATTTTCTTTAGCTTATCACACTAGAGTTGTGTCAAGGTTTCGTACGCCAACCCTACCAACCACGTCAAAACAAAAGTGTTAAAAAATCTCGTAATAAAGTGAGCTATATATTGATTCACGTTATCATTTTTATATTTTTGGCACCATTTTTTCTGGTGTCATCTATTCCTCAAAAAATGTGATGCCAAAATCTGTTTCTCTTAAATGGCACTATTTTTTGCATACTATAAGTTATAACCCAATCGCTTTCGATGCTCTAAACAATGAAATGAACGACACATATCATATTTTATAGTGAGACACTAGCATCAACTGTATTTTGAAATGTGTAGCTTTTCACATGATTATTAAAATATAATTATTTAACTCGAACTACGCAACAACAATTTGGATAACACAAACTTGTTTTCCTTCAAAAATAAAAAGATAAAAAACTAAGTTGAAGAAGTCAAAAATCCTAAACATCCTTTTTGATAATCGTTAACATGAATAATTCATTTTTCTTTAAATAATAAATATGGGGTACTTCATTATGTAACATTTAAATAGTTGTGAAATTTACGGGGTACGTGGTCACACCAAGAATACAATTCGAGAGGAGATTCTTTTTTAATGAGAGCCAATAAAGATTTGATTTTGAAACTTCCTTATTTATCACTAGACCAACACCATTTGTCCACGCCTTAATCATAGCACTTCATATTGCCAATAGGGGTTAAAAGGATGCCAAGGTCACTCACAAACCTACCACGAGGAGGTATTTGCCAAACTAATTACCTCCCCATACACGATCAACAAGACACCAACGTTGATTGACTTTGCAATCGTGATGATTTTCTAACGTATAGAGTCTAAAGAAGATATCCATAAGCCTAGCCCCATCACTCCCCCACAGACATTTACAACTTTTAAAGAGTACGAGTTACTCATCTGTGGAACAACTACTTTTGTAAGTTAAGAGGCCTTTAAGATGTCACTTCAAACGCCTTTAAAGCATATCAAACTTGAGGATAAGCCAAAACCTCGATCATGCCCATAAAAACAAGATATTACATTACACCATAAATCCCTCTTCTCCGTAAGGAAACGCCATTTCCATTTGCCGAGAATAGCTATTTTTTGGAGCATAGACTTCTAATACCCAAACCGCCCTTGCTATACTCGAGAAGTATGTTTTTCCACATGACCTAGTAAATGTCATTATGAGATTCTTTGAAATCCCAAAAAAGCGACATCAAATAGCCTCTAGCGTCTTGAGAACACATTGGGGGCTTTAAACAAAGATAAGTAATAAATAGGAAAATCTCCAAGGATCGGTTTTTCGAGAGTAAGCCTCTCTCTCATTTGTTAGACGAGGCCCAAGCCTATAGGCTTAGGGTCTATTAGGTTTAGGGTAGCTTGTTTACAAAGAATCCTCATTATGTAATCGCACAATCAATCAATATTAGTACCTTTGTTATCTTTCATGGTATCAGACCTTTAGGTATAACCCATCACAAAATAGTTATCCTCCGATCATCGGTCACCCGCCGATGATTCGAAGGGATCCCGCTTAATTCTTTTCTGCTTTATTGATTTCAATAAATAGTCTACTCTAGTCGTCATAACACATCTCCAATACAATCAACATATATATTTTTCCTCAATCATCATATTTTTTTTTGTTTTTCCGTCAAAGATCATTGCCATTTTATAAAAATAGTTGGTAAAAATGCCGCTCCTACCTAAAGGCAAAGCAAGTCATGCAAATGAGGAAGCCGCAATTAGCAAACAACTATGCCGTCAAATACAATTTTACTTCCGTCTCAACAAAGACAAAGAGATGAAAAAGCTTTCATCATGTGTTCCAGTTTTCCCGTCGAGAAGCCTCCCATTCAAACTGCGGAGAATGTTAGACCAGGCCCAAGCCTATAGGCTTAGGGTCCATTAGGTTTATGGTAGCTTGTTTACAAAGCTATGTTTCTTTTTCTTTTCGTTTTTCTTTTTTTTTCGTTTTTAAGTTTCTCACAAACATTTGCATTTACTTTTGTTATCAAAGTCTATATCGCTCGCAGCCTTTCTAAAACAACCACCAACATATCTAGTTCTACCACTTCTCAATTTCTTTTTGTTTAAACTGTCAAAATCTAGTTGGATCGCTTTCGAAGACCTCCTGCTCCAACTGCGGGGAGTATTAGAGGAGAATAAGTTAGTCGGCCCAAGATCGTATGTGGGCTTAGGGTCTATTAGGGTTTGTTTTATGTCGAATGTAATCTCTATATATTGTGATTGAATAATTTATGATACCTACGAGGTTTTAATGTTCAACACCATTGGCAACACCTTGGCTTTCCAAGCCGAAATCCTAAGCCTCAATCTATTCACAACTTCATTCCAACCGTCAATACGCGACATACTTTTCCCAACTAGAAGACCAAGATACACACAAAGGAGATTATCATGTGAGCAATCAATAGAGGAGGAGATAACCTCCACGTCAGATATAGGCACATTGATAACATCAAATAGTTAAATACTTTTGACCACCATATTACTTCGATTCTACCCAATGTAGTGCTGATTAACACCTATTAGTGCATAGTTTTGTACATTTTGTGTTTTGTAGAATAATTGAGTAAGTAACAGAAAACAAGAGAAAACTAGTGGAATTAGACAAGAAAAAGCGCCAAGCACATATTTCAAAGCACCTACGACATAGATGAATTCTACCCTACATTGTAGGTGACATGTTGATGTGTTTCCATATTTTAAGGCCTACAACGTAGATAGGTTCTATGTCTACGACATAGGATTTACTTTGTCAGCGATATTTGCTAGGACAAAAGATCAAGTTATTTGAAGAAATCAGACCTACATCGTTGGCTACTATTCCCTCTACGTCATAGGATCTAGCGTGATCCCAAAGACTTGCTAGTTTGTAGACCTACGACGCAGGTGTTTACCCCCCCCCCCCCCTCGTGTTCGATATGACATAGGGCACAATATTCCCTACGATGTATAGAGTTCAACTAGTATAAATAGAGGTCTCATTCTTTATATTCGACACACGTTAACAAAACCCACAACACTACAAGTTTATAGTAGATTTTAAAGGCTTGTAAGGGTCTGGTTTCGACCAGGTTCCACAAGTACAGGGAAGATTTTGTATTCGAGCACCAAGTACATAAACCATTCATCATTCAATTCTTTGTAACACTTCAATTATGATTATGTCTATCTTTTGTGTTTGTGTTGTGAGGGGTTAAGAACCCTCGTGTTGGCCTAGTTATTGTTGGGAATTATTTGTAAAGTATCAAGTACCGTTAGTATAAGTATAAGTACTGTTAGTGTTGGCAAGTACCGTTAGTGTTAACGTGGTACATAGCATGTACTGTTAGTTATATTATAAGTAATTGATTAGGACAAATATATATCTAGTAAAGATATGTCATAGTTATAGTTATAGTATATCTCATGTGATATACTTAATAGTTTAGAATACTGATAAGATATCGTGTGTGATATACTTATCATTATAGAATATTCTAATGTTTCTAGGGTTCTTTACTCTATAAGAGGAACATAGGTATGATGAGTTTATTGTACCTCATTGAAAGTCTATTAATAGAGAATCGAATATGTTGATCCCTTTGGTTGGATCTATATTCTATTAAGAATTAGTATAGTAGTTTGTAATCAAACTAAAACACTTTGAGCACTCTTACTAACACTAAATAAGTTATGCGGAATCTAACTTATAAAGCACAGAAGAACAGAATTACTTTTAACTATTCGATTCTCTTATTAATAGACTTGAATGAGGTACATGAAAGACATTGTACCTACGTTCCTTTTATAGAGTAAGGAACCCTATAAACCTTAGAATATTCTATAAAGATAACTATATCATAGACGATATATATTATCAATATTCTAACTATTTAAGTATATCACATAAGATATACTCTAACTATAACTATGACATATCTTATACAAAGATATATTCGTCCTAATCATCATAGCAGTACTTACTTTATAAGTAGCAGTACTTACTATGTACCGCGTTAATACTAACGGTACTTACATAACACCGACAGTACTTAAAATACACTAACGGTACTTGACACTTAACAAATAATTCCCAACAATCCTCCCCTAAACAAGAAATGATAACTTGTTGTCTTCTTGTTTCTCTTGTACTGGATGTATTAAAATACATGTCTTCAGTCTTTCCTTCATCCTTGGATTGAACTTGGTAATCTGTATTTGTCTCTAACTGAATGTAGCCAAACACTTCAAATGTAGATCTTCTTCTGATAAGATAATCTTCAAACATCATGAGTATCATCTTTGTCTTCAAACTATGATCTTCTTGTGTCTTCTAAACATTCACTTATCTTTGCAGCATCAGTTATTGTCTTCTTGAGTTTAGTCTTTGAACTCTGAATCATGAACCTTTGTCTTGATTTGATGAGACAAAACCTTCTAAGTACCTTTTATATACTTCTTTGCTTGCAATCTCCATGCCTGAAATAAAACAGTTAACAACAAAAACCAATCTGTATTGGCTTCATGATTTTTAGCAAATCACCAGCTATCAACGGATTTGATAAATTCTTTACTAGTTAGCCGTATGTTGATCCCTTTGGTTGGATCTATATTATGTTAATAATTAGTATAATAGTTTGTAATCAAACTAAAACACTTTGAGCACTCTTACTAAACACTAACTAAGTTATGCGGAATCTAACTTATAAAGCACAAAAGAACATAATTACTTTTAACTATTCGATTCTCTTATTAAGCGACTTGTATGAGGTACATGAAAGACATTGTACCTATGTTCCTTTTATAGAGTAAGGAACCCTAGAAACCTTAGAATATTCTATAAAGATAACTATATCACAGACGTTATATTATCAATATTCTAACTATTTAGGTATATCACATAAGATATACTCTAACTATAACTATGACATATCTTATACAAAGATATATTCGTCCTAATCATCATAGCAGTACTTACTTTATAAGTAGCAGTACTTACTATGTACCGCGTTAACACTAACGGTACTTACATAACACTAACAGTACTTCAAATACACTAACGGTACTTGACACTTAACAAATAATTCCCAACAATCCTTCCCTAAACAAGAAATGATAACTTGTTGTCTTCTTGTTTCTTTTGTACTGGATGTATTAGAAATACATGTCTTCAGTCTTTCCTTCATCCTTGGATTGAACTTGGTAATTTGTATTTGCATCCAACTGAATGTAGCCAAACACTTCATATGTAGATCTTCTTCTGATAAGATAATCTTCAAACATTATGAGCATCATCTTTATCTTCAAACTATGATCTTCTTGTGTCTTCTAAACATTCATTCATCTTTGCAGCATCAGTATTTGTCTTCTTGAGTTTAGACCTTGAACTCTTGATCATAAATCTTCCACTTTATTTGATGATAACAAAACCTTGTAAGTATTATATTTTTTAATACTTCTTTGTCTGCAATCTTCATACCTGAAATAAAACAGTTAACAACAAAACACCAATCTGTATTGGCTTCATGATTTTTAGCAAATCACCACCTATCAACGGATTTGATAAATTCTTTACCAGTTAGCCGTACACTCTGGAATAACCAATACTTTATTCACAAAGAATAAGGTGTAATGAAAACCTTACAATTTTTGGTAAATTGTCAACCATCAACGGATTTGATGAAGTCTTTACCTAGTACCCTTTGTCTAGGACTAGCTAACTCTTTGTCTCGAAAAAAGGTGAGTTAGAACCATATAGTTTTTAGCAAACTATCAGCCTTCAACGGATTTGATAAGTCTTTACCACAAACTGTTTGCTTATGGACTAGCCAGTTCTTATGTGTGTTAGACATGGTGAACTGAGAACCATTTATGAAGTGTGACTGAAAGTCAAACACTTAAGATTCTTTCTCAGCTTCTTCCTCATCTTTCAAATCCTTGATTTGTTGTTTAACCATTCTGATCAACTCCAAAGCATCAGCAGATTCTTCTGTAACCTCCAATTGTTGTTCTAACATCCTTTCCAATAATTTTCTTTTGAAGGGATAAGTCTTATCTTGCAGCATATAATATGTAACATCATCTACATCCAAAATATGCAATCCACATGACCTGTAATATCTCCAGTAACTAGGAACCTGATTCTCTAATTCCTTCAACATTTCTTGATCACATTTGTGTGGCTCATACATAAAGATAAATTTCCTATATAATAGTGATACTTCAGTTTTACCTGCACTGGCATCTTCAACTAACCTTACAAGATCTTGGATATCTTGTCTGTCAAGTATGTGAAGGATATCTTCTAAAAGTCTGAATATCCTTTTTGTGCCATCAGATCTCTGAATCCCACGAGCTTCAAGTCCTTGATCTGTAGAGTAAATCCACTTAACAATGGATGCTCTTTTTCAAAAAATCTCTGTATCAAAACATTGATCTTCAAAGTTCACAATTTTCATGTACTTCCTTAAGCTCTCATCATCATCACTATCTTCTGCTGTAGTTTTAGCTCTCTTAGCTTTCTTCTTTAGCTTTGTTGATCTTTTCCTTTTAACACTCTTAGAAATTCCTTCAAGTTCTGTTGAACCCTCTTCCAAGCTTGTATGTACCGTTTCATCAGTATGTATTGTTGTATGTACTGTTGACTGTGTATGTACTGCTTGTACATTTTCAATCTGAGCAATTCCTTGAGTTTCAACTCCTGTATTCATCCTTTGAGCAGTCTCTTCCTCTCTTGAACTTACTTTCTCCTTTCTATTCTTCCTCACATAAGTGGTCTTGATAGGTGGAGATGTACTTGTAGGTTCAGTAGTACTTGGCTCAATTCTAGGAGTACTACCAAATTGTCTTTGTTGTTGTAGACGTTTCTTGAATTCTTCAACATCTTTC
The DNA here is from genome assembly GCA_025667525.1 of Glebionis coronaria. NCBI lineage: Eukaryota > Viridiplantae > Streptophyta > Magnoliopsida > Asterales > Asteraceae > Glebionis > Glebionis coronaria. The sequence continues at coordinate 645,116,382 of CM046876.1, forward strand.
TTGTCTGCTTCAGATCCAATCTCAACAAAATTCAATTCAGTCCTCTTACTTTGCTCATACAAAGTCTTGATTTCTTCAAAAGTTTTCTTGACCAGCTGAATATGAGTAAATCCTTTTACTTTCTTTAGAAACTTCATCATTTGACTTCTAATCTGCATAGTAGTTGGAGGCTTAATCTTTTCTTTCCTTCTCTTTCTTGCAAAGAATCTTTGTTGCTCCTTTACCAGATCATCAATCAATCTTGATTTTTCTTTTTCATCATATGCATCTTTTTCTTCAGCTATTAATGAGTCTGTAAGAAGCTCACTTGCATGTATCTCAGCTTGAATCCTGTCATACTCTTGTATGTTCCATTCTTGTTGTATCCTTTTAGCTTCTAACAAATTTTGCTTTGCTGCAAGCTCTTCCTGCAATTCATCTTCACGAATTTGTGCTTGCATTCTATAAGCAAATTCCTCATCATGGTCAATTTGATTAAATCTGTACATGACTTTGTTTATATCATCATCTGAATCACATACATCTTTAGATTCTGACAATAATTGCTTCTTCCCCTTATCCTTTGGATTTATCTTAGGTAGCTTCTTCTTCAGTTTGGAAGCTACTTCTTCATTAACTAACTGTTGAATAACTATACCTTTTGTAGGGTGTGAAGCTTGTGCTTTCTTACCTTGAATTTGATCCTTTGAGGCAAGAACTTCTTGTTGTGTCTTTTTCTCCACTTCTGCTTGTTTAGTCTTCTCAACTAAATTCTTCTTAAGATCAAGCAGCAATTTGGCTAAAGTCTCATTTTCTCCAAATGAACTTTGACTTTCCAGTGAAGGATGATCACCAGCGGTACTTGCAATTGGCTTAGCAGTACTTGCAATTGGCTTAGCAGTACTTGGATCTTCAACAATGTCAGCAGTACTTGCAGTTGGCTTAGCAGTACTTGGATCTTCAACAAATTTGACTTCACTAGTATTTGACACACTTGTTTCTTCAATTACTTGTGTATCCCCAGATGCTTTATCTTCCATAGAAGCCATCATATCAACTTGCACTTCTTCAGTCTTTTCTGACTTATTGCTTTGTGGTGATGGATCAGGAAACTGATTAGAAATTTCCTCCAACTTCTCATAGAAAGCACTCCAATTAGCTTGAGGTGGTGATTGAACTGATGGTTCTGGCTGAGTTGCCAATATTTCTTCAACTTGTAGCTCCTCTGGTTGAATTACCAATTTTTCTTGAACTTGTGGTTCCTCTGGAGTAGGTTGTGGGTCTTGCTGTTGAATCTCCATGTCTGAAGGTTCATCCATACCAGTCTCTAAACCAGTTCCATCTTTAAAAGTCCCCATGACATCTTCATCTAATTCAAAATTGATGTCATTTCTAGAGATCCTTGTTTGATTATCAAAAGAAGGTGGTTGTTCTTCATTATTCCTTCCATGTTCTTCAATATTCCTCCCCTGTTTGGTTGCATTCAGTTGCCTTTTCTTGAGGTTTCTGAACCTTTCCTTCCTGATTGCAGATGTCTGAACAGACCTATATTGCCTCATCCAAGATGACACTTTGTTCCTTAACTTGAGTAGGCTAGCTTCCAGTTTAGCAATTTTCTTGTCTTGAAAAAGCTTATCTTTCTACAATACCTGTACCTGTTGGGACAAACTTGTACACAAAGAAGTTAAATTTGCAACATCCACCGCCTCTGGTGCTTGTTCTTGTGGTGAACCACTAGCAGCAATAGAAGCAGCAGGTGTGTGGATCATCTCATCAGTGTTTGGTGGAATACCAACATTGTGAGAAGAAGATTGTAAATCTTCTAGAGAGTGGGAGCTCTGGTGAGAAGGAGTTTGCTAAGAAGCACTAGCATTGCTAGGTTCCTCACCTTCTTGATTGGCAGGTTGGGCTAACATATGAGCAAACAATGGTGTTACAGTTCCTGAAAAGGCATTGCCTTGTTTGTTCAAGAAAGAGAAAGTTCTCTTTGTGAATGAAGGAACATCCCATGTATCAGTTAATGCTGGTAGGTTAGGTATTTGGTCACTAACTAAAGCCTGAATGAATCTAGGATACATTAAAAACTTCTTAGTCCCTTCCAAATTCCTAGTCATGCATTCAAAAATTAATTTTGAAAAATTAAAAACCCTGTTATATGCTAGACAAATACCAGCAGATGCCAATGCAGCAGGTATTTGATCGAAAGATGTACTTTTTAAACTTAAACAGTGAATAATAGCATGAAAAAGAATTTCCATTGAGGTGAAAATAATGCTTTAAAGAAAGTAAGATTTTCCCTACCACCCCCATAGCCCATGGCTGCAAGGCCATCATGAATCTCTGTATTATTAAGCATACTAAGTCCATTTTCATCATTAAGTCTCAAACTTTCTCTTAGCAGTACCTCAGTGACATATATATTCCTATGATTTACCTTAGCCTTAATGCAAGGTTGATCAAAACGAGTACCTAAAACAGCAGTATCCCAAAATTGTTCAACAATGGGTATAGAGACAACTGGACTTACAGTGAGTGCGAAGCGAATATGACTTCGAGAAAGGAAACCAAGCATCTCATGGAAACCAAGTGATTCATCATTCTTAGCAAGATTCACAACTAAATTATGCTTAGAGATTACTTGTAAGGCAACCATTAGTATTTTTGATGATCGAAAGATTAGAGAGAGGGTTATAGAATCAAGAGAGAAAAATAAAAGATTAGGTGAATCAATTGTGTAATTGGGGTAAGTATTTAAGTAAATAACAAACCCAAGCGCGAAGAAACCGCCAAATTTACAAAGAGACCCTTAATGGTACAACGGACATGTAGCGGTACATGGAACATAAGCGGTACTTGGTTTTGTGGTAGCGGTACTTGGAGTGACAACGGTACCTCACAATTTTGACCAGTTCATGCTTTCCACTAGACATGTAACCTCTTATATCCTTTTCTATAAACCTGCAATAACATCAAAAACACAAAGCATAGACTATACAATAAAATTTATATAAAACTTGTATAGCTATTACCTCCCCTTAACATATGCAGCATGTTATTGGTTGAGCATACCAATATGTGTCACCAGGAATTCGAATCTCTTTGCATCAAATGCCTTGGTCAACAAATCAGCTACATTGTTGTCTGTATGAATCTTCAAGACTTGAATAAGTTTTTTGTCATAAGCATCTCTTATAAAGTGATGTCTTATTTCAATATGCTTAGTCTTGGAGTGAAATACTGGATTCTTGACAATGCATATAGTACTTTCATTATCAATGTAAATCTTGGTGTTCATGAAATTGAACCCATAGTCCAACAATTGATTTTGAATCCAAAGTACTTGTCCACAGCAATGAGCAGCAGCTACATATTCAACTTCAGTTGTAGAAGTAGCAACAATGGTTTGCTTCTTACACTTCCATGATATGAGTCTTCTGCCTAGGAATTGACAACCTCCTATTGTGGATTTCCTATCATGATTTGCTCCAGCATAGTCACTATCTGAGTAAGCTTCCAATTCAAAGGTGGAGTTTCTAGGATACCATAATCCTAAATTAGGTTGACTTTTAAGATATTTAAAAATCTTCTTCACAGCATATAGATGTGACACCTTTGGATGAACTTGGAATCTTGAACATGCACACACAGCAAACATTATATCTGGTGTTGAAGATGTAAGATACATCAATGAACCAATCATTAACCTATAGGGATGAATGTCAGCATCCTCTCCATGTTCATCTTTTGATAAAGATTTCTTGGCTTCAAAAGGTGTGCTTGTACTCCGTGTATCCATACATGAAAAGTTCTTTAACATTTCAGCAACATATTTATCTTGGCTGATAAATATTCCATCTTTCCTTTGTTTGACTTGTAGTCCCAAAAAGAAAGTTAGTTCTCCCATAGAACTCATTTGAAATCTTCCTTTCATCAAAGCTTCAAACTCTTCACACCATGTCTTCTTAGTAGAACAAAAAATGATGTCATCAACATAGACTTGAACTAGAATAATGTCTTTGGCATTTTTTTTGATGAACAGAGTTTTGTCAATGGTTCCTCTCCTATATCCATGTTCTAGCAGAAAGTTGGATAAAGTTGCATACCAGGCTCTTGGAGCTTGATGCAGACCATAAAGTGCTTTGATAACTTTGTAGACTCTATTGGGGAATTTAGGATCTACAAAACCTGGAGGTTGTGAGACATATACCTCCTCTGAAATAGTACCATATAGAAAGGCACTTTTCACATCCTTTTGATAGACTATAAATCCTATATATGATGCAAAGGCAAAAAATAACCTAATGGCTTCTATCCTTGCCACTGGTGCAAAAACCTCATCATAGTCTATCCTTTCTTCCTGTCTGTATCCTTGAGCAACAAGTCTTGCCTTGTTCCTCACAACAACCCCTCTTTCATCCTTCTTGTTCTTGAAGACCCATCTTGTACCAATTACTCTTTTTCCTGAGGGAAGATCCACAAGAATCCAAACCTTTTGTAGCTCAAATTGTGTTAATTCTTCTTGCATGGCATCCACCCAACTTTCTTCATCAAGAACCTGAGAGATATTTTTGGGCTCTACTTGAGATAAGAAATAGGCAAACAAACAATGCTGAGTATCTTTATGATTTTTTCTCTGCTGTTGTTTGACATAACTCACTAGTGCATGAGTTTCAATATTGGTTTGCAGTTGTCTTCTGGTTTGTACAGCAGATTTTGGATCACCAATAATCTGAGTAGCAGGATGGTTGTTGTTGACTTTATGAGTGGGAATAGAACTGACTGGAATTTCAGTTTCCAAATTGTTGAAATCAGTTACTGCACCCTGCTCATCATAGGAAGCTTTAGAGAAGATTCCTTCAGCTCGACTGGCATATAAGTCTTCATCGTCCAATGCTTGCAAAATCTCTTCTAGTGAGTCAGCAGATCTAGCAGATTTTGACTTAGCAGTACTTGCAGATGAAGTACCGCTAGGTATAGTATGTACTGCTGAGTGTTGTGACTCAACAGATTCTTCTCCTGAATAATTATTAGCATATGTAGCATTCTTTTCTTGATCTTGAAGCATCTGAAGTTCCTGGGAGGCTTGATCATCATTTAAAGGCATGGTTTGCTTTTGGGAGTTGCAGACATGGGAGTAACAGTAGGCATATTTGGCACATAGATGTGAACATCTTCATCTGATGAAGAAACATCTTCTTGAGTACCTCATTTGTAACACCCCCAAATTTATACAACTCAATACAGCGGAAGACTCGTTGGTGTTACGGGATAGCACATTACTCACATCATAGACAACGCTTAAAAATCGCGTCGTTTATTAATAAAGCATTTCTATTCATAAATATCAAATTTACATAGGTCACAAGTCATATTATTTCATACAATTTTACAAAGCATTTGAATGGAAATTTGTTAATTAAGTGCGGGCCATGAATTATTGTTGTCTTCCCGAGAATTACCTTTAAGTACCTGAGATAAAACATGTTAAAAGAGAAGGTCAGCGATAACGCCGAGTGAACTCATAGAGTTTAATAAATTCCATCAATATAGCATCGGTATAAAATTATTACTGAAAATCATTTTGTACAAATCTTTGTAATAGGCCATAAATTAGCCAAAGTCATTTTATACAAATCCTTATCAAAATCATAATATAGGCATTTGCCTTAAAAATCATTGTACGAGCCAATGTCGTAAAAACATCATACAATACGTTTTATAACGTTGCATGGAGTTAAATAAAAACCGTTATATGATTATGGTTATGAAAACCAAAACACGAACATAATATCAATAGTATGACCTCATATTGCTAGTCAGGCAATATATCGTAATTCGGTGCATATAGCAGTATTTCGTTAATTGGATTATTATAAGCCGCATGACATTGCTACCTTACTACAACAAACAACGGGTAGCTAGCCCGAAACTCAATTTGCCCATTTAAATTAGCGTTTCGTCACAAAGGTCACGCTATAGAAATCTTCTCATACATAAATTCGCTTACCAATCAATGTGGCACGACGGGGATCAACCGTCAAGGCGCGAACTGGGGTGATCGTCCCCAAATAGTACTATTATATGCATAAGCGTCTACCAAATCCCGGTAGTTCACAAATCATGATAATGGGACTTTTAGTGACATAACCTAACTTTAATAATCCATTTTATTTAATCTATCGGGTCATTTAATCTTTCATCGGGTCATACAATCATTCGGGTCCAAATCAATAAACAGACAATCGGGACAAATAGTGTCCTAATTCATAAAAACTAACATGCCATCTCCCTCGCGGGTTTATAAAATATTTCATAAAAACATTTAAAAGAGTGTGAGGCTATGAACTCACGTTGATGTGGGAAGGCGGGTTATCAGCAATTCGGACGTACGGTACGTGCTTCAATCACGGAAACCTAGACAAATAATACTCGTCTTAGACTCTTGTCCAATGACTTTATAAAAATAACAATTATGTATACATATGATGATTTTATATATATATATGATGATCAAGTGGGTTTACATATTCTCGCTTACTCATTTTAGTGTTATGTGTCGATAACTTTTATACTAGTTTACTAGTTTTACCTATTTACATATTTTAAGTCCAATAAACTTATTATAAGTTCTTTAACTTGTATTAATCCATTTTATACTTGTATTATCAGTATTTATACTTTACATGTTGGGCCCAAATGGTTTAAGCCCAATAAATGAGTTTATAAGCGTTTTAGCCCATTTTGTTGTATTATTAGTCCAATAACGTTAACTTAGCCCGTTAATGTCCGTATGTTATATAGTTCGGGTTTTATCGGTTTTTACTTGTTATATATGTTTATATATCAGTATATGAGTTTATAAAAGTTTACATTAGACGGGTCCAACCGTCTAAGTTTTATTTAACAAAACGTTAATTTTACGGCAATAGCCGAAAAAGTCGTAAAAATCATGTTTATAGTTTTATAACTTATAAAACTTATCAAACTACCATTTTTGTAAAATATCCATTTATTTATCCTTATACATATTTATATAAATGTATTATATAAGTTAGTGGGTTTTAATTCACATTTTATATTATTTTTATTTGAGTGCTTATATAATACTATTATACTTTAATTTTCCCAAAATCTGATTTTTACTTTCATGTTCACCAAAACAGCCATATCTAGAGTTCTATATGGAGATAGAAGCTCAAAGTTTTATGACATAAACGACATGATATGTGCTCCATTTAACTCTTCTATAGCTACTGTTGAATCAGCCTCTAATTATTTTCTAAAAATCGTCCAAAACAATGATCTCAGATTTGTACTCTAAACTTGTTTTGATCATATCTCACTCATCCTAATGATTCCATTGTATGGCCAACTCTCACATGTGTACAAGACATATTACTTACTGTATATTGCTTCTACTTTTCCATTTTATCAGTCTAACATGTGGTTCTTTACTGTTTTATACAGCCAACAATCTAAACAAGATTTTAGCCTTGTTTCTTATAGTTTTTCATCTTTTTAAGCATGTTTATCAACACCAAATCCCCACACAATATTTTTAATCATCATTCATCATCATATACATATACATAAGTAAACAAACTACAAAATTACATAATCAAAAATAACAAGAGGATGAGGAGAACAATCTTTATACCACCATGATGATGTAGGTTGTGATTTTGGATAAACAAGGTTGGTTTTGGTAACCAATCTTATGAAATATCAAGACAACCTTCAAGATTACCAAGGATATGAAGACACCTTCAACAAATCAGCCTTAAACTCCTTCTTGAAAATCAACCCAAAGACCTCCATGAAAACTCCTTTTTATATGTTAAAATCACCTCCAATCTTCATCTTTTGGTGTGGTTATCAACATATATTGATTATATCTTTTGTTTATGGTCAAAATTTGATGATGATGGTGATATAATGGTGGTGTTCGACGTTCAAGGGGAGAGGAGAGAGTTGTGTGTGAGATTTGCATGTTGTAAAATGAAGTAAATGGTTTGTGGTGGTGGTTTTGATGTTAGATGGTTTAGGTGGAAGACTTAGGACAAGTGTCCTAGTATTTTGCTAGAAACTTGACACACTTAAAGTGTGTTTGATAAGCTTGTCAACCATGTAGTGGGGGTGGGGCAAGATTTATCTTGTCTCATCCCCATTATTTTACGGGTATCCCTCGATTCTAGTTTCCTCGATTTATGTGCCATCGGGTCGTTTTACGAAAAACGTTTTTATAAATTATGAATCAATGGCACAAAACGGATCTAATAAAAATTGTCTCATCAAAAACGGAGTTCGAAAACGTAAATACGTAATCCTAAGGTTTCCGGTTTAGTCGTAAAGGACGTTAAATTAAAATCGTAACTCCTAATCTCTTCTCGTAAATTTGTGAGTTTATGAACCAACACAAATTTAAAATCTCAAAATAATATTCACGGACAAATTTATTTTTTGAAATGTCAGACTGTCACCAAAACGGTGTATGTAAATGTAAGCACATAACGTAGAATCCTCCGGTTTAGACGTAGTCGATGCTACTTCAAGACGTAAATCCAAATTTCTTCCCAAAATAAGTGAGTTCATAATATAACATTAAAATAATATTTTTAAATAATACTTGGGAATAAAATATCAATCATAAATTGACGGATTGTCACAGCATTTACCCCTAAACAAGATCTTTTTCCACAAAGATCATCTTACCTCATTACTCGCTTCTTATAGAGTAAAGCCATGTGGGTATTCCCTCCACATTCGGTCTTTTCTCACAAGTGTAATTCATTACAATACGCGAGTTTCATCAAACATAACTACGGCAATAAGATCAGGCTTAATGTTGACTTACTTTCTCTATCCATGTTGTTCACGGGTTTTTGATGAATGCAACTTTTCGCTGATCTAAACTTTATCAAGAAGAATTCAGATTTTCACTTGATAGATATTTTATCAAGTTCGATATACGAAACATAATTCACGCAGCTCTTGAAGTCCTAGGGTAGATCCAGCTTATATGCCTTTCAAACCAATATTTTACATTGTCTCAATGGTCCCATACAACGGGGAATTATATCCCATGATCTTTCAGATCATCAATTCATTTTTCCATGGTTAAATTTTTTGGCATAACTTCGCTACCCATCTGGCACTTCAAGATTCTACATTTCATATTCACATAACCTCCTGCCTACTACCGGCAGTCAATAATCAGATCCTAATTTCAACAATCATCACAGGAAACCTTAAACCTAAAAGACATGTTCAACTCACAATAGGTGTATGTCGGGTGTCTTCATCTCAACTCCTTCTTACAGATGCTCTAATATATAAATCTTAACAAGATTCGATCTCGATCCTAACACGATAATTATCAATGATAATCTCTCCAAAGGAAAACGATTATACGGTTTATTACCAAAGGTCAATCATTCAAACATAAAACAGCACTTATAGTATTTTGTATCGCTACTTTACCTCGTCCCTTCGATTTGGGGTGGTAAACAGTACTCTCTTCAAGATTCGTTCTCAATGACTTCTGAGCAAATCTCTAGAAATTCGATGCGAAGCGAGGATCTTGATAGAGATGATTGATACGACACACTATGTTTTCACGACTCCTTTAAATACAAAGAGTCAATTTCTTGATCAAGAATTTATCATTAACGAGAATGATATTAGCAGATTTGGTCAGTCTGTCGACGATGGCCCAAATCAAATCAAATTCAGATGATGACCTTTGCAATAGCTAGACGTTTACTAATGTATGAGGCGGTGTCTGCCTTCATAATTTGCCATCAGTACAACTTCTACAGACAAAGATACTTTTAGTCAGAAATGACATAAATAGAATACTTATACTTACAAGATTCCAACATAACTATATCTCAAAATCTCCATATTTAGGCAACCATAAGTGGCCTTTAAAACATTTAACGCTATCGGATTCTCAATTTTAATGATTCACATTAGCCGCGAACCCCTTTTATTATCTATATTATCCTTTTTATAAGCATCGGCTATATTTTAAATTGTTCGGCAATTTATTTTGCACCTTCATTATTAAGGAACATGTCCTAATTGGTTATTTATCTTTTCTACATAATGTGTCAGTATCTACATTCACTTTCTCTGATGAAATATATATCATGACTGTGTTAATTCAAAATTTCTTTCTTCATATCTTCTATGTTTTAGTTTCGTCTCAACTATCATTTTTATCCGTTTTACTTAATCTGACGTCTAAAGCGTCGATAACTATTCCTAGTAAATAATAGATATTTAATTTTATGAAACGTAAACGTAAAAAGTTTTAAATTTCTTAGTTCGACTAATTATGTAAAAATGTTCAAAATAAATTTGAATTTAATTAATACGATTTTTGCTGATTTATCGAAAATAATTAATAAGATTCGTAAATGTTTGAAAAATCTTTGGTTACACTTTGGTCGAAATTTTCTTAGTTGAAAAGAAAAAATTGTCGTTTCAGATTTCAAGTCATAGTTTAAATGTTTTCCTCAATCCATTTTAGGTTGTCTTGTGGTATATACAAACATTTACCCCTAAACAGAAGTTTAGTTAAATGGTTTGTGTATAAGGGAATAATCCCTTAAAAATACTTTGTTAAAACATTTGTCAAAATATATTTGCACTTTCTTTTTAGTATAACTCAAAGTCTTAAATGACTCTAATTTTTGAAGAGTCAATATAGATTTCATTATCTTTTAATCACACGATCAAATAATGTAAAAGATTAAGTCTTAAATCATATGTTAATTATTCAAGGTACAGGTTTTAATTGTTCAACCATTTCAAGGCAATCTATAAATAATTATTAACTCCTTCTTATTCTTATAAGCAAACAAATAGTCCTTAATGATCACGAGCATGAATTTATCAAATTACAACCTACACACGAGATTCACCAAATTTATGAATACTGCATGTGCATTAGTCAATCCAAACGACATCACGTGAAACTCATAATGTTCATTACAAGTACCGGATGTAGTGATTGGAATAGATAATCTTCTTCGCGGACGCGAAGTTTATAATAACCATGCCTTGGATCAAATCTTTAAAACATACGCTAGAACCTTGTAAATGATCGAACAAATCTTCCATTTCGAGTCATGGATATCGTTTTCGATTGTCAATTTACTCAGTTCACAGTAATCTATAAATATAAGGAATGATAACACCATAGCTCTTCATGATGACGAGCTCGGTAGAATAAAATCTTTCTCCGACAACTCTCTCAGTTGTACGGTAATTCCGTTAATTCAGATGGTGCTGACGTACAGTGCACAAGCCACATGTGCAGCACCAGAAATATAATCAATACCAATTTCAACTTGCCTTAATGGCGAAAGTCTAGGTAATTCATCATCAAATACCTCCTAAAGTTTCCGATAACGAAAACGTCTTTTTAATAAATTCATATTATGTTCTTTCTAGATTATAATATCTATGACTAATTAACAACCATTCATGGCATAATTTCAAGTCTAAATGCAGGATATGGTCATCCATCAAGAATCATTTAGATCACTTTTGATAATGAACATCTTATCATTTAGGGGAATTCTATTCGAGTTCCCATCAATTAAGACAATGTCATCATGTCATAATCAATCAATCCATTCTATTGGCACTATCAACTTTTCAGTTTTATCGCCGTCGATAAGATGTGAACTTCTCAAAAGACTAATAATAACTCATAATCCTTCACAAATTCAAGGATATCAGGAGACATAACTACCATTAAAAGAGTAAGGTCAACGCATAATCTACGCGAGAGAATTTCAAATCAGATACAGACGAAAACATTTAACGAATATGAATATATCCCATGTTTTCCTAATTTGAGTACGCATTCGAAAGCTCCTCGGATCATTACCCAGGTCATTCAAATGAAATCAAATCAAAAGAAATGATAGGAACGTCGATACATCCAGTCGTTTATCAACACTCGGTAATCATATACTTTTCCTAAGAATCTCGCCACGGGAGAATTGGACAAGAAGGGAATATCAATTGTCAAATAAGACAAATTCCACAGATGAGTAAATTCGACTCAGAAGAATAAATGGTACGGGCACATATGTAGGTGTCCCTATCAATATGTCCCTATTTTTCACTTCTTGCAGATCTCATAAATTTTAATCTTTCACAATATTCAAAGAAAATTTAGTGTTTATTAATTATTTCATGGTGACTACTAATCAGCCTTGCATGGTCACTTCCAAATTGTATGTAGGCGCGCAACTATATACAATTTCAAGATTAACGATGCAATACTCAGTTCGGCAAAATTTTATCATCATGTTTATAATAAAAACATTTTCATGCTTAATTCTTAAATAAGAACCAAAAATAAATTTACAAAGATTTTCTTTGTTATGAAAAAAATTGAGTTTTCCAATGTATTTCATAATCAACTATATTTCAATAATGATCACTTATAAATCTTACTTTGAATAATCCGTATGGTGATGAAAATTCAATTTTTCTCAAGGCATACTATTGTATCTTATAAAAACAATGAGTGATCTGCAAAGGAGTGATGAAGAGTTGTTCACGAAGAACTAACTACAATATGATAGGAAATGAGCTTTAGCCAAATAATCATGAGGTTCATGATCTCGATGGCACTCAAAAGAATAATCCACAATGTAACTCAATTCAAGATGAGTACTTGTTCAATGGTTGCATCACTAATGCGAGCATTAGAATGAAGCAAGAAAAGATAGATAACATCAATACATGTAGAATTTAGCAATCAAAGGTAGTCTTTTCATTAATCACAAACAAGTCAAAATTGTACCGTAACACATTACGTGTCACTATGTCATACAATTCCAAGAACTCATCCTACCAACTGATGTCTCATTTAAGTTAGGGATTATTTTTAAAAGATATCACAATGAACACTAATCTACAAGAGTCATTAGGTGTCCCACCTGTCCCGGAAGATCCATCGGTCCCAATTTAGAAGAAGATTTCTTCAATTTATTTATTGGACACTGGGCATCCTCATTAGTGGACAATGGCCTAGGAACAACCCTTAACACGAATCAACAATCAATTAAAACCTTATAATTCAATCACAGAACTTAATGACTTCCTCTTAACAATTTCTTATTCCATACAAGTTAAATTTTACTTTATTCAAGTTTCAATCAACTTATACTCAATTCGATATCCTACCTCATATTCCAATACTTTCATCCTTATTCTTACACCTTGAAAGGGCAATAAAAATTCGATATGAACAACACTCAATTTTCAATCCTATAGCTTCTTACAACAATAGTTATCAAATAAGTCACTAGTATGAAATGACTCACACATTCAATTAGACTTCTCGGAAAGGTACTAGTAGCATGAGGGTTTTGGGTAATGGTTCCAATGACAGCCTCAAATGCAACATTCACCCTTTCGATTTCAATTTTAAGAATTGGGCGACAACGAATCAGACTACATCTTTCTAGGTGGTAACGTTTTGTCAAACTCCAATCTATAAAGAAAGATCGTCATAACATCGATATCAGTTCTAATCTCGCCAATTCTTCTTCAGTGTCACAATCAACTAATACCTATATATCTACGAATATCAACCATTCGTTGGGATCATAAATATCCACAACTTGGTTTGGATCTAGGATAGCTAGAATTCCTACGAGAATAGCTTCAATTAATTTACTAGGGGATTTAGGGTTCCTTGTGACAATCTACGTCGTATAAATACCTCGTATAAATATCAAAATAATCATCAAACAATCATGTAATAAAATTACATCATATATATATATATATATATAATCCAAGTTATATATATATTAAAATAACACTTCCCAGTCTAGCCTTGTCGGTAACTCGGGAATTCTTCGGCACCGTTATAGTCAAAAGATTTTTAGACATTTTTAAAAAAATGTTTTTAGTTAAAAGATTTTGAAATGTTTTATTCAAAACATTTGGTTTTAAAAATCTTTCGTTCTCTATAACGAGAGCTCTGGTACCAAACTGTAACACCCCCAAATTTATACAACTTAATACAGCGGAAGACTCGTTGGTGTTACGGGATAGCACATTACTCACATCATAGACAACGCTTAAAAATCGCGTCGTTTATTAATAAAGCATTTCCATTCATAAATATCAAATTTACATAGGTCCCAAGTCATATTATTTCATTCAATTTTACAAAGCATGTGAATGGAAATTTGTTAATTAAGTGCGGGCCATGAATTCTTGTTGTCTTCCCGAGAAATACCTTCAAGTACCTGAGATAAAACATGTTAAAAGAAGAGGTCAGCGATAACGCCGAGTGAATTCATAGAGTTTAATAAATTCCATCAATATAACATCGATATAAAATTATTACCGAAAATCATTTTGTACAAATCTTTATAATAGGCCATAAATTAGCCAAAGTCATTTTATACAAATCCTTATCAAAATCATAATATAGACATTTGCCTTAAAAATCATTGTATGAGCCAATGTCGTAAAAACATCATACAATACGTTTTATAACGTTGCATGGAGTTAAATAAAAACCGTTATATGATTATGGTTATGAAAACCAAAACACGAACATAATATCAATAGTATGACCCCATATTGCTAGTCAGGCAATATATCGTAATTCGGTGCATATAGCAGTATTTCGTTAATTGGATTATTATAAGCCGCATGACATTGTTACCTTACTACAACAAACAAAGGGTAGCTAGCCTGAAACTCAATTTTCCCATCTAAATTAGAGTGTCGTCACAAAGGTCACGCTATGGAAATCTTCTCATACATAAATTCGCTTACCAATCAATGTGGCACGACGGGGATCAACTATCAAGGCGCGAACTGGGGTGATCGTCCCCAAATAGTACTATTATATGCATAAGCGTCTACTAAATCCCGGTAGTTCACAATTCATGCTAATGGGACTTTTAATGACATAACCTAACTTTAATAATCCATTTTATTTCATCTATCGGGTCATTTAATCTTTCATCGGGTCATACAATCATTCGGGTCCAAATCAATAAACAGACAATCGGGACAAATAGTGTCCTAATTCATAAAAACTAACATGCCATCTCCCTCGCGGGTTTATAAAATATTTCATAAAAACATTTAAAAGAGTGCGAGGCTATGAACTCACGTTGATGTGGGAAGGCGGGTTATCGACAATTCGGACGTACGGTACGTGCTTCAATCACGGAAACCTAGACAAATAATACTCGTCTTAGACTCTTGTCCAATGACTTTATAAAAATAACAATTATGTATACATATGATGATTTTTTATATATATATATATATATATGATGATCAAGTGGGTTTACATATTCTCGTTTACTCATTTTAGTGTTATGTGTCGATAACTTTTATACTAGTTTACTAGTTTTACCTATTTACATATTTTAAGTCCAATAAACTTATTATAAGTTCTTTAACTTGTATTAATCCATTTTATACTTGTATTATCAGTATTTATACTTTCATTGTTGGGCCCAAATGGTTTAAGCCCAATAAATGAGTTTATAAGTGTTTTAGCCCATTTTGTTGTATTATTAGTCCAATAACATTAACTTAGCCCGTTAATGTCCGTATGTTATATAGTTCGGGTTTTATCAGTTTTTACTTGTTATATATGTTTATATTTCAGTATATGAGTTTATAAAAGTTTACATTAGACGGGTCCAACCGTCTAAGTTTTATTTAACAAAAACGTTAATTTTACGGCAATAGCCGAAAAGTCGTAAAAATCATGTTTATAGTTTTATAACTTATAAAACTTATCAAACTACCATTTTTATAAAATGTATTATATAAGTTAGTGGGTTTTAATTCACATTTTATACTATTTTTATTTGAGTGCTTATATAATACTATTATACTTTAATTTTCCCAAAATCTGATTTTTACTTTCATGTTCACCAAAACAGCCATATCTAGAGTTCTATATGGAGATAGAAGCTCAAAGTTTTATGACATAAACTACATGATATGTGCTCCATTTAACTCTTTTATAGCTACTGTTGAATCAGCCTCTAATTATTTTCTAAAAATCGTCCAAAACAGTGAACTCAGATTTGTACTCTAAACTTGTTTTGATCATATCTCACTCATCCTAATGATTCCATTGCATGGCCAACTCTCACATGTGTACAAGACATATTACTTACTGTATATTGCTTCTACTTTGCCATTTTATCAGTCTAACATGTGGTTCTTTACTGATTTATACAGCCAACAATCTAAACAAGATTTTAGCCTTGTTTCTTATAGTTTTTCATCTTTTTAAGCATGTTTATCAACACCAAATCCCCACACAATATTTTTAATCATCATTCATCATCATATACATATACATAAGTAAAAAAATACAAAATTACATAATAAAAAATAACAAGAGGATGAGGAGACCAATCTTTATACCACCATGATGATGTAGGTTGTGATTTTGGATGAACAAGGTTGGTTTTGGTAACCAATCTTATGAAATATCAAGACCACCTTCAAGATTACCAAAGATATGAAGACACCTTCAACAAATCAGCCCTAAACTCCTTCTTGAAAATCAACCCAAAGACCTCCATGAAAACTCCTTTTTATATGTTAAAATCACCTCCAATCTTCATCTTTTGGTGTGGTTATCAACATATATTGATTATATCTTTTGTTTATGGTCAAAATTTGATGATGATGGTGATATAATGGTGGTGTTGGACGTTCAAGGGGAGAGGAGAGTGTTGTGTGTGAGATTTGCATGTTGTAAAATGAAGTAAATGGTTTGTGGTGGTGGTTTTTGATGTTAGATGGTTTAGGTGGAAGACTTAGGACAAGTGTCCTAGTATTTTGCTAGAAACTTGACACACTTAAAGTGTGTTTGATAAGCTTGTCAACCATGTAGTGGGGGTGGGGCAAGATTTATCTTGTCTCATCCCATTATTTTACGGGTATCCCTCGATTCTAGTTTCCTCGATTTACGTGCCATCAGGTCGTTTTACGAAAAACGTTTTTATAAATTATGAATCAATGGCACAAAACGAATCTAATAAAAATTTTCTCATAAAAAACGGAGTTCGAAAACGTAAATACGTAATCCTAAGGTTTCCGGTTTAGTCGTAAAGGACGTTAAATTAAAATCGTAAGTCCTAATCTCTTCTCGTAAATTTGTGAGTTTATGAACCAACACAAATTTAAAATCTCAAAATAATATTCACGGACAATTTTATTTTCTGAAATGTCGGACTGTCACCAAAACGGTGTATGTAAATATAAGCACGTAACGTAGAATCCTCCGGTTTAGACGTAGTCGATGCTACTTCAAGACGTAAATCTAAATTTCTTCCCAAAATAAGTGAGTTCATAATATAACATTAAAATAATATTTTTAAATAATACTTGAGAATAAAATATCAATCATAAATTGACGGATTGTCACATCATTAGTTGCACTTGACTCCTCACATGCATTGTTAGTTTGACAATCTTTTTGCAAAGAGTAGTAATCCATGGAGTTAGTTAGATAATCTAAATCAAATATCCAAGCATAACCTATTCCTGGAACATTGGGTTTATTTTCTAAGAAATTGACATGAGCATTCTCTTCAACTTTCTTAGTTGCCAAATTGTAAACCCTATATGCTTTACTTTGCAATGAATATCCTACAAGATATCCTGGATCAGACTTTCCATCAAACTTTCCCAAGTAATCAAGAGTATTTAGTAGGACACATGACACCCAAAAGGTTTTAAATAACTTATGTTAGGCTTTATGTAACACCCCCAAATTTACACAATTCAATACAGCAGAAGACTCGTTGGTGTTACGGGATAGCACAGTACTCACATCATAGACAACGCTTAAAAATCGCGTCGTTTAATAATAAAGCATTTCCATTCATAAATATCAAATTTACATAGGTCCCAAGTCATTGTATTTCATACAGGTTTTACAAAGCATTTGAATGGAAATTGTTATTTAAGTGCGGGCCATGAATTCTTGTTGTCTTCCCGAGAATTACCTTCAAGTACCTGAGATAAAACATGTTAAAAGAAAAGGTCAGCGATAACGCCGAGTGAATTCATAGAGTTTAATGAAAGCCATTAATATATCATCGGTATATATTTATTACCGAAAATCATTTTATACAAAACTTTGTAGTAGGCCATAAAATATCCAAAGTCATTTTATACAAATCCTTATCAAAATCATAATATAGGCTTTTGCCTTCAAAATCATTATACGAACCAATGTCGTAAAAATATCATACAATACGTTTTATAGCGTTGTATAAAGTTAAATAAAAACCGTTATATGAATATGGTTATATAAAGCCAAAACACAAACATAACATCAGTAATAAGACCCCGTATTGCTAGTCAGGAAATACATCGTAATTCAATGCGTATACCAGTATTTTCGTTATCTGGATTATTATAAGCCGCATGACATTGTTACCTTACTACAACAAACAACGGGTAGCTAGCCCGAAACTCAATTTCCCCATCTAAATTAGCGTGTCGTCACAATAATCACGCTTGTGTAAATCTTCTCATACATAAATCCGCTTACCAATTAATGTGGCACGACGGGGATCAACCGTCAAGGCGCGAACTGGGGTGATCGTCCCCAAATAGTACTATTATATGCATAAGCGTCTACCAAATCCCGGTAGTTCACAATTCATGCTAATGGGACTTTTAGTGACATAACCTAACTTTAATAATGCATTTCCTTTCATCTATCGGGTCATAAAATCATTCATTGGGTCATACAATCATTCGGGTCCAAATCAATAAACAAGCAATCGGGACAACTAGTGTCCTATTTCATAAAAACTAACATGTTATCTCCCTCGCGGGTTTATAAAACATTTCATAAAAACATTTAAAAGAGTGCGAGGCTATGAACTCACGTTGATGTGGGAAAGTGGGTTATCGGCAATTCGGATGTACGGTACGTGCTTCAATCACGGAAACCTAGACAAATAATACTCGTCTTAGACTCTTGTCCAATGACTTTATAAAAATAACAATTATGTATACATATGATGATTTTATAAATATGATGATGATCAAGTGGGTTTGTACATCTTTACTCATTTATGATAGTGTTTATGTGTTGGTAACATTTTTATACTAGTTATACTAGTTCAATTTAATTAAATTTTGAGGCCCAATGGGCCCATTACAAGCCCAATATATTATATTAGCCCAATTATACTTTTATTATCAGTATTATATTTTACATGTTGGGCCCAAATGGGTTAAACCCAATAAGTAAGTTTATAAGTGTTTTACTAACTAGTCAGGTTTATAGTCCAATAAGGCTACTTTGGCCGGTTAATGTCTATATGTTGTAAAGCTCGGTTTTTATCGGTTTTTACTTGTTATATAAGTTCATATATCAGTATGTGAGTTTATGAAAGTTTATATTAGACGGGTCCGACCGTCTATGTTTTATTTGACAAAAACGTTAATCTTTCGGTTTTAGCCGAAAAGACGTAAAACTTATTATACAGTTTTATAACTTGGAAAAACATTTATACTTGTAATTTAAATAACATGTCCTATTTTAATATCAATATTTATATAACTCTTTTATTATAATTATTATCAACTAGTGGGTTTGATATATATTTATATTTTATATAAATTTTGAGTGCTTATATTATATATTATTTATACAATATCAGTCCTAAAAATCTAGTTTACTAAAATGGTCATATCTAGAGTTCTACATGGAGATAGAACCCCAAATATTTATCACAGAAACTACATGATATTTTCTTTATTTTATTCCTTTATAGCTACTGATGAATCAACCTCTAAGTATTTTATAAAATTAGTCCAAAATAGTGTAGTCAGATTTGCACTCTAAACTTGTTTTGATCATATCTCACTCATTATAATGATTCCATTGTATGGCCAACTCTCACATGTGTACAAGACTCATAGCTTACTGTATATTAATTTATCCAAGCCATTTTATCAGTTTATCATAATATTCTTTACTGTTTTATATAGCCTCCTAATTTAACCATGATTTTAACATCCTTTTATGTAGCTTTTAATCTTTTTAATCAAATCTATCAACACCAAATCCCCACATAATATATTTAATCATCATTCATCATCATATACATATACATAAGTAAAAGAAAATACAATATTACATAATCAAAATAACAAGAAGGATAGGAAAAATGATCCTTATACCACCATAGTGATGAAAAGATGAGGTTGATGAACAAGGCTTGGATTTTGATGGCAAAACTTGTGATATACCAATATCAACTTCAAGATCACCTATCTACATGAACATCTTGTGGAAAATCAGCCCCAAGACACCAACAAAACTTCTACTTGGATGTTAAAATGACCACCAATCAATAGAGCTTTAAGAGTCCTTCATCATGTGTATGAATAACACATGATATTGTGGTAAAAATTGATCAAAATGGGATGTTTAGGGTGAGATGGGACGGAATGTTGAGAGAGAGAGAGAGAGATGAGAGATTTTAGTTGTTTTGCATGTGTGTTTTGGTGGAAATGGTTTAAGCAAATGGTTTAGGGAAAAGTATATACAAGTGTTAAAGATTGTTAGTTAAGCTTGACACCTCATGGGGTGAGGTGTTGCATGCTTGGCCGTCCCATTTAGTTAGTGGGGTGGGATAAACTTGTTTTGTCCTATCCCACTAATTTACGGGTATTCCTCGATTATAGTTTCCTCGATTTGCGTGCCCTCGGGTCGTTTTACGAAAAACATTTTTATAAATTATGAATCAACGACACAAAATGAATCTAATAAAAATTGTCTCATCAAAAACGGAGTTCGAAAACGTAAATACGTAATCCTAAGGTTTCTGGTTTAGTCGTAAAGGACGTTAAATTATAATCGTAAGTCCTAATCTCTTCTCGTAAATTTGTGAGTTTATGAACTAACTCAAATTTAAAATCTCAAAATAATATTCACGGATAAATTTATTTCCTGAAGTGTCAGACTGTCACCAAAACGGTGTATGTAAACGTAAGCACGTAACGTTGAATCCTCCGGTTTAGACGTAGTCGATGCTACTTCAAGACGTAAATCCAAATTTCTTCCCAAAAATAAGTGAGTTCATAATATAACATTAAAATAATGTTTTTAAATAATATTTGAGAATAAAATATCAACCATAAATTGACGGATTCTCACAGCATTTACCCCTAAACAGGATCTTTATCCTCAAAGATCATCTTACTACTCGCTTCTTATTGAGTTAAAGCCATGTGGGCATTTCCTCCACATTCGGTCTTTTCTCACAAGTGTAATTCATTACCATACACGAGTTTCCTCAAACATAACTACAGGAAAAAGATCAGGCTTAATGTCGACTTACTTTCTCTATCCATGATGTTCACGGGTTTTTGATGAATGCAACTTTTCGCCGATCTAAACTTCATCAAGAAGTAATCAGATTTTCACTTGATAGATATTTATCAAGTTCGATATATGAAACATAATTCACGCAGTCCTTGAAGTCCTAGGGTAGATCCAGCTTATATGCCTTTCAAACCAATCTTTTACATCATCTCAATGGTCCCATACAACGGGGACTTATATCCCATGATCTTTCAGATCATCAATTCATTTTTCCATGGTTAAAATTTTGGCATAACTTCGCTACCTATCTGGCATTTCAAGATCTACATTTCATATTCACATAACCTCCTGCCCACTACCGGCAGTCAATAATCAGATCCTAATTTCAACAATCATTTTAGGTCTCGCGGGTCGAGTATTTTGTAAGGTTAGGTTCGCCATCATAGGAAACCTTAAACCTAAAAGACATGTCCAACTCACAATGGGTGTATTTCGGGTGTCTTCATTCCAACTCCTGCTTACAGATGCTCTAATATATATCCTCACAAGATTCAATCTCGATCCTAATACGATAGTTTTCAAAATTAATCTCTCCAAAGGAAAAAGATTATACGGTTCATTACCAAAGGTCAATCATTCAAACATAAAACAAGACTTCTAGTATTTTGTATCGTTACTTTACCTCATCCCTTCGATTGGGGTGGTACAAAGTTGATAACTTTGTTTTACTTAGTTAAAAAAGTTCTTTGTCGTATGTCTAATCGAATTGATCCTGGTTAACTATGCGACTCAGTCGTTCTTTGGTGAAACAAATAGTTGTGTCGTTGTAGTAATTAAAAAGTGCAAAACTTTAATGTAAATGGCCGGTAAAATAAATCTAACTCTAATTTAAAATGAATGGCAAGAATTTAAATGCGTGACGAAAAATTAAAAGGCACTTAAAGTAAATAATGCAAACTTAAAACTATCTAAGGAAAACTTAAAACGCAACTAAAGCTTAAACTAAGGCAAGGCTAAAATAAATCTAAGGCAGTTAAACTTAAAGTGCAACTAAGTAAAAAGGCGGGAAAAGTAAAGCTTGAAAATTAAAAACAGAAAGTTAAAAACTGAAATTAAAAAGAACCTGAAAATAGCTCATCCGGAATAATCCTTCGTTCAGAATAATCATCCGGAATGTCACTTTCGTTCGGAATGATTCTTCTTCACTCGAAATATTTACCAAAACCCTTGATCCGGAATAAAATGCTCACTCGGAATATGTCACTTATCCGGAATAAACTCTTTATTCGGAATAATGCCTTGGTTCGGAATACTTTGCTGATCCGGAATAAAATCTTGACTCGGAATAAATTCCGAATGAACTCAAACTCCTTGATTCGGAAAATGTTCCGAATGAACAATCCCAAATCCTTCGTTCGGAATATATTCCGAATGAACCACCACTGATCCGGAATATTTTGTATTCCGAATGAACAACACTTGATTCAGAACAAATTCCGATTGAAGACCTTGATTCGGAAGACACAGCTTGATTCGGAATAAATTCCGAATGAACTCTTTGATTCGGAACAATAGATGTTTCGAATGAACAATCCCCAAAATCCTTCGTTCGGAATGTTCCGAATGAAGGTCCTTTGATTCGGAATGTTTTCTTCACAAAGCCTTGATCCGGAATTTAAGTTGATTCGGAATACCTGGGGAAGAACAGTAACAGAAAAACGAAGAACAAGGAAGCACAAAATAATACGAATCTAATCAAAACTAATCAAAATCAACCACAAGATTAAATCAAACTAATCAATAAACATCTACTAATCATAAACAAACAATCCAAATCAACAAAACTAACAATAATGATCAAAATAATTGTAGGATCGTGTTTTCCTAAGGATTTGGCATTGTATGATTTACCTATTGAGATGGATGGAAAATGGTAGAACCTAGAGAGAGAAAGAAGAGAGAGAAAGGAGAGGAATGAAAAGAAAGATGAAATGTGATTATGTGAAATGTTAAGTGTTCAACCCCTCCTAACATGCTAGGAGGGGGGTTTATATAGCCCACCCTACATGTGGGCTATATGGGCTATATTGGATCACGAGCCCAATATCATTGGAGTGACCGATCCTTTCTAAATACGTAAAAACGTATTTCCAACAATCTCCCCTAAAGGGAGGTCACTCCAAGTTACAGTGTCCTAAATAGTCTATAGCTCGTGATCTATGCTAATAATGATGTGACCGTGACTTTCCTTGGAAAAACGTATTTCCAACAATCTCCCCCAAAGGGAGGTCACACCATTTTACAAAATCTTAAACCTAACATACTATGCTTGAGTCTTCGATCTTGTTCTTGCGAATATGCTGATGAGATCTTTGACTTTAGTCTTGGGCATGTTCTCTTGCCTTGACCTTGTGCATTCATCACTTGTGATATTTGCCTCTTCGTGACTTCATGTTCCACATACTTATACTTTTATAAATTCTTGAAAGCTTTAGAGTTTGATACAGAGGAAGACTTGACTTTTAGACTTTCTTTAATTTGTTGAAGTATTAAGTGCAGAAAGTATAAGCATGTGGTGACGACTTCTTCTGGATTGTACACCGCAATGCCACCTTCTTGTTACGTTGCATAAGACAGTTAGCAACAAAACATATACACGGATGAAATGACCTTGAACATTTCATTCTAATTCGGTAGCATTTTACCTCCGGTCGGTGAAGACCGTTGGACGATATAAAATATCGTACTTGTGGCAGGTAGTTTCAATTAAGAACCTCCTTGACAAGATTTCGCTGGTAAACCCGTTCTCTTTATTCGACCGTCCAAAGCTGACTGTGAACATAAAGAGTGAATCATTTGGATAATAATATCCGCATGATTTGAAGCCGTCAATTCATGTTCCTGGAACAAGTGAAATTCAATTAAGAACCGCACCATCGTTGCTTTCTAGTTGTCACGAGCTTGATTCGTATAGAATCTTGCAAGTCACCTACCAAGTGTTGTTTGAGGTTAACACTAGAAGGATTTCCACTCATCACTGTGAACACTAAGGTATCACTCTGAGTGTTCTGGCAAGATCACTAAGATATTGCGTAGAGGCCTGGAACGTGTTTAAATTCATTTAAGAATTATACCACTGTTGCTTTCCAGTTATCACAAGTTTGATTCATAAAGAATCGCACAAGTCACCTACCATGAGATTTTTTGATGTTCGCTCAAGAAGGATTTCCATCTTCATTGTAAATACTTTCGTATTACTCGGATGTTCAGGCAAGATCATGAAGATTTTGCGTAGGACTCTTAAGATCTTTCTTACTTTTCACAGTGTGTGAAGAAGCAAGGAAATATGAAAGTGTGTCCTAATGAGATATTTGATGATCTCAAATGGCTCTAGACTTGATCGTGCATTTTGGATTTTAGTGATCGGAGGCTGGAGAAGAGTGCCACCTTTTCAATACCAATTTATTCGGAGTGAATAAATCAATAGATAATGCGTTGTCTCCGTGTGATTAAATCAAATATCTTTTGAGAGATATCTGAGTTAGCTGGGATGGGTTGTGCCTTGCATCACTGGGTCCATGATGTCTATCTTCAATATCAAGAATCATTAAAATGATCTCAATAGCATATGAATTGACTCGGTTTCTTCCTAAGTTGTAAGGAGGGCTTCTTTCTTTACACCCTTTATCTTTACAATTCTTTTTCATTCTTCAACCCCTTCAATGCTTACCAATACGTCATCACTAGCACCTTGTTGTGTTTGTTCCAGTGCTAACTTAAGTACTTGGTCGGCATTCAGCTACGTTCACAATCTTTCTCCATCTTTCCTAAGGACTACTATTTCTAGCTATGGAATGTCCTTGGGAAGATTCCTCCGGTTCTAGAGGAATCATTGGAATTTAACCTATCCTACCATCCTTATGTCACCACAATCTTCACCGTCATAAATAGAGATGTTTTGGGTAAATATATGTCACCATGAAATCCATTTTGAAGTGCAAATCCATTTTGCTCCCCCTTAACATATGCCACGATATCCGAAAACATTTCGCACATGTCGGGATGAGCTAGCACGTTTAGTCAAACCATTTGTGATTAATCATTTCCCATATTAAATCACATTTTCTCCCCCATATTAAAATATTAACCCAATCGATGTTTTTAATATCAATTGATTTAATAGTTTTTTAAGAAAATTTGGGAAGAAAAATGCAAATCCAATTATCTTCATGAATTACACAAGCTCCCCCTCAAATTAATGAGGGTGTACTTGAACCGTGAATGAAGTACCTTTTAAACACAAGTGTAAGGTACTTATCACATGCAAAGATCATATATGATAATGTATTCACAGGGTTAGCGATTTATGAGGTTGGACCTGAATGATGAAGAACATCATATGAAAGAAGCACATGGTTCTTGTTCACGAATGTTGGTCGCCTCATCACGTCTGAAGTTATCTCTTGACTTCATGTGTACGATTGATATCGTTGTCTTGACACCAACATGTCAACTTTGCACTCTCGGCATCAAGGATTCTGAATGCTGGACAATTGCTCCCCCTCAATTATTGACCCGTGTTCTATTGAAAGAGCTATAGTCGCCGTTTGAGTAGTCGCATCGTCGAGTATGCAGATATCAATTGTAAATTGCTACGGTTGGTGGAGATGATAACTTCATAAAAACAAGATTTCTCTTGTTTTAACAAATAAATGCACTGACACGTACATATATTCGTGTTAGATTGTGTTATTCCGTAAACACAATCCCTTACATGGTTATAAAGTAAACCATGCCCGAGAAAATTAATTCCCCTTGTTGAGTCAAAGCATTCCGGTGAAATGCTTGACTTGAGTATGAAAATCGGGTTACTATCTGAAATAATAGCAAACAATTTTGAGCATGTTTTAAAACATTTGAACTTCTGCTCGAACTTTATTTACAACCCCGTGTCATTATTGAATGACATTTCTAGTATCATAAATATTATCGATTCCAGAAGACATGCTCTTTTTATCAAAACATTTTTTGAAAACACAATTTTGAAAGATTTAGAAAAACCTTTTTGAGAAATTCTCGAAAAATTGTGTTCAATGTTTTGAAAACCAATTACTTTAGCTTAAGATGTTGAATATCTTACAAAACGAGATCAAGTCCGAGAAGTTGTAAGCTTCCCGTTGTAAGGATAAGTTTATCATCGGCGATAAACTTTCCTATTAATTGACGAGCGAGTCCTAAGTTGACATTTACTTAGAATTCGTTTTCATGAGCTTGAAAAAACGTTGAATGTTTTAACGTAAAGCTCTTGACCGAGAAAGATGAATTTCTCGTTAAGAAGAAAAGTTCTCTTATTTAAAAGATACACTTTACTGTATGAGCTTAAAAACTTGGAATGTTTTAAGACAAGCTCATGACCGAGAAAAATGAATTTTTCGTTACGAGGATAAACTATCTTTAAAGATAAGCTCTCCTAAAATTGAAATCCGAGTTACAGTCTGATATTTAACTGTAAGTCATTGTGCATGAGCTTAAAAACTTCGAATGTTTTCAATATTAGCTCATGCCCGAGAAAAAATAATCTCTCGTTGTAAGGATTAGTTATCATCGGCGATAACCTTTCCTTTATTTGAAGAACGGGTCAATGTCTGACATTTAACAATGAACCATTTTACACGAGCTTAAAACTGTTGAATAGTTTTAAACTAAGCTCGTGTCCGAGAAAATTTAAATTCTCGTTTTTGAGGATAAGTTTATCATCGGCGATAAACTTTCCTTTATTTGAAGATCGGGTCATCATCTGATATTTAATGAAGAGCCTTATACACGAGCTTAAAATCTTTGAATGGTTTTAAGATAAGCTCGTGTCTAAGAAAACTTAATTTCTTGTTAAGAAGGTAAGTTATCGTTGCGTAGATAAACTTCCCTGTCTTTGAAGTCCGGGTCATCGTCTGTTATTTAACGAGGAGCCATTGTGCATGAGCTTAAAAACTTGGAATGTTTTTTATATAATCTCATGCCCGAGAAAAATTAATTTCTCGTTGTTAGGATAAGTTTATCATCGGCGATAAACTTTCCTTTCTTTGAAGATCGAGTTACAGTCTGTGATGTGACTATAAGTCCTTTTACACGAGCTTAAAACCTTTGAATAGTTTTAACGGAAGCTCGTGTCCGAGAAAATTTAATTTCTCGTTTAGAGGATAAGTCATCATCGGGATGAACTTTCCTGTCTTTTGAGGGCGAGTTACAGTCTGTTATGTGACTGTAAGTCCTTGACACACGGTAAGCTTAACTGCAAATCCCCTGAGACACTTGTTTCTTAGATATCAGCTTCTTTAGCAACCAAACTCTAAGAGTGTCCTTAATTGAATGGTATACAATGATTGGACCGCTTCGTTGTTTTGGAACTTCCTCTTTGGTACCTGCATTCTCATTAGGAATATGCATGCTTTGATATGGGTTAGCGATATCTATCTTAGAAGCAAGTGGGGGTTCGCAGTTTTCTTTTCTTGTGCTAGAGGTGTTTTGAGGAGATGATTCACTTATCTTAGCTGGTAAACGTTTCCTTTTATAGAAAATCTTAAGTTCATGCTTGGGTGATGCATCCTCCTTTTCAATTTCCTCCCTAGTAGTCTTAATAGAATCGGAGACTATCCTAGTTAAAGGGCACTCGTTTTCTACAAGGGTGAAAGTTCTACCAGTGGGGCGCCACATTTTAACAATGGGTTTGATTTTGGCAACCCACTGGGATTTAAGTCTAGCACGGGAGTTCACCTCATTAAGTTGTTTCTTGATATAAGAATCATGATTTGCCGTAAAGACACATTTTCTACATGTTTTACAAGTAGCATATTTAATGTCCGAGTAAGATCTAGAATTCCTAGATGATTGATTGATGCTCCTAGGATGTGACATGCTACGTTTAGCAGTGTTGGGTAAACTAGAAGGCATCTGACTAGGTTTGAAATTCCTATCTCTTACTTGTGTCTTTTGCTTAGCTTCCCTTAGACCAAATGTATGGCGAACGTCATTTGAACTAGTTCGAGACGTGTTCTTTGGACTATGTCTAGGGAGACTAGAGGAAATCATGTGATTAGGTATTGCAAAAGCTGTTTTAGTCACACTGGGCCTAGATGGTGGAGTGACTGGTCTAGGAAAATGAACCGAATCAACTTGGGAGGCAAACCGCGGTCTCGAGGATTGTGGTCGCTCGGATCTAAATGCAGTAGGTTGTCTGACAGGCGGTTGTCTGACGAACTGATTTGTAGGCCGTTTCCCCAAGATTGATGGTTTTTCAAGCTTAGTGTCCACACTATGTCCTCTAGTTTTCCTTAACTCGTTTTTCAATGCAGCTATAGCAAAAACCTTTTCCTGAACTTGAGCTTTTAACGTTTCATTTTCTTTTAGCAATCTATCTTGGGATGTCAATTTAGACTCTAGTAACTGAATTTGTTTCAAAAGATTATCCTTTTCAGCTTTAGAATCTAAAACTTTTTGATCCAATTTTCATTCAAGAACAACGTTTGACTTTTCAAGTTTTTCAAAGTATGTTTCAAATTTGTCCGTTTTCTTAGAAAATTCAAGTTTGGCATCCTCAAGATCTTTTAATTGTTGAGCTACAATCGTTTCGAGCTCTCTAATCTTGGAATCAGAAGCAGTTAATGAAGCAGTTATAAGACAATTATCATGATGTTTAGCATTTTGAACACTTTCTCCCCCATTATGACTCATATCGGATGAATCAGAAGTGGTATTTCTATCACTCTTTTCCATCCCATGTTTGTCATAGTTAGGTTCAGAATGCTCAATATGCGGTATTTCATCAGCATATACATCATCAACATTACATTGTACCATGTCTGCATGCTCTTCGTCATTAACGGGTAAGGTGTCATCAAAAGAGATCTCGTGAACATTGCCTGACGTGCCACTGGTATCATGTTGTTCTCCTGATTCTGTGCTCTTGCCAATGTTAGGCTCCAAGTTGTCAACCGTATGACCATTCTCCTCTTGCATCTGCATCATAGATTCTTGCACTCCATTATCATACACTTGTTGAAGTCTGGATCTTTCATAAATTGAATACGAAACCGATGTCATAAATTTCAACAGTTTATCACGGAAATCTTTAACATCGTTCTGTGTGTATTGAAAAAATGACCGGCATATCCCTGAATTGTCAGACTTGATGATATTGAATTGGAGGAAAGGCATGAGTTGTGTCACAAGAGCCTGATATGCAGTTTCTGATGCAGAGTGATTAAAGTCTTCTTTGTGAAGTTGCTCAGCTAAGTGGTTCAAGTTGAGAAATAGTGAATCGATGAATGTATAATGATGTTGACCAAAGAGTGTCACAAATTCGCTTCCTCCTTGAACCCATGCAATAGTCCTAAGATGTGACTGAAGTAGTTGACATGAAATTATACCACTTTCTCTAGCTGTGTCTTGCTTGTGATGCAAGTCTCCCTCTTTAAACGTCGAAGTCAACGAATCCATTGATGTTCGATGAAAAATGATTCTGATTAATTGTCGAAAGACCAATGCGATATTTGACAGATCGTGGAGACACCAAGAATAATGAAATTCGCGGGATATGATAGAACCAACGAAAGATCCGTAAATAACGCTTAAAAATCCTCGTTTGGTGATATAACTCTTTTCTCGGCTCAATAATTTCTTGGTCGGCACACTTTGAAAATAAAACTCGTAAACTAATTAACCTAACCTTTGGTTAATATAGTGATCGGCCCGACAAGTTACTAAAAAACCAAAACAAAATATACCAAAAAGCTCGACCCCTTAAAATTTACTCCATCCGAGCCCAATGAATTTGCCAAAACACGTTATTTAACTTTACCCAAACTGTGTATAATTAAAACGTTGATAGTACTTTTAATTGTGAGAGAATATTAAAGAGCGTGTATATCAAAACATTTTATAACCCTATTATAAAAGAGGCACAAAGTTCACAAAATCTAATCTAAAATAACCCTTGTTATAAAACGTGTTGACTCTTGTCAAAGTGTAACTTAATCTTTGTTATCTAAATTACCATTTTATAAACGTAGCAAAGACTCAACCTTTAATATCCCTTGTTAAAATAACGTGGCAAAATCAATTATGTATTACCAAAACACTAACTTAACCAATCTTCACACGTGGTGTAAATATGAAAGAAAAATGGAAAGTGTAATAATACGTGTGTATTATCCCACTAAATGTTGGAAACGTGTGCAAGTAGAAGGAATATAAAAACTCAAAAACTGTTTCCTATTGACCATATCTTCACATAAACTTTTTCTTGGTTCCTCCGTCTTATCTCTCACCTAAAAACTGACTTAACCATTCAGCCACCAACACTCTCAATCCTAATCTTAAGATGCTCTGCCCCCAAAATCCTCTCAGTCAACACCCAAAAACTAGATCAGTGTCTATATTCCAATAATAATCTCAAGCATCCATATACTCTCAATCCACCAATTAAAAACAACTCAATCAAAAATAAAGCAAGTATCACGAATTCTCGGCTGCAAAACCACAAGAGAAAGAACACTGATATTCGGCTACAAGGTTCTTTTGATTAAAAATCTCGGGTAGGTTAATTAATTTTTGTTTTGTTTAATTTTTGGATCGATGAGAGATTTGGTTGAAACTGAGATCTGATGAGGGATGTCGAGTGTGTGCGTGAGTGAGGTGTTATTGGTTTGAGTGTGTGCATGAGTGAGGTGTTATTAGTCGAGTGAGGGTTTGAGTCTATAATTTTGGGTTGTGTTTCGAGTCTGTTTCTTTGAGTCTAGATTGGATATGAGACGAAGGGTTAATAGATCGAGTCGAGACAGATTGTTTGAGTGGTCTATTGGAGTCTAGATGATGTTTAAGTGTGTGAGTTTAGAGTAGAGTGTGTTAGTGTGAAGACTGTTGGGTGTGTCGGTTGTGAGAGGTGGGGGGTCAGTTGGTTAAGACGAGTGTGGTTAGCCGAGAGTTGTGTGTTGGAGTCGCGATGAGACGAGGTAGCAGGTGTGGGGAGAGTTTGTTGTTCGAGGGTGTGAGGGGTTCGAGTCTGGTTGTGAGTGAGTCAATCGTGAGAGTTTGTCAGTTTTGTATGAGGTCTGTGGGTGTTTGGTTCGAGTTAAAGAGGGAGTCCGTGTCGAGCGGAGATGGATGAAGTCTTGGGTGTGCTAAGTCTTAGGTTCAAACAATAGTCAAAACTATATTTCTCATCGCAATACTTAAACCTATTCCATCGCAATATCCCAAATATTCATCGCAATATTCAAAATACTACAACCCATCGCAATACTTAATTTTTCCATCGCAATACTTATACTCACTCCATCGCAATATCTATCATTTTCATCGCAATATCAAAAACTCACCATCGCAATGTGAAAGTTTCTATCGCAATATTTTCATTCCATCGCAATATAGCGGGAAAAAAATTGGTAGAGTTTCGACTCACTTGAACCTAAATCCCGTCGCAGTAACGATTGCAAAGTTCTATCGCAATCACGTCGGAATAAGGGTGTCGGAAAAACTTGATCGCAAACTAGAACCTGATGGTTATTGCGATCGATATGGACAAACCTGGTTCTTTCCGATGGGTTAGTAAAACGCAAAGTACAAAACTTCAGTCTTTGATGAACACGAGAACTGCTACTCAAATAAGACAAAAAATTGATCGTGAAATGAAAAAATTTTATGACACAGATATGAGACAAAAAGTGATAAAAAATGATATTAAAAATTTGATAAAGTATGTGAATAACAAAAAAAGTTTTTATCCATTTGATAAAATTGATAACTAAAAACAACCAACAAACAGTGAATAATAAAAAGGTTAAAACAACATGTCTGACCAAATTTAATAAGAAAAAAAATTGAAAAAACAACACGTCTCACCAAGAGTTAAAGAAAATAGTTAAAGAGGAAATTTTTTACCACCAAATCAATAGATAAAACGTGCTAATCCGAAGAATCAACCAAACTCTGATACCAATTGTAGGATCGTGTTTTCCTAAGGATTTGGCATTGTATGATTTACCTATTGAGATGGATGGAAAATGGTAGAACCTAGAGAGAGAAAGAAGAGAGGTAAAGGAGAGGAATGAAAAGAAAGATGAAATGTGATTATGTGAAATGTTAAGTGTTCAACCCCTCCTAACATGCTAGGAGGGGGGTTTATATAGCCCACCCTACATGTGGGCTATATGGGCTATATTGGATCACGAGCCCAATATCATTGGAGTGACCGATCCTTTGTAAATACGTAAAAACGTATTTCCAACAATAATCAAAACCCACTTTAATCAAATCAATAAAAACATCAAAAACATAAACATGAACAAATAAGCATAAAGATTAAAGATTAAAGAAAGGTAGATAGGAGATTGACAAGAAAAGTAAAGATTGACAAGAATTAAAAGGAAACTTACTTGAAATTAAATGTATTTAAGGTGCAAGACAATTAATGTAAATGGACATGAATTTAAATGACAAGGTAATTAAAAGGTGGAAGACTAATTGTCACACTTAGCCAACCAAATGAAATGAAAACACTAATGGCCTATTTATAGGGGATGATTAGGAGGTGCTTAGGAAGCTTCCTCCCCTCTTTCTTCTTTCTTTAATTGCACCATTAAGTCCTTAGTCTTCTTAATCTTTTGACTTTAATGACTTTGTCTCGGGATTTCTTCAAACTCGTCTTGTAATTCTTCATAAATTAGACTCGAGTTCTTCGGCTTTTAGTAAACTTCCGTCTTTTGACTCTTTCTTCGATAAATCTTCAGAATTTGGTCTTGGACTTCCGTTCTTTTTGCATTCTTGATTTCTTGACTTCGTCATTCATCTTTTTCTTCGATAAAAGCCCGTGAATGCCCGTGTTTTCTCCCTTTTCCACATTTTCGTCCTAAATCACAACAAAAACACAAACCACGCATAATTCCGACATAAATAACATAAAATACACGTTTTGGCTCGGTTATTATTGTAATTAAGTGGTAAAAAGGATGGGTGTTTACACACCTATCAAATCCCCTACACTTGACCATTGTAATGTCCTCATGCAATGCGTTAGTTACAAAGCACGTTTACACTTTTCATCACAATCAATCCATAATGGCCTTTATTAAAAAAATAGAAAATTATAAACATTCAAAGGAAGAAAATAAAGAAATAAAAAACATACCTTCGGGTTTTTGAAATGTTGTGAATGATCATCATCCTCAAGTTTTCACTTTCTCCAAACCAAGCTTAAAAACGAGATCATTGTTATTATAAGTTAGCAAACTAACACGAACTCATGTGGGCCAATTATTTACTTAGACTCCCTTATTCCTAGGTGTATCTCTTATATTTTATTTTTGTCTTGAATGATCACGAGGATGCATTGTTTGACTTATTTCGATAGTTATTTAGGCCGAAAATAAAGTGAACGATTTAATCAATTGTTATTAAAGGACAAAATCTTTTAAAACTGCTTCTCGGGACCTCATAAAGTTCATATCTTGGCATAACTCGCTTCGCGATTTGAGACCTTTCTCGGACCGATATTTGGCAGCGACTTCATACTTCAAATCTTGAGAGACGTCCATGAAATAATGGTCTTCTCTTCATAATAGGAATTTCTTCACTTGAAGTTTTGAGAGATTCTTCATATTTGGACCACGACTTCTTCATTTTTCTCCAATCTTTATTTTGGACTTTGATATACAACGATCCGCCTCCTTTTTGGACTTGGATCTATTTATCCTCATACCTTGTTAGGGCCTTTTTGGATAGACTTCTCCATGATCTTTTGGGGAGTACTTGCTTTTCGTCGTGTGTCTCGATCCTTGATATTGATTTTTGATAAATGATTCTTCACATCACTTTTGGATCTTTAGCAACAAAATGTAGCCCTCATGCCTTGTTAGGGACTTTTCGGACTCGCCAATCTTCGCATCCCGCTTCAATAAGTTATGCCTTGGCTATGAACTCTAATCCATACCGAGCAACGTTTAAACGATCTTGGGCTAGAAGCTAAGTAACTTTTCAAATCGTACAACCTTATTTATTGCAGATAAATTTATTAGCAAGCGATGGGAGAATAGGCTTATAATTAACTCATATAAATTCACGAAAGAATACCAAACTTATAATTGACTCTATCATCTCTCGTTCTCCACATTTTAAAATCTCAAGGAATGAGACTCGTGGATGCTTAGCCTATTAAATCAAAGTTTTGGGTTTTCGAGTCATCTATAGGATCTTGCAAACTCTTAGACTTTTTCAAGTTTAGAAATCGCATTTTAAAGTTCCCTTGATAAACGACTCTCTAGGATCAATTATAGGAACTTGCGAAAAGTTCTTGTTCTTAACCCGGGAGAGTTAAGACTTTCGTGTTTTATAGCTCCCTATATAAAAGCCTAGCAAAACTTGACTTAAACACGTTAAGGATACTAGCTAGATTAAACTTAGATAAGTAAACTCGGGTTGAATCAAAAGATTCACAATGTTTGAAAATAAAAACCACTTTATTAAAATTTATTCTAGTAAAGGAAGAAAATAACTATACAAAGGGAAAACTAATAGGCCAAAATAGATCAAAAATTTTGAAAAATGTCGAAAAATTGATTTTCCGGTTAAAATGAGGACAAATACAAGGAAAAGTCCACTTAACTTCGATAGAAGTCCCCCTACACTTAATATAAACATTGTCCTCAATGTTTAAGCATGTGGGAGTAAACTCCCCTACACTTAGGACATTGTGCACTTTGTTTAAATCTCTCTAAGGAAAAGACAACTAACGAGATTCCTATTTTAATATTGAGAAAATATAAAATAGTGAATCGAAAAGAGTTTAGGATAGAACCGGGAAAATGGGAACACGGAATCACGGTTCGTTAAAAATCATCAAGAGTGGATCATTGAGCGCTCGAATCCCTGAATATGAGAAGAGAGGAAATAGCAAACACCAACGGGTCTCCCCTACACTTAGGATAAACAAAGCTAAAAGATAGAAACATGGGTTGCCTCCCAAGAAGCGCTTGATTTTTGTTCACCGAGTCGTGAGCCTGACTCGACCTTGATTATCATAGGAAGAAGCATGAAACATATCCACCGGGATCAAAGACATAGTTTTCGTCCATCAAATAGCACAAGCTTAAGGCGAACAAGGCAAGCCAAAGAAAAATAGGCAAGGTTCCCTTAAGCAAATATGGAGCACGGTGGTAGCAAAGGTGAGGTAGTGCAAGCATATCTTCAGTAGTTCCAAAGATTTTTCCTTTTATTTCATCAGATGGATACTGAGATGGCTGAAGAATATCGATACCAGGGTCGAACACCTTTTCCTTTAGGGGAAAATAGCACTCAGGCTCAGCAGAATGTAAAGAAGATCCGCGAAGAAGATGCACAACCTCGTCCTCTGAAGGTGGACAAAGAGGTGTTAAATCATACGTGCTGCGGATGTTGGTGTCGTCCGGTTGCTTCTCCTTTGAAAGAAGTTTCTTCAAATCCAAAGTAGGATCAAGACGATAATCATCAAAGTCTAAAGGAGGAGCATCACTCTCATGAGGGAAGTAAGTATTAAGAAAAGTAGAGAAGTCTTCCTCAAATGAGTAATCATCCAAAGTAGGATTAAGCATGGTAGGCGGAGGATCTTCATCATGAGAAGAATCACTCGAGAGAGTATCGGCCTCATCAAAATCATCGTAAATGGGCATGTCGGGATACTCGGAAGTAATATCATCATAATCATCTGAATCTGAGCTAGAATCATCATCATAAGCATCAAAGATCGGTGGATAATCATATATGGGTGAAGGTTCTAAATTGGAGAGAGAATCATCCACATCATCTTGGAAAAGTGGATTATCAATGCAAGAATCAAATAGAGGATTGTTGTAGACGACAAAATCATCAAGCACATTAATCATATTCGCTGATTCTCGGCCTCCAAAGGATTTGCTTGTAAGCTTCCCCATTTCAAAAACTTGTGCATCATCCCCGACTCTTAAGATGAGCTCACATTTATCCACATGTATTAAAGCTCGACCGGTTCTCAAAAATGGGCGACCAAGTATTAACGGAATACGAGGGTCCATTTCATAATCAACCACGACGAAGTCGACCGGAAAAGTGAATGTGCCAACTTTGATGAACACATCTTCGACAATACCAACGGGGTAAGCGAGAGTGCGATTGGCTAGCTCAAGAGTCATTTTGGTGGGTGTAAGGTCGGGCAATGATAACTTTTTCCAAACACTTAACGACATAAAATTAATACTTGCCCCGAGATCGGCTAAGGTAGTAAATTTGTTGGTTTGGTTAAAAGTACAAGGTAGCACAAAACGACCGGGATCTCCAAGTTTCTCCGGAAGTTCTTTAAGAAGGACGGTAGAACAATTTCATTCAATCAAGTATTAACAAACTCGGCCATCTTCTCCTTCTTACTAAGCAATTCCTTAAACATCTTAACAAATTTGGGCATTTGTGCTAGAGCTTCGACAAGGGGAAAAGTGATGGTCATTTCCGAAACTTTCTTCAAATAGTTTGACACTTGAACGTCATCATTGGTGTGCATTTTGGCCCTGCCTAAGCGAGATGGATAAGGAATTCTGGGGTTGGGTGGTGGAGGTGTAGGTGTAGCAGGTAAAGGTTGAGATGTTGAAGGTGGGGTTGGTGGAGGATTCTTGGTGGGTACTTCATCACGACGAGGCCGAGACGGTAATGGTGTACTAATACTAGGTGTGGGAGTAGTAGGGATAAATGGTGGTGGAGGAGGTGTAGATGATGGGGGTGGGATAGGTGGTCCTACTATGGTTACTCCACTACGGGTAGTAATAGCACTCACATTCGCTCGCGGATTGGTGACAGTGTTTGAAGGTAGAGAACTCGAAGAAGAGGGTTGAGTGGTGGACAAGAAACTAGCAAGCATATTCTTCAAATCATTCGTTTGATTGCTGAAGGAGGATTGAATATTATCTCGAAGCTCGGATCTAATGTCATTCCCTTGCTTGGTGATATCCCCTTTCAGATTGATAATTTGGCTCTACAGATTCTTGAATTGCTCACCTTGGGTTCTCATTAAAGCTTCAACATCTTGATTGATGGGTGGGGCTTGTTGAGCGGGTGGGTGATAAGGATTAGAAGCTCGAGGTAGGATTTGGTTGCTTCTAGTGTAGTTGTTGTTGGGGTTTTGGTTTTGAGGAGAAAAATCGGGGGAAAGTTAGTTGTTTGACCGGTAACTCAGCAAATTTCGATCCCCTTGAGGTCGGGCTTGGTAATTTTCCGGTGAATAATTACCATAAGCCGCATACACGTTTTCTGGATTTCCTTGAGTAGAAATACAATCAGTGTATGAGTGTGGGCTGCCACATGTGTAACACCCGTGAAAGTGCCGTATGATGCTAAGTTATTGTCTCAAGAGCTGTTCAGTATGAGCATCTCTCTTAAGTTGTGGCTCACTTGTGGATGTGATATCCCGAGCCCAACGTCATTTATTTAATCCTATTTTACGTATATTTTTGAAATTTTTAAGAAATTTCGTTTGTTATATATTTGACGGTTTAAGTTGAAACCAACGTTTACGGTCGTAATTTAACGTTTGACGATTTAAGAAGAACCGATGACGACTACGATACCGACGGATGCCCAAAACTTACATTTTAATATCGATTGATCGATATTTGAGTTTTTCGAGATTTCATTTTATTTCGTGTTAAGTCGAGTCGGAACCATGTGTGTATTCGTTTTGTGTGCGTTTAAACCATTTAAAAGTATTTTGAGGTAGCCGGGACGAAACCCGACTCTCGTAAATTTATAAAAACTTACTAGGTACCATATTTGCCTTTTTAAAAAGTTATCTTACAACTATGGCCAAAAGAAAACTAATATTACACTTCCTACCCTCCCTACCCTATAAAAGGAAAATTTTACACACACACCTTATTATTTTCATTTCAAAAATTTCTTTCTTCTCTCTTTTTCTCTCTAGGCCGCCGGCCACCCTAACCACCATCACCACCACCATCATTTTTTTTAGGTTTTTGACAAATCTAATCAAAGACCACCTTTTCTTTTATCATTGTAAGTAAACTAATCCATTAAAAACACACATGCAACATCTTTGATTTTCCAAAAATTTGTGATTTTTCAAAAACGTGTTTTGATCTAATTAAATCATGAATTGGTTTAATTGGTGTATTGATAATGCTAGATAATTAATTAAACAAGATGGGTTTTATGTTATGGGTTCTCCACAGCCCCTAAAAGCCACGAATTTTTGGGGTTTTGGGGTGTGTTCAAGGTGTTTGATGAAATGTCATGGGTTTGTGTTTATAAGGGTGTTTTGGGTGTGTTTGAATGGGTTAAACACATTGCATGTTTGTTTTATGATTTTGGTTTTATGAGGTTGATGATCAATAGGGGTTTAGGACTGAAAATATGATTTGGTTGTGATTAGGGAAGCTTAGGATGATGTCTAGAGGTGATAAATAGGTTTGGAATCGAGCCTAAGTATGATTTTGGTACGGTTAAATTTAGGCAGAAAGTTTAGGACCTTTTCATAAAAATAATTTTTCCTACAGGTCTAGATAGCTAAATGTAGTCATAGAGGGCCTTCTTAGCTTTAAATTGATATAAGGTAGAGCTCGTGACTCTAAACGAGCTAAAAGTTATGAGGTTTTAAAGATCGTGTACCGGGAGACGAGAACTTTCATAATCCGAATTTATGTTTAGTTTTAGTCAAATCCCGAGGACCACAAGTATGAATTGGTAAAAGGTCAAAGGTCAAATTTTGGTCACAAACCTGTGTAATTGAGTCTATAAGTGGACTTAGGAGTCAAAGAGGTCAAAGGTGCATTTCAAATAGGTCAAAGAAGTCCAAGTTGGTCGAAGTACAATTTCAGTCCGAAAAATGTAGGTTTAGTAATGTGTTGAGTAACGGGTCGTAAAAGCGAAGACTTTTAATGGGATTAAAAATGGGTTTTCTACAGGTCTTATAGTATTTTTGAGAATTTTGTCAAATTTTATAAAAATGGTTAAGTATAGTAAAACAGCCCATACTTTTGGTAAGTATCGGCGAAACCGTAAAATGGATAGTAACTTTAATAATAAGGACAAAGGGTATAGGTCTAGTAACAACTATTTGTTTGACTTTGGCGTGAGTTTTCATAAGCATTGAGTGTGTTTGCATTTGCGTGTGTTTAGTACAATAATGTACGCGGAGTATTGATTTGGTTTACGTACCTTGATTTTTAGGTCAAGTGTTTGATTTTCCCGGGCATCCACGTCGTCGGTGACATTTCTCGTTACGTCTTCGCTAGAACTACTACTACTACGCAAGGTGAGTCTATAGCCTCGCTCTTTACTTTATTCAAATGTTTTTAACCCGCGAGGGGGATACATGCTATTTAAATGAAAATGAACATAAGGCTTGAATGATTGTTGGACCCGAATGTTGCCTCGAAATTGTGTTGAGTACCTAGTTGCAAAAGTCCCTAAATTCATGAACTATTAACTATTGTCCTGCCCTCGAGTAGGGGGAAGTAGCCGCTTATACAATTTGTAGTACTACGGGGCTAACGACCCAATGCTAGCCGAGAAGCTGTACGTTGAGTAAGTTCTGCGGTAGATTATCTTGTATGAGAGATAAGGTATAATTGCAACTGATGCCTTTAGAAGGGGCACTGGTTTCATCTGAATCACGCCGGTAATTATTACGCGGGTGATTGAGTTAACGGATTAGTGTCATGAGCTTAAACACAATTGTCATAACCTTGAAAATAGATTGTGAGTACGACAATGCTATTAAATGATCATGATTGGTTTTTAACACTTATGTTCAACTGATGTTTTGATAAACCTATAGATTCGCTCAACCTTTGTGTTGACGATTTTAAGCATGTGTTTCAGGTAACCAAGATTGTTAGCAGCGGAGCATGCGAGGATGGAAGTTGTGGTGGCTTGGCGGTCTACTTTGTTTTCCTCCCTTTTTGCACTTAAAAATTTTATACTATGTCATGTGAATGAAAAGGTATTTTTGGGTTGAGATTCAGTGGGGACCTAAACGCAAACTCTGTATTGTATTCTTTTGGGGTTTGGAAAACAGTAGACATGTACATTTTAACTATGTTTAAATTATGTCAAGACTTTTACGTCTTTTGAGTCGTTTGATATATCTTGTGTGCGATGATAACTGTGTAGCACCCAAATGTTGTAGTTCCGCTGCACATAGCATTTGTGGGGGTGTTACAGAT
Organism: Glebionis coronaria; assembly: GCA_025667525.1. Lineage (NCBI taxonomy): Eukaryota > Viridiplantae > Streptophyta > Magnoliopsida > Asterales > Asteraceae > Glebionis > Glebionis coronaria. The sequence goes on from CM046876.1 coordinate 645,156,978, forward strand.
TGGTATCAGAGCCATGAGTTATAGAGAACTAGGTCATTTTGAAAAATCCTAAACTATAACTTTTGGTGTTGTAAGAAATTGTCCAAGCACACAACTATCCTGCATGGCTCCGGTAAGAATTCTTTAGCATTGCTTTATATTTTAGATGTATCCCTCGAAATTGATATGAATTCCCTAGTATTTAGTAAGTAAATACTTTGATATATATTGAGATATATTGTTTTGTACGTTGAGTACTTATCATCGTAATTTACAAATTCTTGTAAGATTATCTTATATGTTGCATGTAAATGGCATAACGGGCTACATTGCATTACATGGCAACACCGCGTTGTAATCCTCCGTGTATGTAGGAATGGTTGTATGTATAAGTATGTATATACTATGGTATTTAAAGGCATTGCACGTGAAGCAATGGTCCTTGAGTAATTATCGTACATTAAAATGCGGTTTTGTTGAGAATTCGGCCTTACCGCTAATTATCAATCTTGATAATTAATTTATTGTTCGAATAACCGAATATGAACCTCGTTTGATATCCTAGATACGTAAATGATGCTTCGTAACATATTTTATATCGACTAGGTCGATCTCGATTGTCGTTATCGCACCGTGATGTGTCATTTTGGACATTTTCTTTTGAAACGTAATTTACTTACGTATTACTTTATTTCCTTTATTCCTAATGGGTTTGATATGTTAGTTCACGTAACTATAACATAGACGAAGTATAATCGACGATGCGTACATTGGGGCGGCGAATCATGTGTGTATATTATGAAACGTGGTTGAGGCGTGTTGCCATTTAATCGTTGTTTACTATTCTACTTGAATTTTAAAGATGTGTTTTAAAATGGACTAGCGTTGTGATCAAGCGTGATAACTTGGAATTTGGTTGGTTTTGTGTTAATTTTGTGGAGTATAATTTCGAGACTCATCCGAGGCCGATAACAACACTTAGTTGACATACGTATTCTAGCTTTGTTTATTTCATTTTGTTTTTGTTGTTTCATTATTTTGAATTCGAATACATGACGGGGTCCGGCATTTGTGTGAGTTAAATAAGCATAAAACTTTGTTGATTGAATGATTTAAACATAAAGTGTTTTATATATTTAATATTTGGTGAATGAAACTTTCGGATAAAAATGACGTATGATGTGTTTTGTAACAAGTAAAATTCATGTAGAGAATAAACGGACATTGTGAAATTATTTTCCTTCAACCTTGGTTGGTAAATCGTAATAAGTAATTATTATTACTCGTAAAATCCTTGTTTTCGTATATTAAAATGTGATACTAAAAGATTGTGATGGACTTATTAAGAATTTGTTTAAATTAGTTCGAGAAAGGAGTTATAATAAAATTTGCGAGATGACTATTGAGTATATGTAGCTTCGGATTTAGTATGAATTAATTTTCGGGTCAATGTAGCAAACTTTTGGCATAATTTGAAATATAGAGTAGAAAAATTGGTCATATATTTTGGAGGTAGAAACTTTGTAAAAATTGGTTTACTTTAAACATAAGGTTATGTTTACGTATGTATTGGTATAAACTAGAACACATTACTTGTTGTATTGAATAAACTGGGTTAAAAGTCGGAATGTACACTTTAAGTGAGAAATTATAACGCTTGAAATAAATTTTTAAACATTGATGGAACGTCATTTGAAATCATTTGTTTGTTTAATTGTTGTTATAGAGAATCAATATGTGTAATTTGATGATGCTTGTTTAAAATCGTTTGAAAAATCTTTTGTTTTATTCCGTGACGAGATGTGTTAATTTTAAAATCATTTGATAATGGGCTAAGGATTAAAAGTTGAATTTTATATATTTTAAAATTATTGAGATAAGCATTTTGATTGTTTATTATATTATTATTATTGAGATTTAAGTCTCGACTAAAATCAGTAAGTATCCGAGATAATACCACGTGAAACCTCTTTATCATTTGAGTCGAATTACGCGAATATGATTTAACAAAACAGTTTTGGGGAAAACATGTGTGTAATAAAAGTCAAAGGTTGATTTAAGAGTTAATTGGACTAGTTTGAGTCATGTTGGATACGTGTATATTTGTGATAATATAAGTCGTAATAATAAAAACGTAAAACTTGGAAAATTCTTACTACGTATGTTTTTGGTACTTAAGATATGAACATTAATGAGGTTTTGACACAAGTATGGAGATTTTCAAACCTAATGATTTGTCAATTATGATAACCGAGTCACCGCATCTACTAATGTTAATAATTTCCGAGAGATTGAAATTTTTCCAGAAATGAAAGCGTTGTAAAGATTGAAAGATGAAAGGTATAAATTCTTTAATGGTGTAACACAAATTAAAAATGTGTAAATGTTCGGTTTTACAATGTACAAGGTAACACTAATTATTATACGCAACTGGATTACACAACACACGCCTACTTGTATATTATTTAAAAAAGATGTATATATAACGTTTTGAGTCACGATGGTTCGATCGTCCGACGTCCCTTCTTTGATTTTGTGAGTCTGTATCTAAACATGAGTCGTCATGTGATTGTTCATTTTAATATTGTCTATGGTATGAAACCATTATTGTTATATTTATTTTAAAACTACTATCTCGCTAGTACTTGAAAATGAGGGTATGTCACCCGGTGTATTTTATCATGTTCATGGACGCCGTAATTTTTTTTTCTTTCGGTTAATGGAACCTAAAATTCTGTATTTACTTGTATGATGCTATAAATCTTCGTTAGAGTGGTTGTTTATTTATATTTAACAAAAGCGAGGAGGCGAAGCCGCTTTACCAAATTGTAGAGGTGAAAGAACTCGATCTTCCTGGTGAAAATTGTTTATAGTTAACCAAGTGGTTATTCTTCTCTCCTCGTATACCCTTGGTGGAATGGGTGTGCAACTCGAGACGATGGGAAGTGTGATCGTTGTTTTATTTTTGACGCTTGTGTTGATATTCAACTTTTACTCCATGTATTCGTAGATTGCTGTTGTTATCCTGAGACTTTTGTCATATATTTGAAGTATTTTCATTTCTAATGTAGTTAATTGCTGTTGGCAATTATATTGCTCGTTTACCTTGTTCGATCTCATTGATCTTAATTTTATCACTTGTTGCGCTTGCAATGATCTTTAATCATGAACCACCTTACCGTCATTTTGTGAATAGTCTATTGTGAAAATAGGTATGAGTGTGTCAAATGTTTTGGTGAACCAAATGCAAAGGGTGTCGATTTATTTATTTAATTATTTATTTATTTTCTCATAAAAAGGCAAAGCAAAAGGTATGTTTCCAAAGTGGACAAAAAATGTTGGATGTGTTTCTTAAAACGATGGTAACAATATTTTCCCCTTTCAAATTTCATTTCAAATGGTTTAATTATTTTGAAGATTAGGTCGAAAACTTCTATAGTCGTGTTTGGTATGTAATAATAATGTTTGTGTCATCACTCGATCCTCAATTATGCACAGCTTAGCTAACTATGCATAATTCGGGAAGAGTCCTGTTTTGTTAATTGTCGTTGCTTGGTCCTTAAGTATGCATGATCTAGCTAGTTATGCATAGTTTTGGAAGGGCGATGTAGTTTCAAATAAATTGGTCATCTTTAAAAACCGGTAGTGTTTTTGATAAATGTTTGGATGAGAACGTTTTTAAAAATGGTGGATCCTTATGCAAGTAATCGTATTTTCTTTGATTCCTAAAGAAATTTTTGAATTTTCTTGTGTTCTTTGAAACCTTTTCTTCTGTTTGGCGTTGACTTAGTAAGTCACTGTGACCGAGTAATTTTGGGAAAAATGTTTTTGTGAGTTGTGTGTAATGTGTGAAGTTTATCGGAATCACGAGGGTGTTGATGAAATACAAAAGGGGCACGAATCGACACTGAGAAGAGTTTTTAACAAAAATAGAAGACTTCCGAAGTAGAGGAAAACCGAGTTTGAATAACTCTAAGGGAAAGGACGAAGACTTTTCCTACGTCGAATGTATCGTACCTTATATATTTTCTTTTCTCGTTCTTTTGATATGTCAAGCGACACATGATAAATTGTTGAAGTTTACCATCTGTGCACCGGTAATTGGAAGACCATTCCAATTGTCGTCTTCGTTTATTTAAGTAAGGAATCCTCTTTGCTTGACTCAACCATCCTTGATTATCGATGGTTAAACGATAGATATCCCTAGTTGATGTTTTGTGGTAAACCCTTGCCTTTTATGTATTTGTGTGGTAAGTAATCTGGTCGAGTGATCGTAAGTTGTGAGAACTTGAGACGACATTGTCCAATGAAGTCCGATCATGGAGAACACGTGCCATGTAATGTATTTTTTTTTAACTGTGAACGATGATATTTATTAAGATTTCGACCATGTTTGGGACGGAAGTAAGATGGTGTTCTTGTAGTATCTTTTGGGTATGGATCCGTGTGTGAGCACCCCACGATGACACATGTAAGTATTTTATTTCTTTTTGGATATGCATCCATAGCTAGCAAGCTCTTGAACCTTCTTTAACTTGCAATTTTCTTTTGACTGGACTCATCCGAGAATTATGTAAATATTCTTGTTTTATCTTGGCTTGGCTGATTAGCAAGCGTGGGTTAACTGATTGAACTGATTGGTTTAGCATGGTTTGGCTATGTTGCAAACATGTCGTAATATGGTTGTATGTGTGTCATAATGGCTTTTGTGTTTGTTTGGATTGTGATGTCTTCGAGAGAGTTATGTATACGCCGAATGATTTCGTATCGATGAATTCGTTTTTGACGAAGTAGGGTTGTATGTACGTAATATCGTAATAAGGTGATTTGGTACGACTAGTATTGATTACTTCGTCCTTTATATTTTGAACGTTTTTCTATGAGGTGATGTGCGACCCGTGTGATTTTCTTTGTGAGCAATTATTTTTATGAGACGACGAACCAAGTGAAAGGACGATTCGAACGTTGGAAGACGTGCTCCGAGCGTGTGTGATTGATTTTGGTAGTTGTTGAGATCGACCATTGCCGTTGGTAGTACCTTTGTACGACGACATTTACCATGTTAGCTTTGAAGCTGCGACATTTGAAGAATTATGTGGATGAAAATGTAGATCGCCAGTTGGATAGGATGAAGTAAGGAAAATTCAGTTGAATGGACTTGAAATGATTTGAGAGGCTACGAAAGAGATGGTGTAGATTAAGAAGTATTTGCTAACCGCGAGAAGCTTTGGAAAGAGATGTGTTGACCCGTGGGAAGAATTTAGGGAAATTGAAGTGGAGATCATGGATCAAGATGGTAAGAGATTGAAGCAAGGCATAATACCCATGGTAAAGGTGTGATAGAACCCGAGACGTGAACCGAAGTCCACGTCGGAATGTGGAGACCTCTTTAGGAAGTAGTACCATCATCTTGCCAGTAGTACGAAATGCGAGTATAAGAATCGGAGAGCGCCGAGACGTCGCTCCCTTAAGGAGGGGAGGATGTAACACCCGTGAAAGTGCCGTATGATGCTAAGTTATTGTCTCAAGAGCTGTTCAGTATGAGCATCTCTCTTAAGTTGTGGCTCACTTGTGGATGTGATATCCCGAGCCCAACGTCATTTATTTAATCCTATTTTACGTATATTTTTGAAATTTTTAAGAAATTTCGTTTGTTATATATTTGACGGTTTAAGTTGAAACCAACGTTTACGGTCGTAATTTAACGTTTGACGATTTAAGAAGAACCGATGACGACTACGATACCGACGGATGCCCAAAACTTACATTTTAATATCGATTGATCGATATTTGAGTTTTTCGAGATTTCATTTTATTTCGTGTTAAGTCGAGTCGGAACCATGTGTGTATTCGTTTTGTGTGCGTTTAAACCATTTAAAAGTATTTTGAGGTAGCCGGGACGAAACCCGACTCTCGTAAATTTATAAAAACTTACTAGGTACCATATTTGCCTTTTTAAAAAGTTATCTTACAACTATGGCCAAAAGAAAACTAATATTACACTTCCTACCCTCCCTACCCTATAAAAGGAAAATTTTACACACACACCTTATTATTTTCATTTCAAAAATTTCTTTCTTCTCTCTTTTTCTCTCTAGGCCGCCGGCCACCCTAACCACCATCACCACCACCATCATTTTTTTTAGGTTTTTGACAAATCTAATCAAAGACCACCTTTTCTTTTATCATTGTAAGTAAACTAATCCATTAAAAACACACATGCAACATCTTTGATTTTCCAAAAATTTGTGATTTTTCAAAAACGTGTTTTGATCTAATTAAATCATGAATTGGTTTAATTGGTGTATTGATAATGCTAGATAATTAATTAAACAAGATGGGTTTTATGTTATGGGTTCTCCACAGCCCCTAAAAGCCACGAATTTTTGGGGTTTTGGGGTGTGTTCAAGGTGTTTGATGAAATGTCATGGGTTTGTGTTTATAAGGGTGTTTTGGGTGTGTTTGAATGGGTTAAACACATTGCATGTTTGTTTTATGATTTTGGTTTTATGAGGTTGATGATCAATAGGGGTTTAGGACTGAAAATATGATTTGGTTGTGATTAGGGAAGCTTAGGATGATGTCTAGAGGTGATAAATAGGTTTGGAATCGAGCCTAAGTATGATTTTGGTACGGTTAAATTTAGGCAGAAAGTTTAGGACCTTTTCATAAAAATAATTTTTCCTACAGGTCTAGATAGCTAAATGTAGTCATAGAGGGCCTTCTTAGCTTTAAATTGATATAAGGTAGAGCTCGTGACTCTAAACGAGCTAAAAGTTATGAGGTTTTAAAGATCGTGTACCGGGAGACGAGAACTTTCATAATCCGAATTTATGTTTAGTTTTAGTCAAATCCCGAGGACCACAAGTATGAATTGGTAAAAGGTCAAAGGTCAAATTTTGGTCACAAACCTGTGTAATTGAGTCTATAAGTGGACTTAGGAGTCAAAGAGGTCAAAGGTGCATTTCAAATAGGTCAAAGAAGTCCAAGTTGGTCGAAGTACAATTTCAGTCCGAAAAATGTAGGTTTAGTAATGTGTTGAGTAACGGGTCGTAAAAGCGAAGACTTTTAATGGGATTAAAAATGGGTTTTCTACAGGTCTTATAGTATTTTTGAGAATTTTGTCAAATTTTATAAAAATGGTTAAGTATAGTAAAACAGCCCATACTTTTGGTAAGTATCGGCGAAACCGTAAAATGGATAGTAACTTTAATAATAAGGACAAAGGGTATAGGTCTAGTAACAACTATTTGTTTGACTTTGGCGTGAGTTTTCATAAGCATTGAGTGTGTTTGCATTTGCGTGTGTTTAGTACAATAATGTACGCGGAGTATTGATTTGGTTTACGTACCTTGATTTTTAGGTCAAGTGTTTGATTTTCCCGGGCATCCACGTCGTCGGTGACATTTCTCGTTACGTCTTCGCTAGAACTACTACTACTACGCAAGGTGAGTCTATAGCCTCGCTCTTTACTTTATTCAAATGTTTTTAACCCGCGAGGGGGATACATGCTATTTAAATGAAAATGAACATAAGGCTTGAATGATTGTTGGACCCGAATGTTGCCTCGAAATTGTGTTGAGTACCTAGTTGCAAAAGTCCCTAAATTCATGAACTATTAACTATTGTCCTGCCCTCGAGTAGGGGGAAGTAGCCGCTTATACAATTTGTAGTACTACGGGGCTAACGACCCAATGCTAGCCGAGAAGCTGTACGTTGAGTAAGTTCTGCGGTAGATTATCTTGTATGAGAGATAAGGTATAATTGCAACTGATGCCTTTAGAAGGGGCACTGGTTTCATCTGAATCACGCCGGTAATTATTACGCGGGTGATTGAGTTAACGGATTAGTGTCATGAGCTTAAACACAATTGTCATAACCTTGAAAATAGATTGTGAGTACGACAATGCTATTAAATGATCATGATTGGTTTTTAACACTTATGTTCAACTGATGTTTTGATAAACCTATAGATTCGCTCAACCTTTGTGTTGACGATTTTAAGCATGTGTTTCAGGTAACCAAGATTGTTAGCAGCGGAGCATGCGAGGATGGAAGTTGTGGTGGCTTGGCGGTCTACTTTGTTTTCCTCCCTTTTTGCACTTAAAAATTTTATACTATGTCATGTGAATGAAAAGGTATTTTTGGGTTGAGATTCAGTGGGGACCTAAACGCAAACTCTGTATTGTATTCTTTTGGGGTTTGGAAAACAGTAGACATGTACATTTTAACTATGTTTAAATTATGTCAAGACTTTTACGTCTTTTGAGTCGTTTGATATATCTTGTGTGCGATGATAACTGTGTAGCACCCAAATGTTGTAGTTCCGCTGCACATAGCATTTGTGGGGGTGTTACAGATTGGTATCAGAGCCATGAGTTATAGAGAACTAGGTCATTTTGAAAAATCCTAAACTATAACTTTTGGTGTTGTAAGAAATTGTCCAAGCACACAACTATCCTGCATGGCTCCGGTAAGAATTCTTTAGCATTGCTTTATATTTTAGATGTATCCCTCGAAATTGATATGAATTCCCTAGTATTTAGTAAGTAAATACTTTGATATATATTGAGATATATTGTTTTGTACGTTGAGTACTTATCATCGTAATTTACAAATTCTTGTAAGATTATCTTATATGTTGCATGTAAATGGCATAACGGGCTACATTGCATTACATGGCAACACCGCGTTGTAATCCTCCGTGTATGTAGGAATGGTTGTATGTATAAGTATGTATATACTATGGTATTTAAAGGCATTGCACGTGAAGCAATGGTCCTTGAGTAATTATCGTACATTAAAATGCGGTTTTGTTGAGAATTCGGCCTTACCGCTAATTATCAATCTTGATAATTAATTTATTGTTCGAATAACCGAATATGAACCTCGTTTGATATCCTAGATACGTAAATGATGCTTCGTAACATATTTTATATCGACTAGGTCGATCTCGATTGTCGTTATCGCACCGTGATGTGTCATTTTGGACATTTTCTTTTGAAACGTAATTTACTTACGTATTACTTTATTTCCTTTATTCCTAATGGGTTTGATATGTTAGTTCACGTAACTATAACATAGACGAAGTATAATCGACGATGCGTACATTGGGGCGGCGAATCATGTGTGTATATTATGAAACGTGGTTGAGGCGTGTTGCCATTTAATCGTTGTTTACTATTCTACTTGAATTTTAAAGATGTGTTTTAAAATGGACTAGCGTTGTGATCAAGCGTGATAACTTGGAATTTGGTTGGTTTTGTGTTAATTTTGTGGAGTATAATTTCGAGACTCATCCGAGGCCGATAACAACACTTAGTTGACATACGTATTCTAGCTTTGTTTATTTCATTTTGTTTTTGTTGTTTCATTATTTTGAATTCGAATACATGACGGGGTCCGGCATTTGTGTGAGTTAAATAAGCATAAAACTTTGTTGATTGAATGATTTAAACATAAAGTGTTTTATATATTTAATATTTGGTGAATGAAACTTTCGGATAAAAATGACGTATGATGTGTTTTGTAACAAGTAAAATTCATGTAGAGAATAAACGGACATTGTGAAATTATTTTCCTTCAACCTTGGTTGGTAAATCGTAATAAGTAATTATTATTACTCGTAAAATCCTTGTTTTCGTATATTAAAATGTGATACTAAAAGATTGTGATGGACTTATTAAGAATTTGTTTAAATTAGTTCGAGAAAGGAGTTATAATAAAATTTGCGAGATGACTATTGAGTATATGTAGCTTCGGATTTAGTATGAATTAATTTTCGGGTCAATGTAGCAAACTTTTGGCATAATTTGAAATATAGAGTAGAAAAATTGGTCATATATTTTGGAGGTAGAAACTTTGTAAAAATTGGTTTACTTTAAACATAAGGTTATGTTTACGTATGTATTGGTATAAACTAGAACACATTACTTGTTGTATTGAATAAACTGGGTTAAAAGTCGGAATGTACACTTTAAGTGAGAAATTATAACGCTTGAAATAAATTTTTAAACATTGATGGAACGTCATTTGAAATCATTTGTTTGTTTAATTGTTGTTATAGAGAATCAATATGTGTAATTTGATGATGCTTGTTTAAAATCGTTTGAAAAATCTTTTGTTTTATTCCGTGACGAGATGTGTTAATTTTAAAATCATTTGATAATGGGCTAAGGATTAAAAGTTGAATTTTATATATTTTAAAATTATTGAGATAAGCATTTTGATTGTTTATTATATTATTATTATTGAGATTTAAGTCTCGACTAAAATCAGTAAGTATCCGAGATAATACCACGTGAAACCTCTTTATCATTTGAGTCGAATTACGCGAATATGATTTAACAAAACAGTTTTGGGGAAAACATGTGTGTAATAAAAGTCAAAGGTTGATTTAAGAGTTAATTGGACTAGTTTGAGTCATGTTGGATACGTGTATATTTGTGATAATATAAGTCGTAATAATAAAAACGTAAAACTTGGAAAATTCTTACTACGTATGTTTTTGGTACTTAAGATATGAACATTAATGAGGTTTTGACACAAGTATGGAGATTTTCAAACCTAATGATTTGTCAATTATGATAACCGAGTCACCGCATCTACTAATGTTAATAATTTCCGAGAGATTGAAATTTTTCCAGAAATGAAAGCGTTGTAAAGATTGAAAGATGAAAGGTATAAATTCTTTAATGGTGTAACACAAATTAAAAATGTGTAAATGTTCGGTTTTACAATGTACAAGGTAACACTAATTATTATACGCAACTGGATTACACAACACACGCCTACTTGTATATTATTTAAAAAAGATGTATATATAACGTTTTGAGTCACGATGGTTCGATCGTCCGACGTCCCTTCTTTGATTTTGTGAGTCTGTATCTAAACATGAGTCGTCATGTGATTGTTCATTTTAATATTGTCTATGGTATGAAACCATTATTGTTATATTTATTTTAAAACTACTATCTCGCTAGTACTTGAAAATGAGGGTATGTCACCCGGTGTATTTTATCATGTTCATGGACGCCGTAATTTTTTTTTCTTTCGGTTAATGGAACCTAAAATTCTGTATTTACTTGTATGATGCTATAAATCTTCGTTAGAGTGGTTGTTTATTTATATTTAACAAAAGCGAGGAGGCGAAGCCGCTTTACCAAATTGTAGAGGTGAAAGAACTCGATCTTCCTGGTGAAAATTGTTTATAGTTAACCAAGTGGTTATTCTTCTCTCCTCGTATACCCTTGGTGGAATGGGTGTGCAACTCGAGACGATGGGAAGTGTGATCGTTGTTTTATTTTTGACGCTTGTGTTGATATTCAACTTTTACTCCATGTATTCGTAGATTGCTGTTGTTATCCTGAGACTTTTGTCATATATTTGAAGTATTTTCATTTCTAATGTAGTTAATTGCTGTTGGCAATTATATTGCTCGTTTACCTCGTTCGATCTCATTGATCTTAATTTTATCACTTGTTGCGCTTGCAATGATCTTTAATCATGAACCACCTTACCGTCATTTTGTGAATAGTCTATTGTGAAAATAGGTATGAGTGTGTCAAATGTTTTGGTGAACCAAATGCAAAGGGTGTCGATTTATTTATTTAATTATTTATTTATTTTCTCATAAAAAGGCAAAGCAAAAGGTATGTTTCCAAAGTGGACAAAAAATGTTGGATGTGTTTCTTAAAACGATGGTAACAATATTTTCCCCTTTCAAATTTCATTTCAAATGGTTTAATTATTTTGAAGATTAGGTCGAAAACTTCTATAGTCGTGTTTGGTATGTAATAATAATGTTTGTGTCATCACTCGATCCTCAATTATGCACAGCTTAGCTAACTATGCATAATTCGGGAAGAGTCCTGTTTTGTTAATTGTCGTTGCTTGGTCCTTAAGTATGCATGATCTAGCTAGTTATGCATAGTTTTGGAAGGGCGATGTAGTTTCAAATAAATTGGTCATCTTTAAAAACCGGTAGTGTTTTTGATAAATGTTTGGATGAGAACGTTTTTAAAAATGGTGGATCCTTATGCAAGTAATCGTATTTTCTTTGATTCCTAAAGAAATTTTTGAATTTTCTTGTGTTCTTTGAAACCTTTTCTTCTGTTTGGCGTTGACTTAGTAAGTCACTGTGACCGAGTAATTTTGGGAAAAATGTTTTTGTGAGTTGTGTGTAATGTGTGAAGTTTATCGGAATCACGAGGGTGTTGATGAAATACAAAAGGGGCACGAATCGACACTGAGAAGAGTTTTTAACAAAAATAGAAGACTTCCGAAGTAGAGGAAAACCGAGTTTGAATAACTCTAAGGGAAAGGACGAAGACTTTTCCTACGTCGAATGTATCGTACCTTATATATTTTCTTTTCTCGTTCTTTTGATATGTCAAGCGACACATGATAAATTGTTGAAGTTTACCATCTGTGCACCGGTAATTGGAAGACCATTCCAATTGTCGTCTTCGTTTATTTAAGTAAGGAATCCTCTTTGCTTGACTCAACCATCCTTGATTATCGATGGTTAAACGATAGATATCCCTAGTTGATGTTTTGTGGTAAACCCTTGCCTTTTATGTATTTGTGTGGTAAGTAATCTGGTCGAGTGATCGTAAGTTGTGAGAACTTGAGACGACATTGTCCAATGAAGTCCGATCATGGAGAACACGTGCCATGTAATGTATTTTTTTTTAACTGTGAACGATGATATTTATTAAGATTTCGACCATGTTTGGGACGGAAGTAAGATGGTGTTCTTGTAGTATCTTTTGGGTATGGATCCGTGTGTGAGCACCCCACGATGACACATGTAAGTATTTTATTTCTTTTTGGATATGCATCCATAGCTAGCAAGCTCTTGAACCTTCTTTAACTTGCAATTTTCTTTTGACTGGACTCATCCGAGAATTATGTAAATATTCTTGTTTTATCTTGGCTTGGCTGATTAGCAAGCGTGGGTTAACTGATTGAACTGATTGGTTTAGCATGGTTTGGCTATGTTGCAAACATGTCGTAATATGGTTGTATGTGTGTCATAATGGCTTTTGTGTTTGTTTGGATTGTGATGTCTTCGAGAGAGTTATGTATACGCCGAATGATTTCGTATCGATGAATTCGTTTTTGACGAAGTAGGGTTGTATGTACGTAATATCGTAATAAGGTGATTTGGTACGACTAGTATTGATTACTTCGTCCTTTATATTTTGAACGTTTTTCTATGAGGTGATGTGCGACCCGTGTGATTTTCTTTGTGAGCAATTATTTTTATGAGACGACGAACCAAGTGAAAGGACGATTCGAACGTTGGAAGACGTGCTCCGAGCGTGTGTGATTGATTTTGGTAGTTGAGATCGACCATTGCCGTTGGTAGTACCTTTGTACGACGACATTTACCATGTTAGCTTTGAAGCTGCGACATTTGAAGAATTATGTGGATGAAAATGTAGATCGCCAGTTGGATAGGATGAAGTAAGGAAAATTCAGTTGAATGGACTTGAAATGATTTGAGAGGCTACGAAAGAGATGGTGTAGATTAAGAAGTATTTGCTAACCGCGAGAAGCTTTGGAAAGAGATGTGTTGACCCGTGGGAAGAATTTAGGGAAATTGAAGTGGAGATCATGGATCAAGATGGTAAGAGATTGAAGCAAGGCATAATACCCATGGTAAAGGTGTGATAGAACCCGAGACGTGAACCGAAGTCCACGTCGGAATGTGGAGACCTCTTTAGGAAGTAGTACCATCATCTTGCCAGTAGTACGAAATGCGAGTATAAGAATCGGAGAGCGCCGAGACGTCGCTCCCTTAAGGAGGGGAGGATGTAACACCCGTGAAAGTGCCGTATGATGCTAAGTTATTGTCTCAAGAGCTGTTCAGTATGAGCATCTCTCTTAAGTTGTGGCTCACTTGTGGATGTGATATCCCGAGCCCAACGTCATTTATTTAATCCTATTTTACGTATATTTTTGAAATTTTTAAGAAATTTCGTTTGTTATATATTTGACGGTTTAAGTTGAAACCAACGTTTACGGTCGTAATTTAACGTTTGACGATTTAAGAAGAACCGATGACGACTACGATACCGACGGATGCCCAAAACTTACATTTTAATATCGATTGATCGATATTTGAGTTTTTCGAGATTTCATTTTTATTTCGTGTTAAGTCGAGTCGGAACCATGTGTGTATTCGTTTTGTGTGCGTTTAAACCATTTAAAAGTATTTTGAGGTAGCCGGGACGAAAACCGACTCTCGTAAATTTATAAAAACTTACTAGGTACCATATTTGCCTTTTTAAAAAGTTATCTTACAACTATGGCCAAAAGAAAACTAATATTACACTTCCTACCCTCCCTACCCTATAAAAGGAAAATTTTACACACACACCTCATTATTTTCATTTCAAAAATTTCTTTCTTCTCTCTTTTTCTCTCTAGGCCGCCGGCCACCCTAACCACCATCACCACCACCATCATTTTTTTTAGGTTTTTGACAAATCTAATCAAAGACCACCTTTTCTTTTATCATTGTAAGTAAACTAATCCATTAAAAACACACATGCAACATCTTTGATTTTCCAAAAATTTGTGATTTTTCAAAAACGTGTTTTGATCTAATTAAATCATGAATTGGTTTAATTGGTGTATTGATAATGCTAGATAATTAATTAAACAAGATGGGTTTTATGTTATGGGTTCTCCACAGCCCCTAAAAGCCACGAATTTTTGGGGTTTTGGGGTGTGTTCAAGGTGTTTGATGAAATGTCATGGGTTTGTGTTTATAAGGGTGTTTTGGGTGTGTTTGAATGGGTTAAACACATTGCATGTTTGTTTTATGATTTTGGTTTTATGAGGTTGATGATCAATAGGGGTTTAGGACTGAAAATATGATTTGGTTGTGATTAGGGAAGCTTAGGATGATGTCTAGAGGTGATAAATAGGTTTGGAATCGAGCCTAAGTATGATTTTGGTACGGTTAAATTTAGGCAGAAAGTTTAGGACCTTTTCATAAAAATAATTTTTCCTACAGGTCTAGATAGCTAAATGTAGTCATAGAGGGCCTTCTTAGCTTTAAATTGATATAAGGTAGAGCTCGTGACTCTAAACGAGCTAAAAGTTATGAGGTTTTAAAGATCGTGTAGCGGGAGACGAGAACTTTCATAATCCGAATTTATGTTTAGTTTTAGTCAAATCCCGAGGACCACAAGTATGAATTGGTAAAAGGTCAAAGGTCAAATTTTGGTCACAAACCTGTGTAATTGAGTCTATAAGTGGACTTAGGAGTCAAAGAGGTCAAAGGTGCATTTCAAATAGGTCAAAGAAGTCCAAGTTGGCCGAAGTACAATTTCAGTCCGAAAAATGTAGGTTTAGTAATGTGTTGAGTAACGGGTCGTAAAAGCGAAGACTTTTAATGGGATTAAAAATGGGTTTTCTACAGGTCTTATAGTATTTTTGAGAATTTTGTCAAATTTTATAAAAATGGTTAAGTATAGTAAAACAGCCCATACTTTTGGTAAGTATCGGCGAAACCGTAAAATGGATAGTAACTTTAATAATAAGGACAAAGGGTATAGGTCTAGTAACAACTACTTGTTTGACTTTGGCGTGAGTTTTCATAAGCATTGAGTGTGTTTGCATTTGCGTGTGTTTAGTACAATAATGTACGCGGAGTATTGATTTGGTTTACGTACCTTGATTTTTAGGTCAAGTGTTTGATTTTCCCGGGCATCCACGTCGTCGGTGACATTTCTCGTTACGTCTTCGCTAGAACTACTACTACTACGCAAGGTGAGTCTATAGCCTCGCTCTTTACTTTATTCAAATGTTTTTAACCCGCGAGGGGGATACATGCTATTTAAATGAAAATGAACATAAGGCTTGAATGATTGTTGGACCCGAATGTTGCCTCGAAATTGTGTTGAGTACCTAGTTGCAAAAGTCCCTAAATTCATGAACTATTAACTATTGTCATGCCCTCGAGTAGGGGGAAATAGCCGCTTATACAATTTGTAGTACTACGGGGCTAACGACCCAATGCTAGCCGAGAAGCAGTACGTTGAGTAAGTTCTGCGGTAGATTATCTTGTATGAGAGATAAGGTATAATTGCAACTGATGCCTTTAGAAGGGGCACTGGTTTCATCTGAATCACGCCGGTAATTATTACGCGGGTGATTGAGTTAACGGATTAGTGTCATGAGCTTAAACACAATTGTCATAACCTTGAAAATAGATTGTGAGTACGACAATGCTATTAAATGATCATGATTGGTTTTTAACACTTATGTTCAACTGATGTTTTGATAAACCTATAGATTCGCTCAACCTTTGTGTTGACGATTTTAAGCATGTGTTTCAGGTAACCAAGATTGTTAGCAGCGGAGCATGCGAGGATGGAAGTTGTGGTGGCTTGGCGGTCTACTTTGTTTTCCTCCCTTTTTGCACTTTAAAATTTTATACTATGTCATGTGAATGAAAAGGTATTTTTGGGTTGAGATTCAGTGGGGACCTAAACGCAAACTCTGTATTGTATTCTTTTGGGGTTTGGAAAACAGTAGACATGTACATTTTAACTATGTTTAAATTATGTCAAGACTTTTACGTCTTTTGAGTCGTTTGATATATCTTGTGTGCGATGATAACTGTGTAGCACCCAAATGTTGTAGTTCCGCTGCACATAGCATTTGTGGGGGTGTTACAACATGTCTCACAAGGATTAGCCACCGCTTTAACTTGTTGTTGGTTTGTAGCTAGAAGCAAGATATTTTTGTTCATCTCGGTCATCATGCGGGTGAATTCGGTCATGTCAGGGTTTGCTGAGGTAGAAGAAACATTGACTCTTGGGTTGTTCCTTGAAGAAGCAGAGGAATCCCAGTTTTTGTGATGAGTAGTCATGTTTTCAATAAGCTCTCTACACCCCTCGGGTCTCCTTTTCATAAATGTGCCACAGGCGGCTGCATTAATCGTATCACGATCCCGAAAAGTCAAACCGTTGTAGAAAGTATCAATTAAGGTCACAGGGAGCATGTTGTGGTTTGGACATCGATCGATCAAACCATTATATCTTTCCCAAGCATCAAAGAGAGATTCATCGGGTTCTTGCATGAAACCGCTGATTTGATTTCGAAGGCTCGTGACCATGGATGGTGGAAAGTAGCGCGACAAAAAGCGTTGAGTCATGTCATCCCAAGTATGAATGGAATTCTTCGGGAGACAATCAAACCATTTCTCGGCGTGGTGTGATAAAGTATGTGGAAAGAGTTGAAGGAGAAGAACATCCATTATGGCACCGGGCAACTTCATGCTTTGAGTGATTGTAATGAATTTGTCGAGGTGTTTGTTGGCATCATCATCAGGCATTCCTCGAAAAGGATTTGTTTGCACTTGCTGAATCATGTGGTGCTTCAACGAAAACTCCAGAGCCGTGATTTGCATCGGCGCAATCGGTCCTCCTCGTCCAAACATGGTGGGTTGACAAAGCTCCTCCATTGTCCGAAGATCGGGCTGTGGAAGAACATTGTTGTTGTTATTATTGAGGTGCGGTGGATTAGTGTTGTTGTTCACACCTGCCATATCTAAATCTTCTCGAGTCTCGGGCTCTTGATAAGTAGAAGATCTAGTACGCATACACCTACAAAGGCAAAAGAAAACAATACCAAACACAAAGAGAATATATATACAAAATAAAAATAAAATCTTTTTGGATTTTTGAAAATTTTTAATTTTTATGGTTTTTTTGAAATTTTTAAGCAAGAAAAATAACGCTCACGAATGAACGGATCCCAAAAAGCAACAGGTCTCTCACAGAAAACCGTTAATCTTTACGCCGGTAGCGGCGCCATTTGATAACTTTGTTTTACTTAGTTAAAAAAGTTCTTTGTCGTATGTCTAATCGAATTGATCCTGGTTAACTATGCGATTCAGTCGTTCTTTGGTGAAACAAATAGTTGTGTCGTTGTAGTAATTAAAAAGTGCAAAACTTTAAAGTAAATGGCTGGTAAAATAAATCTAACTCTAATTTAAAATGAATGGCAAGACTTTAAAAGAGTGACGAAAAATTAAAAGACACTTAAAGTAAATAATGCAAACTTAAAACTATCTAAGGCAAACTTAAAATGGAACTAAAGCTTAAACTAAGGCAAGGCTAAAATAAATCTTAGGCAGTTAAACTTAAAGTGCAACTAAGTAAAAAGGCGGGAAAAGTAAAGCTTGAAAATTAAAAACAGAAAGTTAAAAACTGAAATTAAAAAGAACCTGAAAACAGCTCATCCGGAATAATCCTTCGTTCGGAATAATCACTCATCCGGAATGTCACCTTCGTTCGGAATGATTCTTCTTCACTCGGAATATTTACCAAAACCCTTGATCCGGAATAAAATGCTCACTCGGAATATGTCACTTACCCGGAATAAACTCTTTATTCGGAATAATGCCTTGGTTCGGAATACTTTGCTGATCCGGAATAAAATCTTGACTCGGAATAAATTCCGAATGAACTCAAACTCCTTGATTCGGAAAATTTTCCGAATGAACAATCCCAAATCCTTCGTTCGGAATATATTCCGAATGAACCACCACTGATCCGGAATATTTTGTATTCCGAATGAACAGCACTTGATTCGGAACAAATTCTGATTGAAGACCTTGATTCGGAAGACACAACTTTGATTCGGAATAAATTCCGAATGAACTCTTTGATTCAGAACAATTGATGTTCCGAATGAACAGTCCCCAAAATCCTTTGTTCGGAATGTTCCGAATGAAGGTCCTTTGATTCGGAATGTTTTCTTCACAAAGCCTTGATCCGGAATGTAAGTTGATTCAGAATACCTGGGGAAGAACAGTAACAGAAAAACGAAGAACAAGGAAGCACAAAATAATACGAATCTAATCAAAACTAATCAAAATCAACCACAAGATTAAATCAAACTAATCAATAAACATCTACTAATCATAAACAAACAATCCAAATCAACAAAACTAACAATAATGTTCAAAATAATCAAAACCCACTTTAATCAAATCAATAAAGACATCAAAAACATAAACATGAACAAATAAGCATAAAGATTAAAGATTAAAGAAAGGTAGATAAGAGATTGACAAGAAAAGTAAAGATTGACAAAAATTAAAATGAAACTTACTTGAAATTAAATGTATTTAAGGTGCAAGACAATTAATGTAAATGGACATGAATTTAAATGACAAGGTAATTAAAAGGTGGAAGACTAATTGTCACACTTAGCCAACCAAATGAAATGAAAACACTAATGGCCTATTTATAGGGGAGGATTAGGAGGTGCTTAGGAAGCTTCCTCCCCTCTTTCTTCTTTCTTTAATTGCACCATTAAGTCCTTATTCTTCTTAATCTTTTGACTTTAACGACTTTGTCTCGGGATTTCTTCAAACTCGTCTTGTAATTCTTCAATAAATTAGACTCGAGTTCTTCGGCTTTTAGTAAACTTCCGTCTTTTGACTTTTTCTTCGATAAATCGTCAGAATTTGGTCTTGGACTTCCGTTCTTTTTGCATTCTTGATTTCTTGACTTCGTCTTTCGTCTTTTTCTTTGATAAAAGCCCGTGAATGCCCGTGTTTTCTCCCTTTTCCACATTTTCGTCCTAAATCACAACAAAAACACAAACTACGCATAATTCCGACATAAATGACATAAAATACACGTTTTGGCTCGATTATTATTGTAATTAAATGGTAAAAAGGATGGGTGTTTACACACCTATCAACAGTACTCTCATTAAGATTCGTTCTCAATGACTTCTGAGCAAATCTCTAGAAATTCGATGCGAAGCGAGGATCTTGATAGAGATGATCGATACAGGCACACCATGTTTACACAACTCCTTTAAATACAAAAGGGTCAATTTCTTCATCAAGAATCTATCATTAACAGGAATGATATTAGCAGATTTGGTCAGTCTGTCGACGATTACCCAAATCGAATCAAATTCAGATGATGACCTTTGCAATAGTTAGACGTTTACTAATGTATGAGGCGATGTCTGCCTTCATAATTTGCCATTAGTACAACTTCTTCAGATAAAAATACATTAAATCATAAATGTCATGAATAAAATACTTATACTTAAAAGATTTCAATATGACTAAATCTTAAAATCCTCTATATTCAGGCAACCACAAGCAGCCTTTAAAACATTTAACGTCATCGGCTTCTCAATTCTAATGGTTCATATTAACCGCGAACCCCTTTTATTATCTATATTATCCTTTTTAATAAGCATCGGCTATATTTTAAATTGCTCATGCAATTTATTTTGCACAATCATTACTAAGGAACATATCCTAATTGATTATTTATTTTTACATAATGTGTCAGTATCTATATTCATCTTTCCTGATGAAGTAATTATCATGACCACAATTCACTCAAAAATTCTTTCTTCATATTTTCTAAGTTTTAGTTTCGTCTACTATTATCTTTATTAGTTTCGCTCAATACGACGTTTAAAGCGTCTATAATTATTACAAGTAATTAAATAATAAATATTTAATTTTTATGAAACGTCAATGTCAAAAATTTTTAAATTTTCTCTGTTCGTTCAATTATAGAAAAATGTTCAAAAAAATAAATTTGAATTTAGGTAACACGATTTTTGTTGATTTATCGAAAATAATTAGTAAGATCCGTAAATGTTCGAAAAACCATCGTTTATTCTTTGGTAAAAATTTTCTTAGTTGAAAATCAAAAATTGTCATTTCAAATTTTAAGTCATGGTTTAACGGTTTCCTCAATCCCTCTTAGGTTGTCTTGAGGTATACACGAACATTTACCCCTAAACAGGAGTTTAGTTAAATGATTTGTGTATAAGGGAATAATCCCTTAAAAATCCTTTGTTAAAAAATTTGTCAAAACATATTTCCATTTTCTTTGTGGTAAAACCCAAAGCCTTAATGGTTCCAATTTTTGAAGATTCAATATAGATTCCATTATTTATTAATCACACGGTCAAATAATGTAAAGGATTTAGTCTTTAATCACATGTTAAATATTTAAGGTACAGGTTTTCACTACTCGGCCAATTCAAGGCAGTCTATAATTAATTATTAACTCCTTCCTATTCTTACAAACAAACAGATGGTCCTTAATGCTCACAAGCATGGATTTATCAAATTACAGTCTACACACATGATTCATCAAATTTATGGATGCTACATGTGCATTGGTCAAGCCAAATGACATAACATGAAACTCATAATGTCCATTACAAGTTCTGGATGTAATGATTGGGATAGATAATCTTCTTCGCGGACGCGAAATTGATGATAACCATGGCGTGGATCAAATCTTTAGAACATACGCTAGAACCTTGTAAATGATCGAACAATCTATCATCTTGGGTAGTGGATATAGATTTTAATCGTCAATTTACTTAGTTCACGGTAATCAATAAACATAAGAAATAATAACACCATAGCTCTTCATGATGACGAGCTTGGTAGAATAAAAGCTTTCTCCGACAACTCTCTCAGTTGTACGGTAATTCTTTTAATTCAGATGGTGCTGACGTACAGTGCACACGCCACAGATGCAACACCAGGAATATAATCAATACCAAATTCAACTTGCCTTAAATGCGAAAGTCAAGGTAATTTACCAACAAATACCTTCTAAAGTTTCAGATAACAGAAACATCTTTTAATAAATTCATATTAGGTTCTTTCTAGATTATAATATCTATGACTAATTCACAACCATTCATGGTTTAATTTCAAATCTAAATGCAGGGTATGGTCATCCATCAAGAATTATTTAGATCACTTTTGATAATCAACATCTTATCACTTAGGGGAATTCTATTCGAGTTCCCATCAATTAAGACAATTTCGTCATGTCATAATCAATCAATCCATTCTACTGGCACTATTAACTTTCCAGTTTCATTGTCGTCGATAAGATGTGAATTTCTTAAAAGACTAATAATAACTCATAATCCTTCACAATTTAAGGATATCTGGAGACACAACTATCATCAAAAGAGTAAGGTTAACGCATAATTTACGCGAGAGAATTTCAAATCAGATACAGACGAAAACACTAACGAATATGAATATATCCCATGTTTTCATGATTCGAGTACGCATTCGAAAGCTCCTCGGATCGTTACCCAGGTCATTCAAATGAAATCAAATCAAAAGAAATGATAGGAACGTTGATACATCCAATCGGGTATCAACACTCGGTAATCAGATACTTTTCCTAAGAATCTTACTACGGGAGAATTGGACAAGAAAGAATTGTCAATTGTCAAATAAGACAATTTCCACAGATGAGTAAATTCGACTCAGAACAATAGATGCTACAGGCACATATGTAGGTGTCCCTAACACTATGTCCCTATTTTTCAATTCTTGCAGATCTCATAAAATTTTATCTTTCATAATCTTCAAAGAAAATGTAGTGTTTATTAATCAGTTTTATAGTGACTACTAATCAGCCTTGCATGGTCCATTCCAAATTGTATGTAGGCGCGCAACTATATACAATTTCAAGATTAATGATGCAATACTCAGTTCGTCAAAATTTTATCATCATGTTTATAATAAAAACATTTTCATGCTTAATTCTTAAATAAGAATCAAAATAAATTTACAAGGATTTTCTTTCTTATGAAAACAATTAAGTTTTCCAAGGTGTTTTATAAACAACTTCATTTCGATAACGATCACTTATAAATCTCACTTTGAATAATCCTTATAGTGATGAGAATTCAATTTTTCTCAAGGGATACTGTTTTATCTTATAAAAACAATGAGTGATCTGCAAAAGAGTGATGAATAAGTTGTTCACCAAGAACTAACTACAATATGATAGGAAATAAGGTTAGCCAATTAATTATGAGGTTGATGACCTCGATGGCACTCAGGAATACAAAGAGAATAATCCACAACGTAAGTCAATTCGAGATGAGTACTTGTTCAATGGTTGCATCACTAATGCGAACATTAGGAGCAAGCAAGAAAAGATAGATAACATCGATACATGTAGGATTTAGCAATCAAAGGTAGTCTTTTCATTAATCGCAAACAAGTCATAATTGTACCGTAACACATTATGTGTCACTATGTCATACAATTCCATGAACTCATCCTACCAACTGATGTCTCAGTTAAGTTAGGGATTATTATTAAAAGATACCACAATGAATACTAATCTACAAGACTCATTAGGTGTCCTACCTGTCCCGGAAGATCCATCGGTCCCAATTCAGAAGAAGATTTCTTCAATTTATTTATTGGACACTGGGCATCCTCGTCATTAGACAATGGCCTAGGAACAACCCTTAACACGAACCAACAATCATTTAAAACCTTATAATTTAATCATAGAACTCAACAACTTCCTCTTAACAATTGCTTATTCCATACAGGTTAAATTTTACTTTTATTCATGTTTCAGCCAAATCATACTCAAGGCGATATCCTACCTCATTTTCCAATACTTTCAATCTTATTCATAAACCTTAAAAGGGAAATAAAAGCTCGATATTATCAACAATTAGTTTCCAGTCCAATAGCTCTTACAACAATAGTTATCAAATGAGTCAACAGTATAAAATGACTCGATCATTCAACTAGACTTCTCGGAAAGGTACTAGTGGCATGAGGCTTTTGGTCAATGGTTCCTAATGACAGCCTCAAGTGAAACATTCACCCTTTCGATTTCAATTTAAGAATTGGATGACAACGAATCAGATGACATCTATCTAGGTGGTAATGTTTTGTCAAAATCCACTCTATAAGGAAAGATCTTCATGACATCGATATCAGATTTAATCTCGCCAATTCTTCTTTAATATCACAATAAACTAATATCAACATTTTTACGAATATCAACCATTTGTTGGGATTATAAATATCCACAACTTGGTTTAGATCTAGGATAGCTAGAATTCCTACGAGAATAGCTTCGATTAATTTACTAGGGGATTTAGGGTTCCTTGTAACAATCTACGTCGTATAAATACCTCGTATAAATATCAAAATAATCATCAAACAATCATGTAATCAAATTACATTATATATATATATATATATATATATATATATATATATATATATATATATATATATATATATATATATATATATATATATATATATATATATATATATATATATATATATATATATATATATATATATATATATATATATATATATATATATATATATATATATATATATATATATATATATATATATATATATAGAGAGAGAGAGAGAGAGAGAGAGAGAGAGAGAGAGAGAGAGAGCGAGAGAGAGAGAGATGGGATCAATAGAAAACAACATCTCAAAAGAAAACATAGAAAACTTCTTTCCACCATGTGATCAAGCCCCCTTCCTTTATTTTTTTTTATTTTTTAAAGTACAGGGGCCTTTTTGTTACTTTCTTCATTTTTCAAGGGTTATTTTATATATTTTCTATTTTCTTATAAGTTAGATGATTGGGTGTTTTTTTTGTCTGTATTAAGGCTTTTGAAGTTTACAATCGTGTTCACGTTCTCAACGGTCCCACTTTTTAATGTTTTATAGACTTCGAATGAAATTAAACGTAAAAGCGTACGAACAGGAAATTATACTATGAAACGTAAAAGCTAGATCAAACTTTCCAGTTGGTTTCATGTTCAGATTCTTCATTATATGATGATTAAACATGTAGGCAAATTGAAAGTAAACCATTTCGACCTTCAGATGTCATGTGTGTATCTCCCCCAGAAGCTAACACGGCAGTATATCTTAGAAGACCAATAGCTCTGGCTTTAAGATAAACTACACCACCATCTATCAATTCTAAAAGCCGTGTAGGAGCATCTTTCCTGTTTGACCCAGGTGAGGATGAATGCAAGTCCTTGTGAAGTTCCTTGGGATGTCCAATCCATGAGCTCTAACATGGAGATACTGAATCAAGAACAATTATTTCAAAATTTTCAAAGTGACTGTTTGAACAAGCACCATAATTCTGCTAGTATTGTACACACCTGGAAGATGTCGAAGATTTAGTAGAACGAAAAATTCGTTTGACAGTTCAAACAAGCAATGTACTTCAAATCAAATCTCTAAACATGATTTGTAAGAATGCTCACCCTACACGCCAGAAGATTTCGAGACTCAAGTAAAATCTGTAGAAAGTATTCGAGTTGTTAAAATAACTGATTCCACTTGGTAATGAGAGTCGTAATGAGAGAAGACAATGATGCCTCCGAGACCTCTTTGTTGTTGTTCATGATTGAGTGTAAGCACCGGGTAACATGCTGTAACACCCCCAAATTTATACAACTCAATATAGCGGAAGACTAGTTGGTGTTACGCGATAGCACATTACTCGCATCATAGACAACGCATAAAAATCACGTCGTTTATTAATAAAGCATTTCCATTCATAAATATCAAAGTTACATAGGTCCCAAGTCATTACATTTCACACAAAGTTTTACAAAGTATTTGAATGGAAAATATTGTTTAAGTGCGGGCCATGAATTCTTGTCGTCTTGCCGAGAATTACCTTCAATTACCTGAGATAATACATGTTAAAAGAAAAGGTCAGCGATAACGCCGAGTGAATTCATAAAGTTTAATAAAATCCATCAATATAATATCAGTATAGAATTATTAGTGAAAATCATTTTTGTACAAATCATTTTAATAGGCCATAAAATAGCCAAAGTCATTTTATACAAATCTTCATCAAAATCATAATATAGGCGTTTGCCTTAAAACTCATTATACGATCCAATGTCGTAAAAACATCATACAATACGTCTTACGACGTTGTATAAAGTTAAATAAAAACCGTTATATGAGTATGGTTATGAAAACCAAAACACAAACATAATATCAATAGTATGACCCTGTATTGCTAGTCAGGCAATACATCGTAATTCGGAGCGTCTAGTAGTATTTCGTTAGTTTTGGATTATTATAAGCCGCATGTCATTGTTACCTTACTAAACCAAC
This sequence comes from Glebionis coronaria, assembly GCA_025667525.1. Lineage (NCBI taxonomy): Eukaryota > Viridiplantae > Streptophyta > Magnoliopsida > Asterales > Asteraceae > Glebionis > Glebionis coronaria. The sequence goes on from CM046876.1 coordinate 645,182,944, forward strand.
AACGGGTAGCTAACCCGATTCTCAATTTGCCCATCTAAAGTAGCGTGTCGTCACAAAGGTCACGCTATGGAAATCTTCTCATACATAAATTCGCTTACCAATCAATGTGGCACGACGGGGATCAACCATCAAGGCGCGAACTGGGGTGATCGTCTCCAAATAGTACTATTATATGCACAAGCGTCTACCAAATCCCGGTAGTTCACAATTCATGTTAATGGGACTTTTAGTGACATATCCTAACTTTAATAATCCATTTAATTTCATCTATCGGGTCCTTTAATCATATATCAGGTCATACAATCGGGTCATTCAATCATTCGGGTCCAAATCAATAAACAAACAATTCGGAACAAAGGGTGTCCTATTTTAAAAAAACTAACATGTTATCTCCCTCGCGGGTTTATAAAACATTTCATAAAAACATTTAAAAGAGTGTGAGGCTATGAACTCACGTTGATGTGGGAAGGCGGGTTATCGGCAATTCGGACGTATGGTACGTGCTTCAATCACGGAAACCTAGATAAATAATACTCGTCTTAGACTCATGTCCAATGACTTTATAAAAATAACAATTATGTATACATATGATGATGTTATATATATGATGATCAAGTGGGTTTACATATTCTCTTTTACTCATTTTAGTGTTTACGTATTGGTATCTTCTTACTAGTTTACTAGTTTTACCTATTTACGTGTTTTAAGTCCAATAAAATTATTATAATTTCTTTAACTTGTATTAATCCATTTTATACTTATATTATCAGTATCCATACTTTCCATGTTGGGCCCAAAGGGTTAAGCCAAATAAGTTCTTTTTATAAGTGTTTATCTTATTTAGTCCAATTATTAGTCCAATATGCTTAGTTAGCTCGTTAATGTCCGTATGTCCTATAGTTCGGGTTTTATCGGTTTTTACTTGTTATACATGTCTATATATCAGTATATAAGTTTTATAAAGTTTTCATTATACGGGTCCAACCATCTAAGTTTTATTTAACAAAAACGTTAATTTTACGGTATTAGCCGAAAAAGTCGTAAAAATCATGTTTATAGTTTTATAACTTATAAAACTTAACAAGTTACCATTTTTATAAAATGTCCACTTATTTACCATTGTACATATTTATATAAATGTATTATATAAGTTAGTGGGTTTTAATTTATATTTTATACTATTAAATTTTGAGTGCTTATATAATAGTATTATACTTTAATTTCCAAAATCTGATTTTTATTTTCATCTTCACCAAAACTGCCATATCTAGAGTTCTATATGGAGATAGAAGCTCAAATTTTTATCTACATGATATTTGCTCCATTTAGCTCTTATATAGCTACTGTTGAATCATCCTCTAAGTATTTTCTAAAAATCGTCCAAAACAGTGAACTCAGATTTGTATCTTAAACTTGTTTTGATCATATCTTACTCATTACAATGATTTCATTGCATGGCCAACTCCCACATGTGTACAAGACCCATAGCTTACTGTATATCAATCTATTCAAGTCATTTTATCAGTTTACCATATGTTTCTTTACTGTTTTATACAGCTAACAAATTTAAACAAGATTTTAGCCTTGTTTCTTATAATCTTTCATCTTTTTAAGCATGCTCATCAACACCAAATCCCCATACAATATTTTTAATCATCATTCATCATCATATACATATACATAAGTAAAAGAAATACAAGATTATATAATCAAAAATAACAAGAGGATGAGGAGGACAATCTTTATACCACAAAGTTGATGTAGGTTGTGATTTGAACATGGATTTTGATGGAGAAACTTGTGGATAACCATGACCATCTTCAAGACCATCATTCTTCATGAACACCTTGTGGAAAATTAGCCCTAATACTCCATGGAAACTCCTCCTTGGATGTTAAAACTTGCACCAGTCTTCCTCTTTTTGAATGGAGATTAACATATGTAAGTTATAACATATGTTTGTGGTTAAAATTGATCAAGTGATGGAGGTTTGGAGGTGTAGATGGGACGGCATAAGGATGAGGGGGAGAGAGTTTGTAGCTAGTTTGCATGGTGGAAATGATGGTATGTGAAGTGGCTAGTGGTTTTAGCTAGTGGAATGCTTAAAGTGTAAGCTTCCATGACAAGTGTAACACTTGTTAAATAAAATTTGACACCTAAAGGTGTTGGTTTGCTTACTCTTGCCGTCCAAAAAGTGGGGTGGGGCAAGATTTATCTTGTCTCATCCCACTAATTTACGGGTACTCCTCGATTCTAGTTTCCTCGATTTGCGTGCCCTTGGGTCGTTTCACGAAAAACGTTTTTATAAATTATGAATCAACGGCACAAAACGAATCTAATAAAAATTGTCTCATCAAAAACGGAGTTCGCAAACGTAAATACGTAATCCTAAGGTTTCCGGTTTAGTCGTAAAGGACGTTAAAATAAAATCGTAAGTCCTAATCTCTTCTCGTAAATTTCTGAGTTTATGAACCAACACAAATTCAAAACTCCAAAATAATATTCACGGATAAATTTATTTTCTGAAATGTCGGACTGTCACCAAAGACGGTGTATGTAAACGTAAGCACGTAACGTTGAATCCTCCGGTTTAGACGTAGTCGACGCTACTTCAAGACGTAAATCCAAATTACTTCCCAAAATAAGTGAGTTCATATTATAACATTAAAATAATGTTTTTAAATAATATTTGAGAATAAAATATCAACCATAAATTGACGGATTGTCATAGCATTTACCCCTAAACATGATCTTTGTCCTCAAAGATCATCTTACTACTCGCTTCTTATAGAGTTAAAGCCATGTGGGTATTTCCTCCACATTCCGTCTTTTCTCACAACCGTAATTCATTACAATACGCGAGTTTCATCAAACATAACTACGGGAATAAGATCAGGCTAAATGTTGACTTACTTTCTCTATCCATGATGTTCACGGGTTTCTGATGAATGCAACTTTTCACCGATCTAAGCTTTACTAAGAACAATCAGATTTTCACTTGATAGATATTCCATCAAGTTCGATTTACGAAACATAATTCACGCAGTTCTTGAAGTCCTAGGGTAGATCCAGCTTATATGCCTTTCAAACCAATCTTTTACATCATCTCAATGGTCCCATACAACGGGGACTTATATCCCATGATTTGTCAGATCATTAACTTATTTCTCTAATGTTAAAATTTTTGGCATAACTTCGCTACCCATCTGGTACTTCAAGATCTACATATCATATTCACATAACCTCCTGCCCACTATCGGCAGTCAATAATCAAATCCTAATTTCAACAATCATTTCAGATCTCGCGGGTCGGGTATTTTGTAAGGTTTGGTTCGCCATCATAGGGAACCTTAATCCTAAAAGACATGTCCAACTCACAATGGGTGTATGTCGGGTGTCTTTATCTCAACTCCTGCTTACAGATGCTCTAATAATTAGATCATAACAAGATTCGATCTCGATCCTAATATGATAATTATCAATGATAATCTCTCCAAAGGAACACGATTATACGGTTTATTACTAAAGGTTATTCATTCAAACATAGAACAACGCTTATAGTATTTTGTATCGTTACTTTACCTCGTCCCTTCGATTGGGGTGGTACATAGTACTCTCATCAAGGTTCATTCTCAATGATTTCTAAGCAAATCTCTAGAAATTTGATACGAAGCGAGGATCTTGATAAAGATGTTCGATACAGGCACACTATGTTTACATAACTCTTTTGCCTTTATCATTAACGGGAATGATATTAAAAGATTTGGTCAGTCTGTCGACGATGACCCAAATCGAATCAAATTCAGATGATGACCTTTGCAATAGCTAGACGTTTACCAATGTATGAGGCGATGTCTGCCTTCATAATTGTCATCAGTACATCTTCTTCAGACAAAGATGCTTTTAGTCATAAATGACATAAATAGAATACTTATACTTACCATATCTAACATACTATATCTCACAATCTCCATATTTAGACAATCACAAGTGGTCTTTAAAATATTTAACGCTATCGGCTTCTCAATTCTAATGGTTCACATTAGCCGCGAACCACTTTTTATTATCTATATTATCCTTTTTACAATCATCGGCTATTTTTAAATTGTTCGGCAATTTATTTTGCACCTTCATTATTAAGGAACGTGTCCTAATTGGTTCTTTATCTTTTCTACATAATGCGTCGGTATCTATATTCACCTCTCATGATGATATAATTATCATGTTCACAATTCACTCAGATATTCTTTCTATATTATGCGTCAGTAATTACGTTCACCTTTCTTCATATTTTCTAAGTTTCAGTTTCGTTTCAGCTATCGTTTTTATCAGTTTTGCTCAATCCGACGTTTTTAAAGCGTCGATAATTATTACAAGTAATTAAATAATAATTAGTTAATTTTTATGAAACGTAAACGAAAAAATTTTAAATTTCTTAGTTCGACCAATTATATAAAATGTTCAAAAATAAATTTAAATTTAATTAACAAGATTTTTGTTGATTTATCGAAAATAATTAAAATAGTTAATAAGATCCGTAAATGTTTAAAAAAATCTTTGGTTATACTTTGGTCAAATTTTCTTAGTTTGAAAAGCGTAAAATATCGTTTCAAATTTCAAGTCATAAGTTATATATAGTTTCCTCAATTCTTCTTAGGTTGTCTAGAAGTATACACAAACATTTACCCCTAAACAGAAGTTTAGTTAAATGGTTTATGTATAAGGGAATAATCCCTTAAAATCCTTTGTTAAAACATTTGTCAAAATATATTTGCACTTTCTTTTTAGTAATAATCCAAAGTCTTAAATGGCCTCTTAATTTTTAAAGAGTCATTATATTCCATTATCTATTAATCACACGGTCAATTAATATAAAGGATTAAGTCTTAAATTACATATTAATTATTCAAGGTATAGGTTTTTATCGTTCGGCCAATTCAGGGCAATATATAAATAGTTATTAACTCATTCTTATTCTTATAAACAAACAAATGGTCCTTAATGATCTCAAGCATGAATTTATCAAATTACAGCCTACACACGTGATTCACCAAATTTATGAATACTACATGTGCATCGGTCAATCCAAACGACATCACGTGAAACTCATAATGTTCATTACAAGTACAGGATGTAGTGATTGGAATACATAATCCTTTCCGCAGATGCGAAGTTGATGATACCCATGCCGTGGATCAAATCTTTAAAACATACACTAGAACCTTGTAAATGATCGAACAAATCTTCCATTTCGAGTTATGGATATCGTTTTCGATTGTCAATTTACTCAGTCACAGTAATCTATAAATATAAGGAATGATATCACCATAGCTCTTCATGATGACAGGCTTGGTATAATAAAATCTTTCTCCGACAACTCCTTCAGTTGTACGGTAATTCCTTAAATTCAGATGGTGCTGACGTACAGTGCACAAGACACAGGTGCAGCACTGAGAATATAATCAATACCAATTTCAACTTGCCTTAATGGCGAAAGTCTAGGTAATTCATCAACAAATACTTACTAAAGTTTCAGATAGTAGGAACATCTTTTAATACATGTATTTTAAGTTCTTTCTAGATTAGAATATCTATGACTAGTTCACAACCATTCACGGGATAATTTCAAGTCTAAATACGGGATATGGTCATCCATCAAGAATTATTTAGATCACTTTGGATAATCAACATCTTATCTTTTCGGGAAATTCTACTCGAGTTCCCATCCATTAAGACAATGTCGTCATGTCATAATCAATCAATCCATTCAACTAGCACTATCAACCTTCCAGTTTCATTGCTGTTGACAAGATGTGAACTTCTCAAAAGTCTAGTAATAATTCATAATCCTTCACAATTTCAGGGATATATGGAGACACAACTACCATTAAAGAGTAAGGTCAACGCATAATCTACGCGATAGAATTTCAAATCAGATACAGACGAAAACATTTAACGAATATGAATATATCCCATGTTTTCATAATTAGAGTACGCATTCGAAAGCTCCTCGGATCGTTACCCAGGTCATTCAAATGAAATCAAATCATAAGAAATGATAAGAACGTCAATACATCCAGTCGGGTATCAACACTCGGTAATCAAATGCTTTTCCTAAGAATCTCACTACGAAAGAATTGGACAAGAAAGAATTGTCAATTGTCAAATAAGACAATTTCCACAGATGAGTAAATTCGACTCAGAAGAATAAATAGTACAGGCACATATGTAGGTGTCCCTAACACTATGTCCCTATTTTTCACTTCTTGCAGATCTCATAAAATTTAATCTTTCACAATTTTCAAAGAAAATGTAGTGTTTATTCATTAGTTTTATGGTGACTACTAATCAGTCTTGCATGGTCCATTCCAAATTGTATGTAGGCGCGCAACTATATACAATTTCAAGATTAACGATGCAATACTCAGTTCGTCAAAATTTTATCATCATGTTTATAATAAAAACATTTTCATGCTTAATTCTTAAATAAGAATCAAAAATATATTTACAAAGATTTTCTTTGTTATGGAAATAACTAAGTTTCCAAAGCGTCTTATAAACAACTTCATTTTGATATCAATCACTTATAAATCTTACTTTGAATATTCCTTATAGTGATGAAAATTCAATTTTTCTCAAGGGATACTATTGTATCTTATAAAAACAATGAGTGATCTGCAAAAGAGTGATGAAAGCTTGTTCACCAAGAATTAACTACGATATGATAGGAAATGAGCTTAGCCAAATAATCATGAGGTTCGTGACCTCGATGGCACTCAACAAGAATAATCTACATCGTAACTCAAATCGAGATGAGTACTCGTTCAATGGTTGCATCACTAATGCGAACATTAGGATGAAGCAATAAAAGATAGATATCATCGATACATGTAGAATTTAGCAATCAAAGGTAGTCTTTTTCATTAATCACAAACAAGTCAAAATTGTACCGTAACACATTACGTGTCACTATGTCATACAATTTTCAGAACTCATCCTACCAACTGATATCTCAGTTAAATTAGGGATTATTTTTAAAAGATACCACAATGAATACTAATCTACAAGGGTCATTAGGTGTTCCACATGTCCCAAAAGATCCATCTGTCTCAATTCAGAAGAAGATTTCTTCAATTTATTTCTTGGACACTGGGCATCCTTGTTAGTGGACAATGGCCTAGGAACAAGCCTTAACACGAATCAACAATCAATTAAAACCTTATAATTCAATCACAGAACTTAACGACTTCCTCTTACCAATTTCATATTCCATACAAGTTAAATTTTACTTTATTCAAGTTCCAACCAATTTTATACTCAATGCAATATCCTACTTCATTCTCCAATACTTTCAATCTTATTCTTAGACCTTAATAGGGCAATAAAGGCTCGATATGATCAACACTTAATTTCCAATCCTATAGCTCTTACAACAACAATTATCAAATGAGTCTCTAGTATGAGATGACTCATACATTCAATCAGACTCCTCAGAAAGGTACTAGTGGCATGAGGCTTTTGTGTAATGGTTCCAATGACAGCCTCAAGTGCAACATTCACCTTTTCGATTTCGATTTAAGAATTGGATGATACAAATCAGATGACATCTTTCCAGGTGATAACATTTTGTCAAACTCCACTCTATAAGGAAAGATCGTCATGACATCGATATTAGACTTAATCTCGCCAATTCTTCTTCAAGATTACAATCAACTAATATCAACATTTCTACGAATATCAACCATTTGTTGGGATCATAAATATCCACAACTTGGTTTAGATCTAGGATAGCTAGAATTCCTACGAGAATAGCTTCGATTAATTTACTAGGGGATTTAGGGTTCCTTGTGACAATCTACGCCGTATAAATACCTCGTATAAAAATCAAAATAATCATTAAACAATCATGTAATAAAATTACATCATATATATATATAATCCAAGTTATATATATATTAAAATAACACTTCTCAGTCTTGGCCTTGTCGGTAACTCGGGAATTCTTCGGCACCGTTATAGTCAAAAGATTTTTAGACATTTTTAGAAAAATGTTTTTAGTTAAAAGATTTTGAAATGTTTTATTCAAAACCTTGGTTTTAAAAATCTTTCGTTCTCTATAACGAGAGCTCTGGTACCAAACTGTAACACCCCCAAATTTATACAACTCAATACAGCGGAAGACTAGTTGGTGTTACGGGATAGCACATTACTCACATCATAGACAACGCATAAAAATCACGTCGTTTATTAATAAAGCATTTCCATTCATAAATATCAAAGTTACATAGGTCCCAAGTCATTACATTTCACACAAAGTTTTACAAAGTATTTGAATGGAAAATATTGTGTAAGTGCGGGCCATGAATTCTTGTCGTCTTCCCGAGAATTACCTTCAAGTACCTGAGATAAAACATGTTAAAAGAAAAGGTCAGCGATAACGCCGAGTGAATTCATAGAGTTTAATAAAATCCATCAATATAATATCAGTATAGAATTATTACTGAAAATCATTTTTGTACAAATCATTTTAATAGGCCATAAAATAGCCAAAGTCATTTTATACAAATCTTCATCAAAATCATAATATAGGCGTTTGCCTTAAAAATCATTATACGATCCAATGTCGTAAAACATCATACAATACGTCTTACGACGTTGTATAAAGTTAAATAAAAACCGTTATATGAGTATGGTTATGAAAACCAAAACACAAACATAATATCAATAGTATGACCCTGTATTGCTAGTCAGGCAATACATCGTAATTCGGAGCGTCTAGTAGTATTTCGTTAGTTTTGGATTATTATAAGCCGCATGACATTGTTACCTTACTAAACAACAACGGGTAGCTAACCCGATTATCAATTTGCCCATCTAAAGTAGCGTGTCATCACAAATGTCACGCTATGGAAATCTTCTCATACATAAATTCTCTTACCAATCAATGTGGCACGACGGGGATCAACCGTCAAGGCGCGAACTGGGGTGATCGTCCCCAAATAGTACTATTATATGCACAAGCGTCTACCAAAGACTGGTAGTTCACAATTGATGCTAATGGGACTTTTAGTGACATAACCTAACTTTAATAATCCATTTAATTTTATCTATCGGGTCCTTTAATCATTTATCAGGTCATACAATCGGGTCATACAATCATTCGGGTCCAAATCAATAAACAAACAATTTGAAACAAAGGGTGTCCTATTATATAAAAACTAACATGTTATCTCCCTCGCGGGTTTATAAAACATTTCATAAAAACATTTAAAAGAGTGCGAGGCTATGAACTCACGTTGATGTGGGAAGGCGGGTTATCGGCAATTCGAACGTACGGTACGTGCTTCAATCACGGAAACCTAGACAAATAATACTCGTCTTAGACTCATGTCCAATGAATTTTTAAAAATAACAATTATGTATACATATGATGATTTTATATATATGATGATCAAGTGGGTTTACATATTCTCTTTTACTCATTTTAGGGTTTACGTATTGGTATCTTCTTACTAGTTTACTAGTTTTACCTATTTACGTGTTTTTAGTCCAATAAACTTATTATAATTTCTTTAACTTGTATTAATCCATTTTATACTTATATTATCAGTATCCATACTTTCCATGTTGGGTCCAAATGGGTTAAGCCCAATAAGTTCTTTTTATAAGTGTTTATCTTATATAGTCCAATTATTAGTCCAATATGCTTAGTTAGCTCGTTAATGTCCGTATGTCCTATAATTCGGGTTTTATCGGTTTTTACTTGTTATACATGTCTATATATCAGTATATAAGTTTTATAAAGTTTTCATTAGACGGGTCCAACCATCTAAGTTTTATTTAACAAAAACGTTAATTTTACGGTATTAGCCGAAAAAGTCGTAAAAATCATGTTTATAGTTTTATAACTTATAAAACTTAACAAGTTACCATTTTTATATAATGTCCACTTATTTACCATTGTACATATTTATATAAATGTATTATATAAGTTAGTGGGTTTTAATTTATATTTTATACTATTAACTTTTGAGTGCTTATATAATAGTATTATACTTTAATTTCCAAAATCTGATTTTTATTTTCATCTTCACCAAAACTGCCATATCTAGAGTTCTATATGGAGATAGAAGCTCAAATTTTTATCAAATAAACTACATAATATTTTCTCCATTTAACTCTTCTATAGCTACTGTTGAATCATCCTCTAAGTATTTTCTAAAAATCGTCCAAAACAGTGAACTCAGATTTGTATCTTAAACTTGTTTTGATCATATCTTACTCATTACAATGATTCCATTGCATGGCCAACTCCCACATGTTTACAAGACCCATAGCTTACTGTATATCAATCTATTCAAGTCATTTTATCAGTTTACCATATGTTTCTTTACTGATTTATACAGCCAACAAATTTAAACAAGATTTTAGCCTTGTTTCTTATAATCTTTCATCTTTTTAAGCATGCTCATCAACACCAAATCCCCACACAATATTTTTAATCATCATTTATCATCATATACATATACATAAGTAAAAGAAATACAAGATTACATAATCAAAAATAACAAGAGGATGAGGAGGATAATCTTTATACCACCAAGTTGATGTAGGTTGTGATTTGAACATGGATTTTGATTGAGAAACTTGTGGATAACCATGACCATCTTCAAGACCATCATTCTTCATGAACACCTTGTGGAAAATTAGCCCTAATACTCCATGGAAACTCCTCCTTGGATGTTAAAACTTGCACCAATCTTCCTCTTTTTGAATGGAGATTAACATATGTAAGTTATAACATATGTGTGTGGTTAAAATTGATCAAGTGATGGAGGTTTGGAGGTGTAGATGGGACGGCATAAGGATGAGGGGGAGAGAGTTTGTAGCTAGTTTTCATGGTGGAAATGATGGTATGTGAAGTGGCTAGTGGTTTTAGCTAGTGGAATGCTTAAAGTGTAAGCTTCCATGACAAGTGTAACACTTGTTAAATAAAATTTGATACCTAAAGGTGTTGGTTTGCTTACTCTTGCCGTCCAAAAAGTGGGTTGGGGCAAGATTTATCTTGTCTCATCCCACTAATTTACGGGTACTCCTCGATTCTAGTTTCCTCGATTTGCGTGCCCTCGGGTCGTTTCACGAAAAACGTTTTTATAAATTATGAATCAACGGCACAAAACGAATCTAATAAAAATTGTCTCATCAAAAACGGAGTTCGAAAACGTAAATACGTAATCCTAAGGTTTCCGGTTTAGTCGTAAAGGACGTTAAAATAAAATCGTAAGTCCTAATCTCTTCTCGTAAATTTGTGAGTTTATGGACCAACACAAATTCAAAACTCCAAAATAATATTCACGGATAAATTTATTTTCTGAAATGTCGGACTGTCACCAAAGACGGTGTATGTAAACGTAAGCACGTAACGTTGAATCCTCCGGTTTAGACGTAGTCGACGCTACTTCAAGACGTAAATCCAAATTACTTCCCAAAATAAGTGAGTTCATATTATAACATTAAAATAATGTTTTTAAATAATATTTGAGAATAAAATATCAACCATAAATTGACGGATTGTCACACATGCAAATACATGTTGATAAGCAGAAAACCAACAACCTGCATCACAAAAGGATAAAGTGTTAAAACATATAAAGATGTAAGGAAGAAAAATTTGAAAAAAAATTAATTCACACACCTCGTCATATATATTCAGGTAGTTTTTTAAAAACACAATGATACTATCATACAATTTTTTGCAATCCCTATAAGCCTTGTTAACGACATGTCATATAGTCTTTTCATATTTACAATAAGTAAGTACTCGTCATCACCATTCTACAAGAATACTCCATGGCATGTTAATTAGGTTGGTATAAAAAAGAGGTTATTAGACTGAAATATTATATAAAAAAGAGGTTACTAGATTGATATAAAAATTTACATGGCATACCGCTACTTCTCTTATTGTAGATGTCACTTTAACCACAAGCTCATCCTCCACCTCCTTCAGTTTATTTTGACCATAATCTTTTAGCTTTCCCCCGCTTCCTGATGAGCAATAATTGATAGCCCTCACACAAGATTTGAGAGCATCTTTGTCAGCATGCTTAAAGAATGTCTCTTTCATCAGCTGAAGAATTGTTTTGAATTTCTGGAAACAAATAAAAAAAATTTACGGTAAAACTTATATGGTGAAAGTTTATAGCGATGTATCATAGACAAAAAACTTAACTAAATACTTGATCTTGACTCTTCAAGGAGTAGAGCTCAAGGTCCATGTGAACAATTATTTCAACAAGTGACGGGGCTTTCGTTTTATCAGCCATATACTTGCGCATATGTTGCGGGTAGTTCTTTATCATACAAATTCTTATATTCTTTTTGCTACTTTCGATCATTTCCTAGCAATCAAAGCAACAAATAGTTGGCAACCCTCATAATACATGTGAACCAAGTACTAACATATTAACAAATAAGCATGCAGTATGAAATACAGAGGTGCCTAACTTCTTATCAGACAATCAAAGCAAAAAATAGTTGGCAACCCTCATAATACATGTGAACCAAGTACTAACATATTAACAAATAAGTATGCAGTATGAAATACAAAGGTGCCTAACTTCTTATCAGATGGAGAACTGAACAAACTCACTCACCTTTTGAGCTTTAGTGTGATTCGGCTTTCGATGTTCAATAGCAGGAACAATCCTCTCTCCAACAGCCTTCTTGGCAGATGCACAGAACAAGCAAGTCAACTTTGTAGCATCATCATCTGTAAGCTCAATTGAGGGATTCTCATCCAACATCATTGAGGTTGTATGCTTCCAGTCCTGTATAACTTATATTAGAACTTGTTTAAGTCAATAGTTGAAACCATTACACCACAACGATGATGAATGAAGGATAAGAGTACAGTTATGAGACGTCTGATATATAACTTACTTTCATGGCATCCATGAACTCCCAAATGTCATCAATGACATACAAACTCAACACTTGATCTGTCGAGAACTCTCTTAATATTTGCAACATTCTGAGAAGATGGATCTTTGACTGATCGCCTTCCTCACCTGCACGAATCAAGCTCAATAACGTAAAAGCCTAACTCGATAATGTCAGAAAACAAGACAAATGGTGCATCAGCTAACTTGATGAACAAGACTGTGAGGTACTGAACTTATGAGCAATTGCATGATCATACACAAGCGCCCCAATTGCACGCCTAATTTCCAGGGGGTCGTCAATTAGTAAATCATATAAAGAGCCTAAATCATCATCAGGAACCAACTGATGTCTGCAATGAGCACCATTCAATCAAAAGGTCAAAAAATTCACATTCTACTAATTCGAAACATCAAACATGGTACGCGATAGATAATAGTTGTTTTACAATGCTGATGGCACATACTGCAACGGAGATGTCATTATCATCAGCAAGATCCAACATCCGCCATTAGACCTAGAAATGCGACAGAGCACCCATAAACCCCAAAGAAGTTCTTCTGAAGGTGGCTCTAATGTAATCAGCCGATCTATCTTGTTTATTATCCTCAAATGTGTTTTCACAATGAGTCCAGTTTCATATGACCGATAATAAAAACCCTTGGATATTAAAACAGATGCATAACAAAGAGGAATGGACTCTTGCATTGTCAAATCAGACCCTCTTAAACTATCCAAGAGCTTACAAAGACGTCACAGTAAAAGCTTAATTGAATTTGATGTTCCCGAGGGACTAAATCATCAAAATCATCATCCTTGTTATTTGAAGTTACTGAAATTGAGGAGTATTATACACAGCATTGTTTACTAATGATCCTTTTGATGCACCAGTAGTCCGAGAGTCTTGAATAGTGAGGAGATCAATATTTCAGTTGGATTTCTCCATCTTTTACTCTTTAAAAAATTACTGTTGTTCTGGTCAGAAAATCAATTGAGAACTTACGTAATAACAAACATATGCATTAAATTATCTCAAATGTATGCACTAAATAACCTCAAACCGATGCACTAATGTACCTCTAACAACACCGATACAGATTTCAACTAACTTCACAAGAGGTTTACAAATAAGATCCAATTATGTAATTTGCAGACTCTTAATAGTCAACAACACAAAATTCTTACTTGAATTCCGGGTTTCCTCTAGCATTTCTAAATACTGTATACCCATCATATCAAACACAACATCAGTTGCAAAATTTGAATAAAAGGACAGACTCCATACAAGCAACAATCATTTTTTCCAAAAAGCATAAGTAGTCATCATTAATGTTCTTTATTTAACAAACTAGCTATACAGTTGTGTAATGAGAAACATCTTTTATAGTACACACATCTAAATAACACTTTTAGGTCCTAATTCCAATAGAAAAGTTTCATGAAGATTTAGTCCACAACATAACAATGCTCACATTAGTGTCTCTTTTGACTACATTATCTATTTCTCACACAAAGGTGAGTAAAACTAATTGAGATGTGTATATAATCATTGATAAAATTATTAATTGCATTCATATGGCAATACCATCCTTATTTAGAAGACAGTAGTTCGTATAAAACGGATGTACGAAAATATTTAAAACGGATGCACGGAAATATATAAACTGAATGCACGAAAATATTTAAAACGGATGCACGAAAATATATAAACCAGATGCACGAAAATATATAAACCAAATGCACGAAAAAATTTAAACGGATGCACGAATATATATAAACCGGATGCACAAAAATAAGCTTATGAAACTGGAACTTAGATTCAACTAATGTAAATACTATCTAGTGCTACTCGTACAATTTATCTAATCCTACACTTTATCATGTCACCAGCATGTGTCACAACTTTTTCCTCTACCATACAAACGGATGCACGAAAAATATATAAAATAGATGCACGTAAAAATATATAATACGGATGCACTAAAAATATATAAAACGGATACACGGAACTTTATAAATACGGAAAAGAAACAAACTTATAATAATGTAATATACAAATGATGTGAACCCACTAGGCCACCACGACTGCCAAAACATTTTGTATACTTTACTGTTGTAATAAACAGATAAACAATAAATGATAGTGTAGGTTTCAAAGGAATGTTTCAATTGAAACCATTATATGATATTGATACACGCAACAAAAAATAATATAAAAATCCTCCCTCTGCCACCATGAAATTACAACTTTAACTAGGTACATAGTCAAGAAGGATGATCACACAATAAGTTAAAGACAAAAACATCAGAAAGAACCCAGACTTCTTTTGAATTTGCCCATGAATCATTAAACTTTATGCATGTAACTATGCATGATTTAGCCCCTTAACCAACTCAACTTAGAAAAACAGGACCTTTTTATAGACTTGACTTAATCATTCAAAAACAAAATTGATTGTTTATTTACCTTCGAATTTACATGAATTGAGGGATTTAATCATGAAAGATATAGTTCAAGGACTTATGTGCGAATTCAGTAGAAGTCGACAGAGCTTTTCTTAGATCTTCACTATCTTAAATGTCCAATATTTCCTTATAAGAGACTTGAATCGTGATCAAGTGTGACAAATTGAACCGAATGGAGAGATTATCAGGTTTTCTAACATACAGCATGCCTAACGCTATCAATAAAAACACAACAATCTAGGGTAACTAACGAATAAACGATGGTGCAGCAGCAACAAGCATCTCTAACTAATCGGGTAGGATTTACATATGGATACTATTGTTTGATTAATTAGGTAATGCGATAACTGTATAACAAATCTCTGCAACTCGGGACACGCCTTCGCCAGAGTAATAAAGAGATACAACAAAATATTAATAAAGAGATGCAACAAAGTTTGTCAAAACAAATGCAACAAAACTTAACAAAGATATGCAACAAAAACTTAACAAAGATATGCAACAAATTTGCCAAACCACGATGTTATTAAATTATATTGAACTGATACTCTATAACACACATAATATAATTCTCTAATATTAGTTGCTAACTGATTCACTAATTTAGTTTATTACTTGATTCCCTACAACGTGATTTGACACCCGATTGCTATAATGCACAAACATACATTAAGGCATTAATAAACTGCCAGGCTTGGAAACAAGACCATAATTAGTGTAAGCCCTTATCTTATGAGTGAAGCATTAAGCTGAGAGTGGGCAGGTCGTTACGGACAACTATCTACATTAAATATATGCAGATCGATATGGGTAACTATCAGATGGTGTGTATCCACCACGAACAAAATAACAACGATTATTTTATTATTTACACAATGATGCAATATAATAACATAAGATTATAATCCCCTATAATTAAAACACTTACTGCTTTTCTGATGATCGGGATTAGGTCATCTATGATAGCTAAACTTCATTTTCATCTTTTTTCTGATTATCAAAATGCAAAATTAGTGCATTTAACGATGGATATTGGTGGTAGCTGCAATGGAGACTGGTGGTGGCTGCAATGGAGACTGGTGGTGGCAGCGATGGAGATTGGTGGTAACAGAGATGGAGATTCGTGGTGACAGAGATGGAGATTGGTGGTGGCAGCGATGGAGATTGGTGGTGGCAGCGATGGCGATTGGTGGTGGCAGCGATGGCGATTGGTGGTGGCAGCGATGGCGATTGGTGGTGGCAGAGATGGAGATTGGCGGTGACAGAGATGGAGATTGGTGGTGGCAGAGACGGCGGTGGTGGCAGAGACGGCGGTGGTGGCAGCGATGGCGATTGGTGGTGGCAGCGATGGCGATTGGTGGTGGCAGCGATGGAGATTGGTGGTGGCAGAGATGGAGATTGGTGGTGACAGATATGGAGATTGGTGGTGGCAGAGACGGCGGTGGTGGCAGCGATGGCGATTGGTGGTGGCTCTGAGTAAAAGAGGGTTTGGTGTGTGTTTTGGTCAGAGGTTCGTAATGTCAAAGAATGTGTTTGGGACTTCGGCAATTTTACCCCCTCTACAAATTGTAATTTTTTTATCCGCCCCTTGGGTTTGATATTTTCTAAAATGCACCTTGTATGTTTGTTTTCTAGGTTTTCTATGAACATGAGGTTTTCTCTAGAACCCACCCCTATATATATATATATATATATATATATATATATATATATATATATATATAATCCAAGTTATATATATATATATATTAAAATAACACTTCTCAGTCTGGCCTTGTCGGTAACTCAGGAATTCTTCGGCACCGTTATAGTCAAAAGATTTTAAGACATTTTGTGAAAAATGTTTATAGTTAAAAGATTTTGAAATGTTTTCTTCAAAACCTTGGTTTTAAAATCTTTCGTTCTCTATAACGAGAGCTCTGGTACCAAACTGTAACACCCCCAAATTTACATAATTCAATACAACAGAAGACTCGTTGGTGTTAAGGGATAGCACAGTACTCACATCATAGACAACGCTTAAAAATCGCGTCGTTTAATAATAAAGCATTTCCATTCATAAATATCAAATTTACATAGGTCCCAAGTCATTGTATTTCATACAGGTTTTACAAAGCATTTGAATGGAAATTGTTATTTAAGTGCGGGCCATGAATTCTTGTTGTCTTCTCGAGAATTACCTTCAAGTACCTAAGATAAAACATGTTAAAAGAAAAGGTCAGTGATAGGTGTGTAAACACCGATCCTTTTTACCACTTAACTACAATAATAACCGAGCCAAAACATGTATTTTATGTCATAAATGTCGGAATTATGCGTGGTTTGTGTTTTTGTTGTGATTTAGGATGAAAATATGAAAATGGGAGAAAACACGGGCATTCAAGGGCTTTTATCGAAAAAAAGACAAAAGACGAAGTCAAGAAGTCAAGAGTGCAAAAAGAACGGAATTCCAAGACCAATTCCGAAGATTTATCGAAGAAAAAGTCAAAAGACGGAAGTTTACTAAAAGCCGAAGAACTCAAGTCTAATTTATTGAATAAATTACAAGACGAGAGAAGAAATCCCGAGAAAAAGTCGTTTAAGTCAAAAATTAAGAAGATTAAGGACTTAATGACAATTAAATAAAGAAGAAAGAGGGGAGGAAGCTTCCTCTAAGCACCTCGCTAATCCTCCTATAAATAGATCATTAGGCATTTCATTTCATTTTGTTGGCTAAGTGTGACAATTAGTCTTCCACCATTTACATTAATTGCAATTTAAATACATGTCATTTACTTAATTGTCTTGCACCTTAAATTCATTTAATTTCAAGTAAGTTTCCTTTTAATTGTTGTTAATCTTTACTTTTATTGTTCATCTCTTATCTTCCTTTCTTGTTTTAATCTTTAATTTTTATGCTTATTGTTCATGTTTATGTTATTTAATTTTTATTGATTTAATCAAGTGGGTTTTGATTGATTTGGTTATATTTGTTAGTTTTGTTATTTTGGATTGATAGGTTATTGTTATTAGATCATTTTTGGTTAGTTTGATTTAATCTTTTGGATGATTTTGATTAGATTGGTCTAGATTCGTGTTATTTCTTTTCTCCTTGTTCTTCGCTACTGTTTCTTTTCCCAGGTTTATTCTGGATCAACACTTTATTCCGAACGAAGGGTTTGTTCAATTTTATTCCGGATAAACTTATATTCCGGATAAAGGAGTTTTGTTGAGATTGTTCCGAATAAAGCACTATTCAGGATAAGTGACATATTCCGAATCAGTGCAATATTCCGAATTAGTGGATATTCTGAACAAACCAGTTATTCCGGATAAAGGGTCGTTCATTCGGAATATCAAATATTCTGGATCAAGTCTTTGTGAAGAAAACATTCCGAATGAGAGGATATTCCGGATCAAGGTGTTTTATTCGGAATAATCAATTATTCCGAATCAAGTCAGATATTCCGGATCAACAACTTCTTCCGAATCAAATTTTGTTCATTCGGAATACTCAACATTCCGAATCAAAGGAATTCATTAGGAACATTCCGAATCAAGGTTTTTATTCGGAATATCTTATATTCCGAATCAAGGACACATTCCGAGTGAAGGCTTTATTCCGCATGAAAGATTTATTCCGGATAAGTGACATATTCTGGATGAATCAATATTCCGGATGAGCCAATTGTTCCGAATTAAGGTTTTGTTTTGATTATTCCAAACGAAGAAGAATTATTCCGGGTGAAGGTGACATTCCGAACGAGTAATTATTCCGAGTGAGGTATTTTTAGTTTATTTTAAGTTTTTAGTTTTTAGTTTTTAAACTTTATTTTTCCAGCCTTTTTATTTAGTTGCACTTTAAGTTTACTTGCCTTAGATTTATTTTAAGCCTTGCCTTAGTTTAAGTTTTAGTTGCGTTTTAAGTTTGCCTTTAGGATAGTTTTAAGTTTGCGTTATTTACTTTTAGTGCCTTTTAATTTCTGGTCACGCTTTAATTTCTTGTCATTTATTTTAAATAGATTTAGATTTACTTTAAAGTTTTGCACTTTTCAATTACTACAACGACATAACTATTGTTTTCACCAAAGACAGCTGAGTCGCACTTAAACCAGTTATCAATTCGATTAGACAGGAACAACGAACTTTATAATTTTTATACTAGGCAAAAGCCTTGTATCAAATGGCGCCGCTGCCGGCTCTTTTCGTAAAGATTAACGGTTTTCTATGAGAGACGCGTTGCTTTTTGGGATCCGTTCATTCGTGAGCGTTATTTTTCTTGCTTAATTCCAAAAAAAAACCATAAAAATTAATTTTTTTTTAAAAATCCATAAAAATTAAAAATTTTCAAAAATCCATAAAGATTTTATTTTCTTTATAGTGTATATATATATTCTCTTTGTGTTTGGTATTGTTTTCTTTTGTTTTCGCAGGTGTATGCGTACTAGATCTTCTACTTATCAAGAGCCCGAGACTCCTGAAGATTTAGCTATGGCAGGTGTGAACAACAACTATAATCCATCGCACCTCAATAATAACAACAACAATGTTCTTCCACAACCCGATCTTCGGACAATTGAAGAGCTTTGTCAACCTACCATGTTTGGACGAGGAGGACCGATTGCGCTGATGCAAATCACGGCTCCGGAGTTTTCGTTGAAGCATCACATGATTCAACAAGTGCAAACTAATCCATTCCGCGGAATGCCTGATGATGATGCCAACAAACACCTCGACAAATTCATTACTATTACCCAAAGCATGAAGTTGCCCGGTGCCATAATGGATGTTCTTCACCTACAACTCTTTCCACATACTTTATCACACCACGCCGAGAAATGGTTTGATCGTCTCCCAAAGAATTCAATTCATACTTGGGATGACATGACTCAACACTTTTTGTCGCGCTACTTTCCACCATCCATGGTCACGAGCCTTCGAAATCAAATCAGCGGTTTCATGCAAGAATCCGATGAATCTCTCTTTGATGCTTGGGAAAGATATAATGTTTTGATCGATCGTTGTCCAAACCACAACATGCTCCCTGTGACCTTAATTGATACTTTCTACAACGGTTTGACTTTTCGTGATCGTGATACGATTAATGCAGCCGTCGGTGGCACATTTATGAAAAGAAGACCCGAGGAGTGTAGAGAGCTTATTGAGAACATGACTACTCATCACAAAAACTGGGATTCCTCCTCTTCTTCAAGGAACAACCCGAGAGTCAATGTTTCTTCTACTTCCGTAAACCCCGACATGACCGAATTCACCCGCATGATGGCCGAAATGAACAAAAATATCTTGCTCATCGCTTCAAACCAACAACAAGCTAAAGCGGTAGCCAATCCTTGTGAGACATGCGACGGTCCTCACTCATACACTGATTGTCCTTCTACTCAAGGAAATCCGGAAAACGTGTATGCAGCTTATGGTAAGTATTCACCGGAAAATTACCAAGCCCGACCTCAAGGAGATCGAAATTTGCTAAGTTACCGGTAAAACAACTACCTTTCACCCGGTTTTTCTCCTCAAAACCACAACCCCAACAACAACTACAATAGAAGCAACAAAATCCCAACTCGAGCTTCTAATCCTTATCACCCACCCGCTCAACAAGCCCCACCCATCAATCAAGATGTTGAAGCCTTAATGAGAACCCAAGGTGAGCAAATCAAGAATCTGCAAAGCCAAATTATCAATTTGAAAGGGGATATCACCAAGCAAGGGAATGGCATTAGATCTGAGCTTCGAAATGATATTCAATCCTCCTTCAGCAATCAAACGAATGATTTGAAGAATATGCTCGCTAGTTTCTTACCAACCACTCAACCCTTCTTCGAGTTCTCTACCTTTAAACACCGTCGCCAATCTGCGAGCGAATGTGAGTGCTATTACTACCCGTAGTGGAGTTACTTTAGTAGGACAACCTATTCCGCCCCCATCATCTACACCTACTCCTCCCACACCTAGTATTAGTACACCATTACCGTCTCCTCCTCGTCATGATGAAGTACCCAAGAAGAACCCTTCAACATCTCAACCTTCACCTGTTACACCTCCACAACCCAACCCCAACATTCCTTACCCTTCTCGACTCAAAAAGGCTAGAATTTTGACAAAGAATGACATGCAAGTCGCTAACTTTTTGGAAAAGATAGCCGGAATTAAAATCACCTTTACCCTTGTTGAAGCTCTTGCTCAAATGCCACAATTTTTCAAGATGTTTAAGGAATTTCTTAATAAGAAGGAGAAGATGGCCGAGTTTGTTAATACTCGATTGAATGAAAATTGTTCTGCCGTCCTTCTTAAAGAACTTCCAGAAAAACTTGGAGATCCCGGTCGTTTTGTGCTACCTTGTACTTTTAACCAAACCGACAAATTTACTGCCTTAGCCGATCTCGGGGCAAGTATAAATTTGATGCCTTTAAGTGTTTGGAAAAAGTTGTCATTGCCCGACCTTACTCCAACGAAGATGACTCTTGAGCTAGCCAATCATACTCTCGCTTATCCCGTTGGTATTGCCGAAGATGTGTTCATTAAAGTTGGCACATTCACTTTCCCGGTCAACTTTGTCGTTGTTGATTACGAAATGGATCCTCGTATTCCGTTAATACTTGGACACCCATTTTTGAGAACCGGTAGAGCTTTAATCGATGTGGATAAATGTGAGCTCATCTTAAGAGTCGGGGATGATGCACAAGTTTTTGAAATGGGGAAGCTTACAAGCAAATCCTATGGAAGAGAATCAGCGAATATGATTAATGTGCTTGATGATTTTGTCGTCTACAACAATCCTCTATTCGATTCTTGCAATGATAATCCACTTTTTCAAGATGATGTGGATGATTCTCTCTCCAATTTGGAACCTTCACCCATATATGATTCTCCACCGATCTATGATGCTTATGATTCTAGCTCCGATGGGGATGATTATGATGATTTTACTTCCAAATATCTCGACATGCCCACCTATGATGATTTTGATGAGGCCGATACTCTTTCGAGTGATGCTTCACATGATGAAGATCCTCCGCAATCCATGCTTAATCCTACTTTGGATGACTACTCATTTGAGGAAGAATTATCTACTTTTCTCAATACATACTTCCCTCATGAGAGTGATGCCCCTCCTTTGGACTTTGATGATTATGGTCTTGATCCTACTACGGATTTGAAGAAAATTCTTTCAAAGGAGAAGCAACCGGACGACACCAACATTCGCAGCACGTATGTTTTGACACCTCTTTGTCCACCTTCTTAGGACGAGGTTGTGCATTTTCTTAGCGGATCTTCTTCAACTTCTGCTGAGCCTGAGTGCTATTTTCCCCTAAAGGAAAAGGTGTTCGACCCCGGTATCGATATTCTTCAGCCATCTCAGTATCCATATGATGAATTAAAAGGAAATATTTTTGGAACTTATGAAGATATGCTTGCACCTCTTCACCCTTGCTACCACCGTGCTCCATCTTTGCTTAAGGGAACCTTGCCTACCCTTCTTTGGCTTGCCTTGTTCGCCTTAAGCTTGTGCTATTTGATGGACTAAAACTATGTATTTGATCCCGGTGGATGTGTTTCATGCTTCTTCCTATGCTAATCAAGGTCGAGTCAGGCTCACGACTCGGTGAACAAAAATCAAGCGCTTCTTGGGAGGCAACCCATGTATCTATCTTTTAGCTATCTTTATCCTAAGTATAGGGGAGACCCGTTGGTGTTTGCTATCTCCTCTCTTCTCATATTCAGGATTCGAGTGTTCAAAGACACACTCTTGATGACTTTTGACGACCCGTGATTCCGTGTTCCCGTCTTCTCGGTTCTATCCTAAACTCTTTTCGATTCACTATTTTATATTTCTCAATATTAAATAGGAATCTCGTTAGTTGTCTCTTTCTTAGCAAGATTTAATCAACGTGCACAATGTCCTAAGTGTAGGGGAGTTTACTCCCACATGCTTAAACATTAAGGACAATATATCAAGTGTAGGGGGGACTTCTATCGAAGTTAAGTGGTCTTTTCCTTGTATTTGTCCTCATTATAACCGGGAAATCAATTTTTCGACATTTTTCAAAATTTTTGATCTATTTTGGCCTAGTAGTGTTACCTTTGTATAGTTATTTTCTTTCTTTGTTAGAATAAATTTTTAATAAAGTGGTTTTAATTTTCAACGTTGTGAATCTTTTGACTCAACCTGAGTTTACTTATCTAAAGTTTACTCTAGCTAGTATCCTTAACGTGTTTAAGTCAAGTTTTGCTAGGCTTTTATATAGGGAGCTTTAAAACGCGAAAGTCTTAACTCTCACGGGTTAAGAACAAGAACTTTTAGCAAGTTCCTATAATTGATCCTAGAGAGTCGTTTATCAAGGGAACTTTAAAATGCGATTTCTAAACTTGAAAAAGTCTAAGAGTTTGCAAGATCCTATAGATGACTCGAAAACCCAAAACTTTGATTTAATAGGCTAAGCATCCACGAGTCTCATTCCTTGAGATTTTAAACTATGGAGAACTAGAGATGATAGAGTCAACTATAAGTTTGGTATTCTTTCGTGAATTTATGTGAGTTAATTATAAGCCTATTCTCCCATCGCTTGCTAATAAAATTTATCTGCAATAAATAAGGTTGTACAATTTGAAAAGTTACTTAGCTTCTAGCCCAAGATCGTTTAAAAGTTGCTCGGTATGGATTAGAGTTCATAGCCAAGGCATAACTTATTGAAGCAGGATGCGAAGATTGGCGAGTCCAAAAAGGCCCTAACAAGGCATGAGGGCAACATTTTGTTGCTAAAGATCCAAAGTGATGTGAAGAATCATTTATCGAAAATCAATATGAAGGATCGAGACACACGACGAAAAGCAAATACTCCCGTAAAAATCATGGAGAAGTCTATCCAAAAAGGCCCTAACAAGGTATGAGGATAAATAGATCCAAGTCCAAAAAGGAGGCGGATCGTTGTATATCAAAGTCCAAAATAGAGATTGGAGAAAAATGAAGAAGTCGTGGTCCAAGTATGAAGAATCTCTCAAAACTTCAAGTGAAGAAATTCCTATTACGAAGAGAAGACCATTATTTCATGAACGTCTCTCAAGATTTGAAGTATGAAGTCGCTGCCAAATATCGGTCCGAGAAAGGTCTCAAATCGTGAAGCGAGTTATGCCAAGATATGAACTTTATGAGGTCCCGAGAAGCAGTTTTAAAAGATTTTGTCCTTTAGCTAACTATTGATTAAATCGTCCCACTTTATTTTCAGCCTTAATAACTATTGAAATAAGTCAACAATGCATCTTCATGATCATTCAAGAAAACAATAAAATATAAGAGATACAGTCTAAGTGAATAATTGGCCCACATGAGTTCGTGTTGGTTTGCTAACTTATAATAACAATGATCTCGTTTTTAAGCCTGGTTTAGAGAATGTGAAAACTTGAGGATGATGATCATTCATGACATTCCAAAAAACCCTAAGGTAAGTTTTTGATTTCTTTACTTGTTTTGTTATTTTCTATCTCTTTAATAAAGACCAATGTGGATTGATTGTGATGAAAAGTGTAATCGTGCTTTGTAACTAATGCATTGCATGAGGACATTGCAATGGTCAAGTGTAGGGGATTTGATAGGTGTGTAAACACCCTTCTTTTTTACCACTTAACTACAATAATAACCGAGCCAAAACGTGTATTTTATGTCATAAATGTCGAAATTATGCGTGGTTTATGTTTTTGTTGTGATTTAGGACGAAAATGTGAAAAGGGGAGAAAACACGGGCATTCACGGGCTTTTATCGAAGAAAAAGACAAAAGACGAAGTCAAGAAGTCAAGAGTGCAAAAAGAACTGAAGTCCAAGACCAATTCTGAAGATTTATCGAAGAAAAAGTCAAAAGACGGAAGTTTACTAAAAGCCGAAGAACTTAAGTCTAATTTATTGAAGAAATTACAAGACGAGAGAAGAAATCCCGAGACAAAGTCGTTAAAGTCAAAAATTAAGAAGATTAAGGACTTAATGACAATTAAAGAATGAAGAAAGAGGGGAGGAAGCTTCCTCTAAGCACCTCCCTAATCCTCCTATAAATAGATCATTAGGCATTTCATTTCATTTTGTTGGCTAAGTGTGACAATTAGTCTTCCACCATTTACTTTAATTGCAATTTAAATACATGTCATTTACTTAATTGTCTTGCACCTTAAATTCATTTAATTTCAAGTAAGTTTCCTTTTAATTGTTGTTAATCTTTACTTTTAAAGTTCATCTCTTATCTTCCTTTCTTGTTTTAATCTTTAATTTTATGCTTATTGTTCATGTTTATGTTCTTTAATTTTTATTGATTTAATCAAGTGGGTTTTGATTGATTTGGTTATATTTGTTAGTTTTGTTGATTTGGATTGATAGGTTATTGTTATTAGATCATTTTTGGTTAGTTTGATTTAATCTTTTGGATAATTTTGATTAGATTGGCCTAGATTCATGTTATTTCTTTTCTCCTTGTTCTTCGCTACTGTTTCTTTTCCCAGGTTTATTCCGGATCAACACTTTATTCCGAACGAAGGGTTTGTTCAAGTTTATTCCGGATCAACTTATATTCAGGATAAAGGAGTTTTGTTGATATTGTTCCGAATAAAGCACTATTCAGGATAAGTGACATATTCCGAATCAGTGCAATATTCCGAATCAGTGGATATTCCGAACCAACCAGTTATTCCGGATAAAGGGTCGTTCATTCGGAATATCAAATATTCCGGATCAAGGCTTTGTGAAGAAAACATTCCGAATAAGAGGATATTCCGGATCAAGGTGTTTTATTCGGAATAATCAATTATTCCGAATCAAGTCAGATATTCTGGATCAACAACTTCTTCCGAATCAAAGTTTGTTCATTCGGAATACTCAACATTCCAAATCAAAGGAATTCATTCGGAACATTCAGAATCAAGGTTTTTATTCGGAATATCTTATATTCCGAATCAAGGACACATTCCGAGTGAAGGCTTTATTCCGCATGAAAGATTTATTCCGGATAAGTGACATATTCCGGATGAATCAATATTCCGGATGAGCCAATTGTTCCGAATGAAGGTTTTGTTTGATTATTCCAAACGAAGAAGAATTATTCGGGGTGAAGGTGACATTCCGAACGAGTAATTATTCCGAGTGAGGTATTTTTAGTTTATTTTAAGTTTTTAGTTTTTAATTTTTAAACTTTATTTTTCCAGCCTTTTTATTTAGTTGCACTTTATGTTTACTTGCCTTAGATTTATTTTAAGCCTTGCCTTAGTTTAAGTTTTAGTTGCGTTTTAAGTTTGCCTTTAGGATAGTTTTAAGTTTGCGTTATTTACTTTTAGTGCCTTTTAATTTCTCGTCACGCTTTAATTTCTTGTCATTTATTTTAAATTAGATTTAGATTTACTTTAAAGTTTTTCACTTTTTAATTACTACAACGACATAACTATTGTTTTCACCAAAGACAGCTGAGTCGCACTTAAACCAGTTATCAATTCGATTAGACACGAACAACGAACTTTATAATTTTTATACTAGGCAAAATCCTTGTATTAGTCAGCGATAACGCCGAGTGAATTCATAGAGTTTAATGAAAACCATTAATATATCATCGGTATATATTTATTACCGAAAATCATTTTGTACAAATCTTTGTAGTAGGCCATAAAATAGCCAAAGTCATTTTATACAAATCCTTATCAAAATCATAATATAGGCTTTTGCCTTCAAAATCATTATACGAACCAATATCGTAAAAATATCATACAATACGTTTTATAGCGTTGTATAAAGTTAAATAAAAACCGCTATATGAATATGGTTATATAAAACCAAAACACAAACATAACATCAGTAATAAGACCCCGTATTGCTAGTCAGGCAATACATCGTAATTCAATGCGTATATCAGTATTTTCGTTATTTGGATTATTATAAGCCGCATGACATTGTTACCTTACTACAACAAACAACGGGTAGCTAGCCCGAAACTCAATTTGCCCATCTAAA
Source organism: Glebionis coronaria (assembly GCA_025667525.1). Classification (NCBI taxonomy): domain Eukaryota; kingdom Viridiplantae; phylum Streptophyta; class Magnoliopsida; order Asterales; family Asteraceae; genus Glebionis; species Glebionis coronaria. The sequence continues at coordinate 645,210,330 of CM046876.1, forward strand.
TTAGCGTGTCGTCACAATAATCACGCTTGTGTAAATCTTCTCATACATAAATTCGCTTACCAATCAATGTGGCGCGAACTGCGGTGATCGTCCCCAAATAGTACTATTATATGCATAAGTGTCTACCAAATCCCGGTAGTTCACAATTCATGCTAATGGGACTTTTAGTGACATAACCTAACTTTAATAATCCATTTCCTTTCATCTATCGGGTCATAAAATCATTCATCGGGTCATACAATCATTCGGGCCCAAATCAATAAACAAGCCATCGGGACAACTAGTGTCCTATTTCATAAAAACTAACATGTTATCTCCCTCGCGGGTTTATAAAACATTTCATAAAAACATTTAAAAGAGTGCGAGGCTATGAACTCACGTTGATGTGGGAAAGTGGGTTATCGGCAATTCGGATGTACGGTACGTGCTTCAATCACGGAAACCTAGACAAATAATACTCGTCTTAGACTCTTGTCCAATGACTTTATAAAAATAACAATTATGTATATATATGATGATTTTATAAATATGATGACGATCAAGGGGGTTTGTACATCTTTACTCATTTAATATAGTGTTTATGTGTTGGTAACATTTTTATACTAGTTATACTAGTTCAATTTAATTACATTTTAAGGCCCAATGGGCCCATTACAAGCCCAATATAATATATTAGCCCAATTATACTTTTATTATCAGTATTATATTTTACATGTTGGGCCCAAATGGGTTAAACCCAATAAGTAAGTTTATAAGTGTTTTACTAACTAGTCGGGTTTATAGTCCAATAAGGCTACTTTGGCCCGTTAATGTCTATATGTTGTAAAGCTCGGGTTTTATCGGTTTTTACTTGTTATATAAGTTCATATATCAGTATGTGAGTTTATAAAAGTTTATATTAGACGGGTCCGACCGTCTAAGTTTTATTTGACAAAAACGTTAATCTTTCGGTTTTAGCCGAAAAGACGTAAAACTTAGTATATAGTTTTATAACTTGGAAAAACATTTATACTTGTAATTTATATAACATGTCCTATTTTAATATCAATATTTATATAACTCTTTTATTATAATTATTCTCAACTAGTGGGTTTGATATATATTTATATTTTATATAAATTTTGAGTGCTTATATTATATATTATTTATACAAAATAAGTCCTAAAAATCTAGTTTACTAAAATGGTCATATCTAGAGTTCTACATGGAGATAGAACCCCAAATGTTTATCACAGAAACTACATGATATTTGCTTCATTTTATTCCTTTATAGCTAATGATGAATCAACCTCTAAGTATTTTATAAAATTCGTCCAAAACAGTGTAGTCAGATTTGCACTCTAAACTTGTTTTGATCATATCTCACTCATTATAATGATTCCATTGTATGGCCAACTCTCACATGTGTATAAGACTCATAGCTTACTGTATATTAATTTATCCAAGCAATTTTATCAGTTTATCATAAGATTATTTACTGTTTTATACAGCCTCCTAATTTAACCATGATTTTAACATCCTTTTATGTAGCTTTTAATCTTTTTAATCAAATCTATCAACACCAAATCCCCACATAATATTTTTAATCATCATTCATCATCAAATACATATACATAAGTAAAACAAAATACAATATTACATAATCAAAATAACAAGAAGGATAGGAAAAATGATCCTTATACCACCATAGTGATAAAAAGATAAGGTTGATGAACAAGGCTTGGATTTTGATGGCAAAACTTGTGATATACCAATATCAACTTCAAGATCAGCTATCTACATGAACATCTTGTGGAAAATCAGCCCCAAGACACCAACAAAACTTCTCTTTGGATGTTAAAATGACCACCAATCAATAGAGCTTCAAGAGTCCTTCATCATGTGTATGAATAACACATGATATTATGGTAAAAATTGATCAAAATGGGATGTTTAGGATGAGATGGGACGGAATGTTGAGAGAGAGAGAGATGAGAGATTTTAGTTGTTTTGCATGTGTGTTTTGGTGGAAATGGTTTAAGCAAATGGTTTAGGGAAAAGTATATACAAGTGTTAAAGCTTGTTAGTTAAGCTTGACACCTCATGGGGTGAGGTGTTGCATGCTTGGCCGTCCCATTTAGTTAGTGGGGTGGGATAAAATTGTTTTGTCCCATCCCACTAATTTACGGGTATTCCTCGATTCTAGTTTCCTCAATTTGCGTGCCCTCGGGTCGTTTTACGAAAAACGTTTTATAAATTATGAATCAACGGCACAAAACGAATCTAATAAAAATTGTCTCATCAAAAACGGAGTTCGAAAACATAAATACGTAATCCTAAGGTTTCCGGTTTAGTCGTAAAGGACGTTAAATTATAATCGTAAGTCCTAATCTCTTCTCGTAAATTTGTGAATTTATGAACTAACTCAAATTTAAAATCTTAAAATAATATTCACGGATAAATTTATTTCCTGAAGTGTCAGACTGTCACCAAAACGGTGTATGTAAACGTAAGTACGTAAGGTTGAATCCTCCGGTTTAGACGTAGTCGATACTACTTCTAGACGTAAATCCAAATTTCTTCCCAAAAATAAGTGAGTTCATAATATAACATTAAAATAATGTTTTTAAATAATATTTGAGAATAAAATATCAACTATAAATTGACGGATTGTCACACTTTACCTTAGTCAAAATTTCATAAGGTGTTTTGTTTTGAGGTTTAGTTACTAGAACTCTATTTAACACATAACATGCAGTATTGATTGCTTCAGCCCAAAAGGTATTTGGCAAAAGTGAATCAGCCAGCATAGTTCTAGCAACCTCAATTAATGTCCTATTCTTCCTTTCAACTACTCCATTCTGTTGAGGAGTTCTAGGATTACTAAATTGCCTCTTAATTCCTTTAGACCTACAGAATTCATCAAAATCAGCATTCTTAAATTCTGTTCCATTATCAGTCCTAATGATTAAAACCTGTTTAGTGAACTACTTTTCAACTAAAGTGATAAAATCCATTAGTAATTTACTTGTTTCACTTTTAAGGGATAAAAATAAAACCCAACTGAATCTACTATAATCATCAGTTATGACTAGACAAAAGGTCTTATGGCTAATGCTTCTTATAGAAACTGGACCAAATAAATCCATATGCAAGAGATGCAAAGGTTTTGTCACAGTATTTACAGTCTTGGTCTTACAAGAGGCTCTATGTTGTTTTCCTTTTTGACACGCAGCACATGTGAAATCATTTTGAAAAGATTTGTTAGGTAGACCTCTAACCAAATTCCTTTTTACCAATCTATTAAGATTCTTAAAATGTTGGGAATTAATTTGATGAGACAAAACAAGAATAATGAAACAAGAAGGACTTATATGCAAATATCAAACTTTACAAGAATATGGAGCCCTTTCATACAACAAGGAGGACTTATTAGCAAAAGATGGAGGGACTTCTAATTTAATTAAAGTTTTCTTGTAAGAAAAGTCTTGTATTCTATTATATAAAGAATACACAGGCGTAGGTTTTCATTATCTCATAATTCACAATGTAGTCATAAAGCGTGTGTCGTGTGTGCTAGGCGTGTGTGTTCATTGTAAACACGCCTAGGTTAGTTGGTTTGAGTGTTAATGTTTAATGAGAAGTAAACGCTGGAAAAGAAACACCTTGTTCGTAATCAATGTTCTAATTCCACTATGTTTGTTACATATGAACGTTTATTATCCTAGTAAGCTTAATCGATCCATGAATAATGGTTTCCACAATTGGTATCAGAGCGGGTGTCTCTCGATGCTAGGATCAACAAGGTGTTTGAGTCGAAGAACGAAGCTTAAAAATTCGTCCATGATTTTATGTTCGGATCTCACTACGCAGCCGTTTTCAGACAAGAATATCTCCTTCGTTAACCGTTGGATCGTCGCGAAATTCGAACTGAAGGTTCTTGTCATATGTATCTACGATCTCACCGGAGGGATGTTTGATTTGAGCTCTAAAGAAAAAGTTATACGCTGTCGAAGTTGACTGCAACATAAGGTTCTATATTTTCTGTTTATTTATTATTATGAAACTAGGGTTTCTATAAATCCTAGGATCAATTATATAACAGAGAAGACGTATCTTTGTGACGAATTGGAGGTAATAAATTATCAGGGTTTCACCTATAACCCTAGTTCAAAGAGAAGTTGTGGTTTTCGTTTTTTAGGGTTTTTGTTAAAGCAAACCCTAGATCTATGATTTGAAGAAGCTGTTCGTTTAGGATAGTAGCAACGGTTGTGACTCAAAGATCGTGGCTGTTCATGTTTTGGAGCTTGGGAGTACTCAATTGTTGCACAAGAAAAGAAAACGAATATGTTATGTGAACGTTTGATATAACTGTGGTCCCAAGGATAAAACTCTTGACTTTTAGATAGTGTGTTCACACGAATAAAGCAAAGAAGAAAAAGGACGTCTGATGGTAGATGATGTTTATCCATAAGAGTTTTATTAAGGGCTCGTTTAAAAGACATACGATATGATGTTGGTTTGCACAAAGCCAAGATTACAATATTGCTGCTATGGTCTACTTTGTGTGAGTTACTTATACAAAAGAAACAAACATGGGATATGAGGGACGTGTGGAGTTTCTTGATCGGAGATATGGATGTTCTTTTTAAATTTGTGATTCAAAAGTTCATGATCATGCTGCTAAGCGTCGACATCAATATATATGTTAGGGTTTTTGATTTGTTTTATAAACCCTAGCTTTTAATAAAGCTGCTGCAGATCAGTCGATTTGGAATTTTGATAGGAGTGCAACTGGTCTAAAGTAATATGATGTTTGTCACGTGATGTTGAAGAGTTTAACAGCAGGTTTCTTAGCTAAAAAGATGGACATTCTTTTTTAATGTGGGATGCATATATGACAGTTATATGCATGCTATATTTATGCATGGGAGTGTATACGGTTCTATATTTGGACGTGATAAACTAAGGTGATACAGTGAACGAGACTTATTCAATATGTTCCAAAAATAGAAGTCATCACATGGGATTGATATAATTTCGTGAGGTCCAACAAAGAAGCTGTCCAAAAGAAAAAGAGTTCACGTGGGGATTCTTTCAAAAAGGTGTATAAAGAAGTGGTTTTGATAACACGAAGACAAAGGATAAGTGGTACGGTGGGGGTAATATTTTAGTAGCTGATATTATTATTCTTGCACGCTAATAGTGGTTGTAGCTAAAGTTGGGTGTCAGTGTCTGGTCGAGTCGCTGACAAGAACAAATTGCGCGTTGACAACGTCGACGCTGACAAGTATAAGTTTACACGCTGACATCGTGTTGTCCGATATATAGTTTTTTAGCACTGACAAGTATTGTCCGACATTGGACAATACATACAGAAGATATATTGGGTGACTCGGGATCTCGGACAGAACTGCCTGTTTAAAGTTTTATGGCTCGTTTTTGAAGATTGTGTTTGGTGCAATAAAGTTTTATTTGATTATGTGACAAGGCTAACCTTGCGGTTACGTACCGACTTGGATTAGAAGCAGAACGCCGACAGAGGCAGTAGTTGCATAAAAGAAGAGGATGATATTGTACTTACATGATTTTCATTGCAAATTGGAGGTTTCGATGAAGACGATCGATTATTGCTAATTTGGTGTTGGAGTTGTTTTTCGCAGGTTTGTATTTTATCATATCTCAAAAGATTCTTGCGTCTCTTTTGAGATAACTTGCTTGTTCGTTTAAATGTTTGGTGACGAAGACTTATCAAATCTAGCAACTAGATACCTTGCTATCACTTGAAGGAGTTACATTATCGTGCTCAGTGTCTCACAAAGAATGAGGATTTTGACAAAGAGATCAAGGTCTGCTTATACTTTCAGTGTCAGTATAAGTTCGACGTCACATGGATAGTGCAAGATATAAGGTACAAGCTTGGGAGATTCCACTTCTTCAACAAATAGGTTATATTCGTTTTTCTTCATTCGTAATCTACAATTAGAGTCTACATGGTTCGTGATTCATTTACATGCACCACTCAAGGGGAAGAGTTTATTAGTTGGTTATCTTTAGAAGACCCCTATTAGATGTGACAAAAAGGGGAAGAAGATTCAAAGATCAAGGTATGCAACTTATTTTTATGTGGTGATATGTTTTACAAGAAATCTTACTTTAAGGGGAAGCTTGTTTCATTCGTGGAAGATCAAGATTTGAAGATTGGTTTTGTCATCATCAAATAGGGGAAGATTGTTGGGAATTAATTTAATGAGACAAAACAAGAATAATGAAACAAGAAGGACTTATATGCAAATATCAAACTTTACAAGAATATGGAGCCCTTTCATACAACAAGGAGGACTTATTAGCAAAATATGGAGGGACTTCTAATGTAATTAAAGTTTTCTTGCAAGAAAAGTCTTGTATTCACAATGTAGTCATAAAGCGTGTGTCGTGTGTGCTAGGCGTGCGTGTTCATTGTAAACACGCCTAGGTTAGTTGGTTTGAGTGTTAACGTTTAATGAGAAGTAAACGTTGGAAAAGAAAAACCTTGTTCGTAATCAATGTTCTAATTCCGCTATGTTTGTTACATATGAACGTTTATCCTAGTAGCTTAATCGATCCATCCATGAATAATGGTTTCCACATAAAATTCACATGCCCTAATCTTCTATGCCATAAGTTTGACTCATCTAAAGAAGCTTTAGCTAGAAAACATGTAATACCACCTGTTGGAGTAATAGTATGAAGATTAAAGGTGTACATATTTTCTTGAATGGGTACTTTAAGCAGTATTTGAGATTCCTTGGGCATCTCAAAGTCTTTTGACAACACCAAGCAGTCTTTGTCTGTGAATAGCACCTTGTTCTTCTTATCACACATTTGTGATAATGAAAAGAGATTGAACTCATTCAATTCTTTCATAAAGAAGACATCTTCAAATTCCAACTTTCCTGTGTTGATTTTCCCTTTGCCAGTGATTCTACCTTTGCTACCCCCAAAGGCTACTGGACCTCCTCTGAATTCTTCAAATTCAGCAAGAAAATCTTTGTTCCCTGTCATGTGTCTTGAGCATCCACTATCTACAATTCCTTTATCTTATAATTCATCAATGAGATGCCCCTCAGTATCTTCATGAGAGAGAGCCATTAATCCAAGCTCTTCTTCTTCTTCTTCTGCCCAATTCACCACTCCATCTACAGTAACCAATGCTTTGGTTCCTTTAGGACTTCTGCTGTTTCCTCTTGGAGAGCTTTCAGTTATTCTTGGACTGGTTCTATAGCTGTTCTTAGACTTCAGATTGCTTCTTTCAGCTTTATCTCTATTGAATTCTCTTGCAAAGTGTCCATTCCTTCAACAGTTATAGCATTCAACTTTAGACTTGTCATATCCCAATGGCTCATTAGGATCAACAGTCATTTTTCTTCCAGTCTTCTTGAAGAACGTATTAGATCTTACTGACACCATTGCAGCTTGCCATTTAAGATCCATCTCTTCAACATCAGCATCATCCATTTGGAACAAGTCATTGAGAGTTAATCTTGGCCTGTTGTCTTGTCAAGCAAAGAATGAGAAGGCATCATTGTCACTAAACAATGGTGAAGTCCTTCCATGTGGATTTTGAGAGATCATAGGACTGCTTTCAATACTTTTTCGTGGTAAGTACTGCTTGTAAGTCCTCCAGCGGTATTTGTGAAGTAAGTACCGCTGCTAGATCCACTAGCGGTATTTTGAAAGTAAGTACCGTTGTTCCCATCTGACACAAAATCCAAATTAGACTTTGAAGAAGTTGCTGTCTTTACTTCAGTGCCTTTCACATCCATCTCATATGCTCTAAGATTGTTGTAGAGATGATCAAACGGAATTGTTTCCAAATCATCTCTTGTGATAAAGTGCATAGCCATTTCTTTCCACTCTGGTGGAACACTTCTTAAGAATTTTAGATTAGCTTCTTCATTAGGGATTACTTGTCCATAAACTACTAACTGAATAAGCAACTTGCTGAACCTTCCATATCCACCATGGATTCCCTCCATACTGGTAATTGAGAAGTTATCAAATTCTTGCTTAAGAACAAACTTCTTAATCTTCTTAGATTTGTCATTGCCCCCAAATCTAAGTTTTATAGCATCCCACATAGATTTAGCATCCTTATAATGATGAAAGCTTGGTAGAATGTCTTCAGAAAGAGCCATAGCCAAAGCAGTTCTGGCTTTTCTCTCTCTGATCTCTGCTTGTACCTCCTCAAAAGTCACAACAGGTAGAGCATAGCATGTATTGTCTGGCAACCAGTGTAGCTTCTTTGGTGTATTCCCATTCTTGATAACTTGCCACACAGTATGATCTGTGTGATTCAAGTAATGTTCCATCTGCATAGCCCAAGTCTCATAATTGTCACCTTTGAGAACTGGGAGTTTAACAGCAGACAAAGTATGAGAAGGTGTTGGTGTAGAGGTAGCTATCATTCACGACTTGAGCACCTTGTGTTGGTGCAGGATGCACAACTTGTGGTTGTCCTTGTGGTAGAACAGGATCAGTGTTCTGAACATCATCTAAGTGAGCATTAACACCATCTTGTTGAGACATTTGAGATTTGGTATGTGTGGAGTGTATAGGTTCGTGTTCTTCTTTTTCAGAGTTTCTCAACAAGCTCTGATACCAATTGTTGATCCCTTTGGTTTGATCTATATTCTGTTAAGAATTAGTATAATAGTTTGTAATCAAACTAAAACACTTTGAGCACTCTTACTAAACACTAAATAAGTTATGCGGAATCTAACTTATAAAGCACAGAAGAACATAATTACTTTTAACTATTAGATTCTCTTATTAATCGACTTGTATGAGGTACATGAAAGACATTGTACCTATGTTCCTTTTATAGAGTAAGGAACCCTAGAAACCTTAGAATATTCTATAAAAATAACTATATCACAGACGATATATTATCAATATTCTAACTATTTAGGTATATCACATAAGATATACTCTAACTATAATTATGACATATCTTATACAAAGATATATTCGTCCTAATCATCATAGTAGTACTTACTTTATAAGTTTCAATACTTACTATGTACCGCGTTAACACTAACGGTACTTACATAACACTAACAGTACTTCAAATACACTAACGGTACTTGACACTTAACAAATAATTCCCAACACCGTACACTCTGGAATAGCCAATAATTTATTCATAAAGAATAAGGTGTAATGAAAACCTTACAATTTTTGGTAAATTGTCAACCATCAATCGATTTGATGAAGTCTTTACCTAGTACCATTTTTCTAGGACTAGCCAACTCTTTGTCTCGAAACAAGGTGAGTTAGAACCATATAGTTTTTAGCAAACTATCAGTTTTCAACGGATTTGATAAGTCTTTACCACAAACCGTTTACTTATGGACTAGCCAATTCTTATGTGTGTTAGACATGGTGAACTGAGAACAATTTGTGAAGTGTGACTAAAAGTCAAACACTTAAGGCTCTTTCTCAGCTTCTTCCTCATCTTTCAAATCCTTGATTTGTTGTTTAACCATTCTGATCAACTCCAAAGCATCAGAAAATTCTTCTGTAACTTCCAATTGTTGTTCTAACATCCTTTCCAACAATTTTCTTTTGAAAGGGTAAGTTTTTCTTGCAACATATAGTATGTAACATCATCTACATCCAAAATATGCAATCCACATGACCTATAATATCTCTAGTAACTAGGAACCTGATTCTCTAATTCTTTCAATATTTCTTGATCACAATTATGTGGCTCATACATAAAGAGAAATTCCCAGTATAATAGTGATACTTCAGTTTTACCTGCACTGGCTTCTTGAACTAACCTGGAAAGATCTTGAATATCTTGTCTGTCAAGAATGTGTAGAATATCCTCCAAAAGTCTGAATATCCTTGTTATGCCATCAGTTCTCTGAATTCCATGAGCTTCAAGTCCTTCAGACATAGAGTAAATCCATTTAGAAATAGATGCTCACTTTCCAAAAATCTCTGTATCAATACATTGATCTTCAAATTTTACAATCTTCAAGTACTTCTTCAAGCTCTCATCATCATCACTATTCTCTGCTGTTGATTTAGCCCTCTTGGCTTTCTTCTTTATCTTTGTTGACCTTTTCCTTTTAACACCCTTGGAAATTCCCTCAAGTTCTGTTGAACCCTCTTCCAAGTTTGTATGTACCGTCTCCTCAGTATGTACTATTTTATGTACTGTTGACTGCGTATGTACTGCTTGTACATTTCCAGTCTGAACAATATCTTGAGTTTCAACTCCTGTATTCATTCTTTGAGCAGTCTCTTCCTCCTTTGAACTTACCTTCTCTTTTCTATTCTTCCTCACATAAGTGGTCTTGATAGGTGGAGATGTATTTATAGGTTCAGCAGTACTTGGCTCAATTCTAGGAGTACCACCAAATTGCCTTTGTTGTTGTAGATGACTCTTAAACTCTTCAACAGCTTTTCTATGTGCTTCAGATCCAATCTTAACAAAATTCAATTCAGATCTCTTATTTTGCTCATACAAAGTCTTGATTTCTTCAAAATGCTTCTTGACGAGCTGAATATGAGTAAAACCCTTAACTTTCTTAAGAAAATTCATCATCTGATTTCTAATCTGCATAGTAGTTGGTGGCTTAATCTTTTCTTTTCTTCTCTTTTCAGCAAAGAATCTTTGTTGCTCCCTTACCAGATCATCAATCAATTTTGATTTTTCTTCTTCATCATATGCATCTCTCTCTTCAGCTATCAATGAGTCTGCAAGAAGCTTACTTGCATGTAATACAACTTGAGACCTGTCATACTCTTGTATGTTCTATTCTTCCTGTAATTTATTTTCACGAATTTGTGCTTGCATTCTGTAAGCAAATTCCTCATCATGGTCTATTTGATTAAATCTGTACATGACTTTGTTTATATCATCATCTGAATCACTTTCATCATCAGACTCTGATAATAATTGCTTCTTCCCCTTATCCTTTGGATCAATCTTAGGTAGCTTCTTCTTCAGCTTGGTAGATCTTTCCTCATTAGCTTGCTGTTGAATAACTATACCTTTAGTAGGGTGTGAAGCTTGAACTTTCTTACCTTGAATTTGATTCTTTTTGGCAAGAAATTCTTGTTGTGTCTTTTTCTTTGCCTCTGCTTGTTTATTCTTCTCAACTAAATTCTTCTTTCTTAAGTCAAGCAACAATTGGGCTAAAGTCTCATCTTCTCCAAAAGGAGTTTGATTTTCTAGTGATGGATGATCACCAGCGGTACTTGCAATCGGCTTAGTTGTCTTAGCATTACTTGGGTCTTCAACAATGTCAACAGTACTTGCAGTCAGCTTAGTTGGCTTAGCAGTACTTGGATCTTCAACAATGTTGATTTCACCAGTATTAGACATACTTGATTCTTCAATCACTTGTGTATCCCCAGATACTCTTTCTTCCATAGAAGCCATCATTTCAACTTGCACCTCTTCAGTCTTGTCTGATTCATTGCTTATTCTTGATCTAGACAGTACTTGCAAAGTCTGTTTCCTTTGAAACCATACTTGTCTTTGTGGTGATGGAGTTGAATATACAGGAAACTGAATATTAATTTCCTCCAACTTCTCATAGAAAGAACTCCAATTTGTTTGAAGTGGTGATTGACGTGGTGGTGCTGACTGAGTTACCAAAATTTCTTCAACTTGTTGCTCCCCATGAGTAGGCTGTGGTTCTTCCTGCTGAATATCCACATTTGAAGGTCCATCCACACCAGTCTCTAAACCAGTTCCATCTTCATAAGTCCCCATGACATATTCATCCAATTCATAATTGATGTAATTTCCAGAGATCCTTGTCTGATTATCAGAAGAAGGTGGTTGTCCTTCATAATTCCTCCCCTGTTTGGTTGCATTCACTTGCCTTTTCTTGTGGTTCCTACATCTTTCCTTCTTTATTGCATACTTCTGAATAGATCTATGTTGCCTCATCCAAGGTGACACTTTGTTCCTTAACTTGATTAGGCTAGCTTCCAATTCAGCAATTTTCTTGTCTTGAACAAGCTTTTCTTTCTGCAACACCTGTACCTGTTGGGACAAACTTGTACACAAAGCAGTTAAGTTTGCAACATCCACCACCTCTGGTGCTTGTGCTTGTGGTGAACCACTAGCAGCAATAGAAGTAGCAGGTGTGTGGATCATCTCATAAGTGTTTGGTGGAACACCAACATTGTGAGAAGAAGATTGTGAATCTTCTAGGGAATGGGAACTCTGGTGAGAAGGAGTTTGCTGAGAAGCACTAGCATTGCTAGGTTCCTTACCTTCTTGATTGGCAGGTTCGGCTAACATATGAGCAAACAATGGTGTTACTGTTCCTGTAAAGGCATTGCCTTGTTTGGTCAAGAAAGAGAAAATTCTCTTTGTGAATGTAGGAACATCATATGTATCAGTTAACTCTGGTAGGTTAGGTATTTGGTCACTAACTAAAGTCTGAATGAATCTAGGATACATTAAAAACTTCTTAGTCCCTTCTAAATTCCTAGTCATGCCTTCAAAAATTAATTTTGAAAAATTAAAAACCCTGTTATTTGCTAGACAAACACCAGCTGATGCCAATGCAGCAGGAATTTTATCAAAATATGTACTTTTAGAACTTAAACAGTGAATAATAGCATGAAAAAGCAATTTCCATTGAGGTGAAAATAAAGCTTTAAAGAAAGTAAGACTTTCCTACCACCTCCATAGCCCATGGCTGCAAGGCCATCATGAATCTCTGTATTATTAAGCATACTTAGTCCATTTTCATCAATTAATCTCAAACTTGCTCGTAGAAGTACCTCAGTTACATATATGTTTCTATGATTCACCCTAGCCTTAATGCAAGGTTGATCAAATCGAGTACCTAATACAGCAGTATTCCAAAATTGTTCAACAATGGATATAGAGACAACTGGATTTACAATGAGTGCAAAGCGAACATGACTTCGAGATAGGAAACCAAGCATCTCATGGAAACCAAGAAAGTCATCATTCATAGCAAGATTTGCAACCAAATTATGCTTAGAGATTATTTGTAAAGCAGCCATTAGTATTTTTGATGATCGAAAAATTAGAGAGTAGGTTATAGAATCAAGAGATAAAAATAAAAGATTAGGTGAATCAATTGTGTAATTGGAGTAAGTATTTAAGTAAATAACAAACTCAAGCGCGAAGAAACCGCCAAATTTACAAAAGAGACCCATAACGGTACAACGGACATGTAGCAGTACATGGAACATAAGCAGTACTTGAATTTGTGCTAGCGGTACTTGGAGTGACAACGGTACCTCACAATATTGACCAGTTCATGCTTTCCACTAACAATGTAACCTCTTTTATCTTTTTCTATTAACCTGCAATTACATCAAAACACAAAACATAGACTATACAATAAAAATTATAAAAATTTGTACAACTATTACCTCCCCTCAACATATGCAACATGTTATTGGTTGAGCATACCAATATGTGTCACCAAGAATTCGAATCTCTTTGCATTAAATTCCTTGGTCAACAAATCAGCTACATTGTTGTCTGTATGAATCTTCAAGACTTGAATAAGCTTTTTGTCATAAGCATCTCTTATAAAGTGATGTCTTATTTCAATATGCTTGGTCTTAGAGTGAAATACTGGATTCTTGACAATGCATATAGTACTTTCATTATCAATGTAAATCTTGGTGTTCATGAAGTTAAACCCATAGTCCAACAATTGATTTTGAATACAAAGTACTTGTCCACAGCAATGAGCAACAGCTACATATTCAGCTTCAGTTGTAGAAGTAGCAACAATGGTTTTCTTCTTACACTGCCATGATATGAGTCTTCTGCCTAGGAATTGACAACCTCCTATTGTGGATTTCCTATCATGATTAGCTCAAGCATAATCACTATCTAAGTAAGCTTCCAATTCAAAGGTGGAATCTCTAGGATACCATAATCCTAAATTGGGTTGACTTTTAAGATATTTAAAAATGTTCTTCACAACATGTAGATGTGACACCTTTGGATGGACTTGGAACCTTGAACAGGCACACACATCAAAAATTATATCTGGCCTTGAAGCAGTAAGATACATCAATGAACCAATCATTGACCTTTATAGATGAATGTCAACATCTTCTCCATGTTCATCTTTTGATAAAGACTTCTTGGCCTCAAAAGGTGTGCTTGTACTCCTTGTATCCATACATGAAAATTTCTTCAAGATTTCAGCAACATATTTATCTTGGCTGATAAATATTCCATCTTTCCTTTGTTTGACTTGCAGTCCCAAAAAGAAAGTTAGTTCTCCCATAGAACTCATTTGAAATCTTCCTTTCATCAAAGCTTCAAACTCTTCACACCATGTCTTCTTGGTAGAACCAAAAATGATGTCATCAACATAAACTTGAACTAGAATGATGTCCTTAGCATTCTTCTTGATGAATAGAGTTTTGTCAATGGTTCTTCTCCTATATCCATGTTCTAGTAGAAAATTGGATAAGGTTGCATACCAGGCTCTTGGAGCTTGATGCATATCATAAAGTGCTTTGATAACCTTGTAGACTCTATTGGGGAATTTAGGATCTACAAAACCTAGAGGTTGTGAGACATATACCTCCTCTGAAATAGTACCATATAGAAAGGCACTTTTCACATCCATTTGAGAGACTATAAATCCCATATATGATGCAAAGGACAAAAATAACCTAATGGATTCTATCCTTGCCACTGGTGCAAAAACCTCATCATAGTCTATCCCTTCTTTCTGTCTATAGCCTTGAGCAACAAGTCTTGCCTTGCTCCTCACAACAACCCCTCTTTCATCCTTGTTCCTGAAGACCCATCTAGTACCAATTACTCTTTTACCTGAGGGAAGATCCACAAGAATCCAAACTTTTTGTAGCTCAAATTGTGTTAATTCTTCTTGCATGGCATCTACCCAACTTTTTCATCAAGAGCCTAAGAAATGTTTTTGGGCTCTACTTGAGATAAGAAATAGGCAAACAAACAATGCTGAGTATCTTTATGATTTGTTCTCTGCTGTTGTTTGACATAACTCACAAGTGCATGAGTTTCAATATTAGTTTGAAGTTGTCTTCTGGTTTGTACAGCAAATTTGGGATCTCTAATAATCTGTGTAGTAGGATGGTTGTTGTTGACTTTATGAGTGGGAATAGAACTGACTGGATATTCTGTTTCCAAATTGTTGAAATCAGTTACTGCACCTTGCTTATCATAGGAAGCTTTGGAGAAGATTCCTTCAGCTGGACTAGCATATAAGTCTTCATCGTCCATGGCTTGTAAAATCTCTTCTAGTGAGTCAACAGATTTGGAAGATTTTGACTTAGCAGTACTTGTAGATGAAGTACCACTAGGTGTAGTATGTATAGCTGAGTGTTGTGACTCAAAATATTCTTCTCCTGAATGCTTATTAGCAGATGTAGCATTCTTTTCTTGATCTTGAAGCCTCTGAAGCTCCTGAGAGGCTTGATCATCACTTGATGGCATGGTTTGCTTCTTGGGATTGGCAGACATGGGAGTAATAGTAGGCATGTTGGACACATAGATATGAACATCATCATCTGATGAAGAAACATCTTCTTGAGTACCTGCATTAGTTGCACTTGACTCCTCACCTGCATTGTTAGTTTGACAATCCTTTTGCAAAGAATAGTAATCCATGGAGGTAGTTAGATAATCTAAATCAAACATCCAAGCATAACCTATTCCTGAGACATTGGGTTTATTTTCTAAGAAATTAACATGAGCATTTTCTTCAACCTTCTTAGTTGGCAAATTATAAACCCTATATGCTTTACTTTGCACTGAATATCCTACAAGATATCCTGGATCAGACTTTCCATCAAACTTTTCCAAATAATCAAGAGTATTTAGTATAGACACATGAGACCCAAAAGGTCTTAAATGACTTATGCTAGGCTTTACATCAGTCAAGAGTTCATAAGGTGTTTTGTTTTGAGGCTTGGTTACTAGGACTCTATTTAACACATAACATGTAGTATTGATTGCTTCTACCCAAAAGATATTTGGCAAAAGTGAATCAGCCAACATAGTTCTATCAGCCTCAATCAGTGTCATATTCTTCCTTTCAGCTACTCCATTTTGTTGTGAGGTTCTAGGATTACTAAATTGTCTCTTAATTCCTTTAGACCTACAGAATTCATCAAATTCAACATTCTTAAATTCTGTCCCATTATCAGTCCTAATGATTAAAACCTGTTTAGTGAACTGCTTTTCAACTAAAATGATAAAATCCTTAAGTAATTCACTTGTTTCACTTTTAAGAGCTAAAAAGAAAACCCAACTAAATCTACTATAATCATCAGTTATGACTAGACAAAAGGTCTTATGACTAATGCTTATGATAGAAACTGGACCAAACAAATCCATATGCAAAAGCAGCAAAGGTTTTGTCACCGTATTAACAGTCTTGGTCTTACAAGAGGCTCTATGTTGTTTACCTTTTTGACAGGCAGCACATGTGAAATCATTTTGAAAAGTTTTGTTAGGTAGACCTCTAACCAAATTCCTATTCACCAATCTATTAAGATTCTTGAAATTCACATGACCTAACCTTCTATGCCACAAATTTGACTCATCTAAAGAAGCCTTAGCTAGCAAACATGTAATACCACATGTGGGAGTAATAGTATGAAGATTAAAGGTGTACATATTTTCTTGCCTGGGTACTTTAAGTATATGAGATTCCTTAGGCATCTCAAAGTCTTTTGACCACACCAAGCAGTCTTTGTTTGTGAATATCACCTTGTTCTTCTTATCACACATTTGTGATACAGAAAAGAGATTGAACTCATTCAATTCTTTTACAAAGAACACATCTTCAAATTCCAACTTTCCTGTGTTGATTTTCCCTTTGCCAGTGATTCTACCTTTGCTACCTCCAAAGGCTACTGGACCTCCTCTGAATTCTTCAAATTCAGCAAGAAAATCTTTGTTTCCTGTCATGTCTTGAGCATTCACTATCTACTATACCTTTATCTTTTAATTCATCAATTAGATTCCCCTGCACACAAATAAAACTCATTAGTTTTTAACAGGGACCCAAGCCACATTTGGCTCGGATCTTGTGGGACCTACACATTTAAGAGTTTGTACTGAAGCATTCCCAGTAATGTTACTTTTGCTCTTATACTTCATGGTTTCATTTATGTAGTCAAAGTCATAGGGTCACTCTATGTGCTCAGACTTCTTTTCCTTAAGTACTGCTTTAGCGGTACTTGCTTTAACACATGATTTATCTCTTTTAGGAAACCACATTTGCACTGGTTTGTTTTTATCCTTACTTCTAGGTGTTTTAACTTTTTCAAAAACTTTCTTAGAAGTCTTGGAGAACTTTGGTTTTACAGACATTAAACCAACAGTACTTAAGTTTTGTCTAGCAGTACTTGCAGGTCTAGACTTGCTGATACTTGCTTTACCAGACTTTAAAGGTACTAGACCTTGTTTCATAAGTACTGCCCTAGGAACAAAACTTTTGGTAGAGTTATTTTTAATCTATTTAACTACCCTTGTGTGATCAAACTTAGGTTTGTCATTTTTAAGTTTCTGATTCCTATAAACCTGTGCATTTTTCCCATTACTGTTTTTCATGACCCTTTGTGTAGCCTTTTGTTTCACAATTTTATCTTCATGTAATGTACAATCTTTGATAAAATGACTTAGCCTACCACAAACATAACATCCTTTTATTCTTAAAGAAGACCCAAAAGGTGGTTTTGACTTTACTTTTTCAAAACCTAGCCCACCCCTTTTGGCTTTATTATGTTTTACATTGTTTTCCAATATCTTGCTAGGAGTTTTTACCTGCTTGGGAGTAGAACTAGTCTTAGATTCCTCAAAAAGAAAGTTGTTCATTAAAGGTGGATAAACAATATTTTTGGTCACAATAGTCTTTTCTTGGGACAAAGTACTAGAGTTTAAGGTATTTTTAACCTTTGGTTCTTCTAACTCTATACTTGTATCATTACAAGGAGGCATGAAAATTCCTGATAGTGGTGGAGGAACTGCCTTTATTCATTCAGCATATCTATCATTTTCAGGAGTATCATCTACCTCACTAGAACTATTAAAAATCCCTTTTGATAAGTCCTTGTCAGTTAAAGTTATCCGAGGTTGGTCCTCAATATATCCTAAGCCTGTTTTATCATAATACCCCATTTGTGAATTAATCAATTTTCCCTTTCCTTTAGAGGATTTTTGCCGATGATTAATCACTTCCCTTTCATTACAAAGAATGGCTTTTAAAGCGTCATTTTCTGTTGATATTTTTAACAGTTGTTTTTCAAAAGCTTTTATTTCCACATCTTTTTCCCTTATTTGAAGAGTCAAAATCCTTATTTTCTCTTCATAGTTTTGTTGAGCCTTTTTGTACAAAACTATATTTTCTTCTAATTTAACAACACCCTGTTTAAAAGCATTTAATTCTACGGTACATGTTTTAACCTTTTGATACTGTTCCTCTAGTTCTACTTTTAGGCTATTAAATTTAAGAATACAGTCTTTAGAACAAGGATGTACCTCAGTATCGACATGTGAGAGAGCCATTAAACCAAGCTCTTCTTCTTCTTCATCTTCTGCCCAATTCACCACTCCATCTACAGCAACCAATGCTTTGGTTCCTTTAGGACTCCTGCTGTTTCCTTTTGGAAAGCTTTCAGTTATATTCTTGGACTGGTTCTATAGCTGTGCTTGGACTTCTGATTGCTATTCTCAGCTTTATCTCTAGAGCATTCTCTGGCAAAGTGTCCATTCATTCCACAGTTATAGCATTCAACTTTGGACTTGTCATATATTAGGATCAACAGTCATTTTTCTTCCAGTCTTCTTGAAGAACCTATTAGATCTTTCTGACACCATAGCAGCTTGCCATTTAAGATCCATCTCTTCAACATTAGCATCATCCATTTGGAACAAGTCATTGAGTGTTAATCTTGGCCTGTTGTCTTGTCCAGTGAAGAATGATAAGGCATCATTGTCACTAAACAATGGTGAAGACCTTCCATGTGGATTTTGAGACACTATAGGGCTGCTTTCAATACTTTGTGGGTAAGTACTGCTTGTAAGTCCTCCAGCGGTATTTGTGAAGTATGTACCGCTGCTAGATCCACTAGCGGTATTATGAAAGTAAGTACCGCTGTTCCCATCTGATACAAAAGCCAAGTTAGACTTTGAAGTAGTCACTATCTTTACTTCAGTGCCTTTCACATCCATCTCATATGCTCTAAGATTGTTGTAGAGATGATCAAAAGGAATTGTTACCAAATCATGTCTTGTGATGAAGTGCATAGCCAATGCTTTCCACTCTGGTGGAACACTTCTTAAGAATTTTAAATTAGCTTCTTCATTAGGAATTACTTGTCCATAAACTGCAAACTGAATAAGCAACTTACTGAACCTTCCATATCCACCATGTATCCCCTCTATACTGGTAATTGAGAAGTTATCAAATTCTTTCTTAAGAACAAACTTCTTAATCTTCTTAGATTTGTCATTGCCCCCAAATCTAAGTTTTATAGCATCCCACATAGATTTAGCATCCTTATAATGATGAAAGCTTGGTAGAATGTCTTCAGAAAGAGCCATAGCCAAAGCAGTTCTGGCTTTTCTCTCTCTGATCTCTGCTTGTACCTCCTCAAAAGTCACAACAGGTAGAGCATAGCATGTATTGTCTGGCAACCAGTGTAGCTTCTTTGGTGTATTCCCATTCTTGATAACTTGCCACACAATGTGATCTGTGTGATTCAAGTAATGTTCCATCTGCATAGCCCATGTCTCATAATTGTCACCTTTGAGAACTGGGAGTTTAATAGTAGACAGAGTATGAGAAGGTGTTGTTGTAGAGGTAGCTACTGCATTCACGGCTTGAACACCTTGTGCTGGTGCAAGATGCACAACTTGTGGTTGTCCCTGTTGTATAGGATCATGGTTCGGAACATCATCCAAGTGAGCATTATCACCATCTGGTTGAGACATTGAGTTTTGGTATGTGTGAAGTGTTTTGGGTTGTGTTCTTCTTTTTCAGAGTTTCTCAACAAGCTCTGATACCACTTGTTGATCCCTTTGGTCGGATCAATATTCTGTTAAGAATTAGTATAGTAGTTTGTAATCAAACTAAAACACTTTGAGCACTCTTACTAACACTAAATAAGTTATGCAGAATCTAACTTATAAAGTACAGAAGAACAGAATTACTTTTAACTATTAGATTCTTTTATTAATCGACTTGAATGAGGTACATGAAAGACATTGTACCTATGTTCCTTTTATAGAGTAAGGAACCCTCGAAACCTTAGAATATTCTATAAAGATAACTATATCACAGACGATATATTATCAATATTCTATCTATTTAAGTATATGTAAGATATACTCTAACTCTAACTGTGACATATCTCATACAAAGATATATTCGTCCTAATCATCATAGTAGTACTTACTTTATAAGTAGAAGTACTTACTATGTACCGCATTAATACTAACGGTACTTACATAATGAACCATTAGGATATGAAAAATCCAAAGTTGAATGCTACAACTATGGATAAGACAACAGACCAAGGTTAACCATCAATGACTTATTCCAAATGGATGATGCTGATATTGAAGAGATGGATCTCAAATGGCAAGCTACTATGGTCTCTGTAAGATCCAACAGGCTCTTCAAAAGGACTGGAAGGAAGATGAATGTTGATCCTAATGAACCATTAGGATATGAAAAATCCAAAGTTGAATGCTACAACTATGGAAGGAATGGACACATTGCAAGGGAGTTCAATAGAGATAAGGCTGATGGGAGCAGTCAAAAGTCTAAGAACAACTATAAAACCAATCCAAGAGTCTCTGAAAGCTTTCCAAAAGGAGATAGCAGAATTCCCAAAGGAACTAAAGCATTGGTAACTTTAGATGGAGTGGTTAACTGGGCTGAAGAGGAAGAATAAGAGCTTGGTTTAATGGTTCTCTCTCATGAAGATACTGAGGTACATCCTTGTTCTAAAGATTGTGTTCTTAAATTTAATAGTCTAAAAGTAGAACTTGATGAAGAGTATCAAAAAGTAAACACATGTAATGTAGAATCAAATGCTTTTAAACAAGGTGTTGCTAAGTTAGAGGCAAATATAGTTTTGTATAAAAAGGGTCAACAAAACTATGAAGAGAAAATTAGATTTTGAACTCTTCAAATGAGAGAAAAAGATGTGACAATTAGAGCTTTTGAAAAACAACTTATGAAAATAACAACAAAAAATGAAGTTTTAAAAGCTAGTTTTTTTAGTGAAAGGGAAGTGATTAATCAATGCCAAAAATCCTCAAAAGGTATGAAAACGCTTATTAATTCACAAATGGGGTATTATGATAAAACATGCCTAGGTTATATAGAGGACAAACCTAGGATAACCCTAACTGACAAGGACTTATCAAAGAGGATTTTTGATAGTTCTAATGAGTTAGTTGATACTCCTGAAAATGATAGGTATGCTGAAGGAATGAAGGCAATTCATCCACCTTTATCATGAATTTTCATGCCCCCTAATAATGATATAGGTATAGAGTTTGGTGAGTCAAAAGCTGCTATTGATATTAAATCAAATGATTCAGAGTCAAACTCTAGTACATTGTCCTAAGATAAACTTGTTGTGACCAAAAACATTATTTATCCACCTTTAATGAGCACCTTTGTGCCTGAAGGACATGTGTCTACAACTAGTTCTGCTTCCAAGCAGATAAAAACACCTAGTCAGGTAATGGATAATAATGCAAAACATAATAGTAATACCAAGAGGGGTGGACAATGTTTTAAGAACACTAAGTCATAACAACCTTTTGGGTCTTCTTTGAGAAGAAAATGATGTTATGTTTGTGGTAGTCTAAATCACTTTATCAAAGATTGCACTTTACATAAAGATAAAATTGCAAAACAAAAGGATGCACAAAAGGTCACAAAGAAAGGTAACGAGAAAAATGCACAGGTAAAAAGCCAAATGGGATCTAGAGATGACAAACCTAAGTTTGATCATGCTCAGAAGGTTAATAAGCCTCATAAGTTTAATAAGGTCAGTCACCCTCTCACTACCAAGGACTTTGTTCCAAGAGCAGTACTTATGAAACAAGGTCTAGTACCTTTGAATTCTAGCAAGCCAGGTATCGGCAAGCCTAGAACTACAAGTACTGCTAGGCCAAAAGCAAATACTGCTGGCCAAAAGTCCTTCAAACCAGTCTCCTACAAATATTCTAGATGTTTATTTGAGAATGTTAAAAAACCTAGAAGTAAGTCTCATAACAAACCAGTGTAAATGTGGGTCCCTAAAGGACAAAAACCACGTGTTCAAGCAAGTACTGCTAAAACAGTATTTAAGTAAAAAAAGTCCAAGGACAATGAACCTACTTATGTCTTTGACTATTTAACTGGAACCCTGAAATATAAGAGTGTGTGTACTCTTACTGGAAAAACTACTTATCAAACTCTTAAGTATGTAGGTCCCACAAGATCAAAGCCAAATGTGTTGGGTCCCTGTTAAAAACTAATGACTTTTGTGTATGTGCATGGGCATCTAATTGATGAACTGAAAGATAAAGGTATTGTAGATAGTGGATGCTCAAGGCACATGACAGGGAACATAGATTTCCTTGCTGAATTTGAAGATTTTAGAGGTGGACCAGTAGCCTTTGGTGGTAGTAAAGGCAGGATCACTAGAAAAGGAAAAATCAATACATATATAGACTACTTGGTTCTTTCCAAAGACTTTGAGATGTCAAAGGAATATCAAGTACTGCTTAAGGTACCCAGGCAAGAAAATATGTACACATTCAATCTTCATACTATTACTCCAACAGGTGGCATTACATGTTTGCTGGCTAAAGCTTCTAATGATGAGTCTAATCTATGGCATAGGAGGTTAGGTCATGTGAATTTCAAGAACCTTAATAGATTGGTTAATGGAAATTTGGTTAAAGGGTTACCTAATAAATCTTTTCAAAGTCATTTCACATGTACTGCTTGTCAAAAAGGTAAACAACATATAGCCTCTTGTAAGACCAAGACTGTCAATTCTGTGACTAAGCCTTTGAAACTCTTGCATATGAATTTGTTTGGTCCAGTTTCTGTTAGGAGTATTGGTCATAAGACCTTTTGCCTAGTTATAACTGATGGTTTTAGTAGATTCATTTGCGTTTTCGTTTTAGCACATAAGAATGAAATTAATGAATTACTTAAGGACTTTGTCACTTTAGTTGAAAAGCAGTTCACTAAAAAGTCTTGATCATTAGGACAGATAATGGGACATAATTTAAGAATGTTGAATTTGATGAATTTTGTAGGTCTAAAGGAATCAAGAGACAATTTAGCAATCCTAAGACTCCACAACAAAATGAAATAGTTGAAAGGAAAAATAGGACACCAATTGAGGCTGCTAGGACTATGCTAGCTGATTCTCTTTTGCCAAATATCTTTTGGGGCAGAAGCAATCAATACTGCATGTTATGTGTTAAATAGACTCTTAGTGACCAAGCCTGAAAATAAAACACCTTATGAACTTTTGACTGGTGTTATGCTAACCATAAGTCATTTGAAACCTTTTGGGTGTCATGTGTCTATTTTGAATACTCTTGATCAATTGGGGAAGTTTGATGGAAAATTTGATCCAGGATATTTAGTAGGATATTGTTTGCAGAGTAAAGCATATAGGGTTTATAACTTGGCATCTAGAAAAGTTGAAGAAAATGTCCATTTTAATATCTTAGAAAATAAGCGCAATGTCCCAGGAATAGGTTATGCTTAGATGTTTGATTTGGATTATCTAACTAACTCCATGGATTACTATTCTATGAAAATATATTGCCAAACTAACAATGCAGGTAAAGAGACTGGTACAACAAAGTTAGGTCCTCAAGAAGGACCTTCTTCATCAGATTCTCAAGATGATGATGCTCACATTTATGTACCCGGTATGCCTACTGTTTCTCCTATGGTTGCCAGTCCCCAACAGAAGCAACCAATGCCATCCGATGATGATCAAGCCTCACAAGAGCTTTAGAGGCTTCAAGATCAAGAAAAGAATGCTACAACTGCTAATAAGCATTCATGATAAGAATCTTTGGAATCATAACACTCAGCAGTACATATTCAACCTAGTGGCACTTCATCTGCAAGTAGCTAAGCCAAATTATGCAAAGTCTGTTCATTCATTAGAAGATATTTTACAAGCAATGGACAGTGAAAATGCTTATACTAGTCCAAATGAAGGGATCTTATCCAAAGCTTCCTATGATGAGCAGGGTGTAGTAATTGATTTCAATAATTTGGAAACTGAAATACTAGTCAGTTCTATTCCCACTCATAAAGTCAATAACAACCATCCTACAACACAAATTATTAGAGACCTAAAGTCTGCTGTGCAAACCAGAAGACAACTTTAAGCTAATATTGAAACTCATGTACTTGTGAGCTATGTCAAACAACAGCAGAGAACTAATCATAAGGATACTCAACATTGTTTGTTTTCTTGTTTCTTACCACAAGTAGAGCCTAAGAACATTTCTCAAGCTCTTGATGAAGAAAGTTGGGTAGATGCCATGCAAGAAGAATTAATGCAATTTGAACTACAAAAGGTTTGGATTCTTGTGGATCTTCCCTCAAGAAAAAGAGTTATTGGTACTAGGTGGGGTTTCAGAAATAAAAAGGATGAAAGAGGTGTTGTTGTGAGGAACAAGGCAAGGCTTGTTGCTCAAGGCTATAGACAGGAAGAAGGGATATACTATGATGATGTTTTTGCACCAGTGGCAAGAAAAGAAGCAATTAGGTTATTTTTGGCCTTTGCATCATATATGGGTTTTATAGTCTATCAGATGGATGTGAAAAGTGCCTTTCTTTATGGTACTATTTCTGAGGAGGTATATGTTTCACAACCTCCAGGTTCTATAGATCCTAAATTCCCCAACAGAGTCTACAAAGTCATTAAAGCTCTTTATGGTCTACATCAAGCTCCAAGGGCTTGGTATACAACTTTATCCACTTTTCTTTTGGAACATGGATATAGGAGTGGGACCATTGACAAAACTCTCTTCATCAAAAAGATTGCTAAGGATATCATCCTAGTTCAAGTTTATGTTGATGACATTATTTTTGTTTCAACCAAGAAATCATGGTGTGAAGAGTTTGAAGCTTTAATGAAAGGAAGATTTCAAATGAGTTCTATGAGAGAACTTACCTTCTTTTTAGGACTACAAGTCAAACAGAGGAAGGATGAAATATTTATCAGCCAAGATAAATATGTTGCTGAAGTCTTAAAGAAATTTTCAAGTATGTATACTATGAGTACAAGCACACCTTTTGAAGCTGAGAAATCTTTGTCAAAAGATGAACATGGTGAACATGTTGATATTCACCTATATAGATCAATGATTGGTTCATTGATGTATCTTACTGATTCAAGACCAAATATTATTTTTGCTGTGTGTGCCTGTTCAAGGTTTCAAGTTAATCCAAAGGTGTCACATCTACATGCTGTGAAAAGGATTTTTAAGTATCTTAAAAGTCAACCTAATTTAGGATTATGGTATCCTAGAGATTCAACTTTTGATTTGGAAGCTTACTCAGATAGTGATTATGCTGGAGCTAATCATGATAGGAAGTCCACAACATGAGGTTGACAATTCCTAGGCAGAAGACTCATATCATGGAATTGTAAGAAGCAAATCAATGTTGCTACTTCTACAACTGAAGCTAAATATGTAGTTGTTGCTCATTGTTGTGGACAAGTACTTTGGATTCAAAATTAGTTGTTAGACTATGGTTTCAACTTCATGAACACCAAGATCTACATTGGTAATGAAAGTACTATTTGCATTGTCAAAAATCCAGTCTTTCACTTTAAGACCACGCACATTGAGATAAGACATCACTTTATAAGAGATGCTTATGACAAAAAGCTTATTCAGGTCTTGAAGATTCATACAGATAACAATGTAGCTGATTTGTTGACCAAGGCATTTGATGCAAAGAGATTTGAGTTCTTGGTAACACATATTGGTATGCTCAACCAATAATTGCTGCATATGTTAAGGAGAGGTAACAATTGCACAATTTTTATGCTAATTATTATTGTATAGTGTTTGTTTTTTGTGTTTTTGATGTGATTGCAGGTTAGTAGATTAAGATAAAAGAGGTTACAATGATACTGGAATGCATGAACCGGTCTAATTTTTGAGGTACCGTATTGGAACCAAGTACCGCTAGGCAAAATTTGAAGTACCATGTATGTTCCATGTACCGCTACATAACCGTTGTACCATTGAGGGTCTCTTTTGTAAATTTGGCGGTTTCTTCATGCTTGGTTTGTTATTTACATAAATACTAACTCCAATTATACAATTGATTCACCTAATATTTTATTCTTATCTCTTGATTCTATAACTTTATTTCTAATCTTCGATCATCAAAAAATACTAATGGCTGCTCTACAAGTGATCTCTAAGCACAACCAGGTTGCTAATCTTACTCAGAATGATGATTCTATTGGTTTTCATGAGATTCTTGGATTTCTCTCTCGAAGTCATGTACGTATTGCGCTTACTGTAAATCATGTTATCTCTATTCCTATTCTTACACAATTTTGGAATACTACTGTTTTTAGTATTCGTCATGATCAACCTTGCATAAGGGCTTAGGTAAATAATAGAAATATATATGTGACTGAGGTACTGTTAAGGGCTAGTTTAAGACTTGATGATGCTAATGGAATTAGTATGTTGACTAACGCAGAGATACATGATGGCCTTACAGCCATGGGTTATCAGGGTGGTAGGGAAAGTCTCACTTTCTTTAAAGGTTTATTTTCACCACAATGGAAATTACTTTTTCATGCCATTATTCACTGTTTAAGCTCAAAGAGTACATCTTTTGATCAAATCCCTGCTTCTTGGGCATCAACTGGTATTTGTCTAGCAAATAACAGAGTCTTTAATTTTTCAAGATTAATCTTGTAACACCCCCAAATTTGTACAACTCAATACAGCGGAAGACTCGTTGGTGTTACGGGATAGCACATTACTCACATCATAGACAACGCATAAAAATCGCGTCGTTTAATAATAAATCATTTCCATTCATAAACATTAAAGTTACATCGGTCCCAAGTCATTATATTTAATACAGGTTTTACAAAGCATTTGAATGGAAATAAGTATTTAGGTGCGGGCCATGAATTCTTGTTGTCTTCCCGAGAATTACCTTCAAGTACCTGAGATAAAACATGTTAAAAGAAAAGGTCAGCGATAACGCCGAGTGAATTCATAGAGTTTAATAAACCATCAATATAATATCGGTATAAAATTATTACCGAAAATCATTTTTGTACAAATCATTTTAATAGGCCATAAAATAGCTAAAGTCGTTTTATACAAATCTTCATCAAAATCATAATATAGGCGTTTGCCTTAAAAATCATCATACGAGCCAATGTCGTAAAAACATCATACAATACGTCTTATGACGTTGTATAAAGTCAAATAAAAACCGTTATATGAATGTGGTTATGAAAACCAAAACACGAACATAATATCAATAGTATGACCCTGTATTGCTAGTCAGACAATACATCGTAATTCGGAGCGTCTAGTAATATTTCGTTAGTTTTGGATTATTATAAGCCGCATAACATTGTTACCTTACTAAACCAACAACGGGTAGCTAACCCGATACTCAATTTGCCCATCTAAAGTAGCGTGTCGTCACAAAGGTCACGCTATGGAAATCTTCTCATACATAAATTCGCTTACCAATCAATGTGGCACGACGGGGATCAACCGTCAAGGCGTGAACTGGGGTGATCGTCCCCAAATAGTACTATTATATGCACAAGCGTCTACCAACTCCCGGTAGTTCACAATTCATGCTAATGGGACTTTTAGTGACATAACCTAACTTTAATAATCCATTTTATTTCATCTATCGGGTCCTTTAATCATTTATCGGGTCATTCAATCATTCGGGTCCAAATCAATAAACAAACAATCGGGACAAATGGTGTCCTATTTTATAAAAACTAACATGTTATCTCCCTCACGGGTTTATAAAACATTTCATAAAAACATTTAAAAGAGTGCGAGGCTATGAACTCACGTTGATGTGGCAAGACGATTATCGGCGATTTGGATGTACGGTACGTGCTTCAATCACGGAAACCTAGACAAATAATACTCGTCTTAGACTCATGTCCAATGACTTTATACAAATAACAATTATGTATACATATGATGATCAAGTGGGTTTACATATTCTCATTAACTCGTTTTAGTGTTTACGTATTGGTATCTTTTTACTAGTTTACTAGTTTTACCTATTTACGCGTTTTAAGTCCAATAAACTTATTATAAGTTCTTTAACTTGTTCTAATCCATGTTATACTTATATTATCAGTATCTACACTTTATAAGTTGGGCCTAAATGGGTTAAGCCCAATAATAAGTTTATAAGTGTTTTAGTCCATTTTTGTTGTATTATTAGTCCAATAACGTTAATTTAGTCCGTTAACGTCCGTATGTCCTATAGTTCGAGTCTTATCGGTTTTTACTTGTTATACATGTTTATATATCAGTATATAAGTTTTATAAAATTTACATTAGACGGGTCCAACCATCTAAGTTTTATTTAACAAAAACGTAAATTTTACGGTATTAGCCGAAAAAGTCGTAAAAATCAAGTTTATAGATTTTATTACTTATAAGTATTATTCCACTACCATTTTTATAATTTATACACTTATTTAACCTTTTACATATTTATATAAATAGAATCCATAAGTTAGTGGATTTTAACTTTACATTTTATACAATATAATTTTGAGTGCTTATATAATAGTAATAAACATTAATTCTCAAAATCTGATTTTTATCTTCATATTCACCAAAACTGCCATATATTGAGTTCTACATGGAGATAGAAGCTCAAATTTTTATCACATAAACTACATGATATGTGCTACATTTAACTCTTCTATAGCTACTGTTGAATCATCTTCTAAATATTTTCTAAAAATCGTCCAAAACAGTAACCTCAGATTTATACCTTAAACTTGTTTTGATCATATCTCACTCATTATTTTGATTCCATTGCATGGCCAACTCTCACATGTGTACAAGACCCATAGCTTACTGTAAATCCATTCTACTTCATCATTTTTATCAGTTTACCATATGGTTCTTTACTATTTTATACAGCCATAAAATTTAACCAAGATTTTAACCTTGTTTCATATGGTTTTTCACCTTTTTAATCATGTTTATCAACAACAAATCCCCACATAACATTTTTAGCATCATATAATCATCATATACATATAAAATAGGAAATAAAATACATGTTTACATAATCAAAATAACAAGAAGATGAGGAGGACAATCTTTATACCACCAAGTTGATGTAGGTTATGAGTTTGACATGGATTTGGATGGAGAAACTTGTGCATAGCCAAGACCATCTTCAAGACCACCATTCTTCATGTATACCTTGTGGAAAATCAGCCTCAAGACACTATGAAAACTCCTCCTTGGATGTTATAAGTACCACCAATCAATAAGGTTTAAAAAGGGTTTCAACATATGCAAGTATAACATAGGATTTTGTGGTTAATTTTTGATCAAAATAGGGTGTTTATGGTGAAAGTGGACGGCAAGAATGGAGGAGGGAGAGAGAGTTTTGAGTAGATTTGCATGTTGCAAATGAAAAGTGGTATTGGTTTGCTAGTTTTGTTGGATGGTAAGCTTCAAAATGAAGCTAAGTTACAAGTGTAACTTAGTTTAGTGTAAGGATGCCACATATTTGATGTGGTGTCCCTAGTTAGTGGGGTGGGATAAACTAGTTTTGTCCCATCCCGCTAATTTACGGGTATTCCTCGATTCTAGTTTCCTCGATTTGCGTGCTCTCGGGTCGTTTTACGAAAAACGTTATTATAAATTATGAATCAACGGCACAAAACGAATCTAATAAAAATTGTCTCATCAAAAACGGAGTTCGAAAACGTAAATTCGTAATCCTAAGGTTTCCGGTTTAGTCGTAAAGGACGTCAAATTAAAATCGTAAGTCCTAATCTCTTCTCGTAAATTTGTGAGTTTATGAACCAACACAAATTTAAAACTCCAAAATAATATTCATGGATAAATTTATTTTCTGAAATGTCGGTCTGTCACCAAGGACGGTGTATGTAAACGTAAGCACGTAACGTTGAATCCTCCGGTTTAGACGTAGTCGATGCTACTTCAAGACGTAAATCCAAATTACTTCCCAAAAATAAGTGAGTTCATATTATAACATTAAAATAATGTTTTTAAATAATATCTGAGAATAAAATATCAATCATAAATTGACGGATTGTCACAACATTTACCCCTAAACAGGATCTTTGTCCTCAAAGATCATCTTATCTTACTACTCGCTTCTTATAGAGTTAAAGCCATGTGGCTATTTCCTCCACATTCGGTCTTTTCTCACAAGTGTAATTCATTACAATACGCGAGTTTCATCAAACATAACTACGGGAATAAGATCAGGCTTAATGTTGACTTACTTTCTCTATCCATGATGTTCACGGGTTTTTGATGAATGCAACTTTTCGCCGATCTAAACTTCATCAAGAAGTGATCAGATTCTCACTTGATAGACATTTTATCAAGTTCGATATATGAAACATAATTCACGCAGCTCTTGAAGTCCTAGGGTAGATCCAGCTTATATGCCTTTCAAATCAATTTTTTACATCATCTCAAAGGTCCCATACAACGGGGACTTATATCCCATGATCTTTCAGATTATCAATTCATTTTTCCAAGGTTAAAAATTGTGGCATAACTTCGCTACCCATTTGGCACTTCAAGATCTACATTTCACATTCACATAACCTCCTGCCCACTATCGGCAGTTAATAATCAGATCCTAATTTCAACAATCATTTCAGATCTCGCGGGTCGGGTATTTTGCAAGGATAGGTTCGCCATCATAGGAAACCTTAAACCTAAGAGACATGTCCAACTCACAATGGGTGTATGTCGGATGTCTTCATCTCAACTCCTGCTTATAGATGCTCTAAGATTCAGATCCTAACAAGATTCAATCTCGATCCTAATACGATAGTTATCAATGATAATATCTCCAAAGGAAAACGATTATACGGTCTATTACTAAAGGTCAATCATTCAAACATAAAAAAACACTTATATTACTTTGTATCGTTACTTTACCTCGTCCCTTCGATTTGGGGTGGTACATAGTACTCTCATCAAGGTTCGTTCTCAATGATTTATGAGCAAGTCTCTAGAAATTCGATGCGAAGCGAGGATCTTGATATAGATGATCGATACAGGCACACTATGTTTACATAACTCTTTTTCATTTATCATTAACGGGAATGATATTAGCAGATTTGGTCAGTCTGTCGACGATGACCCAAATCGAATCAAATTCAGATGATGACCTTTGCAATAGCTAAACGTTTACTAATGTATGAGGCGATGTCTGCCTTCATAATTGTCATTAGTACAACTTATTCATACAAGGATATTTTTAGTCAAAAATGACATACATAGAATACTTATACTTACAAATTCCAACATAACTATCTCTCAAAATCTCTATATTTAGGCAACCACAAGTGACCTTTAAAATATTTAACGCTATTGGCTTCTCAATTTAAATGGTTCACATTAGTCGTGAAACCTCTTTTATAACCTATATTATCCTTTTTACAAACATTGTTTATTTTTATATCGTTCGGCAATTTATTTTGCACGTTCATTATTAAGGATCATGTCCTAATTGTTTCTTTATCCTTTTTATATAATGCGTCGGTATTTATATTCACTTCTCATGATGATATAATTATCATGTCCACAATTTACTCAGATATTCTTTCTATATTATGCGTCAGTAATTACGTTCACTTCCCTAATAAAATAAATATCATAACCGTATTTATTCAAAATTCTTTGTCCATATCTTCTATGTTCTAGTGTCGTCTTTATTATCATTTTTATCCGTTTTACTCAATCTGACGTTTTAAAGCGTCGATAGTTATTATAATTAATTAAATAATTATTAGTTAATTTTTTTTTGAAACGTAAACGTAAAAATTTTAAATTTCTTAGTTTGACCAATTATATAAAATGTTCAAAATAAATTTGAATTTAATTAACAAGATTTTTGTTGATTTATCGAAAATATTTAATAAGATTCGTAAATGTTCGAAAAACCTTTGTTTATACCTTGGTCAAAGTTTTCTTAGTTTGAAAAGCAAAATTTGTCGTTTTAAGTTTTCACGTTATGGTATAAATGGTTTTACTCAGTTCCTCTTAAGTTATCTTGAGGTATACACAAACATTTACCCCTAAATAGAAGTTTAGTTAAATGGTTTGTGTATAAGAGAATAATCCCTTTAAAAATCCTTTGTTAAAACATTTGTCAAAACATATTTCTATTTCTTTTTGGTAAAATCAATATTCTTAAAAGGGCTCTTAATTTTTGAAGAGTCTATATGCATACATCTTACCATTTTTAATCCAACGGTCATTTTATGGTTGCCATGCAAGGCATTGATGACATTGGATAGGACTAGAGCTTTATGGTAGATTAAGTGGTAGAAAATCAAGCTTAGATGGCTGAAAAGGAAGAGGAAAAGAACGTTCACTTTGCTCTCATGGCCAACTCTTCCTCTTCATCATATAATGAGGTATATGATGATGCCTTTTGTATTAAGGGTTGTAGGTTGAACACTAAAAAAATGAACAAAGAAATTTTAAAGTTAAAATCAGATATTCTTGATGTAGAAGTTAGACTTGCAAACTAGAAAAGGGGGCTTGCACAATCTGATGGGATGGTAGAGAAATATAAGAAAATGGAATTTGACCTAAAAGATCAAATTAATGTTTTATCCAGAGATTTGAGAGTCAGTAATAAAGCTAGGGAGTCTTTAATGAAATGTAGAGCATACCTACAACTTCAGTTAAGTGAAGCCATTAAGGATAAAGAGAATGTAGGGCTTAAAATTGAAAATTTTGATAAAGCCAGCCAAACCCTAGAAAAATGTGTTAGTGAACAAAGAAACCCTAGGGACATGTCTGGGATTGGGATGAAAGAGTATGCTGCCATTCCACCACCTGCTGGGGACTTCTATGGTGTCCTGAAAAAGGATCTCTCTTGGAATGGTATTCTAATACTAGAGATTTTGCAACCCAAAGTATCAAAGTTCAAGTTCGTTATAGTTCCGAATCTTTTCGAATTGAAAACCGGTCTAAAGTGCGACTCAATCGTCTTTTGGTGGATCAAAAGTTTGGTTGATTTGTTTTTAACTAATAGCAAGTAATTAAAATGTCGTTGAGTAAAGTGGAAATTAAAAGATTAATTTGAATGACGAGTAAAAGTAAATGCATACAAATGTAAAGGTGGCGAAGGAAAAGTACTAACTCACTAAATAAAACTAACACTTGGAAAATTTTCAGAAAAATAAAAGGTACTATAAGAAAGTTATATCGAAAGAAACCAAAACAAGCCAAAAGGGGACCCGATCGGAATGTATTCCGATCGGATGGTCGGAATGGTGGGAAGAAGTAACACAATCGGAATAACCGAAAAACTGTCAATCGGAAAGTGAGATTAGGGACCCAATCGGAATGTGCAACCTTAACCCAATCGGAATACAAGAAAGATTGGCAATCGGAATATCCAAAATTACACCAATCGGAATATGCAAGTTTGATCAAATCGGAATACAATGAAACACCCTCAATCGGAAAGTGGATCAAAAGCCCAGATCGGAAAACAGGGGGAAGCCAATCGGAAAGTCAAAACCCCTTTCCGATTGGATCAATCGGAAAAGGGGAGGTGCTTATGGTCGGAATATAGGGGCTGATCGGAAAGGGGAGTTAAACCTCCTCCTAAAATTGTGGAAATCGGTTAAGCAAGTAAATAAGCTATATTTGAGAGCTTATCACAACACTAGCCCGAATCAATGCTTAAACCGGATCAAATAAGCACTAGAATCAACTTATCAACCCGAAATCAAACAACTTTTTGGATCTAACAATAAAAACATCAACTTTTTAATAAACTTTTTAATAAGAAAAATAAGATGATCATAAAAATAAGCCAATAAGCACAAAAGTCTTAAAGCTTAATCAAATGAAAACCTATAAAATGATCAAAAGATTAACTTTTTAGCATGAAATCAATTAGAACAACACGGATCACATGATAATCACACCAAAATCAATCTTAAATCAAGAAAAGTAGAATGAGATTAAGTAATAAAAGCTTAAAATAGAACTTTGATTAATGAAATAAGCAATACAAAAGAGTTAAACTTGAAAGATTAAAAGAAAAAGATGAACTAGTGAGAGAAAGTTTAAGACTTTCTCTCTCTAAAAACTAAAAGTGAAAAATTAACTAAAAACTCTAACCCCCTTCCTAATGACTATTAGGAGGGTATTTATAGGGAAGGAGTGCATGTGTTGCATCTTCTCTCTTGCTTTCTTCACGTTTTCTCGACTCGACTTTAATTCTTCGTCTTTGTCGTCTCGGGATTTGAACTTGTCTTTTTAATTTTCTTCTTCTATTAGACTTAAGTTCTTCGACTTCGTTAAACTTCCGTCTCTTGACTTTTTCTTCGATAAATCTTCAGAATAGGCCTTGGACTTCCGTTCTTTTTGCACTCTTGATCTTTTGACTTTGTCCTTTCCCGTTTTCTTCGGTAAAAGCCCGTGAAAGCCCGTGTTTTCTTCCTTTTTCATATTTTGATCCTAAAACACAATAAAAACACAAACCACGCATAATTCCGACTTTTACGACATAAATCACACGTTTTGGTCTTGTTATTATTGGAAATAAGTGGTAAAAGGATAAGTGTTTTCACACTTATTAAATCCCCTACACTTGACCATTGCAATGCCCTCATGCAATGCATTAATTTTAAAGCACGGTTTACATTCTCCATCATAAATAACCCACCTTGGCCTTTATTAAACACTAGACATAAAAGATAGAAATAAGTAAAGAAATTAAAAACTTACATTGGGTTTTGGCGGCCATGAACATTTATCATCCTCAAGTTTCACGTTCCCCATACCAAGCTTAAAAATGAGATCATTGTTATTATAAGTTAGCAAACTATCACGAACTAATGTGGGCCAATTATTCACTTAGACTCCCTTATTCCTAGGTGTATCTCTTATATTTTATTTTTGTCCTGAATGATCACGAGGATGCATTGTTTGACTTATTTCGATAGTTATTTAGTCCGAAAATAAGGTGAACGATTTAATCAATAGTTAGCTAAAGGACCAAATCTTTTAAAACTGCTTCTCGGGATATCAGAAAGTTCATATCTTGGCATAACTTGGTTCGCGATTTGAGACCTTTCTCGGGCCGATATTTGGCAGCGACTTCATACTTCGAATCTTCGAGAGACGTTCTTGAAATTATGGTCTTCTCTTCATAATAGGAATTTCTTCACTTGAAGTTTTTGAGAGATTCTTCATCTTTGGACCACGACTTCTTCATTTTTTCTCCAATCTTTATTTTGGACTTTGATATACAACGATCCGCCTCCTTTTAGGACTTGGATCTATTTATCCTCATACCTTGTTAGGGTCTTTTCGGATAGACTTCTCCATGAATTTTGGATAAATGATTCTTCACATCACTTTTGGATCTTTAGCAACAAACTGTAGCCCTCATGCCTTGTTAGGGCCTTTTCGGACTCGCCAATCTTCGCGCCCCGCTTCATAAGTTATGCCTTGGCTATGAACTCTCGTCATTACCGAGCAACTTTTAAACGATCTGGGGCTAAAAGCTAAGTAACCTTTTAAATCGTACAACCTTATTTATTAGCAGATAAATTTATTAACAAGCGGAGGGAGAATAGGCTCATAATTAACTCACATAAATTCACGAAAGAATACCGAACTTATAATTGACTCTATCATCTCTCGTTCTCCACAGTTTAAAATCTCAAGGAATGAGACTCGTGGATGCTTAGCCTATTAAATCAAAGTTTTGGGTTTTCGAGTCGCCTATAGGATCTTGCAAATTCTTAGACTTTTTCAAGTTTAGAAATCGCATTTTAAAGTTCCCTTGATAAACGACTCTCTAGGATCAATTATAGGAACTTGCGAAAAGTTCTTGTTCTTAACCCTTGAGAGTTAAGACTTTCGCGTTTTATAGCTCCCTAAATAAAAGCCTAGCAAAACTTGACTTAAACACGTTAAGGATACTAGCTAGAGTAAACTTAGGCAAGTAAACTCGGGTTGAGTCAAAATGTTCACGACTAAGAAAAATCTAAAACCACTTTATTGAAAAACTATTCTAGTAAGGGAAGAAAATAAACATAATAAAGGAAAATGCAACTATACAACTAGGCCAAAATAGATTAAAAATTTTGAAAAATGTCGAAAAATCAAATTTTCCGGTTAAAATGAGGGCAAATTCATGGAAAAGACCACTTACTTCGATAGAAGTCCCCCCTACACTTGAGATAAACATTGTCCTCAATGTTTAAGCATGTGGAAGTAAACTCCCCTACACTTAGGACATTGTGCACTTTGTTTAAATCTTGTTAAGGAAAGGACAACTAAAGTGAATTCAATGTGAACATATAGAATATGAAATATTGAATCACAAGGGTTTAGGATAGAACCGGGAAGATGGAAAACACGGTATCACGGTTCGTCAAAAGTCATCAAGATGCTCTTTGAAACTTTAATCCCTGCACAGCACAAGAAACAAGACAACAAACATATGCGGGGCTCCCCCTACACTTATTATGAAAGCAGTGAAGGATAAAACACGGGTTGCCTCCCGAGAAGCGCTTGTTTTTGTTCACCGAGTCATGAGCCTGACTCGACCAAATTTTAGTTCATGGGGAACGTGGTGAGGGATGGAATCATCTCCTGAGAGATGTCCTCACCAAAGTACAGCTTCAAACGCTGGCCATTCACCTTGAAATTGGGCCCATTCGGCTGAGAAAGCTCAATGGTCCCATATGGAAAGACTTTGGCGACGGTGAATGGACCAGTCCAACGGCTCTTCAACTTGCCAGAGAAGATCTTCAACCGAGAGTTAAAGAGTAGAACTTGATCTCCAACGTGGAACTCTCGGTTCTTGATTTTAGCATCGTGGATCATCTTCGTCTTCTCCTTGTAGATCAGCGAGTTCTCATAAGCTTCATTCCTCAGTTCATTTAGCTCGTTGAGTTGAACCTTGCGATGATCACCGGCTTTTATGATGTCGAAGTTCGCCCACTTCAAGGCCCAGTGCGCCTTGTGTTCCAGCTCGATGGGTAGGTGGCAGGCTTTCCCGTACACAAGACGATAAGGTGTACAACCGATCGGGGTCTTGTAAGCAGTACGGAAAGCCCACAGAGCATCATCTAACTTATCGGCCCACGCGGCGCGATGCTCTCCCACAGTACGCTCCAAAATTCTCTTCAAGCCACGATTGGAAATTTCGGCTTGCCCATTGGTTTGGGGATGATAGGCGGTGGAAAGACGGTGATTGACACCATACTTTGCCATGACTCTGGCAAATTGATCGTTGCAAAAATGAGTCCCGCGGTCACTGATGATAGCACGAGGGACGCCAAATCGAGCGAAAAGCTGCTTCAAAAAGTTCACAACCACCCTCGCATCATTCGTAGGAAGAGCCTTAGCTTCAACCCATTTAGAGACGTAGTCGACGGCGACGAGGATGTACTTGTTCCCTTTGGATGATGGAAATGGCCCCATAAAGTCGATGCCCCATACATCAAAGATTTCACATTCCTGTATGAAATTTTGAGGCATCTCATCCTTATGTGTGATCTTGCCTTGACGTTGGCAAGCATCACAATGCTTAACCATTTCGTGAGCGTCACGATAAAT
Organism: Glebionis coronaria; assembly: GCA_025667525.1. NCBI lineage: Eukaryota > Viridiplantae > Streptophyta > Magnoliopsida > Asterales > Asteraceae > Glebionis > Glebionis coronaria. The sequence continues at coordinate 645,248,227 of CM046876.1, forward strand.
GGTGGGCCAGTAGAATCCAGAATCAAACACTTTCTTAGCGGTGTAGTTGGGACCAAAGTGACCACCGGTGGGTCCTTTGTGGCAAGCTTGGAGGATGTCAAAAGCTGCCGGTCCGTCAACACATCGACGAATAATCAGATCAGCACACTGTTTGAATAGATAAGGGTCATCCCAAAAGTAAGTCTTAACATCGTTCAAGAACTTCTTCTTTTGTTGGGATGTTAACCCTTGGATGAGAATACCACCCGCTAAGTAGTTTGCAATGTCCGCAAACCACGGGGTGCCATCAAGATTGAGATTTATAGACATTAGAGTCTCCAGGGGGAAAGAGTCATTGATCTCTTTGTTCGGATGATCCCCCTGATATGGATCCTCAAGTCGACTCAGATGATCCGCGGCCAGGTTTTCGGCTCCCTTCTTGTCACGAATTTCAATGTTGAATTCTTGAAGGAGCAAAACCCAGCGAAGAAGTCTTGGCTTAGAATCGTTCTTTGTCATCAAGTACTTCAACGCGGAATGGTCCGTGTATACGATGGTGGTGGATAAAACAAGATAGGGGCGAAATTTCTCAAAAGCATAGACAACAGCTAAAAGTTCTTTTTCGGTTGTCGTATAATGCAATTGAGCCCTCGTCATTGTTTTGCTAGCGTAGTGGATTGGTTGGAAGTGTTTATTCACACGTTGGCCCAAAACCGCACCAATAGCAAAGTCGCTAGCATCGCACATCAATTCAAAGGGCAGCTCCCAATTTGGGGTAACCAAGACCGGGGCCTTAGTTAGCTTATCCTTGAGAAGATTGAAGGCTTCGAGACACTCTTTAGAAAAGATAAAAGGAGTATCTTTTTCTAAGAGGTGGGTCATCGGGCGAGCGATTTTAGAGAAATCCTGAATGAATCTACGATAGAAGCCCGCATGACCCAGAAAGCTTCTCACACCCTTCACGGTTCAAGGTGGAGGTAATTTGGCTATGACATCTACTTTAGCACGGTCAACTTCAAGACCGGCTTTAGAGATTTTGTGTCCTAGCACAATGCCTTCTTTTACCATAAAATGGCATTTTTCCCAATTCAGAACAAGGCGAGTGTCTTCGCACCGCTTAAGCATACGTTCTAAATTGGCAAGGCAAGCAGAGAAGGAATCCCCGAAGACCGAGAAATCATCCATGAAGACTTCCATGGTTTGCTCAACCATATCATGGAAGATAGCCAACATGCACCTTTGGAAAGTCCCTGGGGCATTGCATAAGCCAAAAGGCATTCGTTTATAAGCAAAGGTGCCGTAGGGACAAGTGAATGTTGTCTTCTCTTGATCTTGGGGATCGATGGGTATTTGAAAATAACCCGAGAAACCATCCAGAAAGCAGTAATATTCATTACCAGCTAGACGTTCAAGCATTTGGTCCATAAAAGGTAGAGGGAAATGATCCTTTCTCGTGGCATCATTGAGTTTGCGGTAGTCTATACAAACTCTCCACCCAGTAACGAGACGGGTAGGAATTAACTCGTTGTTTGCATTGGGCACAACGGTTATACCACCTTTCTTAGGCACACAATGGACTGGACTAACCCACGGTGAATCCGAAATAGGGTAAATCATACCCGCATCAAGAAGTTTGATAACCTCTTTTTTGATGACTTCATGTATTTTAGGATTCACCCGTCGTTGACTTTGAATTGTGGGCTTAAAGTCGTCCTCCATGAGAATTTTATGTGTGCAGAAATGAGGATCAATTCCACGGATGTCCGAGATTTTCCAAGCGATAGCTCGTTTATGCTTCTTCACACAGCGACAAGGCGTTCTTTTTCGTCTTCTTTTAGATCCTTTGCGATGATGACCGGTAACTTCTCGTCGTCTTCCAGAAAAACGTACTCAAGATGAGGCGGTAAGTCCTTAAGCTCGAGAGTAGGAGGATCCTCAGTAGATGGTGAAACTAACGATGGATCATCATTAGTCACCTCTTTAGGAGCAGGAGGAGACAATGGGTCCTCATTGAGAAGTCTCTCAATAGTACGAATATCTTCATCCTAATTGGTGGACAAATCATCATACTTAATATCGAGAGGACCCAAGCTAGCTTCGAAGTCATCCAAGTCACTTTCTCCAAAAGGAGTCAATGCTGGAGCAATTGAGGCAACGGTCTCAACATTGGGTAGAGAATGAGTACTTTTGCAAGCATCATGAAAATGTTCTTCACAAGCCTCATCGAGAACATCAATAGCATTAACACTCTCATACGAATAAGGTTGCTTAGAAATCTTACCCATGTTGAAGACAATTTGATCGTCACCAACTCTCATGATTATTTCGCCTGCGGCTACATCAATAAGAGTGCGACCGGTCCTCAGAAATGGACGTCCGAAGATTAATGGAACACGGGGATCCATCTCGTAATCAACGACGACAAAATCCGCCGGGAAGGTGAATTTATCGACGCCAACAAAGACATCTTCGGCTATCCCCACTGGATAAGCAACCGTACGGTTGGCTAATTCCAAAGTCATTCGTGTGGGGACTAGCTCGGGGAGAGATAATTGCTTCCAAACACTTAAAGGCATTAAGTTTATACTGGCACCTAGATCGGCTAGGGCCATGCAATTCTCTACTCCCGGGAAGTTGCAAGGAATCAAGAAGCGACCCGGATCACCAAGTTTGGTGGGCAATTGCCTTAAGAGCACTGCGGAGCAATTCTCATTAAGGTGGGTCTGAGCAATGTCCAGAAGCTTTTCTTTATCACTTAAAAGATCTTTAAACATCTTAGCGTATTTGGGCATGTGAGCGAGAGCCTCGGCAAAGGAGATGTTAAAATTCAATTGTTTGAACATTTTAAGGAAGTTCGAAACCTGAATATCATCCTTGCTCTTTTGCTTCTCTTTCCTCAACCTTGAGGGATAAGGTATATTGGATGAAGAAGAAGGCTTTAAGGGAATAGGATCACTCACAACCACGGGTGGTGGGGAAATGGGGATAGAAGGTGAAGGAGGTTGGGAAAGTTGCTCTTTTTCCTTGGTCACAATCAACGGTGGAGGTGTAGGAAGCTCGGGTTCCATATAACCTTTTCCACTACGAGTGGTGATTGCTTTCATCTCCCCTCTCGGATTTGCAACGGTATTACTCGGAAGAGTACCCGAAGCAGAGGGTTGATTACTTTGGATGAGCGAACCAATCATATCACGAAGGTGAAGAGCTTGATTGTTAAAAGAGTTTTGCATGTTGGCATTAATATCATTGCTGTGTTTGGCCATGTAATTCCTTAGCTCGGCTCGAATATCGCTCCCTTGTTTCACCATGTCATTCTTCAAGTTGACAAATTGACTCTGAAGATTCGTCACCATCTCACGATTGGTCTTCATGAACGTCTCGACGTCTTGGTTTACGGCCATCGGTTGATTGAGAGGTGGAGCTTGGTAAGCTTGAGAATTTCCTTGAGTTGGGTATGGGTTTCTTTGGGATTGATACTGATTTTGAGCACGAGGTTGGGATTGGTTGTTTCGGTTAAAGCTTTGTTGTTGGTTTTGGTTTGCAGGAGGGAAACCGGGAGGAGCAAGATAATTGTTGGATCGATAACTTAGCAAGTTACGGTCTCCTTGAGGGCGGGCTGGATAGCCTCCCGTAGGATAAGTACCATATGCTGCGTTAACGTCTTCAGAATAATTTCCGTGAGTAGAAGGACACTCATTGTAGGAATGAGGACCACCACATGTGTCACAAGAGATAACAACGGCTTTAGCTTGTTGAGTTTGGTTAGAAGTCAAAATTTGGAGACTTTTGTTAATATCGAGAATAACACGTTCCAAAATAGACGGGTTGGTGGTGGTAGAAGTAGATGAAACATTGACTCTCTGATTAGATCTTGAGGATGCAGAAGAATCCCAATTCTTGTGGTGAGTAGTCATGTTTTCAATCAACTCGCGACACTCCTCCGGTCTCCTTTTCATAAAAGTACCACCGGCGGCGGCATTGATCGTGTCACGATCACGAAAAGTGAGACCATTGTAGAAGGTGTCAATGAGAGTGACGGGGAGCATATTGTGATTAGGACAGCGGTCGATCAAATCATTGTAACGTTCCCAAGCATCAAAAAGCGATTCATCGTTCTCTTGCATAAATCCACTGATTTGGTTACGAAGGCTAGTGACCATGGATGGGGGAAAGTAGCGCGATAAAAAGCGTTGAGTCATGTCGTTCCACGTATGAATAGAATTCTTAGGAAGACGGTCAAACCATTTTTCGGCATGGTGAGAAAGCGAGTGTGGAAAAAGTTGAAGGCGAAGGTCATCCATAGAAACACCGGGGCACTTCATGCTTTGGGTAATGGTAATGAATTTGTCGAGGTGTTTGTTGGCATCATCATCCGGAATTCCACGAAACGGATTCGTTTGCACTTGTTGTATCATATGATGCTTCAACGAAAACTCCTGGGCCGTGACGTGTATTGGCGCAATCGGGCCTCCGCGTCCGTTCATGGTGGGTTGGCACAATTCCTCCATGGTTCGTAAATCAGGTAGAAGGACATTGTTGTTGTTGTTGTTGTTGTTGTTATTCAAATTGTTGTGAGGTGGGTGATTATTATTGTTATTAACACCAGCCATATCTAAATCTTCAAGATTCTCGGGCTCAGAATAGTTTGTAGATCTAGTACGCATGCACCTGCAGAAGAAAAATATACACAAGGAATATCTATATAATATTTTTGGTTTTTATGGGTTTTTTTTAAATGTTTTTGTATTTTTGAAGAGTTTTATATTTTTTAGGATTTTTGAAAATTTTTATAGCAATGAAAATAACGTTCAAAGAACGGATCCCAAAATTCAATGCGTCTCTCACTAGAAACCGTTTATCTTAACGAAAAGAGCCGGCAGCGGCGCCATTTAATACTAGAGATTTTGCAACCCAAAGTATCAAAGTTCAAGTTCGTTATAGTTCCGAATCTTTTCGAATTGAAAACCGGTCTAAAGTGCGACTCAATCGTCTTTTGGTGGATCAAAAGTTTGGTTGATTTGTTTTTAACTAATAGCAAGTAATTAAAATGTCGTTGAGTAAAGTGGAAATTAAAAGATTAATTTGAATGACGAGTAAAAGTAAATGCATACAAATGTAAAGGTGGCGAAGGAAAAGTACTAACTCACTAAATAAAACTAACACTTGGAAAATTTTCAGAAAAATAAAAGGTACTATAAGAAAGTTATATCGAAAGAAACCAAAACAAGCCAAAAGGGGACCCGATCGGAATGTATTCCGATCGGATGGTCGGAATGGTGGGAAGAAGTAACACAATCGGAATAACCGAAAAACTGTCAATCGGAAAGTGAGATTAGGGACCCAATCGGAATGTGCAACCTTAACCAAATCGGAATACAAGAAAGATTGGCAATCGGAATATCCAAAATTACACGAATCGGAATATGCAAGTTTGATCAAATCGGAATACAATGAAACACCCTCAATCGGAAAGTGGATCAAAAGCCCAGATCGGAAAACAGGGGGAAGCCAATCGGAAAGTCAAAACCCCTTTCCGATTGGATCAATCGGAAAAGGGGAGGTGCTTATGGTCGGAATATAGGGGCTGATCGGAAAGGGGAGTTAAACCTCCTCCTAAAATTGTGGAAATCGGTTAAGCAAGTAAATAAGCTATATTTGAGAGCTTATCACAACACTAGCCCGAATCAATGCTTAAACCGGATCAAATAAGCACTAGAATCAACTTATCAACCCGAAATCAAACAACTTTTTGGATCTAACAATAAAAACTTCAACTTTTTAATAAACTTTTTAATAAGAAAAATAAGATGATCATAAAAATAAGCCAATAAGCACAAAAGTCTTAAAGCTTAATCAAATGAAAACCTATAAAATGATCAAAAGATTAACTTTTTAGCATGAAATCAATTAGAACAACACGGATCACATGATAATCACACCAAAATCAATCTTAAATCAAGAAAAGTAGAATGAGATTAAGTAATAAAAGCTTAAAATAGAACTTTGATTAATGAAATAAGCAATACAAAAGAGTTAAACTTGAAAGATTAAAAGAAAAAGATGAACTAGTGAGAGAAAGTTTAAGACTTTCTCTCTCTAAAAACTAAAAGTGAAAAATTAACTAAAAACTCTAACCCCCTTCCTAATGACTATTAGGAGGGTATTTATAGGGAAGGAGTGCACGTGTTGCATCTTCTCTCTTGCTTTCTTCACGTTTTCTCGACTCGACTTTAATTCTTCGTCTTTGTCGTCTCGGGATTTGAACTTGTCTTTTTAATTTTCTTCTTCTATTAGACTTAAGTTCTTCGACTTCGTTAAACTTCCGTCTCTTGACTTTTTCTTCGATAAATCTTCAGAATAGGCCTTGGACTTCCGTTCTTTTTGCACTCTTGATCTTTTGACTTTGTCCTTTCCCGTTTTCTTCGGTAAAAGCCCGTGAAAGCCCGTGTTTTCTTCCTTTTTCATATTTTGATCCTAAAACACAATAAAAACACAAACCACGCATAATTCCGACTTTTACGACATAAATCACACGTTTTGGTCTTGTTATTATTGGAAATAAGTGGTAAAAGGATAAGTGTTTTCACACTTATTAGTATTCTAGAACTCCAAGAAAAGGAATTTATTCCTTTACCTAGAGTGCTTTCCCTAGTTGAGGAGTATAAGTAGAAAATGACTGACCTTGAACAGTGGAAGAAAGACAACCCTATGTTGTTTGTCAAGGGAGGGCTTCTTAGTGATGAAGAAACTAAAGTTAGACCAATATACATTACTAATCCTACCACTGGAAGACCTATTGACATTGGCTCTTCAACTAAGACCAAATCTAGTATTAAATATGCTGAATATATAGGAAACCTAGATCACCCCAAAGTCAAGCAAGTGTTAATGGGACAGGGTTCTTTCAATCTAGACCTAAGGTTATGTCTAAAAAAGATTGTTACACATGTGGGAGTTTTTCTCATTTGGCTTATAAATGTGTTAGCGGTTCTAAATTCAATGCTGACAAAAGGTCAACCATGGTCAAACCTAGACCCTTTGTCCAAACTAGTCCCCAGGCCACTAAACCAGCTCCTTTCTTTTCTAGAGGAACTAACACTCATGGACAAAGACATTTTCAAAAGAACAACACTTAGTCTAACAGACAATGGGTTCCTGTAGCAAACCCTAACTCAGACGATGACAGGAACAAATTAGACGCTGACACGTCAAAATCAGCCATTGACTGATCTAGTATTGGTATGAAAATGCCACAACTGGCTTCTGTTATATCTTCTGTTAAACTAAGTAATACGTATTTAAAACCTAAGGGACCAGGGTCTAAAGCTTCATCCAGTCTGACATGGAGACCTAAACAAGATCAAAACCCTAATTTTGATGGAATTTCTATGACTTGTAACAGATTTAACTTTCTTGCAAAGGTCATCACTAAACCTATTGGGGTAAATTGGGTTTTTAGGCCACAAAGGGATGAACAAGGGGTTGTTACAAGGAATAAGTCAATTCTTGTTGAACAACCAAATGAATCCAAGTCTACAAAGGATTGGGTTCCCAAAGAAAACTATTTTGTTTTCTTCATGTGCAGGGTATTCAAAAGCAGGTCAATGATAAAGGATATTGGAGCAGTGGATGCTCAAGGCACATGACCGGGAAGAAAGACTATCTTACCAATTTCATACCTATCAAGAATGGTGATAAAGTGTATTTTGGAGGAGGTTTTGGTACCATCTCTGGAAAAGGCACTCTCATTACCAACAACTTAAGGTTTGATGTTGTCTTCCTGGTAAAAGAACTTGACTACAACTTGTTTAGTGTGTCACAAGTTTGTGACAACAAAAATAAAGTTCTTTTTACTGATACTGAATGCTTGGTGTTGAGTAAGGATTTTAAGATTCCCGATGAGAAGTTTATTGAATATAGAACACCTAGGCATAAGGACATTTATAATGTTAATCTAAATGGAATTAAGATGAACAAAAATCTATCATGTCTTTATTCTAAAGCTTCAGTTGATGAAAGTAATTTATGGTACAGAAGGTTAGGGCACATTAATTTTAATAATATTAATAGACTTGTGAGACATGATCTTGTTAGTAGCTTGCCTTTAAAAGCTTTCCATAATGATCCTTCTTGTGTTGCATTCCTTAAAGGCAAACAACATAAGGTCTCCTTTAAGTCTAAAAGTGTGAATTCTAGTTCTAAACCACTTCACTTGTTACACATGGACTTATTTGGCCCAACCAATATAGAAAGCCTAAATGGTAAATCTTATTGTTTTGTTGTCACTGATGATTATTATAGGTTTACTTTCACTTTCTTTTTGGCTTTAAAGAGTGATACTACTAAGACTTTAATTCACTTCATCACACAGATTGAGAAGAAAACGGGTAATGAAGTTAGAATTCTTAGAAGTGATAATGGTGGTGAGTTTAGGAACAATATTCTAGACACCTTTTGTGCCAATAAGGGAATTTCTAGGGAGTTTAGCATGGCTAGAACTCCACAGTAGAATGGTGTAGCTGAAAGAAAGAATAGAACTTTAATAGAAGCAGCTAGAACCATGTTAGAAGATGCAAATTTACCTATTGATTTTTGGGCTGAGGCTGTGAACACTGCATGCTATGTTCAAAATAGAGCCTTGGTGAATAAGTTTCATAATAAGACCCCCTATGTGTTGCTTTAGAATAGGAAGCCTAGTATAGACTTATTTAGGCCTTTTGGATGTCATGTAGTGATTTTGAATACTAGTGATAAACTAGGTAAGTTTCATTCCAAGGGTGATGAGGGACTTTTTATGGGATATTCCACAAATAGCATGGGGTATAGGGTTTGTAACAAGAAGACTAAGATTCTAACAAACAATATTCATGTTGACTTCTTGGAAAGTAAACCTAGTGATCCAAAGTCTGGACCTAATTGGTTGTTTGATTTGGAACCATTATCTAGGGTTTTGAATTATATGCTTGTCTCTAATCCAGACATTGTGGAAAAGGATCCAAATGTCTTGGAAGAACCTATTGTTAAGATTTCAGGTACACATGTTGTTAAAGAAGAAGGATCACATGCAGTTGAGCCATCTCCCATATTTGAGTATGTCACCAAATCTATATGGACTGATGGGTATGTGCAAGCATCTACTACTACTGGAAAGGAGGAAGAAGGGGCCACAAGAAAAATCAGTTGATGAATTCATGCATGCATCTTCAGACGCTGACAAAGCTAATTTAGACGCTGACATGTTAAATTTAGACACTGACAGTCTGCTTGGAAATTTATTCTCTGCCTCGAATAGAAATATTTTTGAACATGTTGAAGATCCCATACCCAATCAAGATGTCAATTCAAGTAGGGATTGGAGTAGAAATGAAGATGATATTGGCATCATGAAGTCCACTATTCATGACAATTCACTATTTGGGGGAGGAATACTTACAAAGGTGGCCAAAGATCATCCTCCTTCCCAAATAATTGGTGATATTCAGACTCCTGTTCAAACAAGGAGGACTCACCAGATCAAGGTGGATTCATTGCTAATATTCACAAATAGGAAGATACCACTCTTGTGCAAGCATGTTTGTTTGCTTATTTTCTGTCCCAAAAGGAACTCAAGAAGATTTTTGAATCTCTTAAAGAACCAAGTTGGATTGAAGCAATGCAGGATGAGCTTCATCAGTTTGCAATTCAAGATGTTTGGGAGCTAGTAGATTGTCCAAGGTATGTCAGACCTATTGGGACCCGTTGGGCTCTAAGGAATAAAAAGGATGAAAGAGGAATTGTGGTCAGAAACAAGGTACATTTAGTTGCTCAGGGCTATACACAAGAAGAAAGGATAGACTATGAAGAGGTTTTTTGCACATGTTGCAAGAATTGAAGCAATACGGATTTTCCTAGCCTATGCTTCTTGCATGGGTTTTATAGTTTATCAAATGGATGTGAAAAGTGATTTCTTATATGGCACAGTTGAGGAGGAAGTGTATGTTATGCAACCTCCAGGTTTCGAAGATTCAGAACATCTAGACAAGGTGTATAGAGTCAAGAAAGAAATGTTTGGACTTCATCAAGCCCCAAGAGCATGGTATCGTACATTATCTAGTTACCTTGTGGAAAATGGATTCAAGAGGGGCATCATAGACCAAACTCTATTTACCAAGATGATTGGTAAGGATTTTCTTCTTGTACAGGACTATATGATGATATTATTTTTGGATCATCTAATCCAAATATGAGTGAAGACTTTTCCAAGCTCATGATAGATAAATTCAAGATGAGTGCAATAGGAGATATAAACTTCTTTCTAGGTTTACAAGTACAACAGAAAGAAGATGGTATCTTTATTTCTCAAGACAAATTTGTGGCTGAGGTCTTGAAGAAGTTTGTTTTTTCTCCTCATGAAAAACGAGCTAGAATACCCATGGATAGGGAACACCCTGGGGAAAGACTAGAGATGGGAAAGATGTTGATGTTAGGCATTATAGATCCATGATTGGATCCTTGATGTATCTTGCTGCCTCTAGACCTGACATCATGTTTGTTGTGTGTGCATGTGCATGCCATCAAGTGACTCCTAAAGATTGTCATCTTCATGCTATTAAAAGGATCTTTAGATTCCTTAGGTGTTATCCCACCTTGGGTTTTTGGTATCCTAAAGATTATCCATTGGAGCTTATTGGATATTCAGACAGTGACTATAGAGGTGATAAGTTTGATAGGAAATCCACAACTACTGGATGTCAAATTCTTGGGAGCAAGCTCATATATTGGCATTGTAAGAAACAAACAGTGGTGACAAATTCTACAACTGAAGCAGAATATGTGGTTGCTGCTGCATGCTGTGGACAAGTTTTATGGATTCAAAACCAACTGTTGGATTATGGGTATAATTTTATGCATACTAAGATATTTGTAGATAACAACAGTACCTTATGCATTATTAAGAATCCTGTACATCATCCTAAAACTAAACACATAGAAATTAGGCATCATTTTATAAGAGATTGTTTTGAAAAAGGTTTAATACATCCAGATAGGGTAAACACAGAAGAGAATGTCGTTGATCTTTTAACTAAACCTTTTGATGTTGGGAGGTTCCAGTACTTGGTGACAAATATTGGAATGATTAATCTCACCAAAATGTGTTTTTGAAATCATTATATAGTATGTACAGGATGTGCACTGTTATTTATCTTTGTAAAGTATTAGATTTTCCCCCTTATTTTTCTAACGCTGACAAAGGTTATTTTTACGCTGACAAGTGTAAAAATGGCCGCTGACAACAACATGTTAGTTTTGTGGTTTTTGATCTAATCATGCAGGCATTATGTGAAGGTTTATAAAGCTCATAACAATTACGCAATACCCTAAACAAGATCAAAGCACACATAGCGGAAGCGATTTAACAAGATCATAATCAATAACACAATTATAATGAATCGAATTAGGGTTACATACCTTTATCCTAGCAAACATCCATAAGATCACCAACGAATCACCAATTAGGGTTCATGACGAACACTACCAAGATGTAGTCTAAAGTAAGACTACATTACGTTCTTGTACACACTTAATACAACGAGCTAACCGTGATTCTAGCACGTGTAAACTGAGCTTCTACGCTTGTAGAATATCTACCAATCAACCCTAGAGAAAGCTAGGACTAGATAATTTAAATAGCTTAATCGAAAACCAAAACCCTAATTATAGGGGTGTTTGGCCGACGATCAATAGAGAGAAAAGAGAGAGAGGGATTAAGAAATTATGAAGGCTATGGGATTGTTTATATAGGCCTTGGAAAATCTTGTTCTCCAAGTAATAAACCAATTAGGAAACAAAATCTTTTTTTCTTTCCTTTTTGCTCCCTTTGGCCGTCGACTACAAGCCCACCCAAGGAGGCTTTCAGAACTTTTCTGTTTCCTTCTTTTCTCTTCTGTTTAATTCCATAACGGTCGTTTATACTTAACTCTTAATTATTAACGATCGTTAGTTAAGCTTCGATTTATTTTAATAAATATATAAAATATATTTATCAAATAAGTTAACCCTTTACGTAATGTGTGCAATCCCGTAATCCCGAGTTCGATCCTAACACACGACTATTTAAATATAAGTCCATTAAACTTTTATCTCCCACTTGGACATATTTCAAAATATCATGATCACATTGGTTAGCGTCTAGTTACACGCCAATGCCCTAGTCCGATCTCGAGTAAGGTCTCTTGGATAAAACCTTTTAATGATTTACTATCATTATTATTATCCTTTCATTTCAAATACAACGTTAATAGGATATGGCTCTCAATCATTACTTACATTAACCATTCTATTTCTCGTTTACGGATATAACAAGATCTCCAAAACAAATTTGGGTGCGGCCGTACAAATATCTTACTACTCCCCCGAGGGCCCAACTGTATGATACTTCAAAATAATTTGAAGGAAACAAATCCCATATTGACTACAAGCAAAAATTATGAATTTTGCAACACTTCTGAAAATAACCCTTATAGCCACCAGTTACGTTTAGCGTTAGATTATTTCACAGAAATACACTAGATCCACGACAGTTGCCTGGTATCTCAGGTCTAAGGATAACTATTTATGATTTACTTGATGACAAAGATCCATAAAGTAAAATCATATAGTTGGGATAAGTCCAATATTTGATTCATCAAATATCATCCAAAATTGACCAATATACTTTCAAGTATACTCTGTGACTATTTGGAATTGCCTTAGTTTAATAATATTCCCGTATTATTAATCGACAACGGACATTTAGAAATGTCATAATATTCATGGATTAAAACATGTAAAATAGGATACAAAATCAAATAACAGAAAATAAACGAAACCCAATCTTTATTTCATCAATTCAATAATGTCTTAACATCCTTTATCCAAATACTAAATAGATCAATGCATGAAAACATGGTCGATGCATTATGCCTCTAACAATGACACTCACACTTGTTTGACAAAGCATAAAATAACCAATCTTGACCTATTGGAATTTTGAGAATACTTTCTTCAAGAATTCAATTCATTGAAACTCTTTTACATGTGCATTCAAATAGTTTGATATTGCCACATAGTATCAAAATTGTGAAACATCCTTGATCACCAATTTCCTAAACTTCCAAAACACATTTGAAGTTCAAAGTATTCTAATTCTTTAAAGTATAATGCAACTTTAATCAACATGTCATCTCCAAGGATACCATGACTAATATTGAGTGTTACCTTAATTATATCTTTTCAAGTTTGACAACTTGTCATAAAAGATATAAATACGTTACCTTTAATATCTATTATGTAATGTTTGATTCCAACCAAACCTCCAAGTTTGTTGGCTATGATAATTTGCACAAAGATTGACAAATTACTCATCTATAGAATATGGAATCCAATCCAAGATTTAGGATGTTATTCTATTTCCAAACATATTTCTTCAGAATATTCATTACACAAGTTATTTAATAACTTTTAAATAGATCAATATATTCAAATAATCATGCATTCTAAGCATGATATAAATACAACACGACACACATGAGAATTTCTCAAACCAGATTTAAATTTCTTCATGTTCTAAATATCCATATAAATTTACTACATTGCATATTATGTTGTATTTCCACCGCATAAACAAACAAAAATTATTTGTTCCAAGGTTATGTACATCTTATTTTCTAAATCTTCAAAGTAAAGTTTCATCTCAAATCTAAGCCAAATCAACATTTAATTTGAATGAAATCTTACTTTCTTACATGTCTATTTGACACATATAATTCAAGAAAATAACCATAATACTCCCACTAGCTTTTAGGAATACTCAGAAATCATCTTATTCAAATTTAAATCCAATCTTAGATTTCAAATTAAACATAAGAATGATCTCCTAGATGCTTGCTTTTATCCATTCATGGATAATTACATTTTTTACTTTTCTAAAGATTTATTTTGAAGTAATAAACTCATTTCGATTACTTAAGTCCTTGCTCAAGTAGTCATTCAAGAAATAGTTCATACATATCCAAATTTTTCAATTTAAAATATGACCATCAAAATCGTTATACATTTAATGTGTTTAGGAAAGATTACTCAATCACAATTAATTACTTAAGTGTGATTAATAATCTATTCATAATACATACATTAAATACGTGTACAATTTTGTCCATATAATTTTGACACAAAGATTAAACCACCACAATTGGTGTTTTTCTTCCTTTGACGAAACTCATCTCCAATTTTAAGTCAAACTATTTAAGATTAAACGAATCTAAAATTGATTATCTTATTGGAAAACATCTATAACGTTCTTAGTATGAGTAATTTATCCACTTCAATATTTGGCAACAAATCATAACGTTTATTTGTAACTCATATTTCTCAGCATATTAATCACATATCCAAGATATCCTTGCGAACCTATGACTTAAATTCCTTTATCTTGAGAGTTAGCATTTACAAGCCTTCCTCATGATAATTACTAGTGTATTTCAGAAGATTATGTATCTTGTAATTTTATCTTTCAAGATCAAAACTCCCACTTGCTTATAGTAACTTAAAATTACTCTTTAAATACATAGCAAATAGATCAACTTTCCAACGTTATCTATATGGGACATTACAAAACACAATGGCAGTTCCATACTCTTTATTTTCTAAACAATCAACTTCATAAGTAGTTTAGCAAAATCCGAACTTCATTTAAGATATAACGTGATTCATCACATTCCATATATAATGGTATCTTATTAATATTTTTAGCTCAAGTCATACTCAACTTTCAAACCTTGATATCTTTTTTGAAGAAAAGGAAGATATAGTTATCTTGAATCAATCATCATATTGGTTTTCCTAATGAACATACCATAACAATGTTGTATTTCATTTAGGGTTAATATTGTAAGTCAATCTAATAACATTTAAGATAAATATATATCTTCAAGCTTACCTATATACCAACTAAAACATCTTAATGGTATAATAGATTTCAGAACCATTTTGCATGCTTTATAACTCAAGTACTTCTAATACAAAGTCACTTCATTTCCATATCTTTAAAACATAAAAGTTACAATTCCATCATACGTTTTAAGTCATTTGACCATGACTTCATGTATATGTCTTTAGTGAAATAGAGACAATACATTAACGTCTTACTTTATATTATACGTCTTCCAAGACTTTATGTTTGTGACTTTATACAATAAATCATAAACATGTATAACTAAAGTAATCATTAACACCACTAGATTTTCAACAATCTTTTCAAGTTAATTCACTACTATGTCTATTTATGTAGTTCCAAGAACACACAAATATTTTACTTTAGTAGTATAAGATTACTCTATGTATCTTATGTCATTCCAGGAATTATCCATTTTAAGAAACTACAAAACAATCCACGCCCGATATCACGACATGTGGATATTTTACCTTTGTGTTTACAATTTAGTCCAAGCTCTCACATGACTAAATCAAAACAACAAGTGTTTCTTAATGTGAATGATATATATACTTTTAAGTAGTCTTTTAATCATATTGACACATGATCTAACTTTCATCTAATATTAATTAGATTGTTAGTCTCTTATCTTAAGGCAAGAGAATCATATCTTTATGAGTTGTTTCTTGCACACAATGTTCATTTCTCCCACTTGTGCACGGAACAACCTCATGTATTAGATAAACATCACATCTAATGTTCGTCTATACAAAATATGATTGGGTCACATATATTAGCTTTTACAAGTAGATGTAGAACAACTTAATCAACATAATCAATACATAAATATCCTTTAAAGATAACAATGTCAACAATTAGAAAGTAAATATCTTAGGACATACTAAAGATAACATGGGTTATTACCAAGACAACAAGGCTTGTAACTCCCACTGAATTAGAGAATGTTTTAATAGACTCAAATTCAGAAATACAACATTGTAAATGTTTCATAATCGGTGAAACATATTAATGTGTTGTTTACTTTCTTACTCCTTTGGAAAACACATTTGTAACAATTACTTGTAGTGTTTAAGAGTGTACTCTACTTCATAATTGATGACTTATCCATCAATTTCTTTTAACTTGAAAGATTTGGCATGCAATTTCTTCCTTAATATGTCTACCAACCCCACAATGGTATGTAGTGCCTATAAATGGTCAAAGCACAACTACTAGACAAATAAGCTAGTTTGCCTTATAACCAATTAGCGGTAACTTTCAATAACTCAAAATATGCACTTTTCTTAACTATTAAAGTTTGCTATGAGTTACGTATTTTGAATTTGACATTTCTAAAATTCTTATAACTCCTTCTTCATTCATGAAAAGAGTTTAGGTTTATCTTTTCATTGTAAATTGACTCTATCCTCAACCATACGGTTTGTAGATCAATAAATGAATAAAAACCCTTTACGTTGTAACGTTGCACTAATACATTGCAAAAGAATTTACAAAATTCAATCTTAGTATTTTCGATAATACCATTCAAGAAAATAAAATTACCCCGGTAATAATAACCATAGTATTTTCCTTGAAAACTAGAATCCAAAATGACATAATTTCATTACATCAGCTGATCTGCTAGCAACGAAAGTATTTAAGATGGTAACTTGTCGAACAATGATTGACAAACAAATTTGCAATTTCTAGATATTTAAGGGATTTACATTGCCAAAAGTCATTTTGCATTGTAAACATGTTTCATCCCTTATTTATGCCTTAAGTTTTCAGATCTCACTGAGTAACTCAATTAAGTCGACTAATCTAAAAATGTAAAACCTTCATGTGCAATCTCATTCAGTCATGAAGTTTTCTCTCCATTATAACATCGTCCAGAATCTCATATGACGAAAATTGTAACTTCAAGTGTTCGTCAATTAGATGGCATATGACTTTAAATTTAGGGTATAAATTTTGATGTCAAAATCATGCATGGAGAAGCATGCATACATCTCCTAGCATTAGTTTAATAAAAACTTTTAGTAAACCTTTTGGTGAGACTAAATTTTCGCCATATATATATATTGCAAGTTGAGGTATTGGTTAAACCAATTAAAGATTTTACCCACAACTATTCACAATGTACGCCTCCTAGAACTCGGCTAGAGCACAAAGCAATAACCTTATTCATTGTGTTTCGGATGTGAATTTGCAGTAAATAAACCTTAAGGAATAGTGCCAATAATAATCGCAGGTAATTCCAATTTGACGCACAGGCGAGCCGGGAATTCGGTCAGCGACTAATGGTATAACACCTCCTTCCTTAACCGGGTACATGACCAGCGGTGCGTTACACCCACTTGATAGTTTGTCAAATTGAGTAGGCCGTTAAATTATTATTACAATTTCAATCAACACAAAACATATGTAATTTAGATCTCAAAACCAATTCATTAATCTTGATATGATTTAGTCCATATTAAAATTTTTCTTGAAAAAAATTACCCTTGTTTACAACATACAATTAATATAAAACGTATGAAAACAAGTAGGTACAAAAAAAACCTAAATCATAAAAACATAATAACAATTTATATGTGCAATAAATAAATCAAATAGCCACATGCATACGGTTTATTCAATAAATAATATCAAATCTAGGTTTTTATATTCAAATAAAAGTCTTCCCTAATTTTAGATTTATTGAATCAAATAATGCATGTAGCAAAACACGTAACAATTACCACATAAAACATATGATCCATGAAAAACATGCATGTTCATCACGGATCTCCCATATAACTTAACAATTAAATCTCTACGGATCGAAACATGAATTCTCATAACATAACAATTAATCATGCAATTCATCAAAGTTCCACCCAAATCACTTAACAAATTAATTAAATCACTATGGATCGTAACCTTAAACACATGACATAACAATTAATCATGTAATTATCTAAAGATCAAAACATGCAATTTCAGGGTTTCTCAAAAAAAAATTTTTTTATTTATAATCGGCTAAAAAAACGAATTTAAAAAAAAACAAAACCAAAACCCTAAATTTTCTTTTCAAAAAAAACATTTAGTTTTAACTCAAAACAATTATTAGTTAAAAAAATAATCTTTAGATCTCGATAATTATAACATATTAAAACGGCTCTCGATGCTACTGAAGGTTTATAAAGCTCATAACAATTACACAAAACCATAAACAAGATCAAAACCCTAAACAAGATCAAAGCACATATCGAATTAGGGTTACATACCTTTATCCTAGCAAACATCCACAAGATCACCAACGAATAACAAATTAGGGTTCATGACGAACACTACCAAGATGTAGTCTAAAGTAAGTGTAACACCCCCAAATATTCATACTTTAGTTCAATGGAAGAGTCGTTGGTGTTACGGGATAGCACATTACTCAAATCATAGACAACGCCTAAAAATCGTGTCGTTTAATAATAAAGCATTTTCCATTCATAAATATCAAATTACATAGGTCCTCAGGTCATAATATATCATACAAATTTACAAAACATTTGAATGGAAATTTTATTTGAATGCGGGCCATAAATTCTTGTCGTCTTCCCGAGAATTACCTTCAAGTACCTAAGATAAAACATGTTAAAAAGTCAGCGAAACGCCGAGTGAATTCATAGAGTTTAATAAAAACCATTAATATATCACCGGTATATAATTATTATCGAAAATAATTTTGTACAAATCTTTGTCGTAGGCTATAAAATAGGCCAAAGACATTTTATACAAATCTTTGTCGTAAATCATAACATAGGCTTTTGCCTTCAAAACCATAATACGAACCTTTGTCGCAAAAACATCATACAATACGTTTTATAACGTTGTATAGAGTTAAGTAAAAACCGTTATATGAAAATGGTTATGTAAAACCAAAACACGAACATAATATCAGTAATAAGACCCCGTATTGCTAGTCAGGAAATATATTATAATTCAATACGTATATCAGTATTTTCGTTATTGGATTATTATAAGCCGCATGACATTGCTACCTTACTATATCAAGCAACGGGTAGCTAACCTGTAATTCCTTTGCCCATCTAAAACAGCGTGTCGTCACAATAATCACTCTTATATAAATCTTCTCATACCTAAATTCGCTTACCGATCAATGTGGCACGACAGGAATCAACTGTCAAGGCGCGAAGTGGGGTGATCTTCCCCAAATATTACTATTATATGCATAAGCGTCTACCAAATCCCGGTAGTTCACAATTCATGCTAATGGGACTTTTAGTGGCATAACCTAACTAATAATAATCCATCTGATGTCATTCATCGGGTCATATAATCATTCGGGTCTATATCAATAAGCATATAATTGGGACAACTAGTGTCCTATTTTTATTAAAAACTAACATGTTATCTCCCTCACCGGTTTGTAAAACATTTCATAAAACATTTAAAAGAGTGTGAGGCTATGAACTCACATTGATTGGGAAAGGTGGGTTATCGGCAATTTGGATGTACGGTACGTGCTTCAATCACGGAAACCTAGACAAATAATACTCGGTCTTAGACTCTTGTCCAATGACTTTATAAAAATAATAGCTATGTATATATGATGATATTATAAGTATGATGATGATCAAGTGGGTTTTTATATCTTTATACAATATTATGGTGTTATGTGTTAGTAAATTTTTAGACTAGTTACACTAGTTTTAACTTGTTTACATATTATGGCCCAATAAGCCCATTAAAAGTCCAATACATTATATTAGGCCATTTATACTTTTAATACCAGGCCTATACTCATATTTTGGGCCCAAGTGGGTTAAGCCCATGAGTAAGTCCATTAGTTTTTAGCCAAACTAGTTGGGCTAATGGTCCAATAAGGTTACTTTGGCCCGTTAAGGTCCATAAGTTATAAAGCTCGGGTTTATCGATTTTTTCTTGTCAAATGTACTTACATATCAATATATGAGTTATAAAAATGTTACATTAGACGGGTCCGACCGTCTAAGTTTTATTTGGTGAAAATGTTAATCTTTCGGTTTTAGCCGAAAAGACGTAAAACTTATATATAGTTTTATAACTTTAGAAAACATTTGAGTCTTTACTTTCAAAAAAATGCCATGTTTATTTATCATAGTATATAACTCATTTTTATACTACTTATTATTAGTTAGTGGGTTTTACATATTTATTTTATAATAATAATATTACTTGAGTGCTCATTTTCTATTATATACTTTTATTTACAAATCTGATTATCAAAGTCACTTCCACCATTTTTGTCATATCTTGAGTTCTACAAGGAGATAGAAGTTAAAATTTTGGCAGCACATGTTGGGAATAAATTAAGGCCAGATCACTTGAGTGCTGACAAGAGTAATACAAGTGTTGACAAGAAAAAAACAAGCGCTGACAGCTCAAGCGTTGACAAGATAAAGTCAAGCGTTGACACATTGAAGACAAGCACTGATGGAAGATATTATCTACTCGTTTATTTGTATTCTAGATTACTTCTAGTAAAGATAGGAACAACATTGTATTTTCTATATTTATCTTTACCAAGAATAGCTGATACGTAGATTATTGTACAAGGCTTCTTATGTCTATAAAAGAAGACCTTTAGGTTAATGTTTGATATAAGTTTCATATAAGTTTTCATTCGTAAACTACTTTCATTGTAAGCAAGTTTGATATTGATAATCAAAGTGAAAGTTTGTTTATATCATTGTGTGTTCTTGTTTAAGTGTTAAATTCCGCATAACACTTAGATTCATAAACATATACAAAGGTTTCTCTACGTGTATTACTTGATCTAATCTCGTATACACAAAGTTAATCGATCTAAGTTTGGGATCAACAAGTGGTATCAGAGCTTGTTGAGGAACTTTTGATCTTAAAGAACACCAGAACCCTAAAATCACCAAAACCCTAATTTTCTTAGAAACCCTAACAACATCATGTCTGAAGCAATAACCTCCTCCTCCTCAGCCGTACCAAACATCAAGATTCCCATGCTTGATGCAACCAACTTTGACTTATGTAAGTTCAACTTTGAACAATATCTAGGGATCTATGACTACGAACTCTGGGATTAATGAATATGGAAACACTTTCAATAAGGCTCAAAAGATTCTTAATGCCATTTCTCAAAGAACAGCTGTTGCTGGATGTCCTGAAGAGGATAAGAGAGAAAAACCTGGAGATGGTAGAGCTGTGGCTGCTGATGACATTGCAAAAAAAGGGTTGACATGAAAGCCCTAAATATTCTGAAAGTCTCTTTGGGACAAGAAAACCAGCATAAATATAGAGGCTATGAATCTGCTAAGGATTTGTGGGAAGCTCTTGAAGTTGCATATGGTGGCAATGCAGACACTAAGGAAGAAAAGAAAAAGCAACTTTTGCATGATTATGCTGTCTTCAAAGCTCAACCCAATGAGAAACTGAGTAGTGTGAGAAGCAGATTGCTTGACATTACAAGCAAGTTGTCCTTCATGGGGACACAAGTTGGTGATGTTGACATCAATGCTACCTTTCTTAAAAGTCTTGGTGAGGCATGGAAGATTGAGGCAAGATCTATTCTTGCCAACAATACTTACAAGAGCTCCTCCTTTGATGACATCTACAACAAACTAAGGCTGTTGGAAGATGAAACTCTTTTAGAAAATGGAAGCAAATCTACCACCAGCAACATGGCCTTCTTCTCTCATAGTGAAGGTAAATTCAATCAGAAGGACTCTTATATGCATCCAGTTACTGGATCATCATATGTCAGCGCTGGAACATGTCCTGTCAACGTCTCCTATTCAGATGCTGACACATTCAAGAATGACTCCCCAAGAGTTAAACCTGCTGGTTTGGATTTGGATACTGTTTGTGCTTACATTGCTTCTTTGCCCAATGGTTCAATGATTACATATGAGGACCTTGAGCAGATAAGTGATTAGCACTTGGAAGAGATGGACATCAAGTGGAACATGGCTCTTGCTAGTATAAGAGCAAACAGGTGGAACAGAAGGTTTAAGAAGAAAATGACCTTCAATGCTAAAGACACAGCTGGATTTAACAAATCCAAAGTTGAATGCTACAACTGCCATCGTATGGGGCACTTCATGAGGGAATGTAGATCTCCTAGAAGATCTGATGCTGGTAAACCCTCAAGTCAGGTTGTTAAAGCTCAGGATTCCAAAGCCATGGTTGCAGTTCAAGGAATTGATGGTATGGGATGGGATTGGAGCTATCTGGCTAAGAATGTTGAAGAGGACAAAGCTTTGGTTGCTGATATTGAAGAAGAAGAGCATGTTGAATATGATCTCATGACACACTCCTCCTCTTCATCTGATAATGAGGTATATGATGACGCTTTTTGTAGCAAAGGTTGTAGGTTAAATACTGAAAGACTTAACAAAGAGGTGTTAAGATTATTAGATGATATGAGTACTGAAAGATGTAAATTGTCTAATTACCAACTAGCTCTCACTGAAACTGAGAAAACCGTTTCTGAATATAAGTAAAAGGAATTTGACTTAAAAGATAAAATCAATATCTTAAAACATGAGTTAGAGGCTAGTATGGATATTAGAAACATCATGGAAAGGGTTAATGGTGAAATACAGGCTAAGTTAGATGAGGCCATTAAGAATAAAGATAATGTTGGCCTTAAAATTCAAAGATTTGATAGAGCCACCCAAATCCTAGGAGACTGTTTGGCTAAAGAAAGGGATCCTAAGGACATGACTGGCATTGGGATGAATGATTACTCTTTGGTTCCACCACCAGCTGGTGACTTCTATGGTGTCCAACAAAGGGACTTATCTTGGACTGGTTTGCCAGAGCTCCAAGAGGAGGAATTCATTCCTCCACCAAGAGTTGTCACTCTAGTTGAAGAATATCAACAAAAGTTGACTGACCTGAATGAATGGAAGAAATCTAACCCTACTTTGTTTGTCAAGGGGGGCTTGTTATGTGAAAGTCCTAATGAGTCAACACCCATTAAGGTTACTAACCCAATCACTGGTAAAGCTGTTGACCTAGGCTCAAACACTATTAGAAGACCTACCATTAAATATGCAGAGATGTATAGGAATACTAGGTCTCCCAAGAGCCAAGTTAGCAATCATGGAACAGGCTTCTTCTCTTCTAGACCTAAGGTTGTGTCTAGAAAAGCTTGTTACACATGTGGTAGCTTTTCACACTTGGCATACAAGTGTGTCAACGCTCCCAAAGCCAGCGCTGACAGGAACAGTTTCAGCGTTGACAGGAACAAAGTCAACGTTGTTAGGAAGTCAAACGTTGTCAGACCCAAACCTTGTGTGCAGCAAAGTCCACAAGTGATTAGACCTGCCCCATTCTTTACTAAAAGGTCTAACACTCATGGACAAAGACCATTTCAAAAGACAAACACCTGGTCAAATAGGCAATGGGTTTCTGTAGCAAACCCTAGGTTCAACGCTGACAAGGGTAATTTCAGCGTTGACAGGACAAATTCTAACGCTGACAGAAACGTGACCACACCTAAATATTTGCAACCACAAGGTAAGGGGTCTAAAGCTTCTTCAAGCTTAATATGGAGACCCAAGAAAGATCAAAACCCTAATTACATTTCAAAGGTCATTACAAAACCTATTGGGGTTAACTGGGTATTTCATCCTAAGAAGGATGAGAATGGGGTTGTTGTGAGAACTAAGTCTGTTCTTATTGAACAACCAGATGAATCCAAGTCTTTTAAGACTTGGGTTCCTAAAGAAAACTAATTTGTTTTCTTTATGTGCAGGGTATTCAAAGACAGGTTAATGATTATGGATATTGGGATAGTGGATGCTCAAGGCACATGACAGGGAAGGAGGACTATTTGACAAATTTCTCTTCCATTAAAGATGGTGATAAGGTTTACTTTGGAGGCGGATATGGTACTATCATAGGCAAAGGAACTCTTCTCACCAAGAATTTGCGTTTTGAGAACGTCTTCCTGGTAAAAGAACTTGATTACAACCTGTTTAGTGTATCACAAGTTTGTGATAACAAAAATAAAGTTCTTTTTACTGATACTGAGTGTTTGGTGTTAAGCAAGGATTTTAAGATCCCTGATGAGAAATATATTGAGTATAGAACACCTAGGCATAAGGACATATATAATGTGAATTTGAATGGGATTAAAATGAATAATAATATGTCTTGTTTTTATGCTAAGGCCTCAGTAGATGAGAGTAATTTATGGCACAGGAGACTAGGGCACATAAATTTTAAAAATATAAATAGACTTGTGAGGCTTGGTTTAGTTGATGGTTTTCCTGAGAAGGCCTTCCACAATGACCACTCTTGTGTTGCATGTCTTAAAGGCAAGCAACACAAGGTCTCATTCAAGTCCAAACAGGTGTACACTAGTTCTAGACCTCTTCATATGCTACACATGGACCTCTTTGGTCCAACCAATATAGAAAGTTTGAATGGTAAGTCATATTGCTTTGTCGTCATAGATGACTTTTATAGGTTTACTTGGACATTCTTTCTAGCTATGAAGAGTGACACAGCTGATGTTCTAATTGATTTTATCACTCAGATTGAGAAGAGGTCTGGCAATGAGGTTAAAATGCTTAGGAGTGATAATGGTGGAGAATTTAGGAATAAGAAGCTAGATGATTTCTGTGCCAGGAAAGGAATTACAAGGCAATTTAGTATTGCTAGAACCCCACAACAAAATGGGGTTGCTGAAAGGAAAAATAGAACCCTAATTGAAGCAGCCAAAACAATGTTGGCTGATGCTCACTTTCCTACAGCCTTTTGGCTGAGGCTGTTAATACAGCTTGCTATGTGCAAAATAGAGCATTGGTTAACAAAATTCAGAACAAAACACCTTATGAGTTACTTTGGGGTAGAAAACCTAATATTGGTTTTCTCAGACCTTTTGGTTGTCATGTAGTAGTCTTGGATACTAGTGATGCCTTAGGAAAATTTAGTGCAAAAGGTGATGAGGGTTACTTCATGGGGTATTCAGTCCAAAGCAAGGGTTATAGGGTTTATCTTAAAGAGGACAAACGTATAGTTGAAAGAGTACATGTTAGGTTTTTAGAGAATACACCTAGTGATCCTGAAAGTGGTCCTAATTGGTTGTTTGACTTGGAACCTTTATCTAGAACTTTAAATTATATGCTTGTCACTAATCCAGACATTGTGAAGGTAACTTCAAATGTTATGGAGGAACAAGTTGTTGATGTTTCAGGTACTCAGGTTCATGAAAAGGTTGGATCACAAGCAGAAAAGACATCTCCTATCCTAGAATATGTGTCCATTCCCATTTGGACAGATGCTTTTGCTGCTGCTTCTGCTGCTGGACAAGATAATGGTGGTTTCCAAGCACCACCAGATACAAACATGCATGGTCCTTCAGGCGCTGACAAAGGCAAATCTAGCGCTGACAAGACCAATTCAGACGTTGATGGCTCGGACGTTGACAACAACAGTTCAAGCGTTGTTAGCCCAAGCGCTGACAAACAAGGTTTAGACGTTGACAACACCTTTGCACATCTTTTCTCTTCCACTTTTGAACAAGGTGAACCTTCCAATTCATATGAAGAGGGTCATCATTATGTTGATATAAGAGAGTCTGATGAAGAAGATATTGGCAACATGGAGCGTGAGGTTGAGGACACCAGACTTTTTAAAGGAGGAGTTCTCACTTCTACAATGAAGAATCACCCCCTTCCCAGATCATTGGTGATGTTATGGCTCCAGTTCAGACTAGAAGATCTCATCAAGGTCTTGGTGGGTTTATTGCTAATATACACAAGAAGGTTGATACCCCTCTTGTGTAAGCATGTTTGTTTGCCTGTTTTCTGTCACAAGAGGAACCTAAGAAAATATTTGATGCTCTCAAAGACCCAAGTTGGGTGGAAGCAATGCAGGATGAGCTTCACCAATTTGCAATTCAGGATGTTTGGGAGCTGGTTGATTGTCCTAGATATGTCAGACCTATAGGGACAAGATGGGTTCTCAGGAACAAAAGAGATGAAAGAGGCATTATGGTCAGAAACAAGGCAAGGTTAGTGGCTCAAGGTTATACACAAGAGGAGGGGATAGACTATGAGGAAGTCTTTGCACCAGTTGCAAGGATTGAAGCTATAAGGATTTTTTTCTAGCCTATGCATCCTGCATGGGCTTCACTATCTATCAAATGGATGTCAAGAGTGCCTTTCTCTATGGCACCATTGTTGAGGAAGTATGTGTAATGCAGCCTCCTGGTTTTGAGGATCCAGAGCATCCAGATAAAGTGTATAGAGTCAAGAAGGCTATGTATGGCCTTCATCAAGCCCCAAGAGCATGGTATGGTACTTTGTCTACCTATTTGGTGGACAATGGATTCAAGAGGGGCACCATAGATCAGACACTGTTTACAAAGAAGAAAGGCAAGGATGTGTTACTTGTGAAGGTCTATGTTGATGACATCATTTTTGGGTCTACTGATCCAAAGATGAGTGAGGATTTCTCCAAGCTTATGACAGACAAATTCAAGATGAGTGCTATGGGGGAGATGAACTTCTTTCTTGGTTTACAAGTTCAGCAGAAAGAAGATGGTTTCTTCATCTCCTAGGATAAATATGTTGCTGAGATCTTGAAGAAGTTTGGCTTTTCTCCACATGAAAAGAGGGCTACTATGTAACACCCCCAAATTTATACAACTCAATACAGCGGAAGACTCGTTGGTGTTACGGGATAGCACATTACTCACATCATAGACAACGCATAAAAATCGCGTCGTTTTAATAATAAATCATTTCCATTCATAAATATCAAAGTTACATCGGTCCCAAGTCATATTATTTCATACAAAGTTTTACAAAGCATTTGAATGGAAAATATTGTTTAAGTGCGGGCCATGAATTCTTGTTGTCTTCCCGAGAATTACCTTCAAGTACCTGAGATAAAACATGTTAAAAAGAAAAGGTCAGCGATAACGCCGAGTGAATTCATAGAGTTTAATAAACCATCAATATAATATCGGTATAAAATTATTACCGAAAATCATTTTGTACAAATCATTTTAATAGGCCATAAAATAGCGAAAGTCATTTTATAGAAATCCTTATCGAAAATCATAATATAGGCATTTGCCTTAAAAATCATTATACAAGCCAATGTCGTAAAAACATCATACAATACGTCTTACGAACTTGTATAAAGTTAAATAAAAACCGTTATATAAGTATGGTTATGAAAACCAAAACACAAACATAATATCAATATGTTGGGAATAAAATTGACCAAGTCCCTAGACGCTGACAAGAGGAACTTGGACGCTGACAAGAGTAAACAGGGCGTTGACAGATGAGACGCTGATAAGAATTATCAAGACGCTGACGAGAAGAATCTTAACATAAAGACAAGGACTAAATCTGTCAATGATGAATTCTTCAAGCTGGTGGACAAAATATAAAGATAAGAATTCAGAATATATTCTTAATGTTTAAAAAGATTTAGTAAATATTTTATTTGAGTATGTTTATCTTGTGTCTCTTCCTAAAATAGTTGATCTTAGCTTTTTGTACAAGGCTCCTTAAACCTATAAAAGGAGGCCTTAGGGTTAGACATAAGACACATCTCACATACATCTTTTTCACACACCTCTTCTACATATCTCATAACACTTTCATTGTAATCATTCATTGATATTATTAATCAAAGTGAAAGTTTGGTTTACTTTGTTTTGTTCTTTGTTCTAAGTGTTAAATTCCGCATAACACTTAGTTTGTTCAAATATAACAAAGTTTCTCTACGTGTATTACTTGATCCAATCTCGTATACACAAAGCTAATCGATCTAAGTTTGGGATCAACAAGTGGTATCAGAGCTTGTTGAGAAACTTTGATTTGAAGAACGAGATCCAATATTGTGAGGTGAACCAGGCTAAGGAAGAAGGTGAAGAAGAATTTGATGATGTTTTCAGTTAAGGCCATGTCTACTTCAAGTTCCACAAGTTCCAATTCTGATAATGAGGTATGTGATGACTCTTCTTGTAGGATAAATACTGAAAAACTTAATAAAGAGATTTTAAAATTAAAATCAGATCTTTCAGACGTAAGATGCACGTTATCTAATTATCAAGTGGCACTTGTTCAAACTGAAAAGACTGTTTCTGAGTATAAGAAAATGGAGTTTGATTTAAAAGATAAAATAAATATCTTAAAACATGAGTTAAATCAAAGTAATGATATTAACGATATCGTGAATAGGGTTAATGTTGATTTAATAGCTAAGTTAGATGAGGCTAATAAGAATAAAGACAATGTGAGTCTTAAAATTCAGAGATTTGATAAGGCCACACAAACCCTAGGAGAATGTGTTAATAAACAAAGGGATTCTAAAGATATGTCTGGGATTGGGTTGAAAGAATATGTTGCCGTTCCACCACCTGCTGGGGACTTCTATGGTGTCCATAGAAAGGATCTCTCTTGGACTGGTATTCCAGAACTCCAAGAAGAGGAATTTATTCCTCCACCTAGAGTTGTTTCCCCAGTTGAGGAATATCAACAAAAGGTTATTGACCTAGAAGAGTGGAAAAAGGCCAACCCCACTTTATTTGTTAAAGGTGGGATACTTAGTGAGAGTCCATTTGTGCCTACACCCATTGAGAGTCCAGTTGTATCTACACCTATAACTGTGACAAATCCCATCACTAGAAAAGTTGTTAATCTTGGCTCTCCAATTAAGAAACAACCTAGTGTTAAATACGCTGAAATGTATAGGAAACCTAGGTCATCCAGAAGCCAAGAAAGTGTTAATGGGACAGGGTTTTATCAGTCTAAGTCTAAGTTTGTGTCCAAAAAGGCTTGTTACTCATGTGGGAGCTTCTTACATTTGGCCTATAATTGTGTGAGTGGATATAATTCATTCGCTGACAATAGGTCATCCAATGTCAACCATAGACCTTTTGTCCACACTAGACCAGCTCCTTTCTTCTCTAAGGCAGCTAATACCCATGGACAAAGGCCCTTTTAAAAGACCAACACTTGGTCAAACAGACATCATGTTCCTGTAGCAAACCCTAATTTAGGCGCTGATAGGAACACATTCAGCGCTGACAAGAACAAATTCAGCGCTGACAGGAACAAACTCAACGCTGACAGGCACAAATGCAGCGCTGACAGCTCCATGTTTGGTATGAGACCTTATTTTAGACCATATAAACAAAGATACTTGGTTAATAAGGGTCAAGGGTCTGAAGCATCATCCCACTTAACTTGGAAACCTAAACAAGAGCAAAACTCTAATTTTAATGGTATTTCAATGACTTGGAATAGATTTAAATATCTTGAGAAGGTCATTACTAGTCTCATTGGAACAAATGGGGTGTTTAGGTCACAAAGGGATGAACAGGGATTTGTGGCAAAGAATAAGACCACTCTAGTTGAACAACTAGATAGATCCAAGTCTGACAAGACTTGGATCTCCAAAAAAACTAATTTGTTTTCTTTTTGAGCAGCCTATCCAAAAGCAGGTTAATGATCAAGGATATTGAGATATTGGATGCTCAAGGAACATGCATTGTTGGTCTTTCCGCTGATATTATTTTTATCTACTAACATGTTATCTCTACCCATTATCATGGGATAAGTTAGCCTCTGTTGGTGTGTGTTTTTGTGGTTTTTGTCTAACTATGCAGGAAAGTGGAGCTACATTTGGATGGATACAGAGTTGCAAACTTTTATTTATGATGGTTGGAATGTTTACATTCTTATCTTGAGATAAAATTTTGCTTCTTCACATATAATGATTTGTATGCTTCTGTTAAGGGGAGGTAAAACCTTTAGGTTTTTGGGTACTCTTAGAGCACTCTTGCACAATTCTAGATTGTGTCCACTGGTGAGTGGGGGTTAGAAATAATGAAGGCTCTTTTCTTATGAAATTGTTGGAATTTCTAAACCTCGAGGCACTGTAGCATGCACGTAATTTATTTTGCATGCATGCTGCCAAGACTTTTGACCTAGAATTGGGTGTGGTCGTATGGGTGACTTGGGTTAGATATATTTTTGGGCTTACTTGGGGAGTTGCAAAGGTTTTATATGAGTTAACTTTCTCTTTGGGGCATTTGTGAACAAAGGACTCTAGAGTTCATGTGTGTCTATCATGCTTTTGCATGAGTGTATGCATGAACAGTGTTTGTCATTCTTGCTTATTAGACTAGTTAATTTCCTTAGGATTATTACCTTTGTTTGTGTTTTAACTAAGGTTTTATGCATTCTCAAGTACATTTTATGCTATGCCGTCTTAGCTGATGTCATTTTTAAACTTCTTTATAGACCCAAAATGTTTCATCACCCTTACATTTATCAAATTTTTTTTTTGGATATCTGGAAGCCTAATGATCATTGAGATGTTTTTCCTAGTGATTGACATCTAGTAGCAGCAGAGATCACTTTCACAAGGGTGTATAGTGTTATGGAGATGGCTGAGACTATTGGCACTAGCTTTAATGCAGGTCAAGTCAGTCTTATCATCAGTAAGTCCATCCCCATGTCCTATGAATCAACATTGAGGATTCATTTCCCAAATGTGGATGAGGACAGTATGAAACCTTTGACATTAATGGAATTGACGAAAATCTGTATTAGCTTGTAAAAGCATAATACAGAAATGGTACAAATTGTCAAGGATCACTGTTTTGAACTGATAGACTTGTTGTTTTGGAAGCTGATGCAAGGAGGACGTTCTTGGTTCCGTCCTTGTATATTGATCTTGGAGAGGAGTCTTAAAAAGGGGAGGAGCAATCGAATTTGAGTGACAAAAGTAATAAAGAAAGCTCCAAAGACTCTACATGTGTTGAAGATGATTAAGACCAAGTGAAGGCTGACTATACAAGTGATTTGAGTGATTGACTTTTCGAGATTTATTATTACTCAAATTCAGGGATAAGTATGTTTTGTAAGAATCCTCTCTGTATGTTTTATTTTATTCAGAAACTTGATTACTAGAGTAGATATCAAGTTTAGGGGAGGATTGTTGGGAATAAAATTGACCAAGTCCCTAGACGTTGACAAGAGGAACTTGGACGCTGACAAGAGTAAACAGGGCGTTGACAGATGAGACGCTGACGAGAAGAATCTTAACATAAAGACAAGGACTAAATCTGTCAATGATGAATTCTTCAAGCTGGTGGACAAAATATGAAGATAAGAATTCAGAATATATTCTTAATGTTTAAAAAGATTTAGTCAATATTTTATTTGAGTATGTTTATCTTGTGTCTCTTCCTAAAATAGTTGATCTTAGCTTTTTGTACAAGGCTCCTTAAACCTATAAAAGGAGGCCTTAGGGTTAGACATAAGAGACATCTCACATACATCTTTTTCACACACCTCTTCTACATATCTCATAACACTTTCATTGTAATCATTCATTGATATTATTAATCACAGTGAAAGTTTGGTTTACTTTGTTTTGTTCTTTGTTCTAAGTGTTAAATTCCGCATAACACTTAGTTTGTTCAAATATAACAAAGTTTCTCTACGTGTATTACTTGATCCAATCTCGTATACACAAAGCTAATCGATCTAAGTTTGGGATCAACACAATAGTATGACCCTTTATTGCTAGTTAGGCAATACATCATAGTTCGGGGCGTCTAGTAGTATTTCGTTAGTTTTGGATTATTATAAGCCGCATGACATTGTTACCTTACTAAAACAACAACGGGTAGCTAACCCGATACCAAATTTTCCCATCTAAAGTAGCGTGTCGTCACAAAGGTCACGCTATGGAAATCTTCTCATACATAAATTCGCTTACCAATCAATGTGGCACGACGGGGATCAACCGTCAAGGCGCGAACTGGGGTGATCGTCCCCAAATAGTACTATTAAATGCATAAGCGTCTACCAAATCCCGGTAGTTCACAATTCATGCTAATGGGACTTTTAGTGACATAACCTAACTTTAATAATCCATTTTATTTCATCTATCGGGTCCATTAATCATTTATCGGGTCATACAATCGGGTCATTCAATCATTCGGGTCCAAAATCAATAAACAAACAATCGGGACAAATGGTGTCCTATTTAATAAAAACTAACATGTTATCTCCCTCGCGGGTTTATAAAACATTTCATAAAACATTTAAAAGAGTGCGAGGCTATGAACTCACGTTGATGTGGGAAGACGGGTTATCGGCAATTCGGATGAACGGTACGTTCTTCAATCACGGAAACCTAGACAAATAATACTCGTCTTAGACTCATGTCCAATGACTTTATAAAAATAACAATTATGTATACATATGATGATTTTATATATATGATGATCCAGTGGGTTTACTTGTTCTCTTTTACTCATTTTAGTGTTTACGTATTGGTATCTTCTTACTAGTTTACTAGTTTTACCTATTTACGTGTTTTAAGTCCAATAAACTTATTATAAGTTCTTTAACTTGTATTAATCCATGTTATACTTATATTATCAGTATCTACACTTTACAAGTTGGGTCTAAATGGGTTAAGCCCGATAATAAGTTTATAAGTGTTTTAGTCCATTTTTAGTTGTATTATTAGTACAATAACGTTAATTTAGTCCGTTAAAGTCCGTATGTCCTATGGTTCGGGTCTTATCGGTTTTTACTTGTTATACATGTTTATATATCAGTATATAAGTTTTATAAAGTTTACATTAGACGGGTCCAACCGTCTAAGTTTTATTTAACAAAAACGTTAATTTTACGGTAATAGCCGAAAAAGTCGTAAAAATCATGTTTATAGTTTTATAACTTATAAGTATTATTCCACTACCATTTTTATAATTTATACAATTATTTAACCTTTTACATATTTATATAAATAAAATCCATAAGTTAGTGGGTTTTTATTTTACATTTTATATAATATAATTTTGAGTGCTTATATAATAATAATAAACATTAATTCTCAAAATCTGATTTTTATCTTCAAGTTCACCAAAACTGCCATATCTAGAGTTCTATATAGAGATAGAAGCTAAAATTTTTATCACATAAACTACATGATATGTGCTCCATTTAACTCTTCTATAGCTACTGTTGAATCATCTTCTAAGTATTTTCTAAAAATCTTTAAAAACAGTGAACTCAGATTTGTACCTTAAACTTGTTTTGATCATATCTCACTCATTATAATGATTCCATTGCATGGCCAACTCTCACATGTGTACAAGACCCATAGCTTACTGTAAATCCATTAATCTATGCCATTTTTATCAGTTCATCATTTGATTCTTTACTGTTTTATACAGCCAACAAATTTAAACAAGATTTTAACCTTGTTTCTTATAGTCTTTCATCTTTTTAAGCATGTTTATCAACTCCAAATCCCCACACAATACTTTTATCATCATATAATCATCATATACATATACAATAGGAAAGAAAATACATGATTACATAATCAAAATAACAAGAGGATGAGGAGAACAATCTTTATACCACCATGATGATGAAATGATGAGCTTTTGGATGAACAAGACATGGTTTTGGGTAACCAATCTTATGAGATATCAACACCACTTCTAGGATCACCAAGTATTTGTAGATTCCTCAAAAAATCAGCCCTTGTTCTTCATGAAAACTCCTTGAGAAATCAGCCCCAAACTCCCTTGAAAACTCCTTTTTACATGTTAAGATCACCTCCAATCTTCATAACTTCAATGGGTTTTCATCATATGTGTGAATAACATATGATTTCATGGATAAATCAAGATCAAATGGGTTATTTAGGGTGAGAGTAGGACGAATTTTTGAGAGAGAAATGGGAGGATGAGAGTGGTTTGCATGAGTGAAATGGTGGTTATGAGTAGCTAGTTGTTTTTATGGGATGAGTGGAAGAAACTAGCTTAAGTGTTAAGCTAGTGCTTACACTTGTAAGCTACAAGTTAACATGATGCCACATCTTTGATGTGGTGTCATGTTGTGCCATCCCATGTGTATTAGTGGGGTGGGATAATGTATTTTGTCCCACCTCACTAATTTACGGGTATTCCTCGATTCTAGTTTCCTCGATTTGCGTGCCCTCGGGTCGTTTCACGAAAAACGTTTTTATAAATTATGAATCAACGACACAAAACGAATCCAATAAAAATTGTCTCATCAAAACGGAGTTCAAAAATTTTAATACGTAATCCTAAGGTTTCCGGTTTAGTCGTAAAGGACGTTAAATTAAAATCGTAAGTCTTAATCTCTTCTCGTAAATTTGTGAGTTTATGAACCAACACAAATTTAAAACTCTAAAATAATATTCGCGGATAAATTTATTTTCTGAAATGTCGGACTGTCACCAAAGACGGTGTAAGCACGTAACGTAGAATCCTCCGGTTTAGACGTAGTCGACGCTACTTCAAGACGTAAATCCAAATTTCTTCCCAAAAATAAGTGAGTTCATATAATAACATTAAAATAGTATTTTCAATTAAATATTGAGAATAAAATACCAACCATAAATTGACGGATTGTCACAGCATTTACCCCTAAACAGGATCTTTGTCCCTAAAGATCATCTTACTACTCGCTTCTTATAGAGTTAAAGTCATGTGGGTATTTCCTCCACATTCGGTCTTTTCTCACAAGTGTAATTCTTTACAATATGCGAGTTTCATCAAACATAACTACGGGAATAAAATCAGGCTTAATGTTGACTTACTTTCTCTATCCATGATGTTCACGGGTTTTTGATGAATGCAACTTTTCGCCGATCTAAAATTTATCAAGAAGAATTCAGATTTTTACTTGACAGATATTTATCAAGTTCGATTTACGAAACATAATTCACGCAGTCCGTGAAGTCCTAGGGTAGATCCAGCTTATATGCCTTTCAAACCAAATCTTTTACATCATCTCAATGGTCCCATACAACGGGGACTTATATCCCATGATTTGTCAGATCATGAATTCATTTTTTCCAAGTTTAAAAATTGTGGCATAACTTCGCTACCCATTTGGCACTTCAAGATCTATATTTCACATTCACATAACCTCTTGCCCACTACCGGCAGTCAATAATCAGATCCTAATTTCAACAATCATTTCAGGTCTCGCGGGTCGGGTATTTTGCAAGGTTAGGTTCGCCATCATAGGAAACCTTAAACCTAAAAGACATGTCCAACTTACAATGGGTGTATGTCGGGTGTCTTTATCTCAACTCCTGCTTACAGATGCTCTAATCTATAAATCTTAACAAGATTCGATCTCGATCCTAACACGAATATTATCAATGATAATCTCTCCAAAGGAAAACGATTATACGGTCTATTACCAAAGGTCAATCATTCAAACATAGAACAATGCTTATAGTATTTTGTATTGTTACTTTACCTCGTCCCTTCGATTTGGGGTGGTAAACAGTACTCTCATCAAGGTTCGTTCCCAACGACTTCTGAGCAAATCTCTAGAAATTCGATGCGAAGCGAGGATCTTGATAAAGATGTTTGATACAGGCACACTATGTTTACATAACTCTTTTGCATTTACCATTAACGGGAATGATATTAGTAGATTTGGTCAGTTTGTCGGCGATGACCCAAATCGAATCAAATTCAGATGATGACCTTTACAATAGCTAGACGTTTACTAATGTATGAGGCGATCTCTGCCTTCATAATTGCCATCAGTACAACTTCTTCAGACAGAGATACTTCTAGTCAGAAATGACATAAATAGAATACTTATACTTACAAGATTCCAATATAACTATATCTCAAAATCTCCACATTTAGGCAACCACAAGTGTCCTTTAAAATATTTAACGCTATTGGCTTCTCTATTCTAATGGTTCATATTTGCCGTGAATCCCTTTTTATTATCTATATCATCCTTTTTATAAGCATCGGCTATATTTTAAATTGTTCGGCAATTTATTTTGCACCTTCATGATTAAGGAACATGTCCTAATTGGTTCTTCTAGATTACAATATCTATGACTAATTCACAACCATTCACGTTATACTTTCAAGTCTAAATGCAGGATATGGTCATTCATCAAGAATTATTTAGATCACTTTTGATAATCAATATCTTATCATTTAGGGGAATTCAATTCGAGTTCCCATCAATTAAGACAATGTCGTCATGTCATAATCAATCAATCCATTCTACCGGCATTATCAACTTTTCAGTTTCATTGCCGTCGATAAGATGTGAACTTCTCAAAAGACTAATAATAACTCATAATCCTTCACAAATTCAGGGATATTAGGATACACAACTACTATTAAAAGAGTAAGGTCAACGCATAATCTATGCGAGAGAATTTCAAATCAGATATAGACGAAAACATTTAACGAATATGAATATATCCCATGTTTTCATAATTTGAGTACGCATTCGAAAGCTCCTCGGATCGTCACCCAGGTCATTCAAATGAAATCAAATCAAAATAAATGATAGGAACGTCGATACATCCAGTCGGGTATCAACACTCGGTAATCAGATACTTTTCCTAAGAATCTCACCACGGGAGAATTGGACAAGAAAGAATTGTCAATTGTCAAATAAGACAATTTCCACAGATGAGTAAATTCGACTCAGAAGAATAGATGCTACAGGCACATATGTAGATGTCTCTAACATTATGTCCTTATTTTTCACTTCTTGCAGATCTCATTAAAATTTAATCTTTCACAATCCTCAAATAAAACGTAGTGTTTATTTATTAGTTTTATGGTGACTACTAATCAGTCTTGCATAGTCCATTCCAAATTGTATGTAGGCGCGCAACTATATACAATTTCAAGATTAACGATGCAATACTCAGTTCGCTAAAATTTTATCATCATGTTTATAATAAAAACATTTTCATGCTTAATTCTTAAATAAGAATCAAAAATAAATTTACAAAGATTTTCTTTATTATGAAAACAATTAATTTTTTCCAAGGTGTTTTATAAACAGCCTCATTTCGTTAACAATCACTTATAAATCTTACTTTAAATAATCCTTATAGTAATGAAAATTAAAATTTTCTCAATGGATACTGTTTTATCTTATAAAAACAATGAGTGATCTGCAAAGGAGTGATGAAAGCTTGTTCACCAAAAATTAACTACGATATGATAGGAAATGAGCTTAACCAAATAATCATGAGGTTCATGACCTTGATGGCACTCAAAAAGATTAATCCACAACGTAACTCAAATCAAGATGAGTACTTGTTCAATGGTTGCGTCACTAATGCGAACATTAGGAAGAAGCAATAAAAGATAGATAACATCGATACATGTAGATTTTAGCAATCAAAGGTAGTCTTTTCATTAATCACAAACAAGTCAAAATTGTACCGTAACACATTACATGTCACTATGTCATACAATTCTCAAAACTCATCCTACCAACTGATATCTCAGTTAAGTTAGGGATTTTTAAAAGATACCACAATGAATACTAATCTACAAGAGTCATTAGGTGTTCCACATGTCCCAGAAGATCCATCGGTCTCAATTCAGAAGAAGATTTCTTCAATTAATTTCTTGGACACTAGGCATCCTCATTATTGGACAATGGTCTAGGAACAACACTTAACACGAACCTACAATCATTTAAAACCTTATAATTCAATCACAGAACTTAACGACTTATATTAACAATCTCATATTCCATACAGGTTAAATTTTACTTTATTCAAGTCTTAACCAATTTTATACTCAATTCGATATCCTACCTCATTTTCCAATACTTTCAACCTTATTCTTCGGCCTTGTAAAGGCAATGAAAGCTCAATATGATCAACACTTAATTTCCAATCCTATAACTCTTATAACAACAATTATCAAATAAGTCACTAGTATGAAATGGCTCACACATTCAATTAGACTTCCTGGAAAGGTATTAGTGGCATCAGACTTTTGGGTAATGGTTCCAATTACAGTCTCAAGTGCAACATTCACCCCTTTCGATTTCGATTTAAGAATTGGATGACAACGAATCAGGTGACATCTTTCAAGGTGATAACGTTTTGTCAAACTCCACTCTATAAGGAAAGATCGTCATGACATCGATATCAGATTTAATCTCGCCAATTCTTCTTCAGTATCAAAATCAACTAATATCTACATTTCTACGAATATCAACCATTTGTTGGGATCATAAAGATCCACAACTTGGTTTAGATCTAGGATAGATAGAATTCCTACGAGAATAGCTTCGATTAATTTACTAGAGGATTTAGGGTTACTTGTGACAATCGACGTCGTATAAATACCTCGTATAAAAATCAAAATAATCATCAAACAATCATGTAATAAAATTACATCATATATATATATATATATATATATATATATATATATATATATATATATATATATATATATATATATATATATATATATATATATATATATATATATATATATATATATATATATATATATATATATATATAATCCAAGTTATATATATATTAAAATAACACTTCTCAGTCTGGCCTTGTCGGTAACTCGGGAATTCTTCGGCACCGTTATAGTCAAAAGATTTTTAGACATTTTTAGAAAAATGTTTTTAGTTAAAAGATTTTGAAATGTTTTATTCAAAACCTTGGTTTTAAAAATCTTTCGTTCTCTATAACGAGAGCTCTGGTACCAAACTGTAACACCCCCAAATTTATACAACTCAGTACAGCGGAAGACTCGTTGGTGTTCCGGGATAGCACATTACTCACATCATAGACAACGCATAAAAATCGCGTCGTTTTAATAATAAATCATTTCCATTCATAAATATCAAAGTTACATCGGTCCCAAGTCATATTATTTCATACAAAGTTTTACAAAGCATTTGAATGGAAAATATTGTTTAAGTGCGGGCCATGAATTCTTGTTGTCTTCCCGAGAATTACCTTCAAGTACCTGAGATAAAACATGTTAAAAAGAAAAGGTCAGCGATAACGCCGAGTGAATTCATAGAGTTTAATAAACCATCAATATAATATCGATATAAAATTATTACCGAAAATCATTTTGTACAAATCATTTTAATAGGCCATAAAATAGCGAAAGTCATTTTATACAAATCCATATCGAAAATCATAATATAGGCATTTGCCTTAAAAATCATTATACGAGCCAATGTCGAAAAAAACATCATACAATACGTCTTACGACGTTGTATAAAGTTAAATAAAAACCGTTATATGAGTATAGTTTTGAAAACCAAAACACAAACATAATATCAATAGTATGACCCTGTATTGCTAGTCACGGAATACATCGTAGTTCGGGGTGTCTAGTAGTATTTCGTTAGTTTTGGATTATTATAAGCCGCATGACATTGTTACCTTACTAAAACAACAACGGGTAGCTAACCCGATACCAAATTTGCCCATCTAAAGTAGCGTGTCGTCACAAAGGTCACGCTATGGAAATCTTCTCATACATAAATTCGCTTACCAATCAATGTGGCACGACGGGGATCAACCGTCAAGGCGCGAACTGGGGTGATCGTCCCCAAATAGTACTATTAAATGCATAAGCGTCTACCAAATCCCGGTAGTTCACAATTCATGCTAATGGGACTTTTAGTGACATAACCTAACTTTAATAATCCATTTTATTTCATCTATCGGGTCCATTAATCATTTATCGGGTCATACAATCGGGTCATTCAATCATTCGAGACCAAAATCAATAAACAAACAATCGGGACAAATGGTGTCCTATTTAATAAAAACTAACATGTTATCTCCCTCGCGGGTTTATAAAACATTTCATAAAACATTTAAAAGAGTGCGAGGCTATGAACTCACGTTGATGTGGGAAGACGAGTTATCGGCAATTCGGATGAACGGTACGTTCTTCAATCACGGAAACCTAGACAAATAATACTCGTCTTAGACTCATGTCCAATGACTTTATAAAAATAACAATTATGTATACATATGATGATTTTATATATATGATGATCCAGTGGGTTTACTTGTTCTCTTTTACTCATTTTAGTGTTTACGTATTGGTATCTCCTTACTAGTTTACTAGTTTTACCTATTTACGTGTTTTAAGTCTAATAAACTTATTATAAGTTATTTAACTTGTATTAATCCATGTTATACTTATATTATCAGTATCTACACTTTACAAGTTGGGTCTAAATGGGTTAATCCCAATAATAAGTTTATAAGTGTTTTAGTCCATTTTTAGTTGTATTATTAGTCCAATAACGTTAATTTAGTCCGTTAATGTCCGTTTTCCTATGGTTCGGGTCTTATCGGTTTTTACTTGTTATACATGTTTATATATCAGTATATAAGTTTTATAAAGTTTACATTAGACGGGTCCAACCGTCTAAGTTTTATTTAACAAAAACGTTAATTTTACGGTAACAGCCGAAAAAGTCGTAAAAATCATGTTTTATAGTTTTATAACTTATAAGTATTATTCCACTACCATTTTTATAATTTATACACTTATTTAACCTTTTACATATTCATATAAATAAAATCCATAAGTTAGTGGGTTTTTATTTTACATTTTATACAATATAATTTTGAGTGCTTATATAATAATAATAAATATTAATTCTTAAAAATCTGATTTTTATCTTCAAGTTCACCAAAACTGCCATATCTAGAGTTCTATATAGAGATAGAAGCTCAAATTTTTATCACATAAACTAAATGATATTTGCTCCA
Organism: Glebionis coronaria; assembly: GCA_025667525.1. Classification (NCBI taxonomy): domain Eukaryota; kingdom Viridiplantae; phylum Streptophyta; class Magnoliopsida; order Asterales; family Asteraceae; genus Glebionis; species Glebionis coronaria. Next base: position 645,288,785 of record CM046876.1, read on the forward strand.
TTTAACTCTACTATAGCTACTGTTGAATCATCTTCTAAGTATTTTTTAAAAATCGTCCAAAACAGTGAACTCAGATTTGTACCTTAAACTTGTTTTGATCATATCTCACTCATTACAATGATTCCATTGCATGGCCAACTCTCACATGTGTACAAGACCCATAGATTACTGTAAATCCATTAATCTATGCCATTTTTATCAGTTCATCATTTGATTCTTTACAGTTTTATACAGCCAACAAATTTAAACAAGATTTTAACCTTGTTTCTTATAGTCTTTCATCTTTTTAAGCATGTTTATCAACTCCAAATCCCCACACAATACTTTTATCATCATATAATCATCATATAAATATACAATAGGAAAGAAAATACATGATTACATAATCAAAATAACAAGAGGATGAGGAGAACAATCTTTATACCACCATGATGATGAAATGATGAGCTTTTGGATGAACAAGACATGGTTTTGGGTAACCAATCTTATGAGATATCAACACCACTTCTAGGATCACCAAGTATTTGTAGATTCCTCCAAAAATCAGCCCTTGTTCTTCATGAAAACTCCTTGAGAAATCAGCCCCAAACTCCCTTGAAAAATCCTTTTTACATGTTAAGATCACCTCCAATCTTCATAACTTCAATGGGTTTTCATCATATGTGTGAATAACATATTATTTCATGGTTAAATCAAGATCAAATGGGTTATTTAGGGTGAGAGTAGGACAAATTTTTGAGAGAGAAATGGGAGGATGAGAGTGGTTTGCATGAGTGAAATGGTGGTTATTAAAAAAAACTCGTTATGGGTAAGAGTTATTCGTTCTTTTCGTGGGGAAAATGGCAAAATGACCGGAACTGTTCCAAAGGGGTATGAGTCTTGCTGGTTAAATGTAGTTAAGCAAATTCAGACTTTAATGGTTAAAGGAATTGATGTGCTGAGTTATTTTAAAATTAAGCTAGGAAATGGGATGAGTACTTCTTTTTGGGAGGATAACTGGTTCATTGGGGAATCTTAAAGATAGATTTCATTGAATGTATGCTCTTGAAGAATGTAGGTCTATATCGGTGGGAAGCAAGTTATCACAGTCTGATTACTTTTCATCATTTAGAAGGTGCCCGAGAGATGGTGCTGAGATGGATCAATACATAGGTCTTATGAATATGGCTAGTGGTGTGGTTCTTAATTCGATTGAAGATCAGTGGGTGTCGGGTCTGGATAAGGATGGGGTGTTCTCGGTCTCATCCTATAGGAATTTGATAGATGAAGTTATGTTGCCAAAAGGCGATAGAAAGACGTGATGGAATAATATGTTGTTGATTAAAGTTAATATCCTGATGTGGAAGATCTTGACGAATTCGTTGCCGACAAGATTCAACATATCTAAACGAGATATTTTAGTTCATTTATTTTATGTGCCAATTGCAATAGGGGAGTTGAGACTAGTGGACATTTGTTCTTCTCGTGTGCTATGGCGCTTCAAGTTTCCAATTTAATCTTTCGATGGTGGGATTTGGATGCTACAAGTTTATGCTCGTTTGAAGATTGGTTGGTTTGGTTTGAAAATGTTCAGTTGTAGTCAAGAAATAAGAAGTTGTTGGGGGGAGTATTTTATGTCATGTGGTGGTTGTTGTGGTCTTTTCAAAATAAGAGTATATTTGATGCTATGGCGCCAAAGAAAGAAGTGTTCTTTGATGACGTTGTATGTTTTTCATATTATTGGTGTTGTAATAGGAGTAGTTTTAAGTATGGTTAGACCGATTGGCTCAAAAATCCAAACTTGTTATGAGGTAATCTAGCAGCTTGCTAGTTTGTTTCTAAAAAAATGTTGTTCAAAAAAATTTATCCACTACATCATCGGTTCGACCATCGGGTGATGGGTCCGACCACCGTGTCAACCAGGTCGAGTTATCGTGTTAAAGGCTCAACCACCGGGTCAATCCGGTTGAGTCACCGTTTTGCAGGTTCACACACCAAGTCAACCAGATCGAGCCACCGAGTCACGAGTTCGACTACCGGGTAAACCCGATTGTGTGACCAAGTTATTGGTTCGATCATCGAGCCAATTAAGATATCGTAGACTATCTGCCACTATGCGCGGGTACACGTCTAGTTACTTCAAGCGTCCTGAATGAGTAGTAAACTAACTTAAGTAGTAGCTAAGACTGATCTACCTAGAATAATAGTATTATTTGTAAGTCCATACATACCCATAACTATAAAATTAGCCAAAAACAAATATTTATCAATTCTAACTTGCACATTTCAACCATCCCTAAGGGTGTTATTTTAGATATATCCGTCATTTCTACTATTATGTTGCTGCTCATAAGTTCTCCTAAATTTAATTTATTAAACGTATTTTTAGGCGTAACATTCATTCTAGCACCAAGATCGGCTAAAGATTTAGTAGTAAAATCACCTATTGAGCAAGGAATGTAAACTTCACTAGGTTCGACTTCTTAGGTGGTATTTGGCAAGGTAAGTCGCTAGGAAATTTATTCTCTTCCTCTTGCTTTTCCTCTTTATTCTTGTCATCGATGACCAAACATTGAGTTCTTTCCCTTTCCCCTAGGCATCTAGTTTCTTCTCAAGTTGGTTTAGTTGGGTTTCTAGGCTTGTAAGAGATGCAGTTTGATTCCTTTCATTAGTTTTGTGTTGTTCCTGCAAGCTCTTCATTAGTTCCCCGAGTCTCGATTTTTCATCAATCGTTGGCCTAACCACGCCTAGGGCATGGTCTTTACAAATAGTATCCAGATACTCCTCGTTAGTAAGTGTACTAATGTCAATTTCTAACATCTTTATATTCTAATAAATTTGTTAGTAGCACAAACTAAAAAAAATATTAGCTCCTCGGAAACGGTGCCAAAATCTTGATGAGTATTTCATTTTAAATCATCATGAATCAAGTTTTAACCTTATAAAAACTCTGATCCACCTACAACGCATTACCGGGCAGAAAACTCGGTCGAGTGAAGTATTTTGAATGGTAAATACGAGGTCGTCCAAGGAGCTGAATTTAAACTTGGTTTTAGTTTGAATTGTCACGAAAAATATAAAAATAATAAAACTAAATAAATGCAAAAAGTGAATAAAAGAAAAGTAAACGACTGATAGAGTCTAAGGATTAAGTGTACTGGCATAACTATTTTATTATTATTGATTGGTAATAGTGGCTCATGTATCAATGCTCTAAGAGATATGCTAAACACAAATCTAATTTGGTTCGAACTCCCACACACTACATGTAGTACGAACTCAAAGTAAAAGTATACTACATAAGTTACCGATAACCTAGTGTTTATATTAACTGTTTAGTATTCATTAAATCATTAAGCACAATTGTCCAATAGCATTTCCATATGTCTCCAAAATCCCTGCTATAGCTTTTGCGACTAGCATCGTATATAAAGTCGACAGTGATTGAACAAAAGCTGTCCATATGACCATGTTATTTTAACCCTGTCACCTGTGTTACTTGCATATCTTAAGTACTAAATCTAAGACAAGGCGGTGACCATTAAGCCAAGTACCCTCTAGATATATTCTAATATATCCTTCTAAAATCCCTTCCTAGAGTTTCCAACAAACACTTCCTATACATCTAGTATAGGCCAAGGGTATTTGGCAAAAAGCCATTACTACCGATACACAAGGGTTTCTTAACAAGCATAAGAATTTCATTAACAAGTCAATATAAAGTAAACAAACGTCACAACTAGAATAATAAGTTATGCGGAATTTGTACAATAGTTTGTAATCAAACTAGAGTACTTGAGAACTATTACTCAACCAAATAAGTTATGCGGAATCTAACTTATAAAGCAAAGAAGAACATAATTACTTTTAACTATTCGATTCTCTATTAATCGACTTTTCAATTAGGTACAATAAACTCATCATACCTATGTTCTTTTTATAGAGTAAGGAACCCTAGAAACCTTAGAATATTCTATAATGATAAGTATATCACACACGATATCTTATCAATATTCTAAACTATAAAGTATATCACATAAGATATACTCTAACTATAACTATGACGTATCTTTTCTAAAGATATATTCGTCCTAATCAATATAACATTACTTACAATATAACTAACAGTATTTGATATGTACCGTGTTAACACTAACGGTACTTGCCAACACTAACAGTACTTATACTTATACTAACGGTATTTGAAACTTTACAAATAATTCCCAACAATCCTCCCTTAAACAAGAATGATAACTTGTTTTCTTCGTGTTTCTCTTTCTACTAAATGTATTAAAACACATGTCTTCAGTCTTCTCTTCAAACTTGGATTGACCTTGGTAATCTTGTATTTGTATCCAACTGAACGTAGCCAAACACTTTATGCAGATCTTCTTCTAGTAAGATAATCTTCAAGTCTTATGAATATCATCTTTGTCTTTTAATTATGATCTTCTTGTGTCTTGTAAACATTCATTTTGTAGCAATTTGGTTTGTCATTTCATATGTCTTCTTCCCCTTTTTGTCATCATCAAATAGGAGTCTTTTGCATATAAAGCACCTATGAATCAACAATTCTGCTTGTATTTTCTTACCTGAAATAAAACAGTTAACAACAAAAACCAATTTGTATTGGCATCATGATTTTTAGGAAATCATTAGCTATCAACGAATTTGATTTATTCTTTACCTGTTAGCCGTACACTATGGAATAGCCAATACTTTATTCATAAAGAATAAGGTGTACTGATAACCATACAATTTTTGGTAAAATGTCAACCATCAACGGATTTGATAATGTCTTTACCTAGTACCGTTTGCCCTAGGACTAGCCAACTCTTCGTCTCGAAACATGGTAAGTTAGAACCATATAGTTTTTAGCAAACTACCAGCTATCAACAGATTTGAGAAGTCTTTAACACAAACCGTTTTCTTATGGACTAGCCAATTCTTATGTGTGTTAGACATGGTGAAATGAGAACCATTTGTAAAGTGTGACTGAAAGTCAAACACTTAAGGCTCTTTCTCAACTTCTTCTTCTTGCTCCAAATCCTTGATTTCCTGTTTAACTATTCTGATCAACTTAATAGCACCATTAGATTCTTCTGAAACTTCTAATTGTTGTTCTAACATCCTTTCCAACAATCTTCTTCCAAAAGGGTATCTTTTCTCTTGAATCATGTAATAGGTTATATCTTCTACATCCAAAGTGTGTATGCCACATGATCTATAATATCTCCAGTAAGTAGGAACCTGATTCTCTAAGTCCTTCAACATTCTTTGATCACTGTTGTATGGCTCATACATGAACTTCAATTCATTTCTCAATAGTGATACTTCTTCTTGACCTTCACTTCCTTCTTGAACAAATCTATCAAGGTCTTGAATGTCTTTTCTGTCAAGGATATGTAGAATATCTTCTAGTAATATGAACATCCTAAATGTTCCATTTGATCTAGTAATTCCATGAATTTCTAATCCTTGTTTCATAGCACCTGTCCATCTTATGATATCTGACTTCTTTCCAAAGATTTCTGTGTCAATACATTGATCTTCAAATTTGACTATCTTCAAGTGCTTTCTACAACTTTCATCATCATCACTATCTTGATCTATAGACCTTACCTTTTTTGGCTTCTTGCTTTTTATTGGTTGATCTCTTCCTTTTAATACCTTTGGAGGTTCCTTCAAACTCAATTGATCCCTCCTCCAAACTAGTATGTACTGTTCCTTCAAGTACTTTTAATTGTGTATGTACTGCTTGTAAATTTTCAGTCTCTTTTTAAACACTATGAGCTGCATTTCCCTCATACATCCCTTGATTAGTCTTTGTTTCTTTTGAAACTTCTGTCACCCTTTTCTTCTTTCTAGCATATGTAGTCTTGATAGGTGGAGATGCTTCCATCTGTCCAGCAGGACTTGCATCAAGTCTGGGGTACTTCCAAATTTTCTTTGTTGTTAGAGATGCTTCTTGACATCTTCAATATAATTTTTATCCTTTACAGATCCAACCTCAACAAAATTCAATTTGCTCATCTTGTGTTGTTCGTACAAAGCTTTTAAATCAACAAAGGTCTTTCTGACTAATTGAGCATGGGTAAAATTGTTAACTTTCTTGAGATAAGACATCATCTGATTCCTGATTTGCATAGTGGTTGGAGGCTTAACTCTTTCTCTTCTTCTCTTTTCTACAAAGAATCTTTGTTGCTCCCTTACCAAATCATTAAACAACTTATTTTTTTCTTCTTCATCATAAGCATCCCTTTCTTCAGGCACTAAGAATTCTGCAAGAAGTTCACTTGCCTTTAGTTCAGCCTGAATCCTATCATATTCTGCTATGTTCCATTCTTGCTGCACTATTTGGGCTTCAAGCAATTGTTGCTTTGCTGCAAGTTCTTCTTGTAACTCCTCATCACGCAATTGTGCTTGTAGTATGAAAGCTACCTCTTCATCATGATCCAATTGATGAAATATGTTCATGACCTTGCTAATGTAATCATCTAAATCACTTTCATCTTCAGATTCAAATTGTAGTTTCTTTTTTGCCCTTATCCTTTGGATTTATCTTACGTAGTTTCTTCAATAATCTTGAAGATCTTCTTACTTCATCTTTATTAGATTGTTGTTGAATGATAATACCTTTTGTAGTGGGATGTGAAGCTTGAATTTGCTTACCTTTTGTCTTTTTCTTTAATGGCAAGAATTTCTTGTTGTGTCTTTATCTCTGCTTCTGCTTGTCTTGCTTTCTCAGCTGAGCTCTTTTCTCTGAGATCAATCAGTACTTGTGCTAAAGTCTCATCTTCTCTAAAAGATGGAGTTTGACTTTCTGCAGAAGAAGGTAGTGAATCTTTCTCACCAACGATACTTGCAGTTGGCCTAGCAGTACTTGGCTCTTCAACAATATTTACTTCACCAGTTATAGACACACTTGTTTCTTGAATCATCAAATTATCTCCAGATACTTTTTCTCCTTTGGAAGTTGTCTTCTTAGCCCCTAACTCCTCAGTCTTGTCTGATTTAACATTAATTCTTGATCTTGACAGTACTTGGAAAGACTCTTTCTTGTGAAACCAAAATTGTCTTTGTGGTGTGTTGATCCCAAACTTAGATCGATTAGCTTTGTGTTAAACGAGATTGAATCAAGATTAACACTTAGAGAAACTTTGTGTATTGAAACAATCTAAGTGTTATGCGGAATTAATACTTAGAGTAAAGAACAAAACAAAATAATGTAACCTAAACTTTCACTTTGATTGATATTAAGAACTTGCGTACAATGGAAGTTATGAAATTTGTAAAGACTTATGTAAAACTGATATCAAACTATGAACCCTACGACCTCCTTTTATAACAAAAGGAGTCGTTTACAAAGGTCTACCAATCAACTATTCTAGGTAAAGATAATTATAGAAATACAATATTGAACATATCTTTACTTCAAATACAAAAGGTGAAGACTAAGTATTCCTATCAGTGGTTGAACTTCTTCTTGTCAATGCTCAAATATGTCTTGTCAGTGTTCATCTGTCAGCGCTTTCTTTACTCTTGTCAACGTCCAAGTTCCTCTTGTCAACATCCCAGTGAGTTAGCTAATTTTATTGCCAACAATCCTCCCCTAAGCTTGATATCTACTCTAGTAATCAAGTTTTTGAATAAAAACTAAGTACAAGGAGGATTCTTACAAACAATCAACTATTTCTTAATTAGATAATAACAAATCTAATTAAATCCTTGCTAACATCACTAGTATAGTCAACACCTAACTGTGTAGATACCATCATCTTCAATGCATCTTGAGTTAGAGGATATTCATCATCAACCAAAAGATATTCTTCAAATTTTGAGGTGTTAAGATGGTATACACCAGCAACTGAATGTAGATGCCACTTCAAACCACTAAGATCATCTAGATCCAACCATATTGGATTAGCTTCATCTGGAGTAATCATCCTCTTGAATGTTGTTCAAATCTTTATTCCATTCACTGAAGAAGTCTCTTCAGCTTCATACTTGGCCTTCGTCAACTTCCAAAAACCTACCAAGTCTTCTCTATCCATGCTTGCAAACAAAGAAATCAAAGAAGTCAAAGTATGTACCTTCTCACCAGCCCTGGTGACCACCCATAAACCACTTGCATCTTCTTCATAATTCACTATTGGATTTCTGAAATCCAAAGGTTCCACTTCTGCAACATCTGTAGCCTCTAAAGGTGAAAGATTTATATTCTTCCTTATAACAGCCTCACTTGGATTCAATTTATCAAGAACTGGGAATTCAATGGGTATTCCCTTCTTCACCGATCTTGGCACAATGGAAGCCCTCTTGATTTGCATATTTTCTTCAATTTCTTCTTTCCTTTCATCAGAAAGAAGTCTGACAGTATTCTCTTCACAAACACGCTCCCAAATAGGATATGCATAAAACTCCAATTCTTTAAAGGAAAGCTTCTTCAATTTCTTATAGGTCCATCCTCCTTGATGACACCTAAGAAGCATATAATAGAGCTCTCTTCTATCCCTTTTTAGTTCAGAAAGTACCTTACTAGCTTTGTGATTTAAAATATCCTTGCCATCCTTTTGAACTCTCAATAGAATCACCAAACCCCAAATTTGTCCAGTAAGTGACATGTTTGGATTGTCTGCAATAGAAGTTTCCCATGCAAGATACATATTAACTACTTCAGGCATGTCAAAGTCAACTTGCATCTTCAACTCTCTAAGCTTCTCTCTTGCCAACTCATCCTCCCCATACTCCAATTTCTCTGGTTCTTCAATAATCATTACACTAGAACCAGAACTCTCATCAGTACTGCCATCTTCATTGCTTTCAATGACAGTCTCTACCCTATCCTGTTCTTCAAGGTGTGTAGCCAAAATAGAATCAAAATGTAACTGAGCTGCATTCTTAGGTATTTGTACTTCTTCCATAATCCCTTTACCCTTATCCAAAGCTCTAATAGTTGGTAAAGTGATTGATGGTACCTGTGTAGAAACGTCTTTGATGATAACTAGTGGTTGGGATACACCAGTCATACCTGCAAGTCTATCAGCGTCTGATTTGCTCTTGTCAGCGTTCAAATCTTGAATGTCAGCGACTGACTTTGTGACTTTCTGCATCATCTCTACAAATGAAAGCTTCTTAGGAGTAACCAAGGAAATATCAACAGCTGGCTTCTCCTTCAAACTTGTCAACACCTCAGCTATCTCCACACTCCCATAAGAACCACCTTCTTGTTAGCCCTTGTCACTCATATTTACTGGCTCATCCTCCCCTTTGGAAGAATCCTCCTGCCTTCTCCTAATATGTGCAGCCTCCAAGATAACTATCCTCTCCCTCAAAGACTTGAGTTTAAGGCCTTGACCTGTGACAACTTGTACAAGGTCTGCATTTTGCTTTTGCAAGCACATGCAAACCACCGTCAATTCGATAGTTGATAAAGGTTCCAGTTTGCCCTCCTCTATCATGGGGATTTGACCCCCAATAGAAATTTATTGGGCATGGGTGTGGTTTTAATGATGTTGGGACTGTCTTGACCTACTTCTAAGCCAGTTTCAATAGTCCCAGCCCCACCCATGTCACCAACTACACTTTTGGTGGTGGTTCTCTCTACTACATGGCTAGGACCACTAGAGGAGAACTCTCCAGTAGTCCTTTGGCATTTCTAATACCTATAGTCATGGGGTTCTGAGGATGAAGTTAAATGGGGGTCTTTTTGGTTTTGGGGGATATTAGGGTCAGCGTTTGGGTTAGCCGTGTCAACGCCCACATTGTGAGTGTCAGCGCCTGAGGGTTGAGGGTCAAGGTCCATATGTTGTGATGATGGAGGTTGTATTGGTAGAGAGTCTGGTTGTAGTTGAGGTTGTATAGCTGCCTGAATCACAGCCTGCATGGTTGGGATGAGGGGAAGGTCTCTAAATAGAGGAGTATTCATGTTGCCAAACACAATTTTCTTTTGAGTATGGACCTCATAAAAATCGTCGTGGTCCCTACGACAATATCTTTATTCATCAAAAACCATTTGTAAAAACCTAGGGTACGCAAGAGTCATCTTGATACCCTTCTTGTGACACATGCCATCAAAAATCGTTTTGGAAAAATTAAATCTTTGCACATTTGCAATACAAACAAGAGCACAACTGATGGTTTAATTGATTTCATTGAAAGAATATCATTTAGGACTCAAACATTGAAGGATGACATGTATCAAGTACTTCCAGGCTGGGGGAAATTGTTGTTTAGTATATTTGTTTATGTCCCCAACAAAGAGCAAATCATACCATAAGCCTTTAAGCCCTAACTCTAGCTCTGTTAGGGGAAGGGTTGTTATACCATCAGCGTCGTCAAGACGTAAAGCTTGACGAACTAGTGCTTCTGTAACAACCCATTTAACCCCAGAGATAGTGCCAACTAATGTAATCACTCCATTAATTTTTTTAGAACGAACAGTGGTCCAAAACTACTTAATGTGTCTGATAGGGACGAGTGGAGTATGAGAAAGTGCATAACTTAGAGGAGACGCCATCAAATACCCAATCATGTCGGTGTATTGGGGGTACAAAGTGTTATCTTCAACCATATAAGCCACCATATTATATTGGCTTCTGAATCCCAACTCCACATTAGCAGGTTTAAACTTTGGTGCCATTTAGAATGATGTGTGAAAACTGTGAGATGATAACAATGGAGGTATGTAGGTGTTCAGAATTTTAGCAGACAAGAATAGTAGTTACCCTGTTTGAAAGAAAGGAGCCCAATTTATAGGAGAGGTATTAGCACACAATTGGTTGAAAAATGAGGCAGTTATATTCAAAAAGGTAATGATCACAATCTTGAAAATAATATAACTTATCCCTTTCATTAATTAAAAATTACCAACTCTCTAAAATTACGGCCCAAAATATCGTCAAAAATAACAACTGGGTGGACCCCAATGTTTTTCAACGGTCAAAAAGTAAACGTCAGCGTGTAACGGCTATATTCTTGTCAGCATTGAAATTTTGCCATGTCAGCGTTTAAATTGGTCTTATCAGTGTTTGGAAAGAAATCATGTCAGTGGCCAAAAATAAAAAATAATTAAAAATAAAAAGACCTTAACAAAGAAGTTTACCCTAGTGAAGATAACTCTTACTCTGAAAATAACTATAGGGTGGCAAGCACTGTCTAATCATGCACACTTGCATAAGCAAGATAGACATAATTGTCCTCAAGAGTCCCTTGCTAACCAAAGTTCTTAACAATGAAGAAATCTCATATAAACTCTTTGTAACTTCCCAAGTAAGCCCAATTAAAATGTTCACCAAGTCTCCCAACCGACAAATCCCAATTCTAGGCCAAAGCGTCTTGGAAACATGCACAATATATCAACTTTGCATGCTACAGTGCCTCAAGAACTAGAAATTTCAATTCTTACTCACCTATGGACACAATCTAGAATTGTGATAAGAGTATTCTAAGAATTCACAAAATCCTAAAGGTTTCCTAAACCTCCCCTTAAACTGGGATGTACAAAGTTGCAAAATAACATGTGTAGGACAAAATTTTATTTCAAGATAGGAAGGCAAACATTCCAACCATCATAAATAAACTTTGACACACTCCTTGTAAGCTCAAAAGATCCATAAGCAACTCTGTATCCAATTTCACAATGCTCATAATGAATTTTTATGGACTTATATTTAAATAGTCGTGTGTTAGGATTGAACTCTGGATTACAGGATTGCACACATTACGTAAAGGGTTAATTTATTTAATAAATATATTTTTTATATTTATTAAATTAAACCGAAGCTTAACTAACGATCCTTAATAATTAAGAGTTAAGTATAAACTACCTTTATGGAATTAACTAGAAGAGAAAAGAAGGAAACGGAAAAGTTCTGGAAGCCTCCTTGGGAGGGCTTGTAGTCGACGGCCAAAGGGAGCAAAAAGGAAAAAAAAGATTTTGTTTCCTAATTGGTTTATTACTTGGAGAACAAGATTTTCCAAGGACTATATAAACAATCCCATAGCCTTCATAATTTCTTAATCCCTCTCTCTCTTTTCTCTCTATTGATCGCCGGCCAAACACCCCTATAATTAGGGTTTTTGTTTTCGATTAAGCTATTTAAATTATCTAGTCCTAGCCCCTCTCTAGGGTTGATTGGTAGATATTCCACAAGCGTAGAAGCTCGGTTTACACGTGCTAGAATCACGGTTAGCTTGTTGTATTACGTGTGTACAAGTACGTAATGTAGTCTTACTATGACAATCCGTCAATTTATGGTCGATATTTTATTCTCAAGTATTATTTAAAATCACTATTTTAATGTTATATCATGAACTCAGTCACTTTTGGGAAGAAATAAGGGTTTACGTCTTAAAGTAGCATCGACTACATCTAAACCGGATTACTCTACGTTACGTGCGTACGTTTACATACACCGTTTTTGTGACAGTCCGACATTTCAGGAAATAAATTAATTCTCGAATATTATTTTGGAATTTTAATTTGTGTTTGTTCATAAACTCACAAATTTACGAGAAGAGATTAGGACTTACGTGCATAATTTAACGTCTTTTACGATTAAACCAAGAACCCTAGGTTTACATATTTACGCTTTTGTGCTCCGTTTTTTATGAGAAAAATTTTATTAGATTCGTTTTGTGTCGTAGATTCATAATTTATAAAAACGTTTTTCGTAAAACGACCCGAGGGCACGAAAATCGAGGAAACTAGAATCGAGGAGTACCCGTAAATTAGTGGAGATGAGACAAGTTTACACTTGCCTCACCCCTACTATGGGCGGCCAAGGCTAAGCCAACACATCAAAGATGTGTCAAATCTAACATAACACTATGGACACATGTCCTTAGTGCATGCATAAACCACCAAGCTAATTAAAACCACTAGCACAAACCATTTACACCCACTTCATACATGCAAACAACTCACAAACTCTCTCTACTCCTCCCTCCTTGCCGTCCCTCATTTATCACCACAACACCACCACTATCAAAAATCTAAACCACAAATCATATGTATAACTTGCATATGATGATAACCCATTGAAGACATGGTAATTTGAGGTGATCTTAACAACTAAGGAGTTTTCAAGGAGGTTTAGGGCTGATTTCCATGGAGGTGTTCATCCATTTGAAGAACTCAAAAGTTCATTTTCCAAGATTAAAGATTTGGTGACAAGAACCAAGCCTTGTTCATCTAAAATCTCAACCTTTTCTTCACTTTGGTGGTATAGAGATTGTTTCTTCCTATCATCTTGTTATTTTGTAAAAGTAATCATGTATTTTATTTATAAATGTATATGTATATGATGATGAATGATGATCAAAATATTATGTGGAGATTTTGTGTTAATAGATTTGGTTCAAAAGACTAAAATCTACATGTAAAGATGCTAAAATCTTGATTAAATTTATAGGCTGTATAAAACAGTAAGTAACCATGTGAACACTTGGTAAAAAGACTTGGATTTTCTAAATATACAGTTATATATATCATTTTTACATATGTGGAGAGTTAGGCACTCAATGGAATCATTAAAATGAGCAACATATGATCAAAATAATATTGAGGTATAAATATGTATAGTCTGTTTTGGACGAATTATTTAAAATACTTAGAGGATGATTGAGCAGTAGTTATAACGGAGTTATTTGTAGCACATATTATGTAGTTTGTGCTGTTGATCCCAAACTTAGATGGATTAGCTTTGTGTATACGAGATTAGATCAAGTAATACACGTAGAGAAACCTTTGTATATGTTTATGAATCTAAGTGTTATGCGGAATTTAACACTTAAACAAGAACACACAATGATATAAACAAACTTTCACTTTGATTATTAATATCAAACTTGCTTACAATGAAAGTAGTTTACGAATGAAAACTTATATGAAACTTATATCAAACATTAACCTAAAGGTCTTCTTTTATAGACATAAGAAGCCTTGTACAATAATCTACGTATCAGCTATTCTTGGTAAAGATAAATATAGAAAATACAATGTTGTTCCTATCTTTACTAGATGTAATCTAGAATACAAATAAACGAGTAGATAATATCTTCCATCAGTGCTTGTCTTCAATGTGTGACAATCCGTCAATTTATGGTTGATATTTTATTCTCAATATTTATTTGAAAACATTATTTTAATGTTACAATATGAACTCACTTATTTTTGGGAAGAAATTTGGATTTACGTCTTGAAGTAGCATCGACTACGTCTAAACAGGAGGATTCAACGTTACGTGCTTACGTTTACATACACCGTCTTTGGTGACAGTCCGACATTTCAGAAAATAAATTTATCCGTGAATAATATTTTGGAGTTTTAAATTTGTGTTAGTTCATAAACTCACAAATTTACGAGAAGAGATTAGGACTTACGATTTTATTTTAACGTCCTTTACGACTAAACCGAAACCTTAGGATTACGTATTTACGTTTTCGAACTCCGTTTTTGATGAGACAATTTTTATTGGATTCGTTTTGTGCCGTTGATTCATAATTTATAAAAACGTTTTTCGTAAAACGACCCGAGGGCACGCAAATCGAAGAAACTAGAATCGAGGAATACCCGTAAATTAGTGAGGTGGGATAAAATACATTATCCCACCCCACTAATACACATGGGGTGGCCAAAAACTCACCAACACTCCACCACATCAATGATGTGTCAAGTTGTAAACTTTAGGCTTACACATGTCCTAAGCTTAAAGTGTAAGCTACCACATAACAAAACTAGCTAGCTAAAACGATTCACACATTTTCACTCAACATGCAAACCACCATTTACTCTCATCTCTCCCATTTTATTCCGTCCCATATTCACCTTCAAACACCCATTTGATCAAAATTTAACCCCAAAATCCTATGTTATTTCTACATATGTTGAAGCCCTCTTGAAGCTCTCTTGAATGGTGGTGATTATAACATCCATGGAGGAGTTTTCTTGGTGTTTTGGGGCTGATTTCCCACAAGGATTTTATGAAGATTGGTTGTCATGAAGATAGTCTTGGTGCATCCCAAGTATCTCCATCAAAATCCATGTTTTGATCAACCTACATCATCATGGTGGTATAAAGATTGTCCTCCTCATCTTCTTGTTATTTTGATTATGTAAACATGTATTTTATTTCCTATTGTATATGTATATGATGATTATATGATGATAAAAATATTGTGTGGGGATTTTTTGTTGATAAATATGATTAAAAAGGTGAAAAAACTATAAGAAACAAGGTTAAAATCTTGATTAATTTACATGGCTGTATAAAACAGTAACGAAACATGTTATAAACTGATAAAATGATGAAGTAGAATTGATATACAGTAAGCTATGAGTCTTATAAACATGTGAGAGTTGGCCATGCAATGGAATCATTGTAATGAGTGAGATATGATCAAAATAAGATTAAGGTACAAATCTGAGTTCACTGTTTTGGACGATTTTTAGAAAATACTTAGAGGATGATTCAACAGTAGCTATAGAAGAGTTAAATGTAGAAAATATCATGTAGTTTATGTGATAAAAATTTTAGCTTCTATCTCCATATAGAACTCTAGATATGGCAGTTCTGGTGAAAGTGAAGATAAAAATCAGATTTTTGAAAAATAAAGTATAATACTATTATATAAGCACTCAAAATTATATTGTATAAAATGTAAACTTAAAACCCACTAACTCATGAATTTTATTTATATAAATATGTTAAAGGTTAAATAAGTGGACAATTTATAAAAATGGTAACTTGTTAAGTTTTATAAGTTATAAAACTATAAATATGATTTTTACGACTTTTTCGGCTATCACCGTAAAATTAACGTTTTTCTCCAAATAAAACTTAGACGGTTGGACCCGTCTAATGTAAACTTTATAAAACTTATATACTGATATATAAACATTTATAACAAGTAAAAACCGATAAGACCCGAACTATAGGACATACGGACGTTAACGGACTAAATTAACGTTATTGGACTAATAATACAACAAAATGGACTAAAACACTTATAAAAAGAACTTATTGGGCTTAACCCATTTGGGCCCAACTTTTAAAGTTTAAATACTGATAATATAAGTATGAAATGGATTAATACAAGTTAATAAACTTATAATAGGCTTATTGGACCTAAAACACGTAAATAGGTAAAACTAGAAAACTAGTATAAAAGTTATCGACACATAACACAAAAATGAGTAAACGAGAATATGTAAACCCACTTGATCATCATATATATATAATCATCATATGTATAAATACTTTTTATTTTAATAAAGTCATTGGACAAACGTCTAAGACCGATTATTATTTGTCTAGGTTTCCGTGATTGAAGCACGTACCGTACGTCTGAATTGCCGATAACCCGCCTTCCCACATCAACGTGAGTTCATAGCCTCGCAATCTTTTAAATGTTTTTATAAATGTTTTATAAACCCGCGAGGGAGATAACATGTTTTTTTATAAAATAGGACACCATTTGTCCCGATTGTTTGTTTATTGATTTTGGACCCGAATGATTGAATGACCCGATTGTATGACCCAATAAATGATTAAAGGACCCGATAGATGAAATTAAATGGATTATTAAAGTTACGTTATATCACTTAAAGTCCCATTAGCATGAATTGTGAACTACCGGGATTTGGTAGACGCTTGTGCATATAATAGTACTATTTAGGGACGATCACCCCAGTTCGCGCCTTGACGGTTGATCCCCGTCGTACCACATTGATTGGTAAGAGAATTTATGTATGAGAAGATTTCCATAGCGTGACCTTTGTGACGACACGCTATTTTAGATGGGCAAAATTTGTATCGGGTTAGCTACCCGTTGTTGGTTTAGTAAGGTAACCATGTCATGCGGCTTATAATAATCCAAAACTAACGAAATACTACTAGACGCTCCGAATTACGATGTATTGCCTGACTAGCAATACTTGGTCATACTATTGATATTATGTTTGTGTTTTGGTTTTCATAACCATATTCATATAACAGTTTTTAGTTTCATACAACGTCGTAAGACGTATTGTATGACGTTTTTTTTACGACATTGGCTCGTATAATGATTTTTAAGGCTTTTCATAACCATACTCATATAACGGTTTTTATTTTCATACAACGTTATAAGACGTATTGTATGATATTTTTGCGACATTGGCTCGTATACTGATTTTTAAGGCAAATGCCTATATTATGATTTTCGATAAGGATTTGTATAAAACGACCTTGGCTATTTTATGGCCTATTAAAATGATTTGTACAAAATGATTTTCAGTAATAATTTTATACTGATACTATATTGATGGATTTTGTTAAACTCAATGAATTCACTCGGCGTTATCGCTGACCTTTTCTTTTAACATGTTTTATCTCAGGTACTTGAAGGTAATTCTCGGGAAGACAACAAGAATTCATGGCCCGCACTTAAACAATATTTTCCATTCAAATACTTTGTAAAACTTTGTATGAAATAATATGACTTGGGACCGATGTAACTTTAATGTTTATGAATGGAAATGATTTATTATTAAACGACGCGATTTTTATGCGTTGTCTATGATGTGAGTAATGTGCTATCCCGTAACACCAACGAGTCTTCCGCTGTATTGAGTTGTATAAATTTGGGGGTGTTACAGTTTGGTACCAGAGCTCTCCTTATAGAGAATGAAAGATTTTTAAAACCAAGGTTTTGAATAAAACATTTCAAAATCTTTTAACTATAAACATTTTTCTAAAAATGTCTAAAAATCTTTTGACTATAACGGTGCCGAAGAATTCCCGAGTTACCGACAAGGCCAGACTGAGAAGTGTTATTTTTATGTATATATATATAACTTGGATTATATATATATATATATATATATATATATATATATATATATATATATATATATATATATATATATATATATATATATATATATATATATATATATATATATATATATATATATATATATATATATATATATATATATATATATATATATATATATATATATATATATATATATGATGTAATTTTATTACATGATTTTTTGATGATTATTTTGATATTTATACGAGGTATTTATACGACGTAGATTGTCACAAGAAACCCTAAATCCCCTAGTAAATTAATAAAAGCTATTCTCATAGGAATTCTAGCTATCCTAGATCAAAACCAAGTTGTGGATATTTATGATCCCAACAAATGGTTGATATTCGTAGCAATGTAGATATTAGTTGATTGTGATATTGAATAAGAATTGGCGAGATTAAATCTGATATCGATGTCATGACGATCTTTCCATATAGAGTGGAGTTTGACAAAACGTTACCACCGAGAAAGATGTCATCTGATTCATTGTCATCCAATTCTTAAATCGAAGTAGAAAGGGTGAATGTTGCACTTGAGGCTGTCATTAGAACCATTACCCAAAAGCCTCATGCCACTAGTACCTTTCAGAGAAATCTAATTGAATGTATGAGTCATCTCATACTAGTGACTCATTTGATAATTGTTGTTGTAAGAGATATAGGATTGGAAATTAAGTGTTAATCATATCGAGCTTTTATTGCCCTATTAAGGCCTAAGAATAAGGTTGAAAGTATGGAAAAATGAGGTAGGATATCGAATTGAGTATAAATTGGTTAAAGCTTGAATAAAGTAAAATTTAACCTGTAAGGAAAATGAGATTATTTAGAGGAAGTCGTTAAGTTCTTTGATTGAATTATAAGGTTTTAAATGATTGTTAGTTCGTGTTAAGGGTTGTTCCTATACCATTGTCCAATGACGAGGATGCCCAGTGTCCAACAAATAAATTGAAGAAATCTTCTTCTGAAATTGGGACCGATGGATCTTCCGGGACAGGTAGGACACCTAATGAATCTTGTAGATTAGTATTCATTGTGGTATCTTTTAAAAATCCCTAACTTAACTGAGATATCAGTTGGTAGGATGAGTTCTGAGAATTGTATGACATAGTGACACGTAATGTGTTACGGTACAATTTGACTTGTTTGTGATTAATGAGAAAGACTACCTTTGATTGCTAAATCCTACATGTAGCGATGTTATCTATCTTTTATTGCTTCATCCTAATGTTCGCATTAGTGATACAAACATTGAACAAGTACTCATCTTGATTTGAGTTACGTTGTGGATTATTCTTTTTGAGTGCCATCGAGTCATGAACCTCATGATTATTTGGCTAAAGCTCATTTCCTATCATATTGTAGTTAGTTCTTGGTAAACAAGCTTTCATCACTCTTTTGCAGATCACTCATTGTTTTTATAAGTTAAAACAGTATTCCTTAAGAAAAATTGAATTCTCATCACCAAAAGGATTATTCAAAATGAGATTTGTAAATAATCACTATCGAAACGAAGTTGTTTATAAAACACTTTGGAAAACTTAATTGTTTTCATAATAAAGAAAATCTTTGTAAATTTATTTTGATTCTTATTTAAGAATTAAGCATGAAAATGTTTCTATTATAAACATGATGATAAAGTTTTGACGAACTGAGTATTGCATCGTTAATCTGGAAATTGTATATAGTTGCGCGCTTACATACAATTTGGAATGAACCATGCAAGGCTGATTAGTAGTCACCATAAAACTAATGAATAAACACTACATTTTCTTTGAAGATTGTGAAAGATTAAATTTTATGAGATCTGCAAGAAGTAAAAAATAGGGACATAGTGTTAGGGACACCTACATATGTGCCTGTATCATCTATTCTTCTGAGTCGAATTTACTCATCTGTGGAAATTGTCTTATTTGACAATTGACAATTCTTTCTTGACCAATTCTCCCGTAGTGAGATTCTTAGGAAAAGTATCTGATTACCGAGTGTTGATACCCGACTGGATGTATTGACGTTCTTATGATTTCTTATGATTTGATTTCATTTGAATGACTTGGGTAACGATCCGAGGAGCTTTCGAATGCGTACTCAAATTAATGAAAACATGGGATATATTTATATTCGTTAGATGTTTTCATCTGTATCTGATTTGAAATTCTCTCGCATAGATTATGCGTTGACCTTACTCTTTTAATGGTAGTTGTGTCTCCATGTATCCTTGATTTTCTGAAGGATTATGAGTTATTATTAGTCTTTTGAGAAGTTCACATCTTATAAACGACAATAAAACTGGAAAGTTGGAAATGCCAGTAGAATAGATTGATTGATTATGACATAACGACATTGTCTTAATTGATGGGAACTCGAGTAGAATTCCCCTAAATGATAAGATGTTTATTATCAAAAGTAATCTAAATAATTCTTGATGGATGACCATATCCTGCATTTAGACTTGAAATTATAACGTGAATGGTTGTGAATTAGTTATAGATATTGTAATCTAGAAGAACCTAATATGAATTTATTAAAAGATGTTATGTTATCTGAAACTTTAGGAGGTATTTATTGATGAATTACCTAGACTTTCGCCATTAAGGCAAATTGAATTTGGTATTGATTAGATTCCCGGTGCTGCACCTGTGGCTTGTGCACTGTACGTCAGCACCATCTGAATTAAAGGAATTACCGTACAACTGAGAGAGTTGTCAGAGAAAGATTTTATTATACCAAGCCTGTCATCATGAAGAGTTATGGTATTATCATTCCTTATATTTATAGATTACTGTGAACTGAGTAAAATGACAATCGAAAACGATATCCATAACTCGAAATGGAAGATTTGTTCGATCATTTACAAGGGTTTAGCGTATGTTTTAAAGATTTGATTCATGGCATGGTTATCATCAACGTCGCGTCCGCGAAAAAGATTATGTATTCCAATCACTACATCCGGTACTTGTAATGAACATTATGAGTTTCATGTGGTGACGTTTGGATTGACCAATACACATGTAGCATTCATAAATTTGGTGAATCACGTGTGTAGGCTGTAATTTGATAAATTCATGATCATGATCATTAAGGACCATTTTGTTTACAAGAATAAGAATGAAGTTAATAATTAATTATAGATTGCCCTAAATTGGCCGAACAATTAAAAATTTTACCTTGAATATTTAACATAAGACTTAAGACTTAATACTTTACATGATTTAACCATGTGATTAATAGATAATGGAATATAAATTGACTCTTCAAAAATTAGAAGTCATTTAAGACTTTGGGTTATACTAAAAAGAAAGTGCAAATATATTTTGACAAATGTTTTAACAAAGGATTTTTAAGGGATTATTCCCTTATACACAAACCATGTAACTAAACTTCTGTTTAGGGGTAAATGTTTGTGTATACCTCAAGATAACCTAAAAGGGATTGAGGAAACCATTTGAACCATGACTTGAAATTTGAAACGATAATTTACGCTTTTCAAACTAAGAAAATTTTGACCACAGTATAACCAAAGATTTTTCGAACATTTACGAATCCTATTAATTATTTTCGATAAATCAACAAAAATCGTGTTAATTAAATTCAAATTTATTTTTGAACATTTTATATAATTGGTCGAACTAAGAAATTTAAAACTTTTACGTTTACGCTTCATAAAAATTAACTAATAATTATTTAATTAATTATAATAATTATCGACGCTTTAGACGACGGATTGAGTAAAACGGATAAAGATGATAGTTTAGAAGAAACTAAAACTCAGAAAATGTGAAGAAACAATTTTTGAATAAATATGGACATGATAATTATATCATCAGGAAAAATGAATATAAATACTGACACATTATGTAGAAAATATAAAGAACCAATTAGGATGTGTTCCTTAATAATGAAGGTGCAAAATAAATTGCTGAACGATATAAAAATAAACAATGTTTGTAAAAAGGATAATATAAATAGTGAAAGGTTTCACGGCTAGTGTGAACCATTAGAGTTGAGAAGCCGATAGCGTTAAATGTTTTAAAGACCACATGTGATTGTCTAAATATGGAGGATTGTGAGATATAGTTATGTTGGAATTTGTAAGTATAAGTATTATATGTATGTCATTTTTGACTAAAAGTATCTTTGTCTGAAGGAGTTGTACTAATGGCAATTATGAAGGCAGGCATCGCCTCATACATTAGTAAACGTCTAGCTATTGCAAAGGTCATCATCTGAATTTGATTCGATTTGGGTCATCGTCGACAGACTGACCAAATCTGCTAATATCATTCCCGTTAATGATAAATGCAAAAGAGTTATGTAAACATAGTGTGCCTGTATCGAACATCTTTATCAAGATCCTCGCTTCGCATCGAATTTCTAGAGATTTGCTCAGAAATCATTGAGAACGAACCTTGATGATAGTACTATGTACCACCCCAATCGAAGGGACGAGGTAAAGTAACAATACAAAGTAATATAAGTGCTGTTTTATGTTTGAATGATTGACCTTTGGTAATAGACCGTATAATCGTTTTCCTTTGAAAAGATTATCATTGATAACCATCGTGTTGGGATTAAGATCGAATCTTGTTAGGATCTAAATATTAGAGCATCTGTAAGCAGGAGTTGAGATGAAGACACCCGACATACACCCATTGTGAGTTGGACATGTCTTTTAGGTTTAAGGTTTCCTATGATGGCGAACCTAACCTTACAAAATACCCGACCCGCGAGATCTGAAATGATTGTTGAAATTAGGATTTGATTATTAACTACCGGTAGTGGGCAAGAGGTTATGTGAATGTGAAATGTAGATCTTAAAGTGCCAAATGGGTAGCGAAGTTATGCCACAATTTTTTTACCTTGAAAAAAAAAATGATGAATTCATGATCTGACAAATCATGGGATATAAGTCCCCGTTGTATGGGACCATTGAGATGATGTAAAAGATTGGTTTGAAAGGCATATAAGCTGGATCTACCCTAGGACTTCAAGAACTGCGTGAATTATGTTTCGTAAATCGAACTTGATAAAATATCTATCAAGTGAAAATCTGAATTCTTCTTAGTAAAGCTTAGATCGGTGAAAACCATTCATCAAAAACCCGTGAACATCATGGATAGAGAAAGTAAGTCAACATTAAGCCTGATCTTATTCCCGTAGTTATGTTTGATGAAACTCGCGTAATGTAATGAATTGCACTTGTGAGAAAGGACCGAATGTGGAGGAAATACCCACATGGCTTTAACTCTATAAGAAGCGAGTAGTAAGGTAAGATGATCTTTGAGGACAAAGATCATGTTTAGGGGTAAATGCTATGACAATCCGTCAATTTATGGTTGATATTTTATTCTCAATATTTATTTGAAAACATTATTTTAATGTTACAATATGAACTCACTTATTTTTGGGAAAAAATTTGGATTTACGTCTTGAAGTAGCATCGACTACGTCTAAACCGGAGGATTCAACGTTACGTGCTTACGTTTACATACACCGTCTTTGGTGACAGTCCGACATTTCAGAAAATAAATTTATCCGTGAATGATATTTTGGAGTTTTAAATTTGTGTTAGTTCATAAACTCACAAATTTACGAGAAGAGATTAGGACTTACGATTTTATTTTAACGTCCTTTACGACTAAACCGGAAACCTTAGGATTACGTATTTACGTTTTCGAACTCCGTTTTTGATGAGACAATTTTTATTGGATTCGTTTTGTGCCGTTGATTCATAATCTATAAAAAGGTTTTTCGTAAAACGACCCGAGGGCACGCAAATCAAAGACACTAGAATCGAGGAATACCCGTAAATTAGTGAGGTGGGATAAAATACATTATCCCACCCCAATAATACACATGGGGCGGCCAAAAACTCACCAACACTCCACCATATCAATGATGTGTCAAGTTGTAAACTTTAGGCTTACACATGTCCTAAGCTTAAAGTGTAAGCTACCACATAACAAAACTAGCTAGCTAAAACCATTCACACATTTTCACTCAACATGCAAACCACCATTTTCTCTCATCTCTCCCATTTTATGCCGTCCCATATTCACCTTCAAACACCCATTTGATCAAAATTTAACCACAAAATCCTATGTTATTTCTACATATGTTGAAGCCCTCTTGAAGCTCTCTTGATTGGTGGTGATTATAACATCCATGGAGGAGTTTTCTTGGTGTCTTGGGGCTGATTTCCCACAACGATTTTATGAAGATTGGTGGTCATGAAGATAGTCTTGGTGCATCACAAGTATCTCCATCAAAATCCATGTTTTGATCAACCTACATCATCATGGTGGTATAAAGATTATCCTCCTCATCTTCTTGTTATTTTGATTATGTAAACATGTATTTTATTTCCTATTGTATATGTATATGATTATTATATGATGATAAAAATATTGTGTGGGGATTTGTTGTTGATAAATATGATTAAAAAGGTGAAAAACTATAAGAAACAAGGTTAAAATCTTGATTAATTTACATGGCTGTATAAAACAGTAAAGAAACATGTTATAAACTGATAAAATGATGAAGTAGAATTGATATACAGTAAGCTATGAGTCTTGTAAACATGTTAGAGTTGGCCATGCAATGGAATCATTGTAATGAGTAAGATATGATCAAAATAAGATTAAGGTACAAATCTGAGTTCACTGTTTTGGACGATTTTTAGAAAATACTTAGAAGATGATTCAACAGTAGCTATAGAAGAGTTAAATGTAGAAAATATCATGTAGTTTATGTGATAAAAATTTGAGCTTCTATCTCAATATATAACTCTAGATATGGCAGTTTTGGTGAAAGTGAAGATAAAAATCAGATTTTTGAAAAATAAAGTATAATACTATTATATAAGCACTCAAAATTATATTGTATAAAATGTAAAGTTAAAACCCACTAACTCATGAATTTTATTTATATAAATATGTTAAAGGTTAAATAAGTGGACATTGTATAAAAATGGTAACTTGTTAAGTTTTATAAGTTATAAAACTATAAATATGATTTTTACGACTTTTTCGGCTATCACCGTAAAATTAACGTTTTTCGCCAAATAAAACTTAGACGGTTGGACCCGTCTAATGTAAACTTTATAAAAATTATATACTGATATATAAACATGTATAACAAGTAAAAACCGATAAGACCCGAACTATAGGACATACGGACGTTAACGGACTAAATTAACGTTATTGGACTAATAATACAACAAAATGGACTAAAACACTTATAAAAAGAACTTATTGGGCTTAACCCATTTGGGCCCAACTTGTAAAGTTTAAATACTGATAATATAAGTATGAAATGGATTAATACAAGTTAATAAACTTATAATAGGCTTATTGGACCTAAAACACGTAAATAGGTAAAACTAGAAAACTAGTATAAAAGTTATCGACACATAACACAAAAATGAGTAAACGAGAATATGTAAACCCACTTGATCATCATATATATATAATCATCATATGTATACATACTTGTTATTTTTATAAAGTCATTGGACAAACGTCTAAGACCGATTATTATTTGTCTAGGTTTCCGTGATTGAAGCACGTACCGTACGTCTGAATTGCCGATAACCCGGCTTCCCACATCAACGTGAGTTCATAGCCTCGCACTCTTTTAAATGTTTTTATAAATGTTTTATAAACCCGCGAGGGAGATAACATGTTATTTTTTATAAAATAGGACACCATTTTTCCCGATTGTTTGTGTATTGATTTTGGACCCGAATGATTGAATGACCCGATTGTATGACCCAATAAATGATTAAAGGACCCGATAGATGAAATTAAATGGATTATTAAAGTTAGGTTATGTCACTAAAAGTCCCATTAGCATGAATTGTGAACTACCGGGATTTGGTAGACGCTTGTGCATATAATAGTACTATTTGGGGACCATCACCCCAGTTCGCGCCTTGACGGTTGATCCCCGTCGTGCCACATTGATTGGTAAGCGAATTTATGTATGAGAAGATTTCCATAGCGTGACCTTTGTGACGACACGCTATTTTAGATGGGCAAAATTTGTATCGGGTTAGCTACCCGTTGTTGGTTTAGTAAGGTAACAATGTCATGCGGCTTATAATAATTCAAAACTAACGAAATACTACTAGACGCTCCGAATTACGATGTATTGCCTGACTAGCAATACTGGGTCATACTATTGATATTATGTTTGTGTTTTGGTTTTCATAACCATATTCATATAACGGTTTTTAGTTTCATACAACGTCGTAAGACGTATTGTATGACGTTTTTTTACGACATTGGCTCGTATAATGATTTTTAAGGCTTTTCATAACCATATTCATATAACGGTTTTTATTTTCATACAACGTTATAAGACGTATTGTATGATATTTTTGCGACATTGGCTCGTATACTGATTTTTAAGGCAAATGCCTATATTATGATTTTCGATAAGGATTTGTATAAAACGACCTTGGCTATTTTATGGCCTATTAAAATGATTTGTACAAAATGATTTTCAGTAATAATTTTATACTGATACTATATTGATGGATTTTATTAAACTCTATGAATTCACTCGGCGTTATCGCTGACCTTTTCTTTTAACATGTTTTATCTCAGGTACTTGAAGGTAATTCTCGGGAAGACAACAAGAATTCATGGCCCGCACTTAAACAATATTTTCCATTCAAATACTTTGTAAAACATTGTATGAAATAATATGACTTGGGACTGATGTAACTTTAATGTTTATGAATGGAAATGATTTATTATTAAACGATGCGATTTTTATGCGTTGTCTATGATGTGAGTAATGTGCTATCCCGTAACACCAACGAGTCTTCCGCTGTATTGAGTTGTATAAATTTGGGGGTGTTACACAATGTGTCAACGCTTGACTTTATCTTGTCAACGCTTGAGCTGTCAGCGCTTGTTTTGTTCTTGTCAACGCTTATATTACTCTTGTCAGCGCTCAAGTGATCTGGCCTTAATTTATTCCCAACAATCCTCCCCTAAACTTGATATCCACTCTTATGATCAAGTTTCTGAATAAGCATTAAGGACTAGGAGGAATCTTACAAACCTTCTCATATAGTGAATAAATATGATCAAATCTTTTGCCACGTCACTTGAATAATCTATTTCCAGCTGAGTGTCCTTCATCTTCTCCAAAATAGCCTTGGATATGAAATACTGACCATCCACAAGTAGATACTCAGCAAACTTTGTAGAACTCAAATGGTAAACACCAGCAGCTGAATATAACCTTCATTGAAGACCACTGAGGTCATCTTCAAGATCCTTCCAAACACCAGGATCCTCATCTTTTGGTCCACACATTCTTTTGAATATGGACCAAAGTTTTATTCCATTAGCTGAAGTTGGTGCTTCAGCCTCATACTTGGTCTCCAGCAACCTCCAAAGGTCCACCAAGTCTTCTCTATCACAACTTGCAAACAAAGATATGAGAGTGGTAAAAGTGTGTACCTCCTTGCCAAATCTGCCAATCTTCCAAAACCCACATTCATCTTCTTCATAGCTCACAATTGGGTTCCTGGAATCTAATGGTAACACTTGCACCATATCTGAAGCTTCTAAAGGTGAGAGCTTGAGGCTCTTTCTGATGACAGCTTCACTTGGATATAGTGGATTCATATCTTTGGGAAACTCAAATGAAATTCCCTTCTTCACTGGCCTGGGAACAACCATAGCTTTCTTGAGTTCTATTTCTTCTGCAAGTTCCTCCTTTCTTTCATCTGAAAGAAGTCTGAGAGTGTTTGCTTCCTGCACTCTCACCCAAATGGGATAAGCCCTGTTTTCCAACTCATCAAATGTCAAAGCCTTCAACTTCTGATATGTCCATCCAACTCCATGACATCTGAGCAACATAAAGTAGAGCTCCCTTCTATCCCTTTTTAAATCTGAGAGAATGTTATTTGCCTTGTGTTTCAAAATTAGCTGGCAATCTTTCTGAACTCTAAGAAGAATCTCCAAACCCCATATTTGATCTGAAATGGTCAAGTCTGGATTCTCCATGCATCTTTCTTCCCAAGCATTGTACATTTGAACCACCTCTGGCATGTCAAAGTCAACCTGCAATTTCAATTCTCTCAGCTTCTCCTCAGCAAACTCATCACCATACTCAAGTCTTTCTGGTTCTATAATCATCACACTTGAGTCTGAGCTAGCTCCATCACTTCCTTCTTCTGAAGTCCCAACAAATGGTGACTCCTTTTTATCTTGTTCCATGATCTGTGCAGCTAATCTTCTATCAAACTCAACTTGAGCTGCATCCTTTGGAACAATCTCTTCTACCAATATACCCTTACCCTTATCTGATGGTGCAATGGTTGGTAAGGTAGATGGTGATACCTGAGTAGAAACCTCCTTGATGATAGATGATGACTGGGATACATCACCTTCATGTGCAGGTCTGTCAACGCCCAAATTTGTCCTATCAGCGCCCAAAATATTTCTGTCAGCGTCCAACTCTGCCTTGTCAACGCCCAAATATCTTCCCTCAACGCCTTGTGTAACCTCTCTCAACATAGCTGTAAATGATAAATTTAAGTTGGTAGGAGAGACTAAGGACGTATCAAAACCTGTTTGTTTCTTCAAAGTTGTAAGGGCCTCAGCAACATCCATTGATTGACCATCATGACTGCCCTTATCACTCAGATTTATTGGATCTTCCTCCCATTTGGAAGATTCCTCCATACCCCTCCTTGCACCAGCACTCTCCAAAACAACAATCCTCTCCCTCAATTGCTTGAGTTCAAGGCCTTGTGAGCTGACAACTTGTACTAAGTCTGCATTTTGCTTTTGCAAGCTAATGCAGACTGCCGTCAATTCCATAAGAGTCATTGCTTCCAGTCTGCCCTCTTCTAAAATGGGGATTTGACCTCCCAAGTCAGATTCATTGGGCAAGGATGAGGACTTAATGATGGTGGGACTGCCTTGGCCAGCATCTAAGCCAGAACCAATAGTCCCAACCTCATCCAGGTCACCAGCCACACTTGTGGTGGTGGTTCTCTCTGCTACATGGCTAGGACAACCAAAGGAGAACACTCCAGTAGTCCTTTGGTGTTTCATCAACCTATATTCAGGGGGTGTGGAAGATGGTGTGGAAGAATGGGTGGATGTGGGTTGGTTAAGGGGTGTTTGGGATTGTGAAGGTGGTGTGTCAGCGTGGGAAATAGGCACATCAACGCCAACATTTGATGTGTCAGCGTCGAAGAGTTCTTGGTCAAGTTGCATATGTTCAGGTGAAGGTAAAGGTTCAGGGATTGGTTCAAGTTGTGGTTGGGGGTCAATTTGTGGTTGAGGGCTGGTTGGGGTTGTGTTGCTGCAATAACAGCAAGCATAGCTGGGGTCAAAGGTAGGTCACGATGGGGTGGAGAGTTCATCTTCATAAAAATAGCTTTCTTTTGCTCAGGGATCTTATAATAACCATTGTGATCCCTTGAGCAGTAACCTTGAACATCAAAAACCATTTGCAAAAAACGGGGATAAGCTAAAGTCATTTTGTACCCCTTGTTTTTACACATCCCCTCAAAAATCATTTTAGAATAATTAAATTTTTGCCCTGTTGCAATGCACACAATAGCACTAGCAATTGATCTATTGATCTCATTGTGTGCAGTGCATTTGGGACTCAAACATTGAAGGAGGACATGTATGAGATACTTCCAGGCTGGGGGAAATTCCTGCTTATGATACTTGTTTAGAGTACCTTCATCAGGAAAATGATATCTCAAATCCCTAAGCCCTTGTTCTATTTCATTTATGGGAAGGGTGGCTATACCATCAGCATCATCAAGATGCAAGGCTTGGCGTACCAAAGCCTCAGTAACCACCCAAGGTCTCCCATGAACAACAGAAGTCAATGTGGTCACTCCATTAACTGTTGAGGAACTAACAGTGTTCCAAAACTGCTTAATGTGTGTGACTGGAATGAGTGGTGCATGAGAAAGAGCATACCTTAATGGGGATGCGTTCAAATATGCCACCATTTGTGTGTATTGGGGAAACAGAGCATCATCAGCCTCAAGATAATCAATCATGTTGTGTTGTGATCTGAACCCCAATTCCAATACTGATGGTTTAAACTTTGGTGCCATTGATGAAAGCTGTTAATTTTAAGAGAAGAAGATGAAGTTGATAAGAGAAAATTGTGTTAGACAAGAATTATAGATACCCTGTTTAAAATATGAGCCAATTTTATAGGAGAAAAAGAATGCATGTGATTGGCCCAAAAATAGGCAAATATTTTCAAAAATCAATCATGAAAATATTGAAAAAGTTATAAGTTATCTTATGCATTAAATGAAAGTAACAAGTCCTAAAATTACGGCTTGAAAATATGTCAAAAAGTAACAACTGGGTAGGTCCCATTGAGTGTCAACGGTCAAAAATAACCTATCAACGCCCAACGGCTATAATCTTGTCAACGTTTGCCTATAGCCATGTCAGTGTCCAATTTGGTCACAACAACGCTTGGAAAATTCTTGTCAGCGTCCAAAAATAAAAATGTTTTTAAAAATGAAAAATGACCTAAACAAGTAATTTATCCTAGAGAAGATAACCAAAAGCTGATAATTATTATAGGGCGGCAAGCACTGTCCAGTTATGCACACTTGCTTAAGCAAGATAGACATAACAGTCCTCTAGTGTCCCTTGCTAACCAGAACTCTTAACAACCAAGTTACCTTACAAAATTCCTTGTTACTCCCAGGTAAATCCCATAACAAAATTATTCCCAAGGCTCCCAACAGACCACAACCAATTCTAGGCCAAAAATGTCTTGGCAGCATGCATAGTATATCAACTTTGCATGCTACAGTGCCTCATGATTTAGTAAAAACTAACTCATACTCACCTGCGGACACAATCTAGAATTGTGATAAGAGTATCATATGGATACCCAAACATCCTAAACCTTCCTAAAACCTCCCCTTAAACTATGATACAAAAGTTTGCTAAATTCATGCATGAACATAAAAAATTTATGTCAAGATAGGAATGAAACATTCCAACCATCATCCATAAATAAAAACTTGTCCAAATGCTTCTCCATTGATCCATAAGCAACTCTGTATCCAATGGTATACTTCTAACACCATCTGCACATTTAGATTGAAAACCACAAAACTAACATTGTTGCTGACAACGCCCCGATAACACATGACAGCGTTGAGGGAAGCTTTGTCAGCGTTAGACAATTATATTGCTGACAACGTTGCAAAAACACTTATCAGCGTTCAAGCAACCTTTGTCAGTGTTAGAAAAATATAGTGGAAAATCTAAATCATCAATAAGACCAATAACAATGCATCATCCTGTACATACTTTTACAAAAAGACTCCAAAACACATATTATGTGAGATTGACCATTCCAATACTTGTTACCAAGTATTGAAATCTCCCAGCATCAAAAGGTTTAGTTAATAAATCTGACACATTTTCCTCAGTGTCAACCCTATCTGGCTGTATTAAACCTTTTTCAAAGCAATCTCTTATAAAATGGTGTCTAATTTCTATGTGTTTAGTTTTAGAATGATGTACAGGATTCTTAATGATGCATAAAGTGTTGTTATTGTCCACAAATATCTTGGTATGCATAAAATTATACCCATAATCCAACAGCTGGTTCTAAATCCACAAAACTTGGCCACAACAAGCAGCTGCAGCCACATACTCAGCTTCAGTTGTAGAATTAGCCACCACTGTTTGTTTCTTGCATTGCCAAGAGATCAACCTGCTCCCAAGAAACTGACATCCACCAGTTGTGGATTTCCTATCAAATTTATCACCTCCATAATCACTATCTGAATATGCAATCAGCTCCAATGGTGAATCCTTTGGGTACCACAAACCAAGACCAGGATAGCATCTTAGGTACCTAAAGATCCTCTTCACAGCATAAAGGTGACATTCTTTGGGAGTCACTTGATGGCGTGCACAAGCACACACAACAAACATGATGTCAGGTCTGGAGGCAGTAAGATACATCAAGGATCCAATCATGGATCTATAGTGCCTGACATCAACATCTTTCCCATCTCCAATCTTTCCCCAAGGGTGCTCTCTATCCATAGGAGTAGTATGTGACAATCCGTCAATTTATGGTTGGTATTTTATTCTCAATATTTAATTGAAAATATTATTTTAATGTTATTATATGAACTCACTTATTTTTGGGAAGAAATTTGGATTTACGTCTTGAAGTAGCGTCGACTACGTCTAAACCGGAGGATTCTACGTTACGTGCTTACACCGTCTTTGGTGACAGTCCGACATTTCAGAAAATAAATTTATCCGCGAATATTATTTTAGAGTTTTAAATTTGTGTTGGTTCATAAACTCACAAATTTACGAGAAGAGATTAGGACTTACGATTTTAATTTAACGTCCTTTACGACTAAACCGGAAACCTTAGGATTACGTATTTAAATTTTTGAACTCCGTTTTGATGAGACAATTTTTATTGGATTCGTTTTGTGTCGTTGATTCATAATTTATAAAAACGTTTTTCGTGAAACGACCTGAGGGCACACAAATCGAGGAAACTAGAATCGAGGAATACCCGTAAATTAGTGAGGTGGGACAAAATACATTATCCCACCCCACTA
This sequence comes from Glebionis coronaria, assembly GCA_025667525.1. Classification (NCBI taxonomy): domain Eukaryota; kingdom Viridiplantae; phylum Streptophyta; class Magnoliopsida; order Asterales; family Asteraceae; genus Glebionis; species Glebionis coronaria. Next base: position 645,321,245 of record CM046876.1, read on the forward strand.
ATACACATGGGATGGCACAACATGACACCACATCAAAGATGTGGCATCATGTTAACTTGTAGCTTACAAGTGTAAGCACTAGCTTAACACTTAAGCTAGTTTCTTCCACTCATCCCACAAAACAACTAGCTAAAAACCGCCATACCCACTTAATCAACAGGCCTCTATTCAACGCATATAGACTCGAAATACCAAGCCCTCCATTCTCCTTAGAAGCTAGAGCTTTCCTCCAATTCACCCACGATGCTTTACGACTATTCATAGCATAACCGTTGAAAAACTGACTCTCAAGGGCTTCTAGAGACTTAAGAATACCTAACGGAACTGTGAAGATAGAAAAATAATACAACGGAATAACTCCTAACACCGTTTTACTAAAGTCAGTCAAACACCTATGGACAGTGACTCCAGCTTCCACTTTGACAACCTCGAATTAACTTTATCAATAATACCATTCCACATATTATGACACGTCATATTACCACCCACTATAGATCCTAGATAAGTGAAAGGAACCTTAAATACAAGACACCCAATTCTCAAAGCTGTTAAATTCACCTTATCGTTCTCAACATGAATACCCATTAATCGACTCTTACTCATATTAATTCGTAAACCCGACGCTCTATGAAAACACTCCAACACACTAACGAACATACTAATATTGCTATCACACTATTGGCCAATAAAAACAGCATCGTCCGCATAGAACAAATGGGACAAATTAACTAAACCTCTCCCTAATCTTATACCTAGAAACATACCCGCATCTACTACACCTTGTTTTAATCCTTTAACGAATTGGAATTCTTCAGTAGGACTTTCGTTCACCAAAATCGACCCTCTTGATGAATTCAAACAACATTTTTCCATTTTCTCCATTTTATACCAAACCCAAATTTACCAAGCACTTCATCTAAATTATCTCAACGAACAGAATCATATGCCTTCTCGAAATCCACTTTGAAAATAAAAGATTTTTTCTTTTTCGACTTACACTACTTAATCACTTCATTTAACTTTAAAGGACCATCTAGAATATGTTTATCCGTAATAAAATCCGACTGCACTTTGTTAACACGATCACCTAACACACTAACAAGACGATTTGCTAACACTTTTGCAATAATTTTATACAGACATCCATTAAAACTAATGGGCCTAATTTGACTAAATTAGCATTAGGAATTTTAGGGATTAGGGTAATAAATGACGAATTACAACCTTTAGTATTTCCGAATGCTTGAAAAAGAACCTCGCAGCCTCACATACGTCTTTCTAAATAAGAAGCCAGAAATGTCTAAAACCCCCAAATTATCCCTCTGGGCCCGGTGCTTTATCAATACCACAATCCCACACAACATTATTAATCTCTTCATTTGGAACCTCACCCTCCAAAAAGTATTCTGATTCTCTGAAACTCGATTTGGGAACTCCATCTGAATGCTTGTCACTTTACTAGGCGAGTACAAAATCGATCCTTGAAATGCTCCCAAAATTCGTTTTTAACCATTTTCACATTCATATTAGACCTATTCTTATTCAAAATTCCATGGAAAATCTTGTGTTTTCATCACCTTCACAAGCCCACTTAAGTTTAACCTTATGAGCTACTTCTTTAGTATGAAAACCATCAATTTAATGAATCTTGTGAATAATTTATGTACGATGTCGCACCAAATTATCATTCCCTTGACCACTATCAATAGCCCGATCAATGACTTGAAGGTCTTGAACAGACTGATGTTTATCATTATTACCACCATCATTATACTTTAATAAGGGGAAGGCTGTGGTAAATGAGGAGAATAGAAATGAAGAAGAAGGGGAGTGGAAGATTATTGAGACTAGGAAGGTCTTTAGTAATCAGTAGAGTACCTTTTATGGTTCTAGGAAGAGGATGGTTGATAGTGCTAATAAAGGTGGGTATAGTAGTAGAGGAAGGGGTGGTATGGGTAGAGGGGGAAGAAGTGGTGGTGACCAGAGTTTTTATAGGGAGATTAATGATCAGCGTAATGGGATTAAGAAGACCAATGTGGCTGTTAATGTTAATAAGGAAAATATTGATCCTAAAATGAATGGAGTGAATTTTATGGAGGTTGACTCTGGAAATAAGGTTGTACCTAAGGAGAAATTAGTGGCAAAAGTAATGGTGGTAAGAAAGATAGTGTAATGAAGGAAAACAAAACTAATAGGTTTGCTAGTTTGAAAGATGGAGAGAGTGTGGATAAGGTTTTGGAGTGGGAAGTGATGAAGAGTAAAATCGATATGGCTTGTGAGAAGGGGGTTCACATTACTGCTATTGAAAAGGGCCAGTGGGATGAAGAGATTAGGAGCTACTTCATTAAAAAGATGTAAGATGTTAATAAGAATGCTACTGTCAATGAACTTAAATCCATAATTAGTATTCTTGGTAAGAAGATTGCCTATAGTGATAAGATGATTACTATGGAAGCTAAGTACATTGCTGATCAGAAGTTTAGGATGGTAATGGGTGATAAAAGATTATCAGAGAATGAAGCTTATCAGGAAGTTTATGAGGAGTCTTATAATGATGAACTTGAGAGGATTAGTATTCTGAATCTAAGGAAAAAATATGCTGAAGTGGAACTGTTTATTAAGACTAATCAAGTGTTTACTAATAATAAGTTGGAGAAGTGGTCTGTTGATAAGATTGATTTATACAAGGCTTCTATTGGTAATGATGTTTTTGTTCAAGCCATGGAAGCTATTAAGAATGGGAATCAGGATAAAATGCAAGAGGACGTTGTTGTAGATTTGAGTGGTAATGCTTAGTTTATGGCAAGTAATGTTGTCTCAAATGGTATGGATGCTGAGCTTAATCAGATGCATGATATGTGTGCACCACCACCTCCTGTTTAGATTATGTGTTTTATTTGTAATTTTTGGTTAGCCTGGTCTTTTGGTGGGACTGGATTTTAGCTTTGTAATTGGACATGGATGCAGGTTTTGTTTCCTTTGTGGATGAGCTCTAAAATGTTATGATCCTCGGTGGTAAATATGGGGTTTGGTAACTCTGCTGTTTTTGCAAGAGTTTGGTCAGATCCTGATTTTCTGCCAAAATATGTATTTCTATTTTATAGTATAGGTTTCTAATGGGTCATAGTTGCTTGTATAAAGAGTATGTATTTGAGCAATTTCATTGCTTTTGTTGGTTTGGTTATTTAAGTATGGGATCTGTCCATGCCAATGTTGTTTTGTTTGCTAGAGCTTTTAGGTAGGGATGTGTCCTATCTAGTTTTGTAAAGCTTTGAGCTGGTTGTACTCTGCCTTTGTGGCTCCTTTTGTTAATAAATTTACCGTTAAGAAAAAAAAGTAAGAGACTCATGCATAAGTATTATATGACTTTGAAATATTTGATTCAACATTTTATTCTATTTGAATGGCGAGCTATTTATTAAATCAATTATTTAGTTAAACCTCCTAACCGGTATGATTGGAGTTTAGTTTGTTGATCTTTGTTCTTGGCTTCACATTAAGCTCACTTTTCTTTCTTTATTTGTGTATGTATTTATAGAGTTACTTACAATCTCTTGTGATTCGACTTCACATAACAAACATACATATATACAAAATAAATATACAAAAACATACAAAAAGGAATTAGTTTTACTAATTCCATATGGTAAAGAAATAGAGTCCCAAAGACAATCGCTAACACAAAAAATCAAATTTAGATTGAAATTATCAGAAAATATGGGCTGTAATAAAAAGGCCATAACATGTGTTACATGACTCCGTTTCAAGACCACGACTAAGAAAATGAAAGCTTGAAACAAGGAGTATGTTTTATCTCGGAAACCCTTGGTCAAAAGCGACTTAACAGGTCGAAAACCGATCAAAACCGGCTAAAACAACCAAAAATACCTAAATCGGCCAAAATCATCCGAACCTAACAATCCGGTAAAACTCTATTTCCACGGATCCAAGATTGATAAAACATACCTAGAAATTTTTTTGTTTTGTTTTTGTCGTGTTTTGCCTCGTGTAAAAGTTGGTCAGCTAGTATTTGAAGTAGTTGTGAATGCACCGGACAAACAACATCTCGACAGCACACCATAATATAACGATCGATATATGAGTTTGCTCTAACAACACGGTACCATCGTTTATCTGCCTATTCTGATGCCCATGGCCCGTGGACTGTAATAGTTAATTATGGGGGATTAAGCGCGTAATGTTATCAATAGATCTATTTGGGACTCACCATCCCCGTCTGGGTGAGTAGCGCTCACTGTGCCTCGGCCGGGCCAACAGGCGTATATCATGTCGGATTTGGGTGTGTCTTTATGACAAACCTAGGGGCTACAACAAGGAGGGCTCTTACGTCTAGCTTCTATTACAAGCAATAGAAACTATAAATAGTATTTGGCTTTGTGCACTACTATTCTTTCTGATGATTGGCATTTCAGTAATGTTTACTAAACCTATGAATTCACCAACTTCGTGTTGACCCCCACATTTAACATGTTTTCTCAGGTAACTAAGCTGGATCTATGCGCACTTGGACTTCCAGCATCATATAAGGAGCATAATAAATACCATGGGGGAAGGGTTTACTAATTTGGAACAATATTTAAAGTTTAGTTAAGACAATTTACTAAATCTTCACATTTGGTTCATGTAATAAATTAAATGATATTTTATGATCATTGTTCTATATACTATTTTCTATCGATCCACCAAGTGACACCCAAATACTATTCCGCGGCATTTGACCATTTTGGGGGTGTCACAATGTCGTCCATGTGATTGATGTCCAAGAACGAGCTTGCTTACATTTTATAGATGCAATTAGCCATAGGGGTTGTGATTCTTGTAGGTGGATCTTTTTTGTTTTTCATTTTAAACCATATTGCAATTGATCAATCTCTGTGAAACTCCATTCATTTATTAAACCTGATAACATGTTTCAATCATCATTTAGATCTTGGGTTCTATCGTTATTATCTTTGAATGGTTTGGGGGCGTCGATCTAATCGTCCCCTTAATCCTATTGATCAATAACAACCGGGGGCTCTTTTTCCGTTCTGCTTGATTTATCTTGTTTTCTTGTTTAATTGATTCGACGAGCTTTCTGGGGGTTTTTGTTTTAATTTCTTATAGGGTTTTTTAAATTAGGGTTTCTTGGTTTTATTTTGTTTACTAGCGTGTTCTTATTTATGGTTTGTTCATTCATTGTCTAAAGTTGGTTCTCATGTTTCAATCAGCGATGTGTTTTTAAACCCTCCGTTGTTATTTGCAAGTGGTTCTAGGGCTTCGATTCTTCGTCCACTTTAATCACAGTGACTTTTAATTGCCAGGGGTTTAATTTCTTGTTGTTTATTGTTTAGTTATCCCTCTTTTTTCAATGCAACGAGTTGATCCAGGTTCTGGTATCGATTTCTTTTCTCATTATGGGTGTTGATGAATGGCATGAGATTAAGCAGAAGAATCAAAGGGGCATATCAAAAGAATATGACATAGCTAAGATCTCCATTTCGATTTATATCACGAATTTTCCATAGTCATTTACTGCCAAGGATTTAATTCACTCATGTGAAGTCTATGTCCATGTTGTGATTATTTTATTCTGAACAAGAGATCAAAGGCTGGAAAGAGATTTAGATTTGTTTGATTCATCAATGTATTCAACGTTGATAGATTGGTTAATAACCTTTGCATTGTTTGGGTTGGTAGCTTCAAACTACATGCAATCATTGCACGGTTCCAGAGAGTTTCTACTAAGGTTAATAATAAGATTTCTGATAATAATGTTGGCCTTAATTGTAAAGTTATTGATAAGCAACCCAATCATAACTCATATGTTCATGTGGTGCAAAGCCCTACTCCTATGTCCTTAGACGCCGTTTCGTCTCCTTCCATCATCTTGGATAAAAAATTTCTCTTTGATAAAGATTTAATTTATTTGGTGTTAGGCAGGGTGAAAGAACTTCAGTCCTTGTCAAATCTCATAATGGCTTTTAATAACAAAGGTTTTGCTGAATTTAAAATCAGTTACATAGGTGAACTTTGGGTCATGTTAGATTTTGGATTTTTTTAGCATAAAATAATAATTTCTTAACATCGTTGGGGTTAGATCATGGTCCTCTCAGATTAAGGATGCTTCGTTGGATTTCAAGCCTTATGGAAGACTTGTTTGGATTGATATTGAGGGAGTTCCGCTTAAGCTTTTGTCCAACAATACATTTATTTGAATCGCTGCCAAATGGTGGAATTCCTTGATGTGGATGATAAGGAGGATAGATATACTACTAAGTTGGAGAAGAGTATCTCTAAGGATTTCAAAATCATCTTTCAAAGGAAGATTTATTGGATTCATGCCAACGAGGCTCCTGGATGGGTTCCTAATTTTATGGATGTAGAGGATGAAGATGAGTATGATATAGAATCTAAGATTGGTGATCCCATTAACCACGCGGATGATTATGATGATTTTGAGGGAGAGGTCTCGGAATAAGAGTTTTATCAGGAAAGACGTAACAATGATATGCCTGTTGAGGAACCCTGGGGACAACAAAACGATTTATCAGAGGACCCGTTTGAAATATATCTGTTGTTGGATAAAATAAAGGCTAGCAAATGTGTTTCTGAGCATACTCCTAACCATCCTTTAGAATACACACCAAATGTATCCTCTAATGATCATATCACCAATAATCTACATGAGCTGAATAAGGAAATTAATGGGAAAGATAAATTTGGATCATTGTGTTCATGTAACACCCCCAAATATTCATACTTTAGTTCAGTGGAAGAGTCGTTGGTGTTAGAGGTTAACACATTACTAAAATCATAGACAACGCTTTAAAAAAATCGCGGCGTTTAATAATAAAGCATTTTCCATTCATGAATAGCAAATTATATAGGTCCTTAGGTCATAATATATCTTAAAATTTACAAAATATTTGAATGAAAATTTTATTTGAATGCAGGCCATAAATTCTTGTCGTCTTCCCGAGAATTACCCTCAAGTACCTGAGATAAAACATGTTAAAAGTCAGCGAAAACGCCGAGTTAATTCATAGGGTTTAATAAAAAACCCACTAATATGTATATATTACCGGTATATAATCATTACCGAAAATCATTTTTAACAATTCTTTGTCGTAGGCTATAAAATATGCCAAAAACATTTTATACGAATCTTGGTCGTAAATCATAACATAGGATTTTGCCTTCAAAACCATTATACGAACCAATGTCATAAAAATATCATACAATACGTTTTATAACTTTGTATAGGGTTTAATAAAAACCGTTATATAAAAATGGTTATATAAAACCAAAACACGAACATAATATTAGTAATAAGACCAAGTATTGCTAGTCAGGCAATATATTATAATTCAATTTGTACATCAGTATTTTTATTATTGGATTATTATAAGCTCCATGACATTGCTACCTTACTATAACAAACAACGGGTATCTAACCCGTAATTCCTTTGCCCATCTAAAACAGCGTGTCGTCACAATAATCACGCTTATATAAATCTTCTCATACATAAATTCGCTTACCAATCAATGTGGCACGACGGGGATCAACCGTCAAGGCGCGAACTGGGGTGATATTCCCCAAATAGTACTATTATATGCATAAACGTCTGCCAAATCCCAGTAGTTCATAATTCATGCTAATGGGACTTTTAGTGACATAACCTAACTAATAATAATCCATTTCATTTCATTCATCGGGTCATATAATCATTCATCGAGTCATATAATATTCAGGTCCATATCAATAAGCAAACAATCGGGACAACCGGTGTCCTATTTTTATTAAAACTAACATGTTATCTCCCTCACGGGTTTATAAAACATTTCAAAAACATTTAAAAGAGTGCGAGGCTATGAACTCACATTGATTGGGAAAGGTGGGTTATCGACGATTTGGATGTACGGTACGTGCTTCAATCACGGGAACCTAGACAAATAATATTCGTCTTAGACTCTTGTCCAATTACTTTATAAAAACAATGGCTATGTATATATGATGACATTATAAGTATGATCATGATCAAGTGGGATTTTATCTCTTCATACACATTATAGTGTTATGTGTTAGTCAAATTTTAGGCTAGTTACACTAGTTTCAACTTATTTATATATTAAAGCCCAATAAGCCCATTAAAATTCCAATACATTATATTAACCCATTTATACTTTTAATACCAGGCCTATACTCATATGTTGGGCCCAAGTGGGTTAAGCCCATGAGTAAGTCCATTAGTGTTTAGCCAAACTAGTTGGGTTAATAGTCCAATAAGGCTACTTTGGCCCGTTAAGGTCCATAAGTTATAAAGCTCGGTTTTATCGGTTTTTACTTGTCAAATGTACTTACATATGAGTATATGAGTTATAAATATGTTACATTAGACGGGTCCGACCGTCTAAGTTTTATTTGGCGAAAACGTTAATCTTTCGGTTTTAGCCAAAAAGACGTAAAACTTATATATAGTTTTATAACATTAAAAAACATTTGAGTTGGTAGTTTTATAAAATGCCAAGTTTAATTATCATAGTATATAACTCATTTTATATTACTTATTATTAGTTAGTGGGTTTTATGTATTTATTTTATAATAATATTACTCGAGTGCTCATTTTATATTATATATACTTTTATTTACAAATCTGATTATCAAAGTCACTTCCACCATTTTTGCCATATCTTGAGTTCTACAAGGAGATAGAAGCTCAAATTTGGGCAGCACAAACTACATGATATGTGCTACAAATAACTCCCGTTTAGCTACTGCCCAATCATCCTCTAAGTATCCCTAATAATTCGTCCAAAACAGACTATACAGATTTGTACCTTAATAGTATTTTGATCATATCTTGCTCATTTTATTGATTCCATTGAGTGGCCAGCTCACCACATATGTAAAAATCATATATCTCTCTGTATATTCAATAATCCAAGACATTTAACCAAACGTTCATATTGACACTTACTGTTTTATACAGCCCATAAATCTAATCAAGATTTTAACATTTTAACTTGTAGATTTTAGTCTTTTTAACCAAATCTATTAACACAAAATCCCCAGATAATATTTTGATCATCATTCATCATCATATACATATACATTTATAAAGAAAATACATGATTACTTTTACAAAATTATAAGAGGATAGGAAGAAACAATCTTTATACCACAAAAGTGATGAAACGGTTGAGATTTTGGATGAACAAGGCTTGGTTCTTGGTACCAAATCTTCAACTTTAGCAATGGACTTTTTGAAATATTCAAGTGGATGAAAACCTTCTTGAAAATCAGCCCTTGACTCCTTTGAAAACTTTTTTTCATATGTTAAGATCACCTCCAATCTTCATGTCTTTAATAGGTTATCATCATATGTAACTTATACATAAGATTTGTGGTTGAATTTTTGATGGAAATGGTGATTTAGTGGTGGTGTTGGACGGACAAAGAAGGGAGAGGGAGGGAGAGTTGAGAGAGTTTCTCCTTGTTTGTATGTTGTAAATGAAGAAAATGGTTTCAAGATGGTGGTTTTGTTTAGTTTGCTAGTGGTTTAGGTAGTTTGAGGACATGTGTTCATAAACATGTATAAAAGTGACACCAAGAGGTGTTGTGTAGCTTGTTTTGCCGCCACATGTATGGGGGTGGGCAAGTGTAAACTTGTCTCATCACCATTAATTACGGGTACTCCTCGATTCTAGTTTCCTCGATTTACGTGCCCTCGTGTCGTTTTACGAAAATCGTTTTTATACATTATGAGTCTATGGCACAAAACGATTCTAATAAAATTTTTCATCAAAAACGGAGTTCAAAAGCGTAAATTCGTAAACCTAGGGTTTCCGGTTTAATCGTAAAAGACGTTAAATTATGCACGTAAGTCCTAATTTCTTCTCGTAAATTTGTGAGTTTATGAACCAACACAAATTAAAATTCCAAAATAATATTCAATAATAAATTTATTTCCTGAAATGTCGTACTGTCACAAAAACGGTGTATGTAAACGTAAGCACCTAACGTACAGTTCTCCGGTTTAGACGTAGTCGATGCTACTTTAAGACGTAAACCCTTTTTTCTTCCCAAAAGTGAGTGAGTTCATAAATTAATAATAAAATAATGATTTTAAAAATAATACTCGAGAATAAAATATCGACCTTAAATTGACGGATTGTCACAGCAGTTACCCCTAAAGAGGATCTTTGTCCTCAAAGATCGATTTATCTTACTACTTGCTTCTTATAGAATCAAGACATGTGGGCATTTCCTCCACATTCGGTCTTTTCTCTCAAGTGTAATTTATTACAATACGCGAGTTTCATCAAACATAACTACGGGAATACGATCAGGCTTAAGTTGACTTACTTTCTCTATCCATGATGTTCACGGGTTTCTGATGAATGCAACTTTTTGCCGATCCAAACTTCATTAAGAAATAATTAGATTTTCACTTGATAGACATCTTATCAAGTTCGATATACGAAACATAATTCACGCAGCCCTTGAAGTCCTAGGGTAGATCAAGCTTACATGCCTTTCAAACCAACTTTTTTACATTATCTCAACGGTCCCATACAACGGGGACTTATTTTCCCATGATCTTTCAGATCATCAATTCGCTTTTCTACGGTGAAATTTTTTGGCATAACTTCGCTACCCATCATGCACTTCAAGATCTACATCTCACAATAGGTGTATGTCAGGTATCTTCATCCCAACTCCCACCTACAAGTGCTCTTAGACTTTTCTTTATATAGATTCTCGCAGGGTTCAGACTCAATCCTAAAGCGATAATTATCAACAATAACCTATCCAAGGGTAAATGCTCATTCTAGACACTACCAAAGGTCAATCATTCAAACATAAAACAAGACTTCTAGTGTTTGTATCGTTACTTTTCCATGTCCTTCGATTGGGGGTGGTAAACAGTACTCTCATCAAGATTCGTTCCCAATGACTTTTGAGGAAATCTCTAGAAATTTGATGCGAAGCGAGGATCTTGATAGAGATGATCGATACAAGCACACTATGCTTACACAACTCCTTTAAATATAAAAGAGTCAACTTCTCCATCGAGAATCTATCATTAACGAGAATGATATTAGCAGATTAGGTCAGTCTGTCGACGATGACCCAAATCGAATCAAATCCAGATGATGACCTTGGAAGTTTTATCATAAGAATCCATGGTGATTCTATTCTATTTCCAAACAAGAATTATAAGCTGTAGAAGCAATCCTTAAGGATTTTGGCATTCAACCCTGACCTTCGCAAAAGTTAGATGTTTACCAACGTATGTGGCGATATCTGCTTTCATATTTGGTCATCAGTATAACTTCTTCAGATAAGATGCATTTAATCAGAAATGGCATGAATAGAATACGTAAACTTATGAGATTCCAACATGACTAAATCTCGAAATCCTCCATATTTAGGCAACCACAAGCGGCCTTTTAAACATTTAACGCCATCGGCTCTCATTTCTAATGGTTCACATTAGCCGCGAACCCCTTTTTATTATCTATATTATGCTTCTTACAAGCATCAGTTATTTCTAAATTTCTTGGGCAAATTATTTTTCACTGTTATTACTAAGGAACACATCCTAATTGATTCTTTATCCTTTCTACATAATGTGTCAGTATCTACATTCACCTTCCCGGAAGCATTTTCCATTCATAAATAGCAAATTACATAGGTCCTCAGGTCATAATATATCATACAATTTACAAAACATTTGAATGGAAATTTTATTTGAATGCGGGCCATAAATTCTTGTCGTCTTCCCGAGAATTACCTTCAAGTACCTGAGATAAAACATGTTAAAAAGTCAGCGAAAACGCAGAGTGAATTCATAGGGTTTAATAAAAAACCACTAATATGTATATATTACTGGTATATAATCATTACCGAAAATCATTTTGAACAATTCTTTGTCGTAGGCTATAAAATATGCCAAAAACATTTTATACGAATCTTTTTTGTAAATCATAACATAGGCTTTTTCATTCAAAACCATTATACGAACCAATGTCGTAAAAACATCATACAATACGTTTTATAACGTTGTATAGAATTTAATAAAAACCGTTATATATAAATGGTTATATAAAACCAAAACACGAACATGATATTAGTAATAAAACCCCGTATTGCTAGTCAGGCAATATATTATAATTCAATTTGTACCTCAGTATTTTCATTATTGGATTATTATAAGTCGCATGACATTGCTACCTTACTATAACAAACAACGGGTAGCTAACTCGTAATTCCTTTGCCCATCTAAAACAGCGTGTCGTCACAATAATCACGCTTATATAACTCTTCTCATGCATAAATTCGCTTACCAATCAATGTGGCACGACGGGGATCAACCGTCAAGGCGCGAACTGGGGTGATGTTCCCCAAATAGTACTATTATATGCATAAGCGTCTACCAAATCCTGGTAGTTCACAATTCATGCTAATGGGACTTTTAGTGACATAACCTAACTAATAACAATCCATTTCATTTCATTCATCGGGTCATATAATCATTCATTGGGTCATATAATCATTCGGGTCCATATCAATAAGCAAACAATCGGGACAACTGGTGTCCTATTTTTATTAAACTAACATGTTATCTCCCTGGCGGGTTTATAAAACATTTTATAAAACATTTAAAAGAGTGCGAGGCTATGAACTCACGTTGATTGGGAAAGGCTGGTTATCGGCGATGTGGATGTACGGTACGTATTTCTATCACGGGAACCTAGACAAACAATATTCGTCTTAGACTCTTGTCCAATGACTTTATAAAAACAATGGATATGTATATATGATGACATTATAAGTATGATGATGATCAAGTGGGATTTTATCTCTTCATACACATTATAGTGTTATGTGTTAGTCAAATTTTAGGCTAGTTACACTAGTTTCAACTTATTTATATATTAAGACCCAATAAGCCCATTAAAAGTCCAATACATTATATTAGCCCATTTATAATTTTAATATCAGGACTATACTCATATGTTGGGCCCAATTGCGTTAAGCCTATGAGTAAGTCCATTAGTGTTTAGCCAAACTAGTTGGGTTAATAGTCCAATAAGGCTACTTTGGACCGTTAAGGTCCATAAGTTATAAAGCTCGGGTTTATCGGTTTTTGCTTGTCAAATATACTTACATATCAGTATATGAGTTATAAAAATGTTACATTAGACGGGTCCAACCGTCTAAGTTTTATTTGGCAAAAACGTTAATCTTTCGGTTTTAGCCAAAAAGACGTAAAACTTATATACAGTTTTATTACTTTAGAAAACATTTGAGTTGGTACATTTATAAAATGCCAAGATTATTTATCATAGTATATAAATCATTTTATATTACATATTATTAGTCAGTGGGTATTATGAATTTATTTTATAATAATATTACTTGAGTGCTCATTTTATATTATATACTTTTATTTACAAATCTGATTATCAAAGTCACTTTCACCATTTTTACCATATCTTGAGTTATACAAGGAGATAGAAGCTCAAATTTGGGCAGCACAAACTACATGATATGTGCTACAAATAACTCCTGTTGGATACTGCTCAATCATCCTCTAAGTATCCCTAATAATTTGTCCATAACAGACTATACAGATTTGTACCTTAATAGTATTTTGATCATATCTTGCTCATTTTATTGATTCCATTGAGTGGTCAACTCATCACATATGTAAAAATCATATATCTCTCTGTATATTCAGTAATCCAAGCCATTTAACCAAGTGTTCATATTGATACTTATCTCTCTGTATATTCAGTAATCCAAGCCATTTAACCAAGTGTTCATATTGATACTTACTGTTTTATACAGCCCATAAATCTAATCAAGATTTTAACATTTTAACTTGTAGATTTTAGTCTTTTTTACCAAATCTATTAACACAAAATCCCCAAATAATATTTTGATCATCATTCATCATCATATATATATATACATTTATAAAGAAAATACATGATTACTTTTACAAAATAACAAGAGGATTGGAAGAAACAATCTCTATACCACCAAAGTGATGAAAAGGTTGAGATTTTGGATGAACAAGGCTTGGTTCTTGTTACCAAATCTTCAACTTTTGCAATGGACTTTTTGAAATCTTCAAGTGGATAAACACCTTCTTGAAAATCAGCCCTTGACTCCTTTGAAAACTTCTTTTCACATGTTAAGATCACCTCCAATCTTCATGTCTTTAATAGGTTATCATCATATGTAACTTATACATAAAATTTGTGGTTGAATTTTTTATGGAAATGGTGATTTAGTGGTGGTGTTGGACGGACAAGGAAGGGAGAGGGAGAGAGAGTTCAGAGAGTTTCTCCTTGTTTGCATGTTGTAAATGATGAAAATGGTTTCAAGTTGGTGGTTTTATTTAGTTTGCTAGTGGTTTAGGTAGTTTGAGGATATGTGTCCATAAACATGTATAAAAGTGACACCAATGGGTGTTGTGTAGCTTGTTTTACCGCCACATGTATGGGGTGGGAAAGTGTAAACTTGATCTCATCCCCATTAATTTATGGGTACTCCTTGATTCTAGTTTCCTTGATTTACTTACCCTCGGGTCGTTTTACGAAAATCGTTTTTATAAATTATGAATCTACGGCACAAAACGATTCTAATAATAATTGTCTCATAAAAAACGGAGTTCAAAAGGGCAAATACGTAAACCTAGGGTTTCCGGTTTAATCGTAAAAGACTTTAAATTATGCACGTAAGTCCTAATTTCTTCTCGTAAATTTGTGAGTTTATAAACCAACACAAATTAAAATTCCAAAATAATATTCTAGAATAAATTTATTTCCTGAAATGTCGGACTGTCACAAAAACGGTGTATGTAAACGTAAGCACGTAACGTAGAGTTCTCCGGTTTAGACGTAGTCGATGCTACTTTAAGACGTAAACCCTTATTTCTTCCCAAAATTAAGTGAGTTCATAAATTAATAATAAAATAATGATTTTAAAAATAATACTTGCGAAAAAAATATCAACCTTAAATTGACGGATTGTCACAGTTCAAGTCATTTTAAAAACTCACCAGTTCCATAAATAGGGGTTCTATTTTATGTTTGATGGAAGAATTGGTAAAAGTGGGGAACACAATGGGTTATAACATGGATGGAGTTATTAGCAATATGACACATGTCATTGATTCTCAAGGAGTGGCTGAGATGGATTGATGAATTTAATGTCATTGAATATACGAGGCCTCAACCCAAAAGCCAAAAAAGACTACGTAAAGGAGGTGTGTATCAAACATAAGGTGAATTTTTTTACTTTGTAGGAAACTAAAACGGAGAACTTGGATCTTTTTACGGTTAAAAATTGTTCGGGAAATTTTATATTCGATTATGTTCATAGAGACGCAGTTGCTAATTCAGGGGGTATCCTATACGTTTGGGATACCAATTCCTTCCGTATAATCAATCACATAGTTTCAGATTCTTTTGTGATGACTAGAGGTGTTTGGCTCAAAACTAGTAAGAATATCCTCATTATTTCCGTCTATGCTCCTCATGATCTAAATGATAAACACATGTTGTGGGATTATTTTTCTCACGTTTTACAACAACGGAATAGTGAAGCATTCATTATGGGGGAGTTTAATGAGGTTGATGGGACTGCTTTTATACATAGTCTCATCGTCCAAATCGGGCTTAAATTGCATAAAATATTATTAAAACTGCCAAATATATGCTCGTGTTTGTTGCTTGTGTATTTTAGGTACGAATATTGAGGAAATGACAAAAAGATCACAAGAATCAATAAAAAAAGAACACGAGAAACGAAGTCGCACAATGAACTGGGCCCAAATCAAGAATTTCCAAAATGGCCCTTGAAGAATTGAAGATTGGCAACATTGGTACCTCATTTTTTAAGACTTGGCAATTTATACCCTTGCAATACTCTCTATTTGCAATTGGGTCCCTAAATTATCAAGATATTACAAGTTCAGCCCATGGGAATTGAAGAAATTACATTTGAAGTCCTTGTTTAAAGTTATGCCAACTCTTGTGCCATATTTGACAAGTTATGCAAAGTTATTTACAAAGGGAAAAGGAAGTTTTGGCTGTTATTACAACATGAAGGAAGTAAGGAAGTTAAGGGGGTGTTTCTGCCCAGACAACCTAAGTTAAACCCACCACTCTTAATCCTCCACGTCACCAACCTTAAACAACCCACCAATCAGACATCACCTCTCCTCCACGTCAAAACCCACTACTCCATTTAAATATTTATTAACCACATTTTTTGAAACTCATTTTTATATATTAAATAGGGGCGGTAAACACTTACTGTTACCCTAATTCACCCAAAAAAATCCCCAATCCAGATTATAAACCCTAATCTCACCCTCCTTCAAAACAAAGGATTTTCAGTCAATTATGTCCAGATCCTTAATTGATGATCATCTAATCCCAACCCCACCTTTACCTTAATCCCAGACCAACCCATGTGATGGGTAGGGACATCCCCTGCTCCGTCACTTTCGTCCCCATTTTCAATAACAGACAAGATGAATGGCTTATGTTGATTTCGTGTTCTCCAAACCCAAATGGACGTCTAAGATTTGTTTGCTACAGCTAACCTCCAACAAGACTCAAAAATCACAGCCTGTGCATCACATGTGATCCTTTTGACCAATTTCAAATAAGAAGACCCAAGGGCAGCTTAGGAAATTCATGTATTTAGGGTTTTAGTATCTAGATAGTTCTGAGTAGTTGTATAAATAGGAGACGCATGTGTCCCTATTCCTTGTTCTAGATTTTTTCCAAGTTATTGTAATCCCTTTTAAATTTTTATAAAGTTGGTATTTTTGTTAAAGTATAAGTCCTTTTATGATTTTAAAGTTGGTGTTAGCTTGAGAGAATCTGAGTTCCATATTTCATTTGATAAACACTTTGTGTTTGTTTCAGTTTTCAAAAAGGTTTCAGAATTTGTTTGAAAATTTTTCAGAAATCCAAGGGTCCTATGAAGTGAAAGTGGAATTAGATTCCTGGATTTCTGATATTGTTCTTGTTTCAAAACGTGTTCAAAGTTCAAGGTTCACTGTTTTGTGAAAAAGTTTTAAGAATGTTTTAAAAATCAGAAATTTGGTTATATTGTCCCCATTTATTGTTCTTAGCAGGAAAACTTGGAGCTGTTACTTGTTATCCAAGGATCAGCACAGGCCCGAGCCTATTTGGAGATGGCTATGCAGCCATTGTGGGACCTGGATGTGGGTCCCACAAGGTAGATCCCTTGTACCTTATTTTTATATTTCTGAAAATTGTGATTTGTGTGGAATTATATGAGAGTTGTTTAAGTGTTGTTTATTTGGTTTGATTCTACTGTTTAGAGGTTTATATGCATGTTAAGAGCTGTTTAAATCAATTTGGCTTGAGTTTGATAGCATTTGCTTTGATAAAATTGATTTTCAGTCATTAAGGAGTGTTTGGATTAGGATATAAGTTGGTTTATATGATATGAATCTTGGCTTAAAACTGGTCTAAATCACTCACTAGGTTGTTGTTAGGTAGTATATGTACTTGGATTTCAGTTTGGTAGGGTTTTGAACAAAATTGCATGTTAAAAATTGGATAATATAGCTAAAATTCAGAAGTGCCTTGTTTTGACTGATTTTGTGTAAAGTTGTGCATCAAATCTTTCAAGTAGCTAGAGAATAGGTTAATCTAGGTATTAGGATTGATTATATGCTAGTTGGTAAACTTATATGCAAGAACTGAAGGCTTGAAATCCGTTTTTGTGCATGTAAGCTTTAGTTACCCTTCATCAGTAAACTTAAGCTTCATTAGTAAGCTTTTGGTGCATTTGTGCTTGATTCTTGCTAAGAACTTTTGTGTTTTTGTGTTTACATTGACTCCCTATACTCAACTGAGTATAGGGGTGCCCATTTGTCCAAGCAAAAACCAAGCAAAAGCTTTCCTAAGCTTAAACAGTCACCAGATCAAGTTTTTACACTAGTAGTGGGAAAAAGTTACCCCTGCTAGTGTATTGGTTAGTACTGCTTTGCTAAAGGACAAAAGTCCTGTGCAAGTGTCACTATCAGCTTTTTAGAAATTTTGTCTTTTGTGGTTTAAAATTAGAATTAGGACTTAAAAATAGTTTTGTTATTTTTCTAATTTAATTTGTGATTTTTCAGTTAAATTAGTTTTTCAGTTACTGTTTATTTGCTATTTTTTACAATTAATAGCTATTTTAATTAACTTTTTATTTTCTGTTTTTGGCATTTAGTGTAAAAAATTAGTATTTTTAGATTTCAAAAATTTTCTTAGATTCAGAAAAAGATTTTAAGATTTTTAGTATAAAAAGTTTTTACTGTTCACCTTTTATTTAATTTTTAGAATTAATTTAGTTTAATTAGGGTTTAAATTCAAACTATTTTGTCTTCTAGTGAAAATTTTTATATTTTTCAAACTTTTTCATTTTTCTACTGTTCATTAGAGTAATTTAGGATTTTTAAAATTGACAAATTATTTTTGGCATTATTTTATCATTTTTTATAATTATTTTGGTTTAAAAATAGTTTTTAGTGATTTAAAAAATAGAAAAATAGCTTTTAAAATTTAGGAAAAATACTTTTTAGTCTTTAAATAATATAAGTAACTTATTTGTTCAATAAAATAATATTTTGGCCATTTTGATTAATTATATTTAATTTTAGGGCTTTAATTAGCATTTAAAATTGAATATTTAATTAATAAAAGGGTTTAAAAAAATTTTATTGGATTTTTTTCTTATTTATATTATTTTAGACTTATTTTAGCTTTTAATTAATTTTTAGGTTTAAAATTTTTAAATTGTGTGGTTTTTACGGTTTTACGTGAACGATCTTTTCGTCTTAGCTCGATCCGTCTTCGTAACCGTCATTCTCTTATCACCCCATTTTTATTTTCTTTTTCTCATATCAATATAATCAAAAACATTAAATCAATTCATTACACAACACACTTGCCTCCTTGGGAAACGAACTTGAACTTATTTGGTCATTAGTGCTCGGTTTTCCTAAACCGACACTTAATACTTGCCACTTTTGCCATCCTTTTCCTAAAGGGTAGTAAAAACACTATATCATTTTTGGCGTCGCTGCCGGGGAGGCGTGTTGTGTTTTGATTGAACAATTGTTATTTTTATACTAACCATAATTAGTATTTGTATTAGTAGCACTCTACTAATACGTATTATCGTTTTTTGATTTTTGTGTGAATACTATTACTATATTGTATACGTAGAACAATAAATTCACAAGTACTCCAAATACGTGAGAAATCACAACCTTGACTTGGGAGGTCATTACCCAATCATTGTATTCTAATCTCAAACCAAAGAAAAAGGCAAAAATAGATAAATACTTTCGTGAAGCTCGATTTTGAAAAATACAAACTATAAGGTGGGTATAAGGCGGTTGTATTTCATGACCTAAAGGAAAAAGGCTCTTAAGTGCTTCTCGCCGCCTCGTTTCCTCCGCTTGCTTGTGCGTATTTTGAGATTGAAGGCTAGTCGAGGGTTTTGCCGCCCAAAGTATTATTAAGTATCATATATATTTTCTTGGTTTTCATTGATTAAACCCTCTTGAACAATTTGGTGTTCCACCATCGTTCTAAAGTCATCGAAGGCGTTCACTTCACGTGATCGTTTTCATTCCTTGAGGCTTCTTTAATCAAGAGATTTGATTAAGGAGGAGATTTGTAGATTTTTGTCTACTTAATACATTCACCAAAATAAAAAAAAAGTTAATACAATCAAAATTCCAAAAAAATTTGAAAAATTAAAAACACCAAAAAGAATCTTCTTTGCTCGTCCCCTCGTTGTACATGACGTTTATGCTAACTCGTAATCAAGCAAGACGTGCACGTAAACGAAAGAACAAAACTCCCACTCCCAATCTTTCTAGTGAGGAGTCTCCTATTGACGAACCCATTGTAAGAGAAGCACCAACCATGGCGAATCAACCTATGATGGAGTTACTTCAAGCACCCACCGAGGGTTATGAAGAGGCTATTGTGATTCCCGCTATCCTTGCAGAGAAATTTGAGGTGAAAACGGGTTTGTTGTCGATGATTCAAAACAAAAAATTCCGTGGTGATGAGAAGGACAATCCACACAACCATATCCGCCAATTCAATCGTCTTACCGCTACTTGCAAATTTAAGGATGTCTCGAATGACTCGATTAAGATGATGGTTTTTCCGTATTCCTTAGCGGGGCCTGCTAAAATTTGGTTAGAGAAAGAGCCACCCAATTTTATATTAACGTGGAAGGATCTCGTCTCAAAATTCATGAACCAATTTTTTCTGCCCTCTAAGACTACGCATTTGAAAAACGAGATTTCAAAGTTTTCACAAGAATCAAATGAATGTTTTTCAACGGCTTGGAATAGGTATAAGGAGATGTCAAAATAATGTCCTCATCACGGTTTTTCCGACTTGCATCAAATTGACACGTTTTACAATGGACTTAATGATCATGAAAGGGATTATTTAAATGCCGCCGCGGGTGGTAATTTTATGTGTAAAACGGTTGAGGAAGCTTTGGTGATAATTGAGAATAGGTCTAAGGTTTATAGCCCTCGTAACACACCGAGTGTTACCAAATTGGGTTCATCATCGTCACCATCGTCTCGTAGCATTAATGCCTTACAAGATGAGGCAAATGAGGAGAATCGGTTTTTCGATAGGTTTTCGAGTCTTATGTCCCATTGGAAAGCTCAAGAAGCTTCGAATTCCGCTTTGGTTAAAGCGGTTGCTAAGAGTTGTTTATCGTGTGGTGGAGCTCATGATCTTTCGAGTGCATTACCGCGGATGGTAACACTTCGAGTGCTTATATAGCAACGGGAACTTATAACCAAAACGGTCAAGGTTCCCGCCAAAATCAAGCTCCACCAAATCAAAATGCTAATAACTATTGAAACAACAACCAAGGTGGTAATTATCAAAGCAATCAACGTAATTACAACAAGGGTAATTATCAAAGTGGAAATGGGCAAATTTCAAATCAAAACCAAAACCGTGATTTTCAAACTACCACTCAAGGTTTTCAAAATGATCACACCAAAAATCTTCAAGGAGAGTTTTTGAATTATGCAAAAGAAAACAATGCTAAGTTTGACAATATGCAACGTGAAATGGTTAGCTTAAGATCCGAGTTGAAAAATGAGCTTAAAAATGAACATGCTAATGAACTTAAAACTCATGCTAATAAAATGGAAGTAAATGTTCAACGACTCCAACAAAATCAACAAAAAATGGAGCAAGGTCAACATGAGATTAAGCAAGAATTGTTAAAAGCGAATGCTAGGCAATCTAACTTTGAAGGCCGAATGGGAAAAATGTTTGAAGCTATCATGTGTAAGCCCTCTTCTTCGGGTGGTCTTCCTAGTGATACCATCGTGAACCCGAAAGGAGAATTGAAGGTTATTACTACTCGTAGTGGTAAAACTTTCAAAGAACCCATTCCTCGTCCAAGTACTTCTATGGAGAAGGAAAAAGAGAAAGAACCCGAGGTGGTGGTCGAAAAGGAGCATATCTCAATCCCACGAAGTACCGCTCATGCCACACCTACGGTTGACCCATTACCATCATAGAACCCGAGATTCCAAAGGCTATGCCTACTATGACCCAACCCACCCCACCCTTACCCTACCCTTCAAGACGAGACAAGGAAAAGGCACAAGAACGAAATAATTATCAATTTGAACTTTTTATGAAAATGTTTCGTGACTTGCATTTTAATATAAGTTTTGCCGACGCCTTGGTCATGATGCCTCGATTTGCTGTGAACTTCAAAAGTATGTTGAATAACAAAGAGAAATTACAAAAATCGTCTAGTTGTTCTTCGGTTTTTCTTAGCCGCATACCTCAAAAAGTAGGTGATCCCGGCATGTTTTTAATCCCATGTGCTATACAAGACATGGAAGAATACTACGCCTTGGCCGATCTTGGTGCTAGTATTAATTTGATGCCTCTTGACATTTTTAAGTCGCTCAATCTTCCCAATCTCACTCCTTCAAGAATGTCAATCGAGATGGCCAATCATTCTACGATTCTAGCTTGTGGAGTAGCCGAGGACGTCTTCGTGAAAGTTGGAAAGTTCTACTATCCGGTAGACTTTATTGTTGTTGACATTCCCATCGATCCTAAAGTTCCTCTAATTTTAGGTCGATCATTTTTGGATACCTCGAGAGCACTTATCGATGTCCATGCAAGGAAAATCACTCTTCGTTTCAATGAGGAAGAACTCGTCATTAATGCAACTCAAAACTCCACACTTTCTCATGTGTATTCTATCACATCTTTGTACAATGTCAATCCCATCAAAAACATTTGTAAAAGGATTTCAAAAAGAGCTCTAGGAGTTGTTGAGAAAAACGATTTTCCGTCCCCTCCGCCGGTGGAGGTTAAGAGTGTTAAGCCTACGTTTCTAATTGTGAATGATTCTTCAGATGATGAATGTTTTGATCCCGATGGGGGAGTTTTCATTGTTGACAAACCTTTTGAGAACTTACCACCACCTTTGCCAAAACGGTTTTCAAATGTGAGAATTTTTAGTGTGACTAATATCGCTTTAGAAACACCAAATATTTTTGACATAATTAAGTCGGGTTTTCATAAGGATAGTTTAAAAGATGAAAATGGAAAAGATTTTGAATTGAATTTAAAAGATTTTCTACAATGCTAACTCCGTCATAACCACGTGTATTGAGTACTACAAGCTCGTCTTCTCCTTTTGATGATGCTTTGTGTGGACTTAGTGTGGGGGAAACCCCTTATGTTCCCTCCCATTTCTCCACCGAGGACGAGATATTTGATCCTGGAATTGCTTATAAAGGGAAATATCGGTCTTCCACCGATGCAATAAATGGAAAATCTTTCTATTTGATTGGTGCGAGTCTACCTCGAGTAGCTCAATGTTTTCATGACTTACCCATTGTCCCACCCTTCTATTTCTTCTCATTTATTTTCTTGAAACCCTATGGGTTTTTGTTGACTCATGATGAAGTGGTGTTGATTTGTTTTTCCAATGAAAACGAGAACGCCATCTTCGATCCCGATATTTTGCACCATCAAAGCACTTAGTCCTTAATACCGGTTGTTTTTTGGCCTTGTTTATCATGTAAGCCCCTCTAAAAATTGACCATATCATGATTGTCCCTAAATGATCACATTTATGGGGATTCGAGTCGAGCTTTTGACTCGGTTATCAAAAACAAGGTGCCTCGTGGGGGAGACCCATGCTTATCCATGTACATATTATTGCTTTCTAATTAGTTTAATGTGAAAGGATTTGTACCCTTCCAACCTTTGTTCCGTGGTTTTTTGTGCATTGTGGATTTTAGATCATGATCTTCATGATTGGAGCCTCTCGTGTACGTTTTATGGGAGCACTCGATCATTTGCTTGGGAGACTTTCTCAATATCCAAATGATATATCCTTTTGATGTTCTAACCTTAGGTTTATAGCACACTTCATAAACGGCTTTAAATTTATTGGTTACACCCTTTCCATGCTTGATTAGGCATTCGACTACGTCTCTAGTATAGGGGTGTTTTGCACCCCTAGACTCGAAACATTGAGGACAATGTTTAACTTTAGTATGGGAGGGTGAATAGATACTTGCCTTGCCAAACCTTCACGCTTTCCAAAGTTTATCTTTTTGTTTATCGTTTTTGTTGCAAAATAAGGCTAAAAATTGCAAAATTTTAAAATTTTTCTCATGTTTTATAAGTGTTTGAAGACACGAATGTAGATTTTACGATGGCGAGAATAAGAGTAATTTTTTACTCGACCGTGCGTGTTGAGCACTTAGCTTTGATTCCTTAACTACACATTAGGCTAAGTCTCTTAAATGAGGACGAGAAATGATAGGGTTAATTATAAGTTACTATGCTAAACGTAGAGTACTCGTATTCTTTCAAAAACTCATGTGTTCTCGTTGTTTGCTTATTCTCCCTTCGCATGTAAATATTTTTTTCTTAATAAATATTGACTTAGCGGTTTAGTTAGGATTATTGGGTTTCTAGTCTTTTCTAGTAGCTTCCGTGTAATTAAATTGGGAAGACATTAAGGTATCGCCAGCGTCACGGTTTTGAAGTATTGGCACCCGAATAATCGAAAGCTTCACCTAATAATAAGATTTCTAGTGCTCACCTAAATCTAGCAAACAATTTGAAGCCCCACAAGGCCGAAAAATCTATGCAAAATTGAAAGAGAATCAAGCCTTAATCTTCGAAGCTTTAAAGATCCAAAATTCGCTTTAGCGTGAGGATATACGTCTTTGGCTAATAAAACCACCGATGAGGCGGATAATAAAAGGCAAGGCAAGACCGAAGTAATAATAAAAGCTTCATGGTGAAGTTGAATAAAAGATGGAGGTAAACCAAAGATAATAAGGCCCTTCCGTTAGGGGGCGTATAAAAGTCTTGGTAATAAGTCTCATGTTCAAAACCGTTATAAAACCGTGTTTATCGATTCTTCTTGTCAACTTAATTTTTTAACATCGTTGTCTATTAGAAGGGGTTATTGATTTGATGGTCTTAGTTACACCGTTGGGACTCTATTTTTAGACCTAAATCTCTATTATCGCATAAGTCAAACAATGTATCCTCGTGAAACATTTAAGACAAAATAAAATATAAGAGATACAACTTAGGAATAATGGGAGGATAAGTACGTGATTAGGGCATATGAGTAGTGTTAGCATTACTAACTTATAATGACAATGATCTCGTTGCACGCTTAGCATGGAATTGGGGTGAAAATCGAGGACGATGAGATTATTTCTAACGAAGCATTCACGTGTTCTTATTCTATGAATCTAAACGTCCCATTTTGCGATGAAAATCATACATTATGTCTAAAACACAAGTAGTAGTAATAGTAGTAGTATAGCTAGTTTATCATTAAATTGAATAAAAATGAATTTTGGAGGTGCTACGATACTTTATTCTAGCATTGCGTGAGGGCACGGCAATGGTTTAGTATGGGGGAGTGATAAGACTGCTTTTATACATAGTCTCATCGTCCAAATCGGGCTTAAGTTGCATAAAATATCATTAAAACTGCCAAATATATGCTCGTGTTTGTTGCTTGTGTATTTTAGGTACGGATATTGAGGAAATGACAAAAAGATCACAAGAATCAATCAAAAACGAACACAGGAAACAAAGTCGCACAATGAAACGGGCCCAAATCAAGAATTTCCAAAATGACCCTTGAAGAATTGAAGATTGGCAACATTGGTCCCTCATTTTTGAAGACTTAGCAATTTATACCCTTGCAATACTCTCTATTTGCAATTAGGTCCCTAAGTTATCAAGATATTACAAGTTCAGCCCTTGGAAATTGAAGAAATTACATTTAAAGTTCTTGTTTAAAGTTATGACAACTCTTGTGCCATATTTGACAAGTTATGCAAAGTTATTTACAAAGGGAAAAGGAAGTTTTGGCTGTTATTACAACATGAAGGAAGTAAGGAAGTTAAGGGGGTGTTTCTACCCAGACAACCTAAGTTAAACCCACCACTCTTAATCCTCCACGTCACCAACCTTAAACAACCCACAAATCAGACATCACCTCTCCTCCACGTCAAAACCCACTACTCCATTTAAATATTTATTAACCACATTTTTAAACTCATTTTTATATATTAAATAGGGGCGGTAAACACTTACTGTTACCCTAATTCACCCAAAAAAATCCCCAATCCAGATTATAAACCCTAATCTCACCCTCCTTCAAAGCAAAGGGTTTTTAGTCAATTATGTCCAGATCCTTAATTGATGATCATCTAATCCCAACCCCACCTTTACCTTAATCCCAGACCAACCCATGTGATGGGTAGGGACATCCCCTGCTCCGTCACTTTCGTCCCCATTTTCAATAACAGACAAGATGAATGGCTTATGTTGATTTCGTGTTCTCCAAACCCAAATTGGCGTCTAAGATTTGTTTGCTACAGCTAACCTCCAACAAGACTCCAAATCACAGCCTGTGCATCACATTTGATCCTTTTGACCAATTTCAAACTAGAAGACCCAAGGGCAGCTTAGGAAATTCATGTATTTAGGGTTTTAGTATCTAGATAGTTCTGAGTAGTTGTATAAATAGGAGACGCATGTGTCCCTATTCATTGTTCCAGATTTTTTCCAAGTTATTGTAATCCCTTTTAAATTTTTATAAAGTTGGTATTTTTGTTAAAGTATAATTCCTTTTATGATTTTAAAGTTGGTGTTAGCTTGAGAGAATATGAGTTCCATATTTCATTTGATAAACACTTAGTGTTCGTTTCAGTTTTCAAAAAGGTTTCAGAATTTGTTTGAAAATTTTTCAGAAATCCAAGGGTCCTATGAAGTGAAAGTGGAATTGGATTCCTGGATTTCTGATATTGTTCTTGTTTCAAAACGTGTTCAAAGTTCAAGGTTCACTGTTTTGTGAAAAAGGTTTAAGAAAGTTTTAAAAATCAGAAATTTGGTTATATTTTCCCCATTTATTGTTCTTAGCAGGAAAACTTGGAGCTGTTACTTGTTATCCAAGGATCAGCACAGGCCTGAGCCTGTTTGGAGATGGCTATGCAGCCATTGTGGGACCTGGATGTGGGTCCCACAAGGTAGATCCCTTGTACCTTATTTTCATATTTCTGAAAATTGTGATTTGTGTGGAATTATATGAGAGTTGTTTAAGTGTTGTTTATTTGGTTTGATTCTACTGTTTAGAGGTTTATATGCATGTTAAGAGCTGTTTAAATCAATTTGGCTTGAGTTTGATAGCATTTGCTTTGATAAAATTGATTTTCAGTCATTAAGGAGTGTTTGGATTAGGATATAAGTTGGTTTATATGATATGAATCTTGGCTTAAAACTGGTCTAAATCACTCACTAGGTTGTTGTTAGGTAGTATATGTACTTGGATTTCAGTTTGGTAGGGTTTTGAACAAAATTGCATGTTAAAAATTAGATAATATAGCTAAAATTCAGAAGTGCCTTGTTTTGACTGATTTTGTGTAAAGTTGTGCATCAAATCTTGCAAGTAGCTAGAGAATAGGTTAATCTAGGGATTAGGATTGCTTATATGCTAGTTGGTAAACTTATATGCAAGAATTGAAGGCTTGAAATCCGTTTTTGTGCATGTAAGCTATATTTACCCTTCATCAGTAAACTTAAGCTTCATCAGTAAGCTTTTGGTGCATTTGTGCTTGATTCTTGCTAAGAACTTTTGTGTTTTTGTGTTTACATTGACTCCCTATACTCAACTGAGTATAGGGATGACCATTTGTCCAAGCAAAAACCAAGCAAAAGCTTTCCTAAGCTTAAACAGTCACCAGATCAAGTTTTTACACTAGCAGTGGGAAAAAAGTTACCCTTGCTAGTGTATTGGTTAGTACTGCTTTGCTAAAGGACAAAAGTCCTGTGCAAGTGTCACTATCAGCTTTTTAGAAATTTTGTCTTTTGTGGTCTAAAATTAGAATTAGGACTTAAAAATAGTTTTGTTATTTTTCTAATTTAATTTGTGATTTTTCAGTTAAATAAGTTTTTCAGTTACTGTTCATTTGCTATTTTTTACAATTAATAGCTATTTTAAATAAAACTTTTTATTTTCTGTTTTTGGCATTTAGTGTAAAAAATTAGTATTTTTAGATTTCAAAAATTTTCTTAGATTCAGAAAAAGATTTAAGATTTTTAGTATAAAAAGTTAGTACTGTTCACCTTTAATTTAATTTTTAGAATTAATTTAGTTTAATTTGGGTTTTAATTCAAACTGTTTTTGTCTTCTAGTGAAAAATTTTATATTTTTCAAACTTTTTCATTTTTCTACTGTTCATTAGAGTAATTTAGGATTTTTAAAATTGACAAATTATTTTTGGCACTATTTTATCATTTTTTATAATTATTTTGGTTTAAAAATAGTTTTTAGTGATTTAAAAATAGAAAAATAGCTTTTAAAATTTAGGAAAAATACTTTTTAGTCTTTAAATAATATAAGTAACTTATTTGTTCAATAAAATAATATTTTGGCCATTTTGATTAATTATATTTAATTTTAGGGCTTTAATTAGCATTTAAAATTGAATATTTAATTAATAAAAGGGTTTAAAATATTTTTATTGGATTTTTATTCTTATTTATATTATTTTAGACTTATTTTAGCTTTTAATTAATTTTTAGGTTTAAAATTTTTAAATTGTGTGGTTTTTACGGTTTTACGTGAACGATCTTTTCGTCTTAGCTCGATCCGTCTTCGTAACCGTCATTCTCTTCTCACCCCATTTCTATTTTCTTTTTCTCATATCAATATAATCACAAACATTAAATCAATTCATTACACAACAGACTTGCCTCCTTGGGAAACGAACGTGAACTTATTTGGTCATTAGTGCTCCAGTTTTCCTAAACCGACACTTAATACTTGCCACTTTTGCCATCGTTTTCCTAAAGGGTAGTAAAAACACTATATCAGAGGTCAGATTCAATTCTGACAAAGTTTTGGTCGCTGTTTCATGATCATGGAGCCAATATGTTCAATTCTTTTATTGCGGATGCAGGTCTAAAGTAGGTCTCTCTTTGAGGTATTTCATTCACATGGTGTCACAAATATGCGACTAAGATGAGTAAATGGGATAGGTTTATAATTTCTGAAAACTTATTTAACTCTTGTCCTAATATTTCTGCCATTACTTTGGATCGTTATTTATCTGATCATCATCTCATTTTTCTTCTTGAATCATATAGCGACTATGGTCCAACTGGAAAGAAGCCCTTCATGTTGTTCGAAATGCCGTCTAGCTCTTAAACTAAGTACCTTAAATCGAAAATCAAGGAATGGAAAAAATGTAATACGAATGACATGACATGTGGTAAAGCTAATCTCAAAAAAGAGATTGCGGTTTTAGACTTAGCTGTTAATAACGATGTTTGCTCCCGTGACATGGTTAACAAACGGGTTGATATCATACATAAGATGTTGGATATTGGAAAGTGTCAAGCGATGGAAACAGCTCAAACGGTCAAGATTAAATTATGCATTGAAGGTGACGAGAACTCTAGCTTCTTTCATGGAATGTTGAACAAAAATGTAACCAACTCAGTGTTCATGGAATCATGGCAGATGGTATTTAGATTGATGATCCGTTTAAGGTTAAACGTGAGTTTTATCAACACTTTAGCGATCATTTGCTAAACATGTTGTAGATCGAGTAAGTTTAAACATGGAGTTCCCGAATAAAATAAATGTAGAGCAGCAAATTGATTTAGAACGTGAAATATCTAAAGAGGAATTAAAGAAGGCAGTTTGGGATTATGGGATAAACAAATCCTCATGTCCGGATGGGTTACATTTGGTTTTTATTAAAAAATTTGGCATATCATTGAAAAGGACGTATTTGAAGCCATTAGGTGTTTCTTCAATATTGGCACTATTCCTAATGCATGTAATTCTTCTTTCATAACATTTATTTCGAAGGTCCCTGACGCTACTGTGGTGAAATATATTAAACCTATAAGTCTTATTGGGAGTATTTACAAGATGATACCTAGAATCATGTCGAATCGCCTAATGGGTGTAATGGGAGACATTGTTAGTGAGGTGCAATCTGCTTTCATTGTAGCTAGACAAATCTTAGACGGTCCATTTATTCTTTAAGAGCTCCATCAATGGTACAAAAGAAAAAAGAAACAATCGTTAATTTTTAAAGTCAATTTCGAGAAAGCTTTTGAATCAGTGCGATGGGATTTCTTAGATGATGTGTTGAAAAACTCTGAATTCGGCGAAAAATGGTATAGATGGATTCAATGTTGTATTCAATTATCGAGAGGATCTATTATTATAAATGGAAGTCCTATAGAGGAATTTTAATTCTTCAAAGGCCTCTAGCAAGGTGATCCTTTATCTCCATTTTTTTATTTATTCTTGTTATGGAAAGTCTTCACTTATCTTTTTAGTGGGTTGTGGATGCGGCATTGTTTAAAGGCATCCAGTTAAATAACTCTACATCCATCTCTCATACTACCTTCGTCCCAAAATAAGTGTCCACATTTGACTTTCAAAGTATTTCCTTCACAACTTTGACCGTAATTATTTTGTGTGTATTATATAACAATCGATGCAGAATATATCGATGGATAAAGTTTCAAATATATTTTTCAATGGTATAAATTTTATCAAGTATTATATAACACATAAAAATATTCACGGTCAAAGTGCCAAAAAAAGACTTCAAAAATCAAAAGTGGACAATTACTTTGGAAAGAGGGGAGTATGTTTTATGCGGATGATTTTGTGTTTTTGTGGAAATGGTATGATGGTAATATTTCTACTTTAACTCATGTTCTTGAATGTTTTCATCGAGCTTCTGGTCTCCGGATCAACATGGGAAAAATTAAAATTATAGGAATATGGGTGGCGAAAAATATTGTCACCTGCGCTGCTGAAAATCTTGGGTGCCTTATCCTCAACACTCCTTTCAATTATCTTGGTGTTAAAGTGGGCAGCTCGATGACTAGAATCAACGCCTGGGAGGAGGTCATAAATAAGGTGAGTTCTCGTCTCTCCAAGTGGAAATTGAAAACATTTTCAATAGGTGGTAGACTTACTCTTATCAAGTCGGTGTTAAGCTCCATTCCCATTTATCACCTATCTATTTTCAAAACCTCTATTTCTGTTATTAAAAAGATCGAATCTATTAGAGGGCATATTTTGAATGGACATGCTCCTAACAGTTAAAGTGCTACATGGACTAAATGGAAGAATGTCTTGGTGCCGAAGGCAAAGGGAGGGTTGGGTGTTGCTAGTCTCTATGCATTAAATAGGGCTCTAATGCTCAAGTGTGTATGGAGATTTCATGCTCATGGTTCGTCGTTTTGGGATAGAATCATTAAAGCCAGATGGGCGGCTAGGTAAGCACATCTTCAACTGTAATAAATCTTGTTGGCTTTATATTGTGAAAGAAATCGATAACCTTCAACAACAGGGTAATGCATTCATGGAGACATTCATTTAAAATTGGGTGATGGGAGCAGTATCTCGTTTTGGAATGATCATTGGATCGATAACATACCTCTTAAGGATGTGTATCCTCAAGTTTTTGCACTGGAAGTTAATGTTAGCCCTATATTTTATATGGTCGAACAACAATGTAATAGGCCATCTTAGTCGTAAATGGTCTTGTATTGTAATAGTTAGTCGGGTTAATCGGGCTTGGACTTTAAGCTAATATTGTCTAAGTTAGGGGCTCTAAGCCCAAGACAAGCCAAGCCTGGCCCATGGAAACAAACCCACGACCCATGGAAATCCCATGTGGCTCGTGGGTATATATACCCTCTTCCATGTGTGGAAGAGGGTGTTGGTACATTATTTTACACATAGTAAACCTTCCACCATTCTAATTTATCTCTCTACTTTCTCTATCTAACTTTCTTCTCTTTCTCTCTCTCTAAATCTATCTAAATCTTGTGTTATGGATTGAAGTGGGATTAACATTTGGTATCAAGAGCCTATAGTGGATAGGTGATTGAAGATTCGTGTTCGTGTTCTTGATTTTTGTGCATATTTTGATCTAAAACATCCGATCCAATTTTTTTTTGTTTTTTATGGTTTTTCTTGATACAAATCTTCTACATAGTTGTGGTAGAGATTTGGTATATTTACTTTGGCTAAAAACATGAAATTTTTTGGTGTTTTGATCATATTTGGCTTAAAATCTCGAATTGGTTGGGTTTTGTCCGAAAAAGTGGAAATTTTGATCACTGTGGTACTATTGCGTCAAAATAGCTTAAGGGTTTCATTATTCCGATCCATATTCCGATCCACATTCTGATCAAGTATTCTGATAGCATCTCTGTTGTAATATTCCGATAGTGTTGTAAGGGATTCTACATTCCGATCAAGTATTCTGATCGAATCTCTTTAGTGATATTCTGATCCACATTCCGATAGAACATTCCGATAGCACATTCCGATAGAACATTCAGATAGGACATTCCGACAGAACATTCTGATAGAACATTCCGAAAGCACATTCCGATAGAACATTCCGATAGGACATTCTGATAGAACATTCCAATAGAAGTTCTTTGAGGCATTGCGACAAAAGTTGTTGTTTTACTCCGTCAGATTGGAGGATTTTTTGAAAAATTCCAAAAATACACTTGGAGAATTTTTTGGTTTTTCAAGAATAATTTTGAAGGGATTTCAAAAAAAATTTCTCTTCAACAACAATCACAACACATCCACTAAGATCCTCATCCATTCACAAGTATTCACCATGTCTAAGAACAACATCAACATTGCGACTGCTAATAAAATTCGTTTGGAACAAGGTGGCAACGGTAATCCACCTGTGCTGACAGCCGGTTGCTACGTTCAGTGGAGATCTTGTTTCCTGAGATTTCTAGATGGAAAAGAGAAGCGAACTGCTCTTCGTCATTGCCTTGTGAATCCACCTCCAGTTTTTGAATTCAGACCCATTACCACACAAGTAGAAGATGGCACTTCATCAACTACACGAGCTATGGAGGATTTCGACACATGTCCTGCTGAGAAAAAGAAACTCCTCCAAGCTGAAGCCAATGGTGTTAACTACATACTTACTGGGATTGATAACGATATCTATTCCACGGTTGATGCATGTCCTAATGCTATGGAAATGTGGAATGCAATTCATCGATTGAAGCAAGGTGAGTCGATAAATGTTCAAGATCTCGAGACTAATATACTTTGGGAGTTTGGAAAATTCACATCCTAAGATGGTGAATCCATTGACTCATATTACTCGAGATTCTACAAAATGATGATTGAGCTTGTCAGAAATCAGTGCACCATCTCTAATCATCATGCCAATGTTTAGTTTCTTCTTCAACTCAAATCGGGATGGCAAAGGTTTGTGACTTTGGTCAAACAAAGGGAGGATATCAAGACTATATCTTACCACAAACTTTATGATATATTGAAACAACATCAGAATGAAGTAAATGAACTTAGGGCTGAAAAGGTAGAGCGATCTACGAACTCTATTGCTTTTGTGGCTGCTACTTTAACAAAACCCATTCCTCATAAACAACCACCTACACATTCCTCAAGATCATCAAGCTCATCCACCAAACCTCTAGCTACTGCTAGAAATAAAGCACAAGCAATTTTCCCCACTCCACCTCTAAAGTATAACACCAAGTCAGATGAAGACAGTGATGATGAACAAACTTTAAGGGACAAGAAGATTGAAGTACTCATGTCTTTACTCACCACAACTTATAAGAAGATCTACAAACCTACCAACAACAACCTCAGATCATCATCCAATGCTAGATATAAGGAAGTTGATCATGCAGCTACGTATGATCGTGATGCTAGGTATGATAATCAAAGGATGCCGAATCAAGTTGGGGCTAGAGATATTGTAGGCACTCAGGTTGTGCAGAAGACTGGGATTTAATGCTTCAACAACAAGGGATTTGGGCACATGGATAGGGAATGTAAGAAGCCAAAACGGGGTTAAGGATTCGGTATATCACAAGGAAAAGATGATGTTGTGTAAAAAAGACGAAGGCAGGGATTCCACTCACCGCAGATGAAGTTGACTGGCGTGATGACACTGACGATGAAGCTGATGATCAAGAGTTGGAGGCACATTATGTGTACATGGCAAAGATTCAAGAAGTGATTTCAGAGACTGTTGACAATTCTGGACCTATCTTTGATACTGAGCCAATTGAAAAGGTATCATCAAATGGTAACTATAATGTGTTTTCTAAGGAACGACGGCATCCTGAGCTACCCGAAAGCATCAATGATAGATATGTAATGGACACGGAGGATAGAAATATCTCTACGGATTCACAACATATGTGTAATGATGACGGAAATGCTACTCAGGATACTTACTCGGAAGAGGACCATGATTTGCTTGCGTCTATTATTGATTCTTTAAAACGTAAAGAAAAGGATATTGAAAAAATTCTTGATCTGGAAAAGAGAGTCGAAACGTTAAACAACATTGTTTACAAAACGGGCCAGTCTATTCAAACTATGAACATGCTCAATAGAAATATCAAAACGAGTTTTGCTAAGCCTGAATATCTCAAGTAAGTTCAAACTCTCAAACCTGCTCTTTATGATATCGGTTGTTATGTTGATAATCTTGCTTTTATGCTTTCCCCTGACTGCGTCGAAATCATTCGCCATCAAGAAGAAAGTCGATCGAACTTAAGTAATTTGGTAAATGTGATAACCCGAAAACGAGGTCATTGCTTAATCTTATTTTACGACTATTTTTGAAGTTTTTGATGAGTTTGAATAATATTTATTTTGGAGGTTTAAGTTTAAACCGATGTTGGAAGGCTTATATTTTATATTTAATAAGTATAAGGATTATTAGCAAGCGTGATGTCGATGGATGCCAAATATTTTACGTTTTATTGTCGGTTGTTCGATGTTTGTCATTTTTGATGTTTTCTTTTAAATGAGGTGTTAAGTCCAGTCGGGAGTTGATATTATTATATTTGATGTACGTTTTAAAATTTTAAAGTATCTTTACGAAACCCGAGCCACGTAATATTTTCAAAATTGACTAATAGTTAATTCCCGCTTTTTTGCTAACTATTTTCATTTTGAGCCATAACTATTGCAAATTGACAACTAAGGTCCCTCAACCACTATATATAAACTTCATTTTTCATTAAAAACACATAGAATCCACTAACTCCAAAAATTTCTCTCTCTCTTCTTTTTTTTCTTAGCTAGCCGTGACCCCTATTTCATCAAAAACACAATTTTGATCAATTTTAACTCAAATTCTAGGATGATCTAAGCTAAACTAACACAAGTTTTATATCTATAACTGTAAGGATATCATTTTGGTACTAAATTTGGGTACATGCGAGAAGTTTTATTTTTTTAGGTTTGGTAGGTGAGAATTATGATCATGCATGTTATTTTTGTGATGATCAAAAGGTGTTCTTGCTAATAGTTTTGTTAAAAACTTGATTTTGATTTGAAGGTTTTGATTTTGATGATGATTCAAGTGTTATAGTTGATATATGTTAGTGTTAGGGTTATGGGATGATCATAACTATGGTTGGTTTGAGCTAAAAACATGATTTTATACAAGTTTTAGAAAGGTATTTTACAACAGTAGGTAAACTGTATTTTTGGGTATTTTATGTTGTGATAATGGTTTAACTATTTGCCTAGGGTTGTAGAGCATTCGATTAGCTTCGATTTGATATAAAGTAGAGCTTCTAGCTCCAAACGAGCGTGAATGTATGATGTTTTGATTGTTCGTGTACCGGGAGACGAGTATCGGCACTACATATAGTTGTTGTCGATATTTGGATCGAATCTCAGGGACTATAAATTTAAGTTTTGAAATGATTCACATACTGATAATGAAGTGTAAACCCTATAGGGTGAGTTTATTTTCAAACCCAAGTGTCGGTTTTGTAAATGGAGTCGTTTAAAGAAGTTAAAACGGTTGTATGAATTATTAACATAAAACTGTCCGGATTTTGTAGTTTGAAGATGAGTCGGGTAAAGAACTTTAAAAGTAATTTCATTTGATAAACTTGTTGGAGTAATTTCTATATATAGTAAGTTAGTTTCTCGAGTCGTTTCATAAACGTTTGACGAGTTTAAAAGGGGTAAATAAGCTAGTACATGTGGTATGTGCCTGCGGATTTTGTCGAAAGTATAGAATAGTAAAGTAAATATAAAGAAGAGTGTAATAGAGTTATTTGTATCGTTTTCACCTGAGTTTATCGTGATCTTATGAGTTTGAGTTTGATGTTGTTATGTATGATTTATTTTTCGAGCCATTATTAATGAACGCGCCTTATTTGATAGGTAGCGGTTCTCGTGTTTGAAAGGCATCCTCTATCATCGACGATCATATCGCTAGATCTCTTATACTAAGGTGAGTCTGTAGCCTCGCTCTTTATGCTAGCTACTAAATGTTTATTACCCGCGAGGGGGATACATGCTATTTGAAAATAAATGAACACAAGTCATGAGTAATTGTTGGACCTGAATGTTGCCTAAGTTGTTTACATTGTATTGAGTACCTTGTTGCTAAAGACCCTAAATTCATGAGCCGTTAACTATATTCCGACTTGATGTTGTGAGTCGGGAATGGCCGTTTATTCTAATGATAGTACTATTGGGTTGACCACCCTATCTAAGACCAGGGCATTACGTTGAGTAACCTGTGGGAAGGATAATTTACGAGAATAAGAATGTGGTATTCTAGCAACTGATACCCTAGAGGGGCAATGGTTTTATTCTAGTCATGCTGGCATATGGCGTGGGTGAATACTTGGTTAAGGGGTCGGTGTCATGAGCTTAAATACAATTTTTTGCTTTGAAATAGATTGTGTGTACGACAATTCTACAAATGATTATGATTGATTTTCGTCTTGTGTTCAAATGTGATTTGATAAACCTATGGACTCGCTCAACATTATTGTTGACCCGTTTTAGCATGTGTTTTGGGTAATAGGAAGTGATGGAAGGCGGAGCTTTGCTGTGGAGGTTTTGGGTTAGCTTTTGGAAGAATGTTGGTCTAAAAACTACTTCTATCCTTTTACCGTTGAACAATTCGTTAATTGTTTGTGTAATATACTAAACTTTTTGGTTTGTGGTCGAGATCCATCGGGACTAAACGCTTTACTCTGGTGTTGTTTTAGTACATTATGGGATGAAATTATGTTTTAGACCTATTATGAAAATCTCTTTTATATTTATGTGTAAACGTCTCTCTTTTGAGTCATTCAATATACCTTGTGTGACGATGCTTGTGTCTAGAACCAAATTGTGTATTTCCGCTGCACAATATAAATTGGGGGTGTTATGTAACACTCCCAAATGTTCATACTTTTGTTCAGCGGAAGAGTCGTTGGTGTTACGGGATTGCACATTACTCAAATCATAGACAACGCTTAAAAATAGCGTCGTTTAATAATAAAGCATTCCATTCATGAATATCAAATTTACGTAGGTCTCAAGTTATAGTATTTCATACAAGTTTACAGAGCATTTGAATGAAAATTGTTATTTAAGTGCGGGCCATAAATTCTTGTCGCCTTCCAGAGAATTACCTTAAAGTACCTGAGATAAAACATGTTAAAAGAAAAGGTCAGCGAAAACGCCGAGTGAATTCATAGAGTTTAATGAAATCCATCAATTGTCATCGGTATAAGAATATTACCGAAAATGATTTTGTACAAATCATTTTAATAGGCTATAAAATAGGTTTTATTCAACTCTTAGTCGTAAATCATAATATTGGCTTCAACCTTCAAATCCATTATACGAACCATTGTCGTAAAAATATCATACAATACATTTTATAACGTTGTATAGAGTTTAATGAAAACCGCTATAAGAAAAAGGTTATGTAAAACCAAAACACGAATATAATCTCAATAATAAGACCCCGTATTGCTAGTCAGGCAATATATCGTAATCCAATGCATATATCAGTATTTTCGTTATTGGATTATTATAAGCCGCATGACATTGCTACCTTACTATACCAAACAACGGGTAGCTAACCCGAAATTCATTTGCCCATCTAAAACAGCGTGTCGTCACAATAATCACGCTTATATAAATCTTCTCATACATAAATTCGCTTACAAATCAATGTGTCACGACGGTGATCAACCGTCAAGGAGCGAACTGGGGTGATCTTTCCCAAATAGTACTATTATATGCATAAGCGTCTACCAAATCCCGGTAGTTCATAATTCATGCTAATGGGAATTTTAGTGACATAACCTAACTTTAATAATCCATTTCATTTCATTCATCAAGTCATATAATCATTCATCGGGTCATATAATCATTCGGGTCCATATCAATAAGCAAACAATCGGGACAACTGATGTCCTATTTTTATTAAAACTAACATGTTATCTCCCTCGCGGGTTTATAAAACATTTCATAAAACATTTAAAAGAGTGCGAGGCTATGAACACACGTTGATTGGAAAAGGCTGTTATCGGCGATTTGGATGTACGGTACGTGCTTCAATCACAGAAACCTAGACAAATAATACTCGTCTTAGACTCTTGTCCAATGAATTTATAAAAACAATGTCTATGTATGTATATGATGATATTATAAGTATGATGATGATCAAGTGGGTTTATATATCTTCATTCAACATTATAGTGTTATGTGTTAGTCAAATTTTTGACTAGTTACACTAGTTTCAATCCAATTCTATATTGAGGCCCAATAAGCCCATTAAAGTCCAATACTTTATATTAGCCCAATTATACTTCTAATATCACGCCTATACTCATATGTTGGCCCAAGTGGGTTAAGACCAATGAGTAAGTCCATTAGTGTTTATCCAAACTAATTGGGTCAATAGTCCAATAAAGCTACTTTGGCCCGTTAATGACCATATGTTATAAAGCTTGGGTTTTATCGGTTTTTACTTGTCAAACGTACTCATACATCAGTAGATAAGTTATAAAAAGTTTACATTAGACGGGTCCGACCGTCAAAGTTTTAATTGACGAAAACGTTAATCTTTCGGTTTTAGCCGAAAAGACGTAAAACTTATGTATATAGTTTTATAACTTATAAAACATACCAAGTTGCAATTTTTATAAAATTTCACATTTACTTTGTTGGGTCAAAAAGTTGATGTGGCAGAAACTCAAAAACGAAGAAAACATGAAGGCATTTGTCTAAGCGTTGACAAGTGTATTCCAGGGGTTGTCAAGAACAAATCAGGCGTTGACAGAAGCAAGCATTGTCAAGTGCAAACCAAGCATTGTCCCATGAAATCCAAGCATTGACAGAAACATTGACAAAGTTGTTGGAAGCTTCTATTTAGATAAGTATGCAGAATATATTCTGTATATGTTTATTTGAATAGAAGATTTACATGTTTATTTGATATTATCTCTTGTAAACCCTAGTCCTTACACTATAAAAGGAACCATGGGTATTAGGTTTATTCATAACTTTCATATACAATGTAAACCTAAAGCGTGTGTCGACTAGACGTTGGAGTAAATGCATACACGTCTAGTGATTGTTAATTATTAATATAGTTAGCAATCCATTTGTTTTAATTCATGTTCTTTGTTCCTAAACACCTTGTTACATAGTTATTGTTCTTTTCCGCTTTGATTGTATAATCATATGAACAATGGCTATGCCTAGTAGCTAAAAGATTAGAGGAAACTAAGGTTTCCACAGTTGGTATCAGAGCCTCATGGCTCGTGATGCTAGGACCAACAAGGTGTTCGTGTATGGTGAAAAGAAGAAAAATCCGTCTAGGGTTTTTCTAGACGTTTTTGTGTGAGCAGTAGTATTCAGAAGGTCATAACTTTTGATTGGACTGTTGGATCGTCATGAAATTTCTTGTGTGTGTTCTATACATATATATCTAGACATCCACCGGAGGGATTGTCGAGTTTTATCCCCAAGAAAAAGTTATTAAGCGTCAAAGTCAGCAGAAGGATGAATGCAGTTTTCTGTGGACAGCCATATTCAAGACACGATTTATCCTTCGTTAACCGTTGGATCATCGTGAAATTTTTGCTGTAGGTTCTTGGCACTTGTGTCTAGGATCTCACTGAAGAGATCTTCGATCTAAGCTCTCATGAAGATGCTATTCGAGGTCGAAGTCGACTGCATAATGAGGTATTCAGTTTTCTGCTTTTACATAAAATCATGATTAGGGTTTCTATAAACCTTAAATCGACTTAAGGCAGAAAAAGTTGGAGGTTTGAAGGCTGTTATAATGCATACTGGTGTATGATTCGAATTTGTTTGTTCTCAAAACCCTAGTTAGGGTTTTGGTATTATGACAGATTTAGGGATTCTAATTGGTTAAGATGTTAGGTTTTTAGCATATAAACCCTAGATCTGCCCACAAGTGTAATAACAGCAGGTATGTTTCGGTCTGTGGTGCTCATGTCGTATGAAGAGATTGATTTTGGATGACTGGAGCTGTGAAGGTAACATCTATGGTTATCTAATTCTAATTGTGTCAAGTTTGCTAAATTGAATTTGGATTAGTTTCTGTGATTACTGACTTGTTACGTGGGCAAGATTCTTGCATGCATAATATACGAAGATAGTTATGGGATTGACACAAAAAGTTATTTTGGTGAACGGTCATGTAAGCAAAAGTCAAGAAGAATTCCTATTATTCAGCGGATGAAAAAACGTGTGAGGTTGGGATAATATAGGGAGTATATCTCCTTAAAGATTTTATACTAATTGCCTGCATGATTTTCGGGTTGGTTGTGATCCTACTTTGTAGGGAATGTGATCGAGTATGTGTCTATAAAACACGTTTGTTTTAAATGTGTGGATATATAAGGAAACACATAAAGTCATGCTTTAGGAAGGTGATATACACGTTTGGGATTTCATACGACATAGGAGGAAATTTAAGACGTGGATTTAAGACGTGGGGATAGAAGAGTAAAGTAAAACGACGTGATCTTTTACTAATGGAAAGTGATTTATCGCTTTTGGTACCCACGGTTGATAAATTTTTGCTGTTATCAAGAAAGTTGTTGAGTACAGATGATGTCAGCTGACAAGGTTTAAACTTGACGCTGATAAGTATTGTTTTAACGCTCACAAGAATAAGTCAAACGCTGATAGAAAGCGTTGACATGAGTTGTCTGAGAAAAGTTTTGTTCAAGCGCTGATACGTTTTGTCCGATATTGGGCAATACACATGACAGAGATGTTGGACGATGAAGGTTCTCGGATGACAAAAGGATAGCTGCTGTTTGAGAAAATTGGTATGTTTTTAGCACACAAAAAGGAGGTATTTACACGCGAAGGTACATGGAATCTCCGTTTTTATACAGAATATCAAGTTGATATCTATGGCTCGGTTATTTTTAAAATGGATTAATGATTTTAATGCGAGTTAGCAACAATTTGTGTAGAACTTTATTGGATTTGATTATGTAATCGAGGTAGCCTTGTAAAAGAGTTATCCTTCTTTTACTTTTACATATGATATGAAGATTGAGAGTCGTCATGAAGAAGTTTTGGCTTAAGGGGAAGAATTCTTATGGTAAGTTTGATGATTGATGAAGATTTTCGCGAGTTTGTGTTCTATCATATCTTAAAGTTGTGCACCTCCAGTCATAGACTTTTAAGGTAACTTGTTTGTGCTTACATTGTTACTGATGAAGTAATACAAGATCTAGGAATATGTGATCTTTCTTATGGTACTCTATGCACGTATTTTCTATCACTTGAAGGAGTTACAT
The DNA here is from genome assembly GCA_025667525.1 of Glebionis coronaria. NCBI lineage: Eukaryota > Viridiplantae > Streptophyta > Magnoliopsida > Asterales > Asteraceae > Glebionis > Glebionis coronaria. The sequence goes on from CM046876.1 coordinate 645,362,532, forward strand.
TATCGTGCTCAGTGTCTCACAAAGGATGAGGATTTTTGTATTAATTCCATACTTCATCACATCGTACAAGATATGGAACATAGGTTTGGGTTACTCTACTTCTACATCAAGAATATTATAGTTATTTTTCTTCAAGATCATTACACAGAGCCTACATTTGGAGAATCTTCAAGATTGCATACATTGTTTACTTCCCTGTTGATGTGACAAAAAGGGGAAGACATACATGCTACATTTGAGGGGAAGCAATTTGAAGATGATGTACAACTTACAAGAGATACACAAAGAGTGTTGCCGACATCAACTAGGGGAAGATTGTTGGGTCAAAAAGTTGATGTGGCAGAAACTCAAAAACGAATAAAACATGAAGGCATTTGTCTAAGCGCTGACAAGTGTATTGCAGATGTTGTCAAGAACAAATCAGGCGTTGACAGAAGCAAGCATTGTCAAGTGCAAACCAAGCATTGTCAGATGCAATCAAAGCATTGACAGAAACATTGACAAAGTTGTTGGAAGCTTATATTTAGATAAGTATGCAAAATATATTCTGTATATGTTTATTTGAATAAAAGATTTACATGTTTATTTGATATTATCTCTTGTAAACCCTAGTCCTTACACTATAAAAGGAACCATGGGTATTAGGTTTATTCATAACTTTCATATACAATGTAAACCTAAAGCGTGTGTCGACTAGACGTGGGATTCAATGCATACACGTCTAGTGATTGTTAATTATTAATATAGTTAGCAATCCATTTGTTTTAATTCGTGTTCTTTGTGCCTAAACACCTTGTTACATAGTTATTGTTCTTTTCCGCTTTGATTGTATAATCATATGAACAATGGATATGCCTAGTAGTTAAAAGATTCGAGGAAACCAAGGTTTCCAAATACTTATCAAAGTATATACTTATTTATAAGTAATATATAAGTTAGTGGGTTTTAGGTATAGATTTTATATTAGTTTTACTTGAGTGCTAATTTTATGATACATACTTTTACTTTACAAATCTGATTATGATATTCACTTTCACCATTTTTACCATATTTTGAGTTCTACAAAGAGATAGAAACTCATTTTTGGGCAGAACAAACTACATATTATGTGCTACAATTGACTCCATTTTAGCTACTGCTCAATCAACCTCTAAATGTCTCTAACAGTCCGTCTAAAAAAGACTATACAGATTTGAACTTCAATATTGTTTTGATCATATCTCACTCATTTTATGGATTCCATTGAGTGGCCAACTCTCACATATGTAAAAGTCACATACCTTACTGTATATTAATTTATCCAAGATATTTTAACAAGTTATCATATGGTCTTTTACTGTTTTATACAACCTACTATTTTAGACATGATTTCAACATCTTTTTATGTAGCTTTTAATCTTTTTAACCAAAATTTATCAACACCAAATCCCCACATAACATTTTGATCATCATTCATCATCATATACATATACATAAAAGAAGAAAATACAAGATTGCATACTCAATATAACAAGATGATAGGAAGAAATAATCTCTATACCACCAAAGTGATGAAATGATGAGTTTTATGATGATCAAGACTTGGTTCTTGTCACCACATCTTTAACTTGGCAAATGAACTTCTTGAGATCTTTATATACATGAATATATTCTTGAAAATCATACCCTAAACTCCATGGAGACTCCTTTTCACATGTTATAACCACCTCCAATCTTCATCTTTGCAACTAGGCTTCAAGATATGTTGATTATAGCCTTTGTTTATGGCTAGATTTTTGATGTTTGTGGTGTGGTGGTGCTATAGTGGACGTTCATAGAGAAGGGAGAGAGAGATTCGAGTGGTTTTGCATGTATGAATGAGAGAAAATGGTTTGGTGTAGCTAGTTTGATGGTTTTGTAAGAGTTGGTCAAGTATAGTGCATGTATGAGACATGTGTCTCATACTTGTTATACCTTTGATAACAAGGGTGGTGGTGGGACAAGTGTCCCACTTGTCTCACCTTCACTAATTTACGGGTACTTCTTGATTCTAGTTTCCTCGATTTACGTGCCCTCGGGTCGTTTTACGAAAAACGTTTTTATAAATTATGAATCAACGGCACAAAACGAATCTAATAAAAATTGTCTCATCAAAAACGAAGTTCAAAAACGTAAATACGTAATCCTAGGGTTTCCGGTTTAGTCGTAAAGGACGTTAAATTATGCACATAAGCTCTAATTTCTTCTCGTAAATTTGTGAGTTTATGAACCAACACAAATTTAAATTCCCAAAATAATATTCAAGAATAAATTTATTTCCTGAAATGTCGGACTGTCACAAAAAACGGTGTATGTAAACGTAAGCACGTAACATAGAGTCCTCCGGTTTAGACGTAGTCGATGCTACTTTAAGATGTAACTCAAATTTCTTCCCAAAAATGAGTGAGTTTATATTATAACATTAAAATAATGTTTTAAAATAATATTTGAGAATTAAATATCGATCATAAATTGACGGATTGTCACAACATTTACCCCTAAACAGGATCTTTGTCCTCAAAGATCAATTTATCTTACTACTCGCTTCTTATAGAGTTAAAGCCATGTGGGTATTTCCTCAACATCCTATCTTTTCTCACAAGTGTAATTCATTACAATACGCGAGTTTCAACAAACATAACTATGGGAATAAGATCAGGCTTAAGTTGACTTACTTTCTCTATCCATGATGTTCACGGGTTTTTGATGAATGCAACTTTCGCCGATCCAAACTTTACTAAGAAACAATCAGATTTTCACTTGATAGACATTTTTATCAAGTTCGATATACAAAACATAATTCACGCAGCCCTTGAAGTCCTAGGGTAGATCCAGCTTATATGCCTTTCAAACCAACTTTTTACATCATCTCGATGGTCCCATACAACGGGGACTTATTTCCCATGATCCTTCAGATCATCAGTTCACTTTTCCATGGTAAAAGTTTTTTGGCATAACTTCGCTACCCATCCTGCACTTCAAGATCTACATTTCATATTCACATAACCTCCTGCCCACTAATGGCAGTCAATAATCAGATCCTAATTTCAACAATCATTTCAGGTCTCACGGGTCGGGTATTTTGTAAGGTTAGGTTTGTCATCATAGGCAACCTCAAACCTTAAAGACATGTCCAACTCACAATGGGTGTATGTCGGGTGTCTTCATCCCATCTCCTGCTTACAGATGCTCTCATATTTAGATCTCAACAAGATTTCGATCTCGATCCTAATATGATAATTATCAATGATCTCCAAAGGAAAACGATTATACGGTTTATTACCAAAGGTCAATCATTAAAGCATAAAACAACAGTTCTAGTGTTTTATATCGTTACTTTACCTCGTCCCTTCGATTGGGGTGGTAAACAATACTCTCATCAAGGTTCGTTCCCAATGACTTCTGAGCAAATCTCTAGAAATTCGATGCGAAGCGAGGATCTTGATAGAGATGATCAATACAGGCACACAATGCTTACAAATCCTTTAAATACAAAAGAGTCAATCTCTTCATCGAGAATCTATCATTGACGGAAATGATATTAGTAGATTTGGTCAGTCTGTCAACGATGACCCAAATCGAATCAAATTCAGATGATGACCTTTGCAATAGTTAGACGTTTACTAATGTATGAGGCGATGCCTGCCTTCATAATTTGCCATCAGTACAACTTCTTCAGATAAAGATACATTTAATCAGAAATGACATGAATAGAATACTTATACTTACAAGATTCCAACATGACTACATCTCAAAATCTCCATATTTAGGCAACCACAAGTGGCCTTTTATACATTAAACGCCATCGGCTTCTCAATTCTAATGGTTCACATTAGCCGTGAACCCTTTTTATTATCTATATTATCCTTCTTACAAGCATCAGTTATTTCTAAATTGTTCGAGCAAATTACGTTGCACCCTCATTATTAAGGAACACATCCTAATTGATTCTTTATCCTTTCTACATAACGTGTCAGTATCTACATTCACCTTTCCTGGTGAAATAACTATCATGACCGCAATTCACTCAGAAATTCTTTCTTCATATTTTCTAAGTTTTAGTTTCGTCTCAACAATTATTTTTATCAGTTTTGCTCAATCCGACGTTTAAAGCGTCGACAAATATCACAAGTAATTAAATAATAAATATTTATTTTTTTATAAAACGCAATCGTAAAAATTTTAGATTTCTTAGTTTGACCAATTAAATAAAAATGTTCAAAATAAATTTGAATTTAATTAACACGATTTTTGTTGATTTATCAAAAATAATTAATAAGATTCATAAATGTTCAAATCTTTGGTTATACTTTGGTCAAAATTTTCTTAGCAGAAATTGTCGTTTCAAATTCCAAGTCTTGGTTTAAACTGTTTCCTCAATCCCTCTTAGGTTGTCTTGAGGTATACATAAACATTTACCCCTAAAGGAGTTTAGTTAAATGATTTGGGTATGAGGGAATAATCCTTTAAAAATTCCTTTGATAAAACATTTTTCAAAACATATTTTCACTTTCTTTTTGGTATAACCCAAAGCCTTAATGGCTCTAATCTTTGAAGAGTTAATTTAGATCTCACTACCATTAATCACATGGTCAAATAATGTAAAGGATTAAGCCTTAAATCATATGTTAAATATTCAGGGTACATGTTTTTATTGTTCGGGCGACTTAGGGCATTCTACAAATAATTATTAACTCATTCCTATTCTTAGAAACAAACAGATGGTTCTTAATGATCTCAAGCATGAATTTATCATATTACAGCCTACACACGTGATTCACCAAATTTATGGATGCTACATGTGCATTGGTCAATCCAAACGACCTAACATGAAACTAATAATGCTTATTACAAGTTCTGAATGTAGTGATTGGAATAGATAATCTTCTTCGTGGACGCGAAGTTGATGATACCCTTGTCGTGGATCAAATTTTTAGAACATACGCTAGAACCTTGTAAATGATCGAACAAATCTATCATCTTGGGTAGTGGATATAGATTTTTATCATCAATTCACCTAGTTTACGGTAATTCAACAAATATAAAGAATAATAACACCATAGCTCTTCATAATGACGAGCTTGGTAGAATAAAATCTTTCTCCGACATCTCTCAGTTGTAGGGTAATTCTTTAAATTCAGATGGTGCTGACGTACAGTTCACGCACCACAGGTGCAACACCGGGAATGTAATAAATACCAAATTCAACTTGCCTTAATGGCGAAAGTCTAGGTAATTTACCAGCAAATACCTCCTAAGATTTCAGATAACAGAAACATCTTTTAATAAATTTATTTTAAGTTCTTTCTATATTACAAGGTCTATGGTTAGTTCATAACCATTCATGGTAAAATTCTAAGTCTAAAAGCAGGATACAACCACCTATCGGGAATTATTTAAATCACTTTTGATAATCAACATCTTATCTTTTAGGGGAATTCTACTCGAGTTCCCATCAATTAAGACAATTTCATTATGTCATAATCAATCAATCCATTTTACTGGAACTATCAACTTTCCAGTTTCATTACCGTTGATGAGATGTGAACTTCTCAAAAGACTAATAATAACTCATAATCCTTCATAGATTCAAGGATATCTGGGGACATAACTAACATCAAAGGAGTAAGGTCAACACATAATCTACGCGAGAAAATTTCAAATCAGATAAAGACGAAAACATTAACGAGCATGAGTATATCCCAAGTTTTCATAAATTGAGTATGCATTCGAAAGCTCCTCGGATCATTACCCAGGTCATTCAAATGAAATCTAATCAAAAGAAATTATAAGAACGTCAATACACTAAGTCGGGTATCAACACTCGGTACGGGCACATATGTAGGTATCCCTAACAATATGTTCCCTATTTTTCACTTCTTGCAGATCTCATAAAAATTCAATTTTTCACAACTTCAAAGAAAATGTAGCATTTATTAATAATTTAATGGTGACTACTAATCAGCCTTGCATGGTCCCTTCCAAATTGTATGTAGGCGCGCAACTATATACAATTTTAGGATTAACGATGCAATACTTAGTTCGTCAAAACTTTGTCATCATGTTTAAAATATATATACTCATGCTTAATTAAAAATGAATTTACATAGATGTTCTTTGTTATGGAAACAATTAAGTTTTCCAAGGTGTTTCACAAACAGCTTTATTTCGATAATGCTTACTTATAAATCTCACTTTGAATAATCCATATGGTGATGAAAACTAAATTTTTCTCAAGGGATATTGTTTTAACTTATAAAAACAATGAGTGATCTACAAAAGAGTGATGAAGAGTTGTTCACCAAGAACTAACTACAATATAATAGGAAATGAGCTTAGCCAATTAATCATGAGGTTCATGACCTCGTTGGCGCTCAAAAAGAATAATCCACAACGTAACTCAAATCGAGATGAGTACTTGTTCAATGGTTGCATCACTAATGCGAACATTAGGATGAAGCAATAAAGGATAGATAACATCGATACATGTAGGATTTAGCAATCAAAGGTAGTCTTTTCATTAATCACAAACAAGTCAAAATTGTACCATAACACATTATGTGTCACTATGTCATACAATTCCAAGAACTCATCCTACTAACTGATGTCTCAGTTAAGTTAGGGATTTTTAAAAGATACCACAATGAATACGAATCTACAAGAGTCATTAGGTGTTCCACCTGTCCTGGAAGATCCATCGGTCCAAATTTCAGAAGAAGATTTCTTCGATTTATTTCTTGGACACTGGGCATCCTCGTCATTGGACAATGGCCTAGGAATAACCCTTAACACGAACCAACAATCAATTAAAACCTTATAATTCAATTACAGGACTTAACGACTTCCTCTTATCAATCTCATATATACGAGTTAAATTTGACTTTATTCAAGTTTCAACCAACTTATACTCAATGCGACATCCTACCTCATTTTCCAATACTTTAACCTTATTCTTAGACCTTGAAAGGGCAATAAAAGCTCGAGGTGAATAACACTTAATTTCTAATCCTATATCTCATACAACAATGGTTATCAAATGAGTCACTAGTATGAAATGACTCACACATTCAATTAGACTTCTCGGAAAGGTACTAGTGGCATGAGGTTTTTGGGTAATGGTTCCAATGATAGCCTCAAGTGCAACATTCACCCTTTCGATTTCAATTTAAGAATTGAGTGACAACGAATCAGATGACACCTTTCTAGGTGGTAACGTTTTTTCAAACTCCACTCTATAAGGAAAGATCGTCATGACATCAATATCAGATTTAATCTCGCCAATTCTTCTTCAATATCACAATCAACTAATATCAACATTTCTACGAATATCAAGCATTTTGTTGGGATCATAAATATACACAACTTGGTTTAGATCTGGAATAGCTAGAATTCCTATAGAAATAACTTTGATTGATTTGCTAGGGGAGATAGGGTTTCTTGTGACAATCTACGTCGTATAAATACCTCGTATAAATATTAAAATAATAATCAAACAATCATGTAATCAAATTACATCATATATATATATATATATATATATATAATCCAAGTTATATATATATATATATATATATATATATATATATATATATATATATATATATATATATATATATATATACATATATATATATATATATATATTAAAATAACACTTCTTAGTCTGGCCTTGTCGGTAAGTCAGGAATTCTTCGGCACCATTATAGTCAAAAGATTCTTAGACATTTTGAGAAAAATGTTTATAGTTAAATGATTTTGAAATGTTTTATTCAAAACCTTAGTTTTAAAAATCTTTTGTTCTCTATAATGAGAGCTCTTGTACCAAACTGTAACACCCCCAAATATTCATACTTTTGTTCAGCGGAAGAGTCGTTGGTGTTACGGGATAGCACATTACTCAAATCATAGACAACGATAAAAATCGCGTCGTTTAATAATAAAGCATTTTCCATTCATGAATATCAAATTTACATAGGTCCCAAGTCATAGTATTTCATACAAGTTTTACAAAGCATTTGAATGGAAATTGTTATTTAAGTGCAGGCCATAAATTCTTGTCGCCTTCCCGAGAATTACCTTCAAGTACCTGAGATAAAACATGTTAAAAGAAAAGGTCAGCGAAAACGCCGAGTGAATTCATAGAGTTAAATGAAATCCATCAATATATCATCGGTATAAATATATTACCGAAAATCATTTTTTACAAATCTATGTAATAGGCCATGACATTTTATACAACTCTTTGTCGTAAATCATTATACTGGCTTCAGCCTTCAAATCCATTATACGAACCATTATCGTAAAAACATCAAACAATGCATTTTATAACGTTGTATAGAGTTTAATGAAAACCGTTATAAGAAAAAGGTTATGTAAAACCAAAACACGAACATAATATCAATAATAAGACCCCGTATTGCTAGTCAAGCAATATATCGTAATTCAATGCATATATCAGTATTTTCGTTATTGGATTATTATAAGCCGCATGACATTGCTACCTTACTATACCAAACAACGGGTAGCTAACCCGAAATTCATTTTCCCATCTAAAACAGCGTGTCGTCACAATAATCACGCTTATATAAATCTTCTCATACATAAATTCGCTTACCAATCAATGTGGCACGACGGGGATCAACCGTCAAGGCGCGAACTGGGGTGATCTTCCCCAAATAGTACTATTATATGTTGGGTCAAAAGTTGATGAGTCAAATCACTATGGAAACAAGAAGGACCAAATATGGCATTAGGAGAAACTTCAAGCTGGTGGACAAAATACAAGAAAGTTTCCCCTGCTACAAAACTTTCCACTGCTGTGAAGATTCCCCTGCCATGTACTAAAAACATGGAGATTTGGTCAAGTAGTGATAAGAACGAATAATTCTGTTTTGATTTAGTCATTATTATCTTATTTAGTTTCCATGTATCCCTGGGTTCCTTAACTTATAAAAGGAACACCAGACCGTAGGTTTTATTTATTAATTCATACTACTAAAATGTAACCTACGGAGTCTTTGATCTCTAGGCATGGATTCAATGTATACATGCCTAGAGTGGTTTGTGTTAATCATCAATAATACAAACCCTTTGGGAATCTTTCATCTTGTTAAACATCTTGTTCATGATTATCATTCAATTCCGCTATGTTAATTCATATGAATGTTCATCATCCTAGATAAAATGGTTTTTACTATTTGAGTCTAACGATCCAATGGATTCAACATGTGGTATCAGAGCGGGTGGCTCTTGATATCTAGGATAATAAGATGTTTAATTTTGTTGCTGTGAAGATCTAGGGTTTATGTTAAAACCCTAGATAAATAATTTTTGATGCTTTGATTTGTGGGGACGTTGCTATTGATTTTAACATCGTTTGTATGTTCGATTCACATATGGTTACGGTTGTTATGTAACAAATCATTAACTGATTGTGTTTGTGGTTTCGTCGGCAATTATCCATCACATGAATACAGTATGATTTTGGGTCAGACGCACTAAAGTCATGTGATGAAGAAGTCAAAAGTAGCGGCTGCATACTATCCACATTGGAAAAGTTGTCACGTGAGGTTATTCTTGATGTTTTGTATCTATCCAACAATTGACCATTTATGCAATGAGTAATAAATGATTACTATTACTCTCGATTGGGTATATAAAAGAAAGTGACGTGAGCAAATATATTATATGCATTCATTGAAAGGCGTCACGTGGGATGATTTTTGATTGGCGAGAATGGGACAAAAGGTTTGAACGAGAAGTCATAGATCAATAAGAAAGAAGTCAAACATGGCGGCTTAATTTTGCAATTCATTCAATCTTCCTTTAAACATTAATGTGTTCACACGATTTGGGTTGGGATGATTATTATATTGGATGATTCTTTTTGTGTTCACACGAATTGAATTGTACTTTATTAGTTTGTATGGACGTGTAGGCCAAAGTGATTTATGGCTATGTGATGGTCACATGGATTTTAAAGACCATGATTGGTTTTAGTTTTGGCTGATATGTAAAAGTTTTTGACGCATTTGAATCACAGTGGCAGAAAGTGGGTACATCATTTGAGATGGAGTTGACTGCACAGAACGATGGTACTTTGACACAGTAGGTATAATTTTTAATTGCCTTTGTTTATGTTATTTATTTCACTGTTATAAATTCATTCCTACTTTATGTGGGTTTGGCACAGTCAATAACAAAAACAATGGCATTAAAAGTTCCCCCTGCTTGTGAAAAAGTTCCCCCTGCTTTCATTAAAAGAAGCCCATGCTACGTTCCCCTGCCTTCAATAGTTCCCCCTGCTTTCATTAATAGATTCCCACTGTTTTTGAAAGTTCCCCCTGCTGTCAGATATGAGTTTTGGGACAGCAAGGTTTTGGAGTTTGGTATATTCACAGCAACTGGTCTTAAAGGTATAAAAGGCTTTCATATTGATTGTTTACATAGTCATGAAGGTAGTTGACTATTGGCTATTTGAAGATGAAGTATAATTGGTTGAGTATGTGTTTTATTCATGCTTTATTCCGTAATGATGCATTGACAAAAATACGCAAAGGTATGAGATTTTTCTTAGGTTGCTCCATGCTCATATTTGCTAACTTATAGGTTTTTGTCAAGAGCCTCATCCACTCCCTATATATTCTGAGATGTATACGTTCGCTGTTATGTGGAAATTACATGGTATAATACACAGATTCGGGTCTTTCTACTACTACATCAAATAGGTGATACTGAATTTTCTTCGCTTATGATTATTACTTTCAAAGCCTACAGAATTGAAGATTCATGAATGACTAGCACACTTTAAGGGGAAGTTCATTTGATAAAGTGTTAGTCATTTACATATGACATTGAAGTGAAGGTTTTCGCTACTGCTTATTGGTACTACGAAAACTAATGTGAGTATCTACTGCTTAAAATCATTTTTTATTAGGATCCCAGGCCTATGTACTTCATGGAGGGTATTTTGAAAGGTGGAATGCTTGGGTTAGAAGTATGGTATTGGTTGGTAGTTGTTGAAAATCAAGGTTGTTTACATAGAAGACCCCTATTTGATCATGTCAAAAAGGGGAAGTTGTCTACAGAGAGTGTTCAACCTGTTGATCTTTGGTGTTGTATGTTTAAGGGGAAGTGTTTTGACATCATCAACTAGGGGAAGATTGTTGTGTCAAAAGTTGATGAGTCAAATCACTATGGAAACAAGAAGCACCAAATATGGCATTAGGAGAAACTTCAAGCTGGTGGACAAAATACAAGAAAGTTTCCCCTGCTACAAAACTTTCCACTGCTGTGAAGATTCCCCTACCATGTACTAAAAACATGGACATTTGGTCAAGTAGTGATAAGAATGAATAATTCTGTTTTGATTTAGTCATTATTATCTTATTTAGTTTCCATGTATCCCTGGGTTCCTTAACTTATAAAAGGAACATCAGACCGTATGTTTTATTTATTAATTCATACTACTAAAATGTAAACTACAGAGTCTTTGATCTCTAGGCATGGGATTCAATGTATACATGCCTAGAGTGGTTTGTGTTAATCATCAATAATACAAACCCTTTGGGAATCTTTCATCTTGTTAAATATCTTGTTCATGATTATCATTCAATTCCGCTATGTTATTTCATATGAATGTTCATCATCCTAGATAAAATGGTTTTTACTATTTGAGTCTAACGATCCAATGGATTCAACATTATATGCATAAGCGCCTACCAAATTCCGGTAGTTCATTATTCATTCTAATGGGACTTTTAGTGACATAACCAAACTATAATAATCTATTTCATTTCATTCATCAAGTAATAGAATCATTCATCAGGTCATATAATCATTCGGGTCCATATGAATAAGCAAACAATCGGGACAACTGATGTCCTATTTTTATTAAAACTAACATGTTATCTCCCTCGCGGGTTTATAAAACATTTCATAAAACATTTAAAAGAGTGCGAGGCTATGAACTCACGTTGATTGGGAAAGGCGGTTATCGGCGATTTGGATGTACGGTACGTGCTTCGATCACGGAAACCTAGACAAATAATACTCGTCTTAGACTCTTGTCCAATGACTTTATAAAAACAATGGCTATGTATGTATATGATGATATTATAAGTATGATGATGATCAGTGGGTTTTTATATCTTCATTCAACATTATAGTGTTATGTGTTAGTCAAATTTTTGACTAGTTACACTAGTTTCAATCCAATTCCATATTGAGGCCCAATAAGCCCATTAAAGTCCAATACTTTATATTAGCCCAATTATACTTCTAATATCAGGCCTATACTCATATGTTGGGCCCAAGTGGGTTAAGCCCAATGAGTAAGTCCATTAGTGTTTATCCAAACTAATTGGGCAATAGTCCAATAAGGCTACTTTGGCCCGTTAATGCCCATATGTTATAAAGCTCGGGTTTTATCGGTTTTTACTTGTCAAATGTACTCATACATCAGTAGATAAGTTATAAAAAGTTTACATTAGACGGGTCCGACCGTATAAGTTTTAATTGACGAAAACGTTAATCTTTCGGTTTTAGCCGAAAAGACGTAAAACTTATGTCTATAGTTTAATAACTTTTAAAACATACCAATTTGCAATTTTTACATTTATTTATCAAAGAATATAATTATTTATAAGTAATATATAAGTTAGTGGGTTTTAGGTCTACATTTTATATTAGTTTTACTTGAGTGCTAATTTTATAATATATACTTTTACTTTACAAATCTGTTTATGAATTTCACTTTCACCATTTTTACCATATATTGAGTTATACAAGGAGATAGAAGCTCATTTTTGGGCAGAACAAACTACATATTATGTGCTACAATTGACTCCATTTTAGCTACTGCTCAATCAACCTCTAAATGTCTCTAACAGTCCGTCCAAAACAGACTATACGGATTTGAACTTCAATATTGTTTTGATCATATCACACTCATTTTATGTATTCCATTGACTGACCAACTCTCAAATATGTAAAAGTCACATACCTTAGTGTATATTAAATTATCCAATCCAGTTTAACAAGTTATCATATGGTCTTTTACTGTTTTATACAACCTACTATTTTAGACATGATTTCAACATCTTTTCATGTAGCTTTTAATCTTTTTAACCAAATTTATCAACACCAAATCCCCACATAACATTTTGATCATCATTCACCATCATATACATATACATAAAAGAAGAAAATACAAGATTACATTTTCAAAATAACAAGATGATAGGAAGAAATAATCTCTATACCACCAAAGTGATGAAATGATGAGTTTTATGATGATCAAGACTTGGTTCTTGTCACCACATCTTTAACTTGGCTAATGAACTTCTTGAGATCTTCATATGCATGAATATCTTCCTGAAAATCAGCCCCTAAACTCCATGGAGACTCCTTTTCACATGTTATAACCACTTCCAATCTTCATCTTTTCAACTAGGCTTCAACATATGTTGATTATAGCCTTTGTTTATGGCTAGATTTTTTATGGTGGTGGTGTGGTGGTGCTATAGTGGACGTTCATAGAGAAGTGAGAGAGAGATTTGAGTGGTTTTGCATGTATGAATGAGAGAAAATGGTTTGGTGTAGCTAGTTTGATGGTTTTGTAAGAGTTGGTCAAGTATAGTGCATGTATGAGACATGTGTCTCATACTTGTTATACCTTTGATAACAAGGGTGGTGGTGGGGCAAGTGTCCCACTTGTCTCACCTTCACTAATTTACGGGTAATTCTCGATTCTAGTTTCCTCGATTTATGTGACCTCGGGTCGTTTTACGAAAAACGTTTTTATAAATTATGAATCAACGACACAAAACGAATCTAATAAAAAGTGTCTCATCAAAAACGAAGTTCAAAAACGTAAATACGTAATCCTAGGGATTCCGGTTTAGTCGGAAAGGACGTTAAATTATGCACGTAAGCTCTAATTTCTTCTCCTAAATTTGTGAGTTTAAGAACCAACAAAAATTTAAATTCACAAAATAATATTCAAGAATAAATTTATTTCCTGAAATGTCAGACTGTCACCAAAAACGGTGTATGTAAACGTAAGCACGTAACGTAGTGTCCTCCGGTTTAGACGTAGTCGATGCTACTTTATGATGTAACTCGAATTTCTTCCCAAAAATGAGTGAGTTTATATTATAACATTAAAATAATGTTTTTAAATAATATTTGAGAATAAAATATCGATCATAAATTGACGTATTGTCAAATGTTAGAATAAACCTTTCCGATTCTAACAATCACATTAAGTTTGTTTCTCAAAAGGATCTTTCAAAAGAACAAAAGATGTATAATAGTGTTCCACCAACAAGTGATGATCCCCAAAAGAAACTTTCTTTAAAAAGGAGTCCGAAAAAGCGATCAATTTTGTTAGAAAAACGAATTTTGGATGAAAAACGTAAATGGGATGAGAAAAGAAAAAGTGTTCAGCAATTTGAGTTTATAAAACATGGGGTTTTAAATTTGTACAATGGTGTCGTCGACTATGAAAAAGTTTCTAGGGATACCGTTTGGAATATTAAACCTAACCCACAAGTAGAAGTCGTCATTGAACAATGTATTGTTCCAACCATCGATGATCTTTCAAATAATGTGGAAAGTTTTATAATGCTCTCACTGAGGAAATGACAACTAATTTAAGATATGTCAAATCTCTTAAAGATGAAGTTGATTTTATTCAAACGAAATTAAAGACACAAGAACACCAACTTTTTTAACAAAATTGATTGACTTTCGAAGGAATATTTTTATCCTAACTATATGAATGCTATACTTGGTGTGTATACCGATCTTGATCAATATTGTCATGTAGCATGTCTAGTGTCAGAAACGGACGAGAAATGTCACAATCTTCAAGTTGAGCTTTCGAAACAAATTCAGTCATATAACAAAATTTCGAAAAGTTTTTCCCAACTTGAGAAACACTCCATTTCTCTTGAACTTGCTTTACAAAAAGGTGAATAATCTCATAATCATAAAAAGTGTCAAGAAATGGCAGCTTCTTCGGTTCATCAACTAAATGAAAAAGGTTTCGAAATAAATGATTTGAAAGCTTAGCTACAAGAAAGGGACATAGCCATCAGTGAGCTACAAAAACTCATTGAGAAAATGAAAGGAAAGTCTGAATTGGGTAAACCATCCGCCGTTCGTCAATCGAATGCGGTTAAATGCCCTAAATCATCTATTTTGGGTAAACCCCCATAGACTTTGCCTAAGCTAGGAACTGATAAGAGCACAAATGTGATAGCACATAGAATGTATAAGATGAACACTAGGTCCACTCAAACTGAAACATCGCGGTTACCTCAGAATACTAGGAAAACTAATCAACGTGTGTCTTCTTCTATAGGAGTAACTCCTACTACTATCGTTAGCGGACCACAGCTTAAGAGCACTAGAATTCAAGATAGAGTCATGCCTAATAATAGTCAAGGGAAGAAGATGGAAGTAGAAGACCACCGTAGGAATTTTAAGTTTTCTAAGAATAAAACGTTTGTAACTGCATGTAATGACAGTTTAAATGTTAAGACTTCGAATGTTGAATTTGTTTGTGTTAAAATGGAAAATGTGTTCGTACTTTCAATCATGATGCTTGTGCTTTTAATCATAATGGTGTGAATGCTAGAACTAGGAAGCCTATTCTTGTGCCCACTAGTACTAGAAAGCTGATGAGACTACTTTTATACATGGTCTCATCATCCAAATCGGGCTTAAAATGAATTAAATATCATTAAATATACCAAATATATGCTCGTGTTTGTTACTTGTGTATTTTTAGGTACGGATATTGAGGAAATGGCAAAAGATCACAAGAATCATTCAAAAACGAACACGGGAAACGAAGCCGCACAATGAACCGGGCCCAAGTTTGGAATTTTGCAAAAAGACCCTTGAAGTATTGAATATTGGCAAGTTTAGTCCCTCATCTTTGAAGAACTTGTCACAAATGACCCTCCAAATTTCAATTGTACAAGAATGGTCCTTAAGGAATGAAGACTATACAAGAACAGCCCTTGAAGAATCCAAGAAGTACAAAAGAAACCCTTGGAAAAGTTTCTAAAAGTTTATGTGCCAAAAATGTAAACTTTCCAAAGTTAAATACAAAGGGATGGAAGTTTGTTGCTATTTTATACAAACTGAAAGAAAAAGGAAATCTTGGGGACTATTTCTGGCCAGACAAGAAACATTTAACCACCACTCCTGGCACGCCACCTCACCCTCACCTTCCACCTCACCCTCCACGTCTGAATCCCACCCAACCAATTAGTTTAATAACTAATTTTTTTTCCCACCAAAACACCTTTTTAAACCCATTAATCCCCCAAATCGGATTAAACCAGTTCCTAATCCCCTTATAAACCCTAAACCCACCCAGGTCCAATTAACCTTATTTCAAAGGGTTTTTACCCAATTCCCTCCAGAATGTTGATTCCCCACTTTCTCACCCCAACCCACTTCACAAAACGCCACAAGACACACCCATGTGTCTTGTGGGACCCTCCCCTGCTACATCACTTTCACCCAAAACCCTAAACCCGACCAAACCAACATCCCAGATTCTCCCCATGGTCCCCAAGTTCAAATGGATGGCTAAGATCACTTTCCACAGCTGGCACATCACTCTCATTCACATGGACGAATTTTGACTATTTTTCAAGATGAAGACCAAGGGCTTTTTAGGCATTTCAGTAACTAGGGTTTTACCTTCTAGTTTATTCCTTTCAGTAGTATATAAGGGAGTCGACCTGTGACCCTTTCCTCTTGTTCCAGATTTTACTCAAAATTGTAATCTTTTTAAAATATTTATAAAGTTTGGTATTTGTATGTGAAACAAGTGTAATTCCTTTTATGAGTTTTAAAATTGATATGTTTGTGAGTAATTAATCTGAGTTCCATTTTGCTTGTGTTAACACTTGGTGTGTTTAAGGTTTTTCAAAAAGTTTTCCAAAGGTTTTAAATTTGGTTCAAATCTTAGAAATCAAACTCCTTTGAAGTGAAAGTGGATAAGGAAGGTTTGGATTTGTGAGTTTGTACTTGTTTTAAAACAAGTTTCAGGTTTCAAGGTTGGTGAAAAGGTTTTAAGAGGTTTGAGAAGTTATCAAAAAAAAAATCAGAAGTGTATATTTGTGCTTTTGTGTTTTCATTTTCTTAGCAGGTTGTAAGAGAGTGTTGTTGTCCAAGGTCCAGCATAGGCCCCAGCCTATAGGAGGTGGCAAAGCAGCCACTAAGGGTCCTGGATGTAGGACCCTTAAGGTAGTCTCTTGGTTCCATTTTATTTTTTTAGGTTTCTGAAATTTTATATGGTTTATGTGATTTTGAATGCAAGTTGGTAATTTGTTGGTTTAAGTGTTTGAGTTCACTTAATTTGTTGATTTATGCATATTTCAAGTAGTTGAAATCAGTTTGATTGTGATTTGAAATCATTTGGTTGGTTAAAATTGATTTCAGAAACTTTAAGGAGTGTTTGGGATAAGGGTTCTATATGGATTAATGGTTTAAATACTTGGCTAAAATCTGTTAGAACTACTCCTTAGGGTGTTGTTAGGTTGTACGATAATTGGTTTTTAGTTTGGATAGGGTTTAAACAGATTTGCATGCTTAAAAGTTGAAAAATAGCTTAAATTCAGTCAAGTTCATTTTCTGCCAAGATTTGTGTGAATTTGAGCCTGGAATCTTGTAATCTGTTAGAAGTTAGGATTATATAGGTAGTGAATTGGTTGTATGCTAGATTGATGTCATTGTGTGCAAATTTGTGAGGTTGGAAATCCACTTGTGTGCTAATTGAACCAGTAAGAACCCACCAGACCTAGCAAACCATATCAGAGACCTGTGTTTGCTATTTTGATGTTGATTGTGTGATTGTCTTGCTTGTCTTGTGCATTATTTGACTCCTTGTACTCCAAAGAGTACAAGGGTGCCCCTTGTGTCCATCAAAACAACACCAAAATCATCAGACAAGCTCCTCTTGTCTCTACTTCACAAGTGAAGATACACATTTGGTTTTATTTTTGTTCATCAGAAAGAAAAATCCAACTGGGCACGTTTTGCTTTGAATCTTGCTTTAATCTTGGTTAATTTGGATTGTAGATGTGTTTTTAGCTTAACATAGTTACTGTTTGTGTATTTAAAAAGTTAGAAAAAAAAATTGCAAAAACCTCACCTTGCCTGGGCTCGAACACGCGACCTTGCTTTCCAAGGGCTAGCGTGTTAACCAGTGATCCAGATGGGTTTTTACGTTATAGGTTCATTCCATTAGTTACTTAAGGTAGTTTTGTTTTGGCTTATCTAATATAAGCCGTAGCTTATTTTGGCTGTTTCAGCTTATTTAATAAGCTTATTTGGGTTAGCTTAATTTTCCTAGGACTTTATTAAGGTTTTAGACTTTTCTGTTTAAAAAGTAGATTTTTCCCTTTATTTATTTATTTATTAGGATTATTTTTAGTTTAATTCTTAGAAAGTAGATTAAAAATAGTAAAAAGCATTTTAAAAATCCAGAAAAATAGTTTTTAGGTTTTAATTTATATTTTTGAGGTTTACATATCAAAAAGTTTTCAAAAAGTCTAATTTTTAATTTTATTTGATTTTAGGGTTTTTAGACAACTTTAAAAATTAATATAAAATTAATAAAAAGGTTTTAGGAACTTTAAATTACATTTTTATTTTAGTTACATTATTTATGATTTTTGGAAATTTTTTAGAATTTATTTTTTAAACTTTTTATTTTTTGAATTATTTTAATATTATTTTATTAGTAAAAATTCAAAGTTTGTTTTTTCTACTTTTTTCATTTTTCCTGGATTATAGACATATAATTAGGAGTTTTTTCACTTTCCAAATATTTTTTAGGCTTTTCATTTATTTTCTAGAATTAATTTAAGTTTTAATAGATTTTAATAGTTTTTAAGTAATTAAAAATAGTTTAATTTGGGTTTAAAATTTTTAAAAATAGTTTTTAGCTTAATTAGGTCATTTTTGAGGTTTACAAACTATTAGATCTTGTTTAGGGCTATTTAATAATTAATTGTGATTTTTAGGGCTTTAATTAGCATTAAAAAGTCATTATTTAATTAATTAAAAGGTTTTAGCAAGTTTTGATTTTTTGTAAACTCTTAGAATTTTATTTTGGATTTTTAGTAATTTTTAGGAAATTTTAGGTTAAAATTTTAATTTCTATCGTTTTTACGGTTCTACGTCTTAACTTTCTAGTAGTGATTTTTTTCGTTAATTTTTATTTTTACGTCGTCGTCATTTTCTCTTCTCTTTTCTTGTTAATAAAATCACAAACATTAATCATCATTCATTACACAACACACGTGCCTCCTCGAGAGAACGATCCCCATTTGGGTCATAAGTGTTTACTTTTTCCTAAACGTACACTTAAATCGTCGTACACGCTTGCCCTATTTTTAGTTGCTTGTTTTTCCTAAAGCAAGTGTCTAATTTACAACAATCATTTTGGCGCCGCTGCCGAGGAGGCGTGTTGTGTTTTGATTGAACCATTGTTGTTTTTTATATTAGCCATAATAGTATTTGTATTAGTAGCACTCTACTAATACGTATTATCGTTTTTCGGTTTTTGTGTGAATACTATTACAATATTGTATACGTAGAACAATAAATTCACAAGTACTCCAAATACGTGAGAAATCACAACCTTGACTTGGGAGGTCATTACCCAATCATTGTATTCGAATCTCAAACCAAAGAAAAAGGCAAAAATAGATAAATACTTTCGTGAAGCTTAATTTTGATAATACAAACTATAAGGTGGGTATAAGGCGGTTGTATTTCACGACCTAAAGGAAAAAGGCTCTTAAGTGCTTCGCGCCACCTCGTTTCCTCCGCTTGCTTCTGCGTATTTGATTTTGAGAGTGAATCGAGGGTTTTGCCGCCCAAAGTATTATTACATATCATATATATTTTCTTGGTTTCATTTGATTAAACCCTCTTGAACGATTTGGTGTTCCACCATCGTTCTAAAGTCATCGAAGACGTTCACTTCACGTGATCGTTTTCATTCCTTGAGGCTTCTTTAATCAAGAGATTTGATTAAGGAGGAGATTTGTGGACCTTTTGTCTACTTAATACACTCACCAATTTCCAAAAAAGTTAATACCATCAAAAACCACAAAAAAATTGAAAAACACAAAATACCAAAAAGAATCTTCTTTGCTCGTCTCCTCGTTGTACGTGACGTTTATGCTAACTCGTAATCAAGCAAAACGTGCACGTAGACGAAAGAACAAAACTCCCACTCCAACTCATTCTAGTGAGGAGTCTCCTATTGACGAACCCATTGTACGAGAAGCACCAACCATGGCGAATCGAACTATGATGGAGTTACTTCAAGCACCCACCGAGGGTTATGGAGAAGCTATTGTGATTCCCGCAATCCTTGCGGAAAATTTTGAGGTGAAAACGGGTTTGTTGTCGATGATTCAAAACAACAAATTCCGTGGTGATGAGAAGAACAATCCCCACAACCATATCCGCCAATTTAATCGTCTTACCGCCACGTGCAAATTTAAGGATGTCTCGAATGACTCGATTAAGATGATGCTTTTTCCGTATTCCTTAGCGGGGCCCGCTAAAATTTGGTTAGAGAAACAGCCACCCAATTCTATATTGACGTGGAAGGATCTCGTTTCAATGTTTGTGAACCAATTTTTTCCGCCCTTTAAGACTACGCATTTGAAAAATGAGATTTCTAAATTTTCACAAGAATCAAATGAAAGTTTTTCTACGGCTTGGAATAGGTTTAAGGAGATGTTACATGAATGTCCTCATCACGGTTTTTCCGACTTACACCAAATCGACACGTTTTACAATGGACTTAACGATCATGAAAGAGATTATTTAAATGCCGCCGCGGGTGGTAATTTTTTGTGTAAAACGGTTGAAGAAGCTTTGGTCATAATTGAGAATAGGTCTAAGGTTTATAGCCCTCGTCACACACCGAGTGTTGCCAAAATGGGCTCCTCATCGTCTCGTAGTATCAATGCCTTACAAGATGAAGCAAATGAAGAAAATCGATTTTTTGATAGATTTGCTAGCCTTATGTCCCATTGGAAAGCTCAAGAAGCTTCCAATTCCTCTTCGGTTAAAACCATTGCTAAAAGTTGTTTGTCTTGTGGTGGAGCTCATGATCTTTCCGAGTGCATTACCGCGGATGGTAACACTTCGAATGCTTTTGTAGCCACGGGAACTTATAACCAAATCGGTCAAGGTTCCCGCCAAAATCAAGCTCCACCAAATCAAAATGCTAATAATTATCGAAACAACAACCAAGGTGGAAATTACCAAGGAAATCAAAGGAATTATAACAAGGGTAATTATCAAAGTGGAAATGGGCAAATTTCAAATCAAAACCAAAACCGTGATTTTCAAACTAATGCTCAAGGTTTTCAAAATGATCACACCAAAAATCTTCAAGGAGAATTTTTGAATTATGCTAAGGCTAATGATGCTAAGTTTGACTACATGCAACGTGAAATGGTTAGCTTAAGATCCGAGTTGAAAAACGAGCTTAAAAACGAACTTGCCCTAATGAACTTAAAACTCATGCTAATAAAATGGAAGGAAATGTCACACGTCTCCAACATAATCAACAAAAAATGGAGCAAGGTCAACATGAGATTAAGCAAGAATTGTTAAAAGCGGATGCTAGGCAATCTAAGTTTGAATACCGTATTGCTAAGATGTTTGAAGCTATCATGTGTAAGCCCTCTTCTTCGGGTGGTCTTCCTAGTGATACCATTGTGAACCCGAAAGGAGAGTTGAAGGTTATTACTACTCGTAGTGGTAAAACTTTCAAAGAACCCATTTCTCGTCCAAGTACTTCTATGGAGAAGGAAAAAGAGAAAGAACCTGAGGTTGTGGTTGAAAAGGAGCAAATTACAAGCCAACGAAGTACCGCTCAAACCACACCAACGGTTGAACCCACACCAATCATGGAACCCGAGATTCCAAGGCCGATGCCTATGCCTACTATGCCCCAACCCACACCACCTTTACCCTACCCTTCAAGACGAGACAAGGAAAAGGCACAAGAACGAAATAATTATCAATTTGAACTCTTTATGAAAATGTTTCGTGACTTGCATTTCAATATAAGTTTTGCCGACGCCTTAGTCATGATGCCTCGATTTGCCGCGAACTTCAAAAGTATGTTGAATAACAAAGAGAAATTGCAAAAATCGTCTAGTTGTTCATCGGTTTTTCTAAGCCGCATACCTCAAAGAGTCGGTGATCCTGGAAAGTTTTTAATCCCATGTGCAATCCAAGACATGGAAGAATGCTACGCCTTGGCCGATCTTGGTGCTAGTATTAATTTGATGCCTCTTGAGATTTTTAGATCGCTCAATCTTCCCAATCTCACTCCTTCAAGAATGTCAATCGAAATGGCCGATCATTCTATGATTCTAGCTTGCGGAGTTGCCGAGGACGTCTTTGTGAAAGTTGGAAAGTTCTACTATCCTGTAGACTTTATTGTTGTTGACATTCCTATCGATCCTAAAGTTCCGTTAATTTTAGGTCGATCTTTTTTGGATACCTCGAGAGCACTTATCGATGTGCATGCAAGAAAAATCACTCTTCGTTTCAATGAGGAAGAACTCGTCATTAATGCAACCCAAAACTCCACTCTTTCTCATGTGTATTCTATCAAATCTTTGTACAATGTCAATCCCATCAAAAACATTTGCAAAAAGATTTCAAATAGAGTTTTAGGAGTTGTTGATAAAAATGAAGTTCCGTCCCCTCCGCCGGTGGAGGTTAAGAGTGTTAAGCCTACAATTCCAATCTCGAGTGATTCTTCGGATGATGAATACGTTGATTCCGATGGGGAGGTTTTCTTTGTTGACAAAAGATTTGAAAACTTACCACCACCTAAACCAAAAAGATTTCAAAATGTGAGAATTTTTAGTGTGACTAACATTGCTTTAGATACACCAAATATTTTTGACATAATTAAATCGGGTTTTCACAAGGAGAGTTTAAAAGATGAAAAAGGAAAAGATTTTGAATTGGATTTAAAAGATTTTTCTACAACTCTAACTCCGTCATCACCGCGTTTATTGAGTACTACAAGCTCGTCTTCTCCTTTTGACGATGCTTTGTGTGGACTTAGTGTGGGGGAATCCCCTTATGTTCCCTCCCCTTTCTCCACCGAGGACGAGATATTTGATCCTGGAATTGCTTATATAGGGAAATCTCGGTCTTCCACCGATGCAATAAATGGAAAATCTTTTCATTTTATTGGTGCGAGTCTACCTCGAGTAGCTCATGTTTTTAGAGACTTACCCATTGTCCCACCCTTCTATTTCTTCTCTCCTATTTTCTTGAAACCCTTTGGGTTTTTGTTGGCACACCTTGAAGTGGCGTTGATTTTTTTTCCAATGAAAACGAGAACGCCATCTTCGATCCCGGTATTTTGCATCATTAAGGACTTAGTCCTTTATACCGGTTTTTTTTGGGCCTTGTTTATCATGTAAGCCCCACCAAAAATTGACCATACCATGATTATCCCTAAATGATCACATTTATGGGGATTCGAGTCAAGCTTTTGACTCGGTTATCAAAAACAAGGTGCCTCGTGGGGGAGTCCCATGCTTATCCATGTACATATTATTGCTTTTTAGTTAACTTAATGTGAGGGGATTTGTGCCCTTCCAACCTTTGTTCCGTGGTTGTTTGTGCATTGTGGTTTTTAGATCATGATCTTCACGATTGGAGCCTCTCGTGTTCGTTTATGGGAGCACTAGATCGTTTGCTTTGGAGACCTTTCCCAATATCCAAATGATATATCCTTTTGATGTTCTAACCTTAGGTTTTTAGCACACTTGATTGTAGAGTTTTACTACTCTTTAGGAAAAGAGCGTAAATAGCGGAAAGTATTAAGTACGACGGTTTAGGAAAACCGTGCACAAATGACCCACAATCAAATAAAATGAGAGAAGAAGTTCGTTTCCCAAGGAGGTATGTTGTTGTGAATTAACTTGTATGTATTTGAGATTAATATTGAGAAGAATGGGGATGAGAAGATGGAAGACGGTTACGTTAAAATTAAACTACGACGTAAAAGACGTAAACGTAAAGCCGTAGAAAAACCACAAAAATTAAAAATTATTATACTACCAAAAACAAAATATCAAAAAGGCTAAAAACAAGTCTTAAATAATATAAACAAAGATAAAAGTCCAACAAAGATATTTTAAAACCTTTTATTAATTAAATAATTAATTTTAAATGCTAATTAAAGCCCTAAAATTAAATTTAACTAATTCAAATGTCTAAAATATGATTTTATTGAATAATTACTTAACTTATATTATTAGAAGACTAAAAAGTAATTTTCTAAAAATTAAAACCTATTAAAACTATTTTTAAAACCCTAAAAATGATTAAAAATGATTAAAACCTAATTAAACTTAAAATAATTATAAAAATAAATCTAAAAGTTATAAAAATATTCTAAAAATGGAAATAGTCCTAATTAATGATAAAGAACCTAGGAAAAATGAAAAAGAAAGAAAAATAAAGTTTTGAAAATTAAATAATAAAATAATATTAAAATATTGCTAAAAATAAAAAGTTTATAAAACTTGAAATAAAAAATTTCCAAAAATCCTAAATAATATAACTAAGAGAAAAACACTAATTAGAGCTTCTAAACCTTTTTTAATAATTTTATAAAAATCTTTAAAGTTTATAAAAAACCTTAAAATATTATAAAATTAAAAATAAAAGTTTTTGAAACCAAAATTAGATGTAAACCTCAAAAATATATATTAAAAACTAAAAACTATTTTTCCTGAAAATTAAAAATCTTTTTGGTATTTTTTAATGATTTTCTAAAATTCGACTATTAAATAAATCCTAAAAAATAATATACTAAATGGAAAAATCTAAAAACAGTCTAGAAAAATCACAAATGCTATAAAGATCTAAGGAAAAATAAGCCAAACCAAATAAGCTTAAAGAATAAGCTCAAATAAATCAAATAAGCTACGGCTTAGTTTAAATAAGACAAAAAGAAAAAAGGTTAAAAGGATAACCAATCCAACCTTGGTCAGTAAAAGACCCAAGGGCAGGATGGTTATGTTGTTGGTGTGATGAACGGCAGGTCAGGGGTTCGAGGTGTGAAACCCCCCTTTTTGGACGATTTTTATTTTTTTTTATTTTTTAAACTTTCCAAACCATTCACAGACCTTATACAAGCTCAATTCAAATCCTGTTTACTTTTTATGCAAAGATTGAACAATAATCAAGACCAAAAACGTGCCAGATTTTGATGAACACTTAGCAGTTTTCTGCTTGTGTTTACAAGTTCCAAAAGAACCAAGAGGAGCTTGGTCCTATGGCTTACTTGGTGAATATTTGTGGATACAATAGGCACTCTTGTGCTCCTTTGAGCATAAGAAGTCACAATGAACAAGTAAATAGCACTTAGCAGGCAATAACACAAAACAAATGCACACAAAAACTAAATCAATGCACAAACAGGCTATGCAAAGTCTCTGTGACAATATGAGAGGTCTGTGGACTTAACATCTATATAGATGCACTTCCAGTGAGATGCAAGGACTCAAAATTGGCACCCAAACCTATCAACTAACATACAACCAATTCCAAACTCTCAACTCCTCTAATTCTCAACAGAAATCCAAGATTTTACCTACAAATCTGATAAAAATAAGCAGGTTTTACCCTAGCAGATTTTAATTACTCTTTTTATCCTTAAACCTCACAAACCTGTTCTAAACTTGATCCAAATTACTTTATAACTAACTTGCAACCTAATCCAACCTATTTCTACCCTACTAACACCTTCTAAAACTACAAATCTAATCAAATACCCTGCTTATACTTATTGCCAAACACCTCTTTAATTTTGATTATGCAATTTTTTTCAAATTAACAGCCTCTAAATCCTATGCAAACCTATCAAACTAACATCTAACATGCATTTAACAACTAAAGACACCAATCAAAGCAGATTAACACACAAATAGCACCAATCAAGTAAGATCAAATGAACTTCACTTTTTTCTGAAATTTAAACAAGGTAAAGGGTTTTACCTTAGGACCCTTACATCCAAGGGTCCTAGTGGTTGCTTAACCACCTCCCTACCAGCTGGGGCTGGTGCCGATCCTTGGATCAACAACTCTTCACCTGTTTAAGAACAATCAAAGAGAAACAAACCAATAACAAGCTATATGATACTGTTTTCTTTGCTTCTTACTTAAACCTTCCAAAAACTTTTAAAACTTAGAAAACACGTTTTCTATTAAACCCTAACACCAATAACATGAACCATAAACATCAAATCCTTATAAAAAATTCTCCCAAAAATCCTTTGATTTTCAGAAACTTTTGAAATATTTTGAAAATCCAAATCACTTAACCAAATAACAATATGGAACTCAGAATCAAGTTTTCACACAATACTCAACTTTTAAAAACAATAAAAAGGAATTATACTTGAATATATCAAAAACCAAACTTTTATTTTTCTAAAAAGGAATTACAAGTGAGAAAAACTTGAAACTGGAACAAAGGGTCACCCACAGGTTGGGGCCTCTTATATAGCACTCTTAGAACATACTAGAATCAAAAATACAAAACCCTAATCACTACAAATTCTCCATTTTGCCCTTGTGCTCTTCTAGACGTTTTTTTGATGAAATTGGATCCTGGCTGTTTATATTTGCGTTGGGAGGAAGCTAATGATCTCAACCTTTGATTTGGGACACGTCATGATGCTTGGGGACTAAGGAATGATATGATTGGTGGATTGGGGAATTGGGGATTTGGTACACATGCGTGGGATTGGGATTTTTAGGAGTGGGTTGAGTTTGGGTACGTGTGAATTAAACGTGTGCACGTTTAATTGGTTTTTACCCAAGGAAAAATGAAAGTGAAACCTGGGCTGTAAAAAGATAAACAGTAACATCCTTAGATCCGATATTGGGGGAATAGTGCTTGTTTGGCGCAATTTGTTTTTAAATGTTTCAACTTAAACATTTTTGGTCCTTCTCTTTTGTTCTTTTTGGCATTTAAGGTTTTAAGCCCTAAATTCGTCTCTCCCTTGTTAATAAGTTTCTCATCTTTGCATTTTTGGCACAATACTTTTCCAAAATGTTTCAAAGGGTGATTTTTGCCATTTGGTGATTCTTCAAGGGCTGTTCTTGGACAAAGTTGATCTTCAAAGGTCTTCATTATGTCTTTCACTTTATGAGGGACCATAATTGACAAATTGAAATTGTTGAGGGACTATTCTTGCCATTTCTTCAAAGTTGAAGGACCTTTTTGCAATTTTGACAAACTTAAGGGACCAAACTTGTAATTATTAATATACAAGGGTTTTAAGTGTCATTTCTTCATAGAATGAGGATCAATCTTGTTTTGTCTTCAAGTCTTCAAGGGTATTTGATGAAAATTCCATGATTAGGGCCCGGTTCTTTGTACGGCTTCGTTTCTCGTGTCCGTTTTTCCTTGTATCTTGTGATCTTTTGTCTTTTTCACGATATCCATACCTAAAACACACAAGTAAACAAACACAAGCATATATATGGTATTTTATGACATTTTTATGCATTAAAAGCCCGAAAAGAACGATGAGATCATGTATAAATGCCATCTCATCAACACTTCATAAACGGCTATTAATTTAATGGTTACACCCTTTCCATGCTAGATTAGGCATTCGACTACGTCTCTAGTATGGGGGTGTTTGCACCCCTATACTCGAAACATTGAGGACAATGTTTAACTTTAGTATGGGGGGTGAATAGATACTTGCCTTGCCAAACCTTCACGCTTTCCAAAATTTATCGTTTTGTTATCGTTTTGTTGCAAAATAAGGCTAAAAATGGCCAAATTTTAAAATTTTTCTTGCTTTTCATAAGTGTTGAAGACACGAATGTAGATTTTCCGATGGCGAGAATAAGAGTAATTTTTGACTCGACCGTGCGTGTTGAGCACTTAGCTTTGATTCCTTAACTACACATTAGGCTAAGTCTCTTAAATGAGAACGAGAAATGATAGAGTTAATTACAAGTTACTATGCTAAACGTAGAGTACTCGTATTCTTTCAAAAACTCATGTGTTCTCGTTGTTTGCTTATTCTCCCTTCGCATGTAAATATTTTTTGCTTAATAAATATTGACTTAGCGGTTTAGTTAGGATTGTTGGGTTTCTAGTCTTTTCTAGTAGCTTCCGTGTAATTAAATTGGGAAGACATTAAGGTATCGCCAACGTTACGGTTTTGAAGTATTGGCACCCGAATAATCGAAAGCTTCACCCAATAATAAAGATTTCAAGTGCTCACCTAAATCTAGCAAACAATTTGAAGCCCCACAAGGCCTAAAATCTATGCAAAAATTGAAAGTGAATCAAGCCTTAATCGTCGAAGCTTCAAAGATCCAAAATTCGCTTTAGCGTGAGGATATACGTCTTTGGCTAATAAAACCACCGATGATGGCGGATAATAAAAAGCAAGGCAAGACCGAAGTCATAATAAAAGCTTCATGGCGAAGTTGAATAAAAGATGGAGGTAAACCAAAGATAATAAGGCCCTTCCGTTAGGGGGCGTATAAAAGTCTTGGTAATAAGTCTCATCTTCAAAACCGTTATAAAACCGTGTTTATCGATTCTTCTTGTCAACTTAATTTTTTAACATCGTTGTCTATTAGGAAGGGTTATTGATTCGATGGTTTTAGTTACACCGTTAGGACTCTATTTTTAGACCTAAATCTCTATTATCGCATAAGTCAATGATGTATCCTCGTGATCATTAAGACATAATAAAATACAAGAGATACAACTTAGGAATAATGGGAGAATAAGTACGTGATTAGGGCATATGAGTAGTGTTAGCATTACTAACTTATAATGACAATGATCTCGTTGCACGCTTGGCATGGAATTAAGGTGAAAATCGAGGACGACAAAATTATTTCTAACGAAGCATTCACGTGTTCTTATTCTATGAACCTAAACGTCCCATTTTGCGATGAAAATCATACATTATGTCTAAAACGCTAGTAGTAGTAATAGTAGTGTGTAGGTAATTTATCATTCCAATAAAGTGAATAAAATTGAATTTTGGAGATGCTATGATACTTTATTCTAGCATTGCGTGAGGGCACGGCAATGGTTCAGTATGGGGGAGTGATGAGACTGCTTTTATACATGGTCTCATCGTCCAAATCGGGCTTAAAATGAATTAAATATCATTAAATATACCAAATATATGCTCGTGTTTGTTACTTGTGTATTTTTAGGTACGGATATTGAGGAAATGGTAAAAGATCACAAGAATCATTCAAAAACGAACACGGGAAACGAAGCCGCACAGGCCTAAGTTTGGAATTTTGCAAAAAGACCCTTGAAGAATTGAGGATTGGCAAGTTTAGTCCCTCATCTTTGAAGAACTTGTCACAAATGACCCTCCAAATGTCAATTGTACAAGAATGGTCCTTAAGGAATGAAGACTATACAAGAACAGCCCTTGAATAATCCAAGAAGTACAAAAGAAACCCTTGGAAAAGTTTCTAAAAGTTTATGTGCCAAAAATGTAAACTTTCCAAAGTTAAATACAAAGGGATGGAAATTTGTTGCTATTTTATACAAACTGAAAGAAAAAGGAAAGCTTGGGGACTATTCTGGCCAGACAAGAAACATTTAACCACCACTCCTGGCACGCCACCTCACCCTCACCTTCCACCTCACCCTCCACGTCTGAATCCTACCCAACCAATTAGTTTAATAACTAATTTTTTTCCCACCAAAACACCTTTTTAAACCCATTAATCCCCCAAATCGGATTAAACCAGTTCCTAATCCCCTTATAAACCCTAAACCCACCCAGGTCTAATTAACCTTATTTCAAAGGGTTTTTACCCAATTCCCTCCAGAATGTTGATTCCCCACTTTCTCACCCCAACCCACTTCACAAAACGCCACAAGACACACCCATGTGTCTTGTGAGACTGTGACACCCTAGAATCGAGGTCATTAACGATACCCTAAATTACGCTAAATTTTTGAAATTTTTATTAAATTTTAATTTCTATAATTATAAGTATTTTGGTTAGAGCCGATGTTCGAGGTTATAATTTTTACGGTTGACGTTTTAAGAAGGACGATGACGATTACGATCCCGGGGGATGCCCAATTTTATATAATTTTTGACGATTTATCGATAATGTAATTTTTTCGAGAATTTTATTTACGGTTCGTGTTAAGTTGAGTCGTGTGAGTTTTATAGCCTTCCAAGTACATTTAAAGTATCCCAAAAATATTTTGGAGCATTCGGGAAGATTTCCGACTCCCGTAAAATTTTCAAAATTGACAAATGAGCCAAACCCGCAAAGTTTTGAGGTTGTTTTCTATTTAAGGACAAAAGAAACCCAATATTGCACTTAGGTCCCTCCTAACTAACAAAAGGGGGCAAAGTGAACAAACACACAAACACACACAACATTTTACAAGAAAAATCAAACCCACACTCTCCTTGTCTCTCTCAAACTCACGGCACACCCAACTCAAACAAAAATCCACCTAAAATCTTTTCTACTTGATTTTTCAAAAATCTAAGGTTAGACCACGCTTAGTTTGGTCATTACCCACCTATTCATGTAATCAAATCCAACATGCATTGATAAAAATTTTTCAAGATTTTTCATATGATCCAAAATTCGTTTTTGTGGCTATTTGAGCTAATGCATGTTAATTTTGAGTGTTATGGAAGTATAAACACCATGAAAACCCACCAAAATTAATTTGGTTGTGGTGAATGGGTCACCCAAACCCCACGGCATGGGGGTGTTTGGGGGAGCCATGGTGGTTGATGAATATGCATGTTATTATTGTGTTTGGTTATTTGTTTTATGATGATTTACATAGGTGTTACTACTTGCATGTGTATTTTTCTTTGACTTTGATATTGAGATTGGTTGATCAATAGGGGTAGGATGGAAGTTTGATGTTAGGATATGTTTGGGAAGTCTTAGGATGATGTTTAGTGTTGGTTAGAAGTCTTGGAATCGAGTCTAAGCATGTTTTTGGTATAGTCATTTTTAGGCAGAAACATTTGGTCTATTTTGGAAAAATGATTTTTGTTCCAGGTCTTGAAAACTAAATATAGTGATAGAGGGTTTTTCTAGCTTTAATTTGGTATAAGGTAGAGCCCGTGACTCAAAACGAGCTAAAAGTTATGACATTTTAAAGATCGGGTACCGGGAGACGAGGACTTTCACAATCCGGATTTGTGCAAAGTTTTAGTCAAATCCCGAGGGTCACAAGTATAATTTGGTGAATGATCAAGGGTCAAAACTTGGTCCCTAACCTGTACAAATGAGTCTATATGTTGACTTATGAGTCAAGGAAGTCAAAGGTATTTTTCATATAGGTCAAAGTGGTCAAAATTGGTCGAAGCGCAATTTCAGCCCGTAAAATGTAGTCGTGGAAATGAGTTGCGTGACGGGTCGTAAAAGTGAAAACTTTTGTTGGACTTAAAAACATGTTATCTACAGGTCATATAGGATTTTTGGAAATTTTGTCAAATTTTATAAGCATGGTTTAATAAGGTAAAACAGCCCGTACTTTAGTCAAGTACCGGCGAGAACGTGTAAAAATGGATAACGTAGGTTATAAGAACGAATGGTATAAAATGAATGATACTTGTTGTTTTTGTTTTTGGCGTGAGTTATATTTGTCTTAAGTGACTTATATATATGTATTTTATACAGTACGGTAAGTATTTAAATGAGATTACTCATTACGCGTTATTTGTGATAGGTGTTGAATTACCCGGGCATCCGTAACATCGTCAGTGAACATTCCTCGAACTACCGACTACTTAATATCTAAGGTGTGAATTTATAGCCTCGCTTATATTATTTCAAATTGTTTTACCCGCGAGGGAAATGCATGCTAGTTTTTAAAAAGGAACGTATATCATGAATGATTGTTAGACCCGAAAGTTGCCTTAGAAATTGTGTTGAGTACCAAAGTTGCAAAAGTCCCTAAATTCATGAACTATTAACTATTGTCTTGCCCTTGCGAAGGGGGAAATAGCCGCTTATGCAATTTGTAGTACTACGGGGTTAACGACCCAATGCTAGCCGAGAAGCTGTACTTATAGTAAGTTCTGCGGTAGATTATTTTGTATGAGAAATAAGGTATAATTGCAACTGATGCCTTTAGAGGGGCACTGGTTTCATCTGAATCATGCCGGTATATTTACGCGGGTGATTGAGTTAACGGATTAGTGTCATGAGCTTAAACACAATTGTCAGTATCCTGATTATAGTTTGTTTGATCGACAAGACTATAAATGATCACGAATGGTTTTTATTATATATACGTTCAAATGGATTGAAAAACCTATGAATTCCACTCAACGTTTTCGTTGACCAAATTTTTGGCATGTATTTCAGGTAACCGCTGAGCAGTAGGATGGAGCACGCATGGGATGGATGTTGTGTGATCGGCTTGGTGTCCGCTTGTTTTTCCCTCCTTTTCTACTTAAACAATTTTTATGTTTAATGTCATGTGGTTGTAAAACTGAAGTTTTTGGGGTTGAGATTCATGGGGACCAAAACGCTAAACTCTGTGCACTATTTGGGGTTGGAAAAACTGTGGACATGTATTATTTAACAATTTTAAATGTTGAATTTTTAAGTCGACGTCTTTTTAGCGTCGTTTGATATCTCTTGTGTGCAATGAATACTGTGTAGCACCCATTGTTGTAGTTCCGCTGCGCATAACAATTGTGGGGGTGTTACAGATTGGTAATCAGAGCCCCGAGTTATAGAGAACTAGGTCGTTTTTGAAAATCCTAAACTATAACTTTTGGTGTCGTAAGAAAAGGGTCCAAGCACACACAACTATCCTGCATGGCTCCGGTAAGATTTATTGTTGTATTTATGGCATTTGACGTATACTTTTGAGTAAAGTATGTATGTGGGTAATTATTATATAAGTATGGAATTACTATATGTAGACGTTAAATTTTACGTGAAATATTCGACATCGTAATTTTTGTATTAATCATGCATGAGCATCATATTATTACATTTTGGGCATATGTACCACCTTTGCATTGCATTTGCATGCATATATTTATAATTATTGTATAATTACTTATGTACCCTCCGAAATTCGCTGTTATTGCAGGAATGGCCGAGGTACCGCCCAACGATAACGGGAACGATTACGTCGTAGGTCACGAAGGGGGACCGTTACCTCCGAACCCGCCGGACAATAATAATGGATGGATCGCTCCAGAAGACGAAATAGGGCCGGAAAACGACAATGGCGAAAGTGAGGTGGATAATTTCAGCATGAGTAGTGACGACAATGAGGATTCCGAAGAAGAGCCCGAGGAGCTATTGGATGATGGCATTCCCGAGGATGCCGTAGGCCAGACCGAACCCGATTTGTTTCAAACCCCGAGTTCGCCGAAGGGTTATGAGGTACCACCGACTGGTCGTTATGAGCAGCAACCTTTTGATCGCCCGATGGACAATAGTAATGGGAGCAGTGGAGAGTCATCCAAGTCGCCATCGATTCACGAGAACATTACGAGGGTCTATTTTCCGAGACCGAGTCACTACTGGGATCCCGCAGGTCGTTTGGGGAGGATGGAAAGGTTAATGTATGAGCGGTTTGTAGTTGAGACTAGGGTGATTAAGAAGTTTGATAAGACTGAGAGGGAGCATCAAAGATTGTTGGAAAGGACTTCAAGAATTGCGTATGATGGGATGATGAACACAAGTGCCATCAACAGTTTGAAATCAATGGTTGCGAATTTAAGTGCTAGTCTTGATCGTGTGAGGGAAGATCAGATGAGGTTGTCGAGGATGCAGAGTTGGGAGCATCGTGTGAGGGATTCATTGCCCCCGGATTGGAGATTCGTGGACGATGTGGAGATGGAGGCGAATGACTTCATGGTTCAGCCGCCTACTGGAGGTGCTTGTATTTCGGTGGGAAGTCAAGTAGCGATTGAGCATGGATCCACATCAGGGATGAGAAAGGAAACAGAATGTGGGCCAGATGAGAAAGGAAAGGGAAAAGTGGATGATGTGGACGAGGACGTGAGTGATGAGGAAACCGAGGACGACGACGAGCCGCCATCCAAGAGGCCGTGTGGATCACCACATGCCTAGTTACTTGTTTTGTATTTTTCTTTGATCATTGTAATAGAACTATTTTAGACCTTTGTATGATGGTATTATGACGAGAAACTCAAGTACTTGATGTTTTGTGGTGAATGATTGTAGTGGCATTACTTGTCACGATTTTGGTTAACTATCAATACAATCTATGTTACCTTTCATGATCTGTGATATGTCTTAAATTTGATCTTTTGTGGTGTGAATTGATGAATATTAGTAACTCCGTAGTGATGTGTCGTTGTATGTATTTTATGTCTGGGAAACTTGATATGAATACTTACATTGTTTTTCTATTTTTTTTTTTGTCTTGCAGAAAGAGATATTCGATAAAACAATGCCTCCAAAGTTGACTGCCGATCGTGTTAACAACATGATTCAGGAAGCGATAGCTAATGCGTTGGAAGCGGACCGAGCTGGGAGAAATCAGGATCCAGGAAGGAACGCGGGGAGACAACCAGCCCCGAGAGTGTGTACCTATTCAAGCTTTATGAAGTGCGGTCCTACGCAGTTCCGTGGATCGGGTGGAGCCCTAGAACTTAGGCGATGGTTGGAAAAAGTTGAGAGTACGTTTGAAATCAGTGGTTGTGCAGAGGCGGATAAAGTAAAGTTTGCAGCAGCTACGTTTCTGGATGATGCGTTAAGCTGGTGGAATACTCAGGTAGCTACGGTGGGATTGGCTGTGGCAAATGCGAGAACGTGGAATGCGACCAAAGCTTTGTTGACAAAGAAGTTCTGCCCAGAGGAGGAATTGGGGCAATTGGAGGACGAACTGAGACACTTGACCTTAAGGAACAACGATATAGCTGCTTACACCAGGAGATTCAATGAGTTAAGTCTTTTGTGTCCGGACATATTTGCCAATGACGCCAAGAAAATGAAGCAGTATATTAAGGGTTTATCTAGCAACATCAAGGGTGAAACAACTTCGTCGAAACCTGGAACGTTTGACGAAGCGGTTCAAATGGCACACGCTTTGATGGACGTTAAGCTTCAGGATAAGCAGAATTACATTGCTGAGGGTAACAAAAGAAAATGGGAGGCAGCACAAGGTAATCAATCCCAAGGCCAGAACCGAGGAGGAAATCGAAACAACCAAGGGCCGAACCGTAATCAGCAGTTTAATCAGAGAAGGAACGAAGGAATGAGGGCCGTGACAAACCCTAGAGGTGTGAAAGTGAATCCCCATTGTGGAAAGTGCAACTTGTATCATGTTGGAAACTGCCCGCAGGCATGCGGCAAGTGTGGAAAGGCAGGTCATAGGACTGCTAGTTGTCGAATGGGAGGAGTAGCCACTGGGGCTAATGCTATCAGGATGAGAGGATGTTATAGCTGTGGAGAAAGGGGGCATGTGCAAGCAAATTGCCCGAAGACAGGGAACAGACGGGGAGGAAATAATGCGGCAGCTGTGTATCAAGTGGGAACTGCTGATAAACCACAAGGTCCCAATGTGGTTACCGGTACGTTTTTGCTAGACGCTTGTTATGCTAGTATTTTATTTGATTCTGGCTCCGACAAGAGTTTTGTAGACGTTAGATTTAGTCGTCATATCGATAGAGAACCGGTATTGTTAACGACTAGTTATAATGTTGAATTAGCCGATGGAAAAATTGTTAGTACGAATTCTATACTGAAAGGGTGTACCTTGAAGTTAGGAAACTACGCTTTTAAAATCGACTTGATGCCTATAGAGCTAGGATCGTTTGACATGATTGTGGGAATGGATTGGCTAATGGCGCATAGTGCTACAATCGTCTGTGGTGAGAGATTGGTGCAGATTCCGCTGAGGAATAGGGTTTTGACGGTAAAGGGAGACGAATGCACTTCTCGTTTGAAGGTGATTTCGTGTTTGAAGATGATGAAGTACGTAGAGAGCGGATGCGATGTGTTTTTGGCACAGGTTTCGAGCGATGGTGATGTAGAGGCGAGGATTGAAGAGGTACCAATTATTCGCGAGTATCCGGACGTTTTTCCAGACGAGTTGCCAGGTTTACCGCCTAACCGTGAGGTCGAGTTTCGAATTGATTTAGTGCCAGGAGCTGCACCGGTTGCACGAGCACCTTATCGCTTAGCACCATCTGAGTTAAAGGAGTTATCGGATCAATTGAAGGAATTGATGGACAAAGGATTTATTAGGCCGAGCTCATCACCTTGGGGAGCGCCAGTGTTGTTCGTAAAGAAGAAGGATGGTTCGTTTAGAATGTGTATTGACTATAGAGAACTCAATAAGCTGACGGTTAAGAATCGGTACCCATTACCGAGGATTGATGATTTGTTCGATCAATTGCAAGGGTCCAGTGTATACTCAAAGATCGATTTAAGATCAGGGTATCATCAACTGCGTGTAAGAGAGGAGGATATTCCTGTAACTGCCTTTCGTACGCGGTATGGACACTTTGAATTTCGAGTGATGCCGTTTGGGTTGACTAACGCGCCTGCTGTATTCATGGATCTTATGAATCGCGTGTGCAAGCCGTATCTAGATAAGTTTGTTATTGTTTTCATCGACGACATACTTATTTACTCTAAGAGTAAGGAGGAGCACGAGAAGCACCTAAGAAAGATTTTGGAGTTGTTAAGGAAGGAGAAGCTGTATGCAAAATTCTCTAAGTGTGAGTTTTGGTTGGAATCAGTGCAGTTTCTAGGTCATGTGATTGATAGTGAGGGAGTTCGTGTAGATCCTGCTAAGATCGAAGCGATCAGGGAATGGTCAGCACCGACGACGCCGACTGAAGTTCGACAATTTTTGGGTTTAGCTGGGTATTATAGAAGGTTTATTGAAGGATTTTCGTTGATTGCGAAACCATTGACGCGGCTTACCGAGAAGAATAGGGTGTATGAATGGGGAACTGAGGAAGAGCTTGCTTTCGAAACGCTCAAGGATAAGTTATGTTCCGCGCCGATTTTATCATTGCCTGAAGGAACCGAAGATTTCGTAGTGTATTGTGATGCGTCTCGTAAGGGTTACGGAGCAGTGTTAATGCAACGTGAGAAGGTGATAGCTTACGCTTCGAGGCAATTAAGGAAGAACGAGGAGAACTACACGACGCACGATTTGGAATTAGGAGCGGTAGTGTTTGCGTTGAAGCTGTGGAGACACTATCTGTATGGGACAAAGTGTGTTGTATTCACTGATCACAAGAGTTTGCAGCACATTTTAGATCAAAAGGAGTTGAATATGCGACAAAGACGATGGGTTGAACTATTGAGTGATTACGATTGTGAAATTCGCTATCACCCTGGGAAGGCGAATGTTGTAGCGGATGCATTGAGTAGGAAAGAACGGGAGAAACCTTTGAGGGTTAGAGCTTTAGTGATGAGTGAGAGCGTTGACTTAACCGAAACCATACTGAAGGCTCAGGAGAGAGGATTGATGAAAGGGAATGTTGAAGCCGAGAATTTGGGACGAATGTTGAAACCTATTTTCGTGATTAGGTCTGACGGACTAAGATATTTTGAGAATCGGATTTGGTTACCATTGTGTCCATCTGAGGAAGGAAAGCCTGGAGTTCGAGAATTGGTTATGAATGAGTCGCATAAGTCGAAGTATTCGATACATCCTGGATCGGATAAGATGTACCACGACCTGAAGAAAGTTTATTGGTGGCCGAATATGAAGGCAGATATTGCTCGTTACGTCAGTAAGTGTTTGACTTGCGCGAAGGTTCAGGCAGAACATAAGAAACCATCTGGATTGTTGGTACAACCGGAAATCCCAGAATGGAAATGGGAGAAAATCGCAATGGATTTTGTGACGGGTTTACCTAGGACTCCTAGTGGATGCGATATGATATGGGTAATTGTGGACAGGTTGACGAAATCTGCTCATTTCTTACCTATGAAGAAGACGGACAGCATGGAAAGACTCGCCAGCGTGTACGTGAAAGAGATCGTCTGTAGACATGGAGTGCCGTTATCGATCATTTCGGATCGCGATAGTAGATTTACGTCGGAATTTTGGAGATCGCTTCAACGTGCGATGGGCACTGAACTGAATCTAAGCACGGCTTATCACCCGGAAACTGACGGCCAGAGTGAACGAACGATTCAAACGATGGAGGACATGCTCCGAGCGTGCGTGATTGATTTTGGAGGAAGTTGGGAACGCCACTTGCCTCTAGTGGAGTTTTCGTACAATAATAGTTATCATGCGAGTATCAAAGCAGCACCGTTCGAAGCATTGTATGGAAGGAAGTGTAGATCGCCCGTGTGTTGGAGTGAAGTAGGGGAAAGTCAATTGACTGGACCCGAAATGGTTTTAGAAACGACAGAGAAGATCGTGCAGATCAAGAACCGACTACTTGCTGCGAGAAGCCGACAGAAAAGTTATGCTGATAACCGAAGGAAACCGTTGGAGTTTGAAGTTGGAGATATGGTTATGCTCAAGGTATCGCCATGGAAGGGTGTAATTCGTTTTGGAAAGAAAGGAAAGTTGAGTCCGAGGTATATTGGACCGTTTAAGATCGTTGAACGAATTGGACCAGTAGCGTACAAGTTAGAATTGCCGACCGAGCTTAGTGCTATTCATGACACGTTCCACGTATCGAACCTGAAGAAGAGTTTGGCGGACAAGGAATTGGTGATTCCTTTGGACGAGATTCGACTAGACGACAAAATGCACTTTGTGGAAGAACCTGTGGAAATTATGGACCGGGAGGTCAAGCGGTTGAAGCATAGTAGGATTCCTATTGTGAAGGTCCGATGGAATTCTAAGCGTGGACCGGAATACACCTGGGAACGTGAGGACTTTTTCAAGAAAAGGTATCCTCATTTGTTCCAGTAAGACGAAATGTGAGCCCAAGAAGAGGCGAGCGCCGGGACGTCGCTCTCTTTAAGGAGGGGTGGATGTGACACCCTAGAATCGAGGTCATTAACGATACCCTAAATTACGCTAAATTTTTGAAATTTTTATTAAATTTTAATTTCTATAATTATAAGTATTTTGGTTAGAGCCGATGTTCGAGGTTATAATTTTTACGGTTGACGTTTTAAGAAGGACGATGACGATTACGATCCCGGGGGATGCCCAATTTTATATAATTTTTGACGATTTATCGATAATGTAATTTTTTCGAGAATTTTATTTACGGTTCGTGTTAAGTTGAGTCGTGTGAGTTTTATAGCCTTCCAAGTACATTTAAAGTATCCCAAAAATATTTTGGAGCATTCGGGAAGATTTCCGACTCCCGTAAAATTTTCAAAATTGACAAATGAGCCAAACCCGCAAAGTTTTGAGGTTGTTTTCTATTTAAGGACAAAAGAAACCCAATATTGCACTTAGGTCCCTCCTAACTAACAAAAGGGGGCAAAGTGAACAAACACACAAACACACACAACATTTTACAAGAAAAATCAAACCCACACTCTCCTTGTCTCTCTCAAACTCACGGCACACCCAACTCAAACAAAAATCCACCTAAAATCTTTTCTACTTGATTTTTCAAAAATCTAAGGTTAGACCACGCTTAGTTTGGTCATTACCCACCTATTCATGTAATCAAATCCAACATGCATTGATAAAAATTTTTCAAGATTTTTCATATGATCCAAAATTCGTTTTTGTGGCTATTTGAGCTAATGCATGTTAATTTTGAGTGTTATGGAAGTATAAACACCATGAAAACCCACCAAAATTAATTTGGTTGTGGTGAATGGGTCACCCAAACCCCACGGCATGGGGGTGTTTGGGGGAGCCATGGTGGTTGATGAATATGCATGTTATTATTGTGTTTGGTTATTTGTTTTATGATGATTTACATAGGTGTTACTACTTGCATGTGTATTTTTCTTTGACTTTGATATTGAGATTGGTTGATCAATAGGGGTAGGATGGAAGTTTGATGTTAGGATATGTTTGGGAAGTCTTAGGATGATGTTTAGTGTTGGTTAGAAGTCTTGGAATCGAGTCTAAGCATGTTTTTGGTATAGTCATTTTTAGGCAGAAACATTTGGTCTATTTTGGAAAAATGATTTTTGTTCCAGGTCTTGAAAACTAAATATAGTGATAGAGGGTTTTTCTAGCTTTAATTTGGTATAAGGTAGAGCCCGTGACTCAAAACGAGCTAAAAGTTATGACATTTTAAAGATCGGGTACCGGGAGACGAGGACTTTCACAATCCGGATTTGTGCAAAGTTTTAGTCAAATCCCGAGGGTCACAAGTATAATTTGGTGAATGATCAAGGGTCAAAACTTGGTCCCTAACCTGTACAAATGAGTCTATATGTTGACTTATGAGTCAAGGAAGTCAAAGGTATTTTTCATATAGGTCAAAGTGGTCAAAATTGGTCGAAGCGCAATTTCAGCCCGTAAAATGTAGTCGTGGAAATGAGTTGCGTGACGGGTCGTAAAAGTGAAAACTTTTGTTGGACTTAAAAACATGTTATCTACAGGTCATATAGGATTTTTGGAAATTTTGTCAAATTTTATAAGCATGGTTTAATAAGGTAAAACAGCCCGTACTTTAGTCAAGTACCGGCGAGAACGTGTAAAAATGGATAACGTAGGTTATAAGAACGAATGGTATAAAATGAATGATACTTGTTGTTTTTGTTTTTGGCGTGAGTTATATTTGTCTTAAGTGACTTATATATATGTATTTTATACAGTACGGTAAGTATTTAAATGAGATTACTCATTACGCGTTATTTGTGATAGGTGTTGAATTACCCGGGCATCCGTAACATCGTCAGTGAACATTCCTCGAACTACCGACTACTTAATATCTAAGGTGTGAATTTATAGCCTCGCTTATATTATTTCAAATTGTTTTACCCGCGAGGGAAATGCATGCTAGTTTTTAAAAAGGAACGTATATCATGAATGATTGTTAGACCCGAAAGTTGCCTTAGAAATTGTGTTGAGTACCAAAGTTGCAAAAGTCCCTAAATTCATGAACTATTAACTATTGTCTTGCCCTTGCGAAGGGGGAAATAGCCGCTTATGCAATTTGTAGTACTACGGGGTTAACGACCCAATGCTAGCCGAGAAGCTGTACTTATAGTAAGTTCTGCGGTAGATTATTTTGTATGAGAAATAAGGTATAATTGCAACTGATGCCTTTAGAGGGGCACTGGTTTCATCTGAATCATGCCGGTATATTTACGCGGGTGATTGAGTTAACGGATTAGTGTCATGAGCTTAAACACAATTGTCAGTATCCTGATTATAGTTTGTTTGATCGACAAGACTATAAATGATCACGAATGGTTTTTATTATATATACGTTCAAATGGATTGAAAAACCTATGAATTCCACTCAACGTTTTCGTTGACCAAATTTTTGGCATGTATTTCAGGTAACCGCTGAGCAGTAGGATGGAGCATGCATGGGATGGATGTTGTGTGATCGGCTTGGTGTCCGCTTGTTTTTCCCTCCTTTTCTACTTAAACAATTTTTATGTTTAATGTCATGTGGTTGTAAAACTGAAGTTTTTGGGATTGAGATTCATGGGGACCAAAACGCTAAACTCTGTGCACTATTTGGGGTTGGAAAAACTGTGGACATGTATTATTTAACAATTTTAAATGTTGAATTTTTAAGTCGACGTCTTTTTAGCGTCGTTTGATATCTCTTGTGTGCAATGAATACTGTGTAGCACCCATTGTTGTAGTTCCGCTGCGCATAACAATTGTGGGGGTGTTACAGAGACCCTCCCCTGCTACATCACTTTCACCCAAAACCCTAAAACCGACCAAACCAACATCCTAGATTCTCCCCTTGGTCCCCAAGTTCAAATGGATGGCTAAGATCACTTTCCATAGCTGGCACATCACTCTCATTCACATGGACGAATTTTGACTATTTTTCAAGATGAAGACCAAGGGCTTTTTAGGCATTTCAGTAACTAGGGTTTTACCTTATAGTTTATTCCTTTCAGTAGTATATAAGGGAGTCGACCTGTAACCCTTTCCTCTTGTTCCAGATTTTACTCAAAATTGTAATCTTTTTAAAATATTTCTAAAGTTTGGTATTTGTATGTGAAACAAGTGTAATTCCTTTTATGAGTTTTAAAATTGATATGTTTGTGAGTAATTAATCTGAGTTCCATTTTGCTTGTGTTAACACTTGGTGTGTTTAAGGTTTTTCAAAAAGTTTTCCAAAGGTTTTAAATTTGGTTCAAATCTCAGAAATCAAACTCCTTTGAAGTGAAAGTGAATAAGGAAGGTTTGGATTTGTGAGTTTGTACTTGTTTTAAAACAAGTTTCAGGTTTCAAGGTTGGTGAAAAGGTTTTAAGAGGTTTGAGAAGTTATCAAAAAAAAATCAGAAGTGTATATTTGTGCTTGTGTGTTTTCATTTTCTTAGCAGGTTGTAAGAGAGTGTTGCTAACCAAGGTCCAGCATAGGCCCCAGCCTATAGGAGGTGGCAAAGCAGCCACTAAGGGTCCTGGATGTAGGACCCTTAAGGTAGTCTCTTGGTTCCATTTTATTTTTTTTAGGTTTCTGAAATTTTATATGGTTTATGTGATTTTGAATGCAAGTTGGTAATTTGTTGGTTTAAGTGTTTGAGTTCACTTAATTGGTTGATTTATGCATATTTCAAGTAATTGAAATCAGTTTGATTGTGATTTGAAATCATTGGGTTGGTTAAAATTGATTTCAGAAACTTTAAGGAGTGTTTGGGATAAGGGTTCTATATGGATTAATGGTTTAAATACTTGGCTAAAATCTATTAGAACTACTCCTTAGGGTGTTGTTAGGTTGTACGATAATTGGTTTTCAGTTTGGATAGGGTTTAAACAGATTTGCATGCTTTAAAGTTGAAAAATAGCTTAAATTCAGTCAAGTTCATTTTCTACCAAGATTTGTGTGAATTTGAGCCTGGAATCTTGTAATCTGTTAGAAGTTAGGATTATATAGGTAGTGAATTGGTTGTATGCTAGATTGATGTCATTGTGTGCAAATTTGTGAGGTTGGAAATCCACTTGTGTGCTAATTGAACCAGTAAGAACCCACC